>CM062809.1:696071133-697271133 GCA_031772625.1 Pinus tabuliformis | reverse complement strand
TACCAAAAAAAATATAGCCATGTTAAGGGTTGGTGTAATTCAAGGTGGATGCAATCCCTGGGTAATTTTGACAGCGTAGATATCTTTAGGTCACAAATTCTTTAAACGATAAGCTAGTCTTGCAAATCATAAACATGATAGCAAAACCAAAAAATGAACTATAATACAAAAGATATAATGGAATACAATATTTACCTTAAAAAACCTAAAGCTTAAAAATATAATAAGAAATGAAAGTTTATGCTTATGATCTTTTACATAATGGAAATTACAATATTAATTACAATGCTTTCCAAGTTTACTACATTTTTTTTTTCTAATTTTATCATCTCTATATATTTATTCTATCACTCTCTTTTGTTTATCTCTTTCTTTTGTTTATTAGTGTAGCATCCACATTCTTTTTCATACTATAAAATAATATTGACTACTCATACTAGTTTTTCAATAGCTAAAATTATAGTGAAATTTAAGATTTCAAAACTTTATAAAACCCTTTATTAATTCCCAATCTTTACTAAATCTATATAAGTGAATTATGATGAGTTAACGTTATTTTTATTTAAAAGTTTTAAAAAAATTATAATATTACCTTTGCTATATCTAAATTTCCAATATTAACTTTGTTGGATGATTTAATTATCATAATAATAATAACAAAACATATATAAAATCTTTTTCCAAAAAAAAGGTCATTTCTTTAATACTAAATTATATTATTTTTAATTATATTCTATTAATACAATTTTTAATATATAACCCAAATCAACCTTCACTTAAAAAAAAAACCTACATAAATCCTAAATCACTTACCCATTTTCATATCATCATAATTCAATTTTGTGTAACTTTTTATTTAAAACATAGAATTAAAATAAACCACATTATATATGCTACAGTGCTGCTACAGTAGCGTGCGCTCTGTTGTCTTGGCCTTGCTGTATCTCTTCGCTTGCCTTCACTTATCGACCTCTGGTGAACCCAACGTGAACTCAGCGTGAACCTACTTGGTTTTTTCACGCTCTGCGACCTTACACACGGCTTCCTCACCTTTCAACGGTCTGGCGTCCCTTCAAACCTTTGGTGAACCTCTGATGAACTTTCAGTGAACTTCGAGTGAAGATAATGAGACAACTACTACACAACAGACTTTTGAAAATAACACACAGGTATTCAAATGCGGAAATGTCTTCTCATATTATATATCAGAAAAATATTCAAATTACAAAGAGCATTCTTTTCAGAGATAGACTATTGTTGCATTTATCGAACTTTTGCTTCTCACTGAGGAGTAAGCATTACCGAAGGCTTCCTGGCAACAGATAGGCTCTGTCTAAGAATTTATAGACTCCTAAACAAACTCACTAAGAATTCTGATAGATCTGGCCACTTTAGGTTCTTACCAGTGCCGAACACACTGATACGCAGGCTTCTCAGATCTCTAAGACTCTAAGACTCTAAAACTCTATCACTCCAACTCCGAATGCCTCATTCATGAGCCTTACCCTCTTTTTATAGGAAAAGAGAGGGGACAAACATTACTATTGGGCATCTTACAAAGGGACAGAATCATTGCTTTCGGGTAACACTGAGGTGACATCCGCACAAAGATTCCAAGTCCGGAAAAGTAAATCCTACAGAAAATATGCTAATCTGCATAAAATACATAGTGGATGCTTTTGTACAGCAAAGCCCACGAGAAAAGCTGGCCACAATTGAGTCCTTGTGACTGGACCTCATGATTACACTGTTGGATGCTTTTATTGGATAAGCCCACGAGAACCCTCAGAATACAGTAATTTCAGGGAATCTATGCTTTTTATAAAGTAGTTCATCCCATGCTTTGGTAAAAATTCGCCTGACAATCATGGGTTTCCCTAAAATGATTTGATGTTTTACTTTAGTTAATACAAGCCATTCATAATGTCTGGACATGTATTCTTTTAAAGTCTTGTTTTCATCATGGAAAGGTGACCATTCTCCTGCCATCATTTCATTGACAGTTTTATATGGCAGATGGAAGCAATCTCCAATGTTGTACTCAAAGCAGATGTCACAATGCATTTGACAATGAGATTCATGATATAGTGGATCCATTGTTGTTCTGTTAACTCCGTAGTCGGCCCACCACTTTTGTAACCAGTCACATTGCTGGTTTCTTTGCATTATCCCAGTTGTACTAAATTTTAATTTAGTATAATGGGTTTCTTCTTTGTCATCTACATTCAATAGATCCCACCATAACTGTTTGTAGGCTGCAAAGTCGTATACTGTATCAGGAAAGATTAATTTGGGATCTCCTCCTGGCCATAAAGTTGCAGTTTGTGTAGGCATGGGCCATGCAAGATTTCTAGTACGATTTATACAGAAATATTTTTCATAGATCCCACGGCGGATTCCTCCATGTGACCAGATACATGTGATATCATGAAAATCTCTTTTGAGGGCATCTTCTGCATATAGGGCATCTGTTTTGGCTTTTGTATAGATCATGTCGTGTATCCATCTGCTTCCTTTTGGGTACACTTTCCTTTCTGGTACAAGATGCAAAATATCTGTATGAGCTTGCAAATTTGCATCTAATACTTTGGTATTTCTTAACTGCCAAGTTGGCTTCCAATTGTTTCTGTATTCTTCCCAGTCCTGGTTATCTGGTATTGTTCTCAGAACTTCCTGTTTCTGACTTTGGTCCCATTCTGTAACAATAACCATGAGATGTTCTTGATGCTGGATAAATTCTCTGCTGAGAAAGTCTGGTAAACAATTTTTTGTGCCTTTGATATGCTCAACCTCAAAGTCAAAATTGGCAAAGAGAGCTTGCCATCTAGCAAATTTAGCCTCTCCTGGTTTCTTGATATCTTTAGTTAAAACTTTTCTTAAAGCCGAGGCATCTGTTCTAAGAAGAAACTTTTTTGTTTACCAAATGGATATCAAATTTATTGATACAATTCCACGCAACTTTTACCTCTTTCTCAATTGTGGAATATTTTTGTTCAGTAGGATTCCAGGTGCCTGATGCAAACTGGACAATTTGTTCAGTGCCATCTTTTCTTTGTTTCAGGATACCTCCCCATCCTATGTTGTTGGCATCTGTCTCTACAATTTTGAATGAATTGTCATCAGATACATATAAAATTGGAAGAGTTTTTACCTTCGCCTTGATGTTCTGGACAGCTTTGGTATGTACATCTGACCACTGAGGTGGATCCTTTCTGAGTCGTTGATTGAGTATGCTTCTGTCAGTTGCATAGTCCTGATAGAAGTTACTGACATAATTTAAACAACCCAAAAACCTTTGGAGTTGAGTTTTGTCAGTGATGACATCTGGGAACTTATCAGCAAACTCAAGTGCATGTTTTTGCAGAGTGATTTGGCCATTAAAGATATTATGGCCAAGAAATCTGATAGAAGTTTGAAAAACTTCTATTTTCTTTTTGCTCAGGACTAAACCATTTCTTTTTACCAACTGTACAAATGTATGAATATGCTTGAAATGGTCTTGGATATTCTTAGAGAAAATTAGAATATCGTCAATATAAACTATAAGCCAATCAAAATAAGGCTTAAATATTTTGTCCATTACCTTCTGAAATTTAGACGGAGCATTCTTCAGCCCAAAAGGCATGACATTCCACTCATAGTGGCCTGCAGGAATACTGAAAGAAGTTTTGAATTTATCTTCTTCAGAGATGGCTACTTGCCAAAATCCAGCTTTCAGATCAAATTTGGAGAATATTTTTGCTCCTGCTATCCTTCCCATTAAATCTCCTTTGTGAGGGATAGGATAAGTGTCGTCTGCAAGAACAGAATTTAGAGGTTTAAAATTTATTACTAAACGTGGAATTCCTCTAATTTTCTCTGCTCTTTTATTGACATAGAATCCATAACAGTTCCATGGACTGTCAGATTCTCTGATGAGTTTTCGATCCAGTAGCTGTTTGATCTCTTTCTCACACAAGTCCCTATATTCCTTGTTCATAGGAATAGCTCGACTTTTACAGGGCTTGCCTGTATATCCTTCTTTGTAAGGTAATTGGACTGTGTGTGTTGTGGGGAAAAATGCCTATGCAGGACGATCCTATCCACCTAAGGTGTGATAGTACCTTAGCAACAAACGAATATAGCTACTTCGGTTTCTTCCTTTATGAAATATGAAAGAGAGGAGATTGGTAGACTTACCGTTATCTTTTGGTTGTCCCTCGATCTAGATCCTCTCCTCTTTGGGTGTCCACAGCTACTCGCCTCCTCGCTTGCTCAAGAGAACAGCTACTTGATTCCCACGAGATCACAAGAGAACAGCTACCTGTGACAAGAGAACAGCTACTTGCGACAAGAGAAGGACACAACACAAAGGAAAATATACATATTCATAAATGATTCAGGATTAGAAGTAAATCAAATACACTAATTCAAATCATACAATAAACACCAGCATATAGGAAAGAACCAAGAAGCTTTATTGATTGATAAACAAGGTTCAGGAAGAGATACAACCCATAGGGCTCTAACCCAGCATCTCCTTCCCAACAGAATGGAATTCCTTCTTCAGCCCCTTTCAAAGCATAAACACCCAATGATCTAACCACAAACCAACAGCAATTCTTTGCAATCACAACATTCCAGCCTCCTTTGACCTCATGAGAGAGATCTATATATAGGAGTTTTGGGAAGAGGATGAGTCAGCTTGAGAAGTGACTAGTGTCCTCTCCCACTTCAGTTCTTGAGTCCACTTGGAGGTTCTTGCTTCCACTTGGAGATTTGGAACCTCTTACTCATCACCAGTCGAATTCCCTGATCCAAGTGTCATTTTGGAAGCTTCCTGGGCATTGACACCTTCAGAAATGAGCCTGCCACTTGTCCAGTTACGCTCAGCGTAGGTAGCCTTCTTTGCAGTTGACATTCAATGCAGGTAGACATTGGAGCAGTTGACATTCAGCGCAGATGCTCAGTGGAGCAGTTGACATGATCCAGAATTGCCTTGTTTTTGAGTGTTTTCAGGTGGAGAACTTCTGTGAATTGCTGTGGTTTGCTGGCCTTGTTCCTCTAGGGGTAGGAACAACATGTTTAGGGACTTTGGATCCCTTGATTATTGACATTTCATGCTCAGTTGATGCAAGGCACAAAAATGTCTATAACAGTTGCCCCCTAAAGTATGAGGCCGTTTATCGGGTGAAATGCTTTATCCAGGGGAGTCTGAAGTTCATCCATTTGCTGGGAGGAGACCTGTAATAAGATACAATACAATACATTATGATTCATTCTGCTTTCATGGTCTAGCTGAGGCGGGCATTCCCATGCTCAGCTTTATAAATACATTTTGGTACATAGAACAGACGATCGTCTGATGGTAGACTGATAATTCTGGCGAAACTATCATCCTTTGAGTAGGATGATCATCTGCTGCAATGATGTACATGTCAAATGTCTTTATTTTCCTGAATATATATCGCAGCCCGGATGGATGAAACTAGATCCGGGGTCTTCAAACTCGTTCGATCTTCACTCTAAGTACAAGTCGATCCATGTGAGAATTGCGCTGAAGTCGAACATGGAAAGACATCGCTTGATTACCGATCAATGATGTAAACCGTTGACAAGCGCGAGAGGAATCACCGATAATGATAATGACCCTCAAGGTACTGCAGTACAATTCACGTGGTGTGAATAAAGTACGTGGCGTCGAACACCACGCAAAATCTTCTGGTCGAAGGTCATTGATGTATACCTGTCGCCGGAAGTGAGAAACTTGCCATTGAGGCATGCAAGCTTCAAAGTACTGAAGGGGTTGTTCCTAGATCAACTTCTTGGATAATGAACTGATGTCGACAAGAAGCGATCCGTCAAAGGAGGGCCTTAATGAATCCCACATTAGTGACACGGAACGGAGCTAATGATTTTAATGGAGGTGAAAACAATCTGTGACATATGATTCAGGGTGGCGGTCATGAACGGATGAAGGATAATGTATGGCAGTGGATGGGACCCGGTTGAATCTTTCTGAACGACTTCTCTTGAACATATGGTGACACTGATGCGATGGATTGGTAGCATTACCCCAAGTATGGATGGTGTGGCAAGACCATGGTGATGTGACCGGTGAATGAAACAACCCAACCTGATGTGGTACGGAGGAAAAGTGTCATGTTCAACAGCGACCTGCTACCATCAAAGACTTCTTGATTTTTTCCCAATTTTTTCCCCAGTCATTGCTGACCAGTACCTCTTTATTTTTGTCAAGCTTGAGGAGGATAACATATGCTTGTTCTATAACCTGCCCTTCGGGCAAGCCCATCGCTATGTTTTAACGAGCCTAGCGATAGTGAAACTCATTCTCGTCTAAAGACAAGTTTGTCGCTACTTAGTGATTTTAACGAGTCTAACGACAAGGAAAACTCGGCCCTTTTCATTTTTAGAGAGTCTGAAAAGGTACATAAAGTTAACTCCTTTTTCGTCATCTAATCCCTTAAGTCCGAAAAAGTATAAAACAATACAGAAGGGATGAGTTTTCGATAGTTTTAACGAGCCGAACAAAACAAGCGCTCGATCTTTTTGTGCAATAATCCCTCAGGTCCAAAAAGATTAAAATCTAGAGGAGGGATAGCTCTTCCGGTCGTTTAACAAGCTGGAAGGCCAAAACTCGGCAATCTTTTCATATTTTACGAGTCGGCTGAAAAGAGCTTAAAGAAGACTCGTCTTTCGAGGAATGAGTGATAAACAGGGTTAGCAGCTGATTCCAGGTACAGGTTGGAATTTTCCAATCACGGCAGTGTCACAAGGATGGCTAGGTGAAATCACTCTTCGCAGCTGTTCCTCAAAATGGGTAAACAATCATATGGAGGTTAACGATTGGCCAAATGAAAAGTGGAGGTGATGGTGCACAAACACGACCAAGGCTTTTATGGTTGATCAGGTTACATACTCAATGGTTATTTACCGGTATGGGTTCATTTTTTAACGAGCTTGAATGTGCCAAAACATTGCTCAATCTTATGTTTATTTTTTAACGAGCATGAACCATGTGCTAAAACTACTCGGATTTCGCTTTTCTATTTTTTAACGAGCATAAATTCTGCGGTAAAACTGCTCGATTATATGGTCAAATTTTGATTTTTTACCATTACTAGCTTTTCTCTTTTCAAGGATAGTACTGCATTTTCAATTGCTGCATCAAACTTAGTTAGAAATACATAATCATGAGATAAAAACCCTAATATTTTGCTTTGAACTACGTAAAAAGCCATTAAAAAGTGTTTTTACCTCTCATTTTACCATTTCATTTGCACTTGGTTTGTTGGAGCTTTGGAGGTGCCTCTTCCCCCTTGATTTTCACCGGCTGATTTCGGGAGATTCTGTGGACGATTCTCGGCGCCGTCTGGACCAGGTAGGAGCTGAACCCTAGCTCTTTCTTTTCATGGTTTCCTTTTTCCATTTTGTGCCTGTTTTCCAGTCTTTCTGAGCCTCAGGGGTTTTGCCAGGGCGCCCTACCATCAGCGCAGGTTGCCCATTCGAAACCTGCGTTGAATGTCAAGCTGCCTTAAGGTAGCCTGACCTTCAACGCAGGTAGGACCCTGCCTGCCTGCGTTGGACTCAAAAAACTGAGTTTTTAACACATTTTTTGATGAAATTTCGCCAGTTTCTCATCAAATCCAGGATCTTACTCATTCTCTTGTTTGTTTTGCAGGAACCTTTGAGCAAAATGTCCCTTACATGGCGAGAACGAGAACATGAAGAAGAAGATATGATTGCTCTCCATGACCCTGTCACGGTGAACGCGTTGCGGAACTGTGGCCTGCTGAAGTTTTTCCGTATCTCTAGCATGAGAGCACAGATTTCTTTGCTGCAGTATATGCTTGATGCTTGGGATCCCATCAACCAAGTATTCCAGATTAGGGGAAAATCCATCTCCTTGACCATTGTAGACATTTACTTCTTGACCGGGTTGTCAAGGCGGGGTGCCCCCATTTCTTTGTCAGGTTCGGCCCGGGGGAATGACTCCGTGAGAGACTATGTTCGCCAGTACTGCAGGGAAGGTTCCCAGCTGAGCAGAGATGGCAAGGTTGTTATCCGTGAGATTACTGATAGGTCTCTCAGGTCCATTCTGTATACTATTGGTAGGATGGCCGGTAGCGCATCTCTACATGTTGCCAACAGGTCTTATGTGTAGCACGCCTTGGAGTGTCTCCAACCGAAAGTATTCAACTGGTGTGATGCAGTACTTATTCAGATGAAAAGTAAATTGACCAAGGTAAAGGACGGGAAGCTGAAGAACTTTGGATTTGGTTCTATTCTGACTGCCTTCACCTTGGAGAAAATCCCACTGATGCAGCCTCAGTATATAGCACTCGACTTGCCTTCTCCGACCGAGCCACGTATGCAGAGATGGGTCGATCACATGTCTAGGCATGCTGGTCAACCTCAGATTACTTTCACTGATACCTTCTTCAGGTGGTTCGAGCGCCAGGAGATGGTCTTTTCTGAATATCCATACGTGGGTATGGATTTCCGAGGTGATCCGGATTTGGTGCTACCGGATGGCGAACAGTGGGGTGCTATTGGTAAAATCTTCGACCATATCACTGTTTACAGTTTTTATTCATAATGTTGCTGTGCTTTATTCTTTCAAGACTTTTAATCAAACTCTTGGGTGCATGCAGATGTTGGTCCTGTTCGTCCAGCAGTTCGTCCGAGACCGCCAGTTGCTGCCCCGGCAGTGGAGCCTGCTGGGAGAGTTATTCTTCGCAACCTTGACGTGGCCGAGACCCTTACAGCTGTGCAGGAGCAGGTTGAGAGCCTTACTCTCGGTATTTCGGATGTACGGATTGATGAGTTACCTTTACAGTTGCAGCGGCATACTACTTGTGTGCCTAGATGATGGACTCGTCTCTTGCGCATGATTGCACAGGCCGTGACGTGCTATCATGAGCACCACTAGGCTAGGGTGCCCCCTAGCACTTTTGAGTTTTTGGGTCATGCGACCAATTTTTGTCTTGGTTACAGAACATTATGTATAAACGATAAACAAATTTTATATATTTTGATTTTCGAGGTTTATTCTGGTTGATTTACGTGATCCACTTGCATAAAATTGATGCATTTCTTTTTATAAATGTCGCAAATGTCTATCTAATACATAGTTTGCTAATGAATCGGTTAATGCGTTTAAGTTCCTGGAAATATGCTGGTATTGAATTGAATCAAACTGTCTTTCCAAAATCTTAACTCTTAGAAACATTCGATAAATAGTTGGATTGCGGACAGAATATATACCATTGAGTTGTAGTATCACAAGTTGTGAGTCTAGCCTGACGATTAGTCGGCGTATACCATGGGCGATGGCATCAGAGAGGAGTTCTATCAACGCGCTATACTCAGCGATGTTATTCGTTGATTGCCCAATACACACACCTCTGAAACTCACTAACTCGCCGCTTGGATCAAAAATGGCCCAGGCTGCGGAGGATAGATTCCGCGAACTACGACTCGCTCCGTCAGCATATCCCACACATGTCTCAGAAAAGTTCGACATCTGCAACAAATGAAAAAGGTGGATTACTCGACCGAAACAAACTCTTTAGCGAAAACAAAATACAACAAAATCACTCAGGTTACTACTTAGGCATAGTAACGCTTGAGGTACAACCCATTGCGGGGTTGCGCCAGTGGGATTCCATCATAGTCCATCAACTTGTAGGCTCCTTTTGCTAACACTCGTTTAACAATATAGGGACCCATCCATAAAGAATTAAATTTTCCTGCTCCCAATTTGTCGGATTCTTGGTCGTAAAGCAAGACCAAGTCACCTTCAGAGAAGACACGGGGTTTGACATTTTTGTCGAACTGCGCCTTGACTCGTTTCTTATGGGCTTCGTTAGCCAAAGCGGAATCACGACGGGTTTCATCCAACTGGATTAATTCCAAGAAACGGGCCTCTTCTTCTGAAGTTCCGGGGAGGAGGTCGATCGCGAGTTTAAGAGACGAAATTTCACACTGGATTGTTAAGACTGCCTCCAGGCCATACACCAATTGGAATGGTGTGAACCCAGTGGCATTTTTTACCGATGTTTGGTAAGCCCACAAGGCTGAATACAGGATTAGGTGCCACCTTCTTTTGTGAACCCCGATCATCCTTTGCAACATACGCTTGAGGACCTTGTTGATTGCTTCAACTTGTCTGTTGGCTTGCGGATAATACGGGGTAGAGCTGTCGTGAGATAACCCTAGCTTGGCAGCTAATTCAACCATCATGTGATTGCGAAAATGCGATCCATGATCTGTAACTATAGCCTGCGGTACACCGAACCTGGCGACTACATGATTGAAAAAAAAAAGGGCAGCTGTTTCACCAGTGTTATCCAATGTAGGCATCGCCTCGGCCCATTTGGTAAAATAGTCAACGACGACTATAATATACCCATGCCCCCCGGTCGAGGTGGGGTTACATTGCATGAAATCGATGCCCCATTTGGCGAAAGGCCCAACAACAACTATTGGCTGTAAAGGTGCGGGTGGTCTTCTGGTTTTGCTATAAAAAATCTGACATGCATGGCAACTTCTGACTGCTATTATGCAATCTTTGAACATGGTTGGCCAGAAGTATCCTGCTCGTAAGATTTTTTGTTCTGTTGCATATCCAGATTGATGCCCCCCACACGCGCCTGAATGACACTCATTCAGGGCTTTTTCGGCCTCCTCATGGGTAAGGCACCTCCTCAGAACTGTATCGATACCACGACGGTAAAGCGTATCACCGACGATCATGTAGTCTTTATCTTGGTATCGTATACGTTTCTGTTCAGAATGAGAGGTGTTAGGCCTGAACTTTTGGGTTTGGAGATAAACTATAATATCTCCATACCACTCATCGCTTGTAGATATCAGAAACAAATTTTCATCCACGATTGACTCTTCCGATGTTTCATCGTTGGACGACGATGGGAGATCGCACAATAATTCCGCGAAAACTAGAGCTTTCTTTGATTTGGATTTTACAAATTCCAGATCAAACTCTTGAAGGATCGCTATCCATTTTGAATATTTGCCCCCCAGCAACTGTCGCGACAGTATATAAGTCATGGGGTTGCAATCTGATAAAATGGTAGTTTTCCGAAAGAGGACATAATGTCGAAACCTTTGAATCGCTTGAACAGCTGCAAGCGCTAGTTTTTCAACATAAGAATATTTACTCTCTGTATCATTTAAGTTTTTACTTAAATAATATATAGGATGTTCAATTCCATCGACTTCTTGTACTAAAACCATCGCAATGGTCGTATCCGCTGCAGCCAGATACAGGTTAAAATCTCTTTGATAGTCTGGGGCATACATTAATGATGCTCTTACTAGAGAATCTTTCAGAGCATCAAAGGAAGCTTGCGTGACCTGATCCCAGACAAAAGGTACATCCTTTTTCAAAAGACGAGTGTAACCTTTAGCAAGTTCTGCGTAATTTGGAATGAACCTCCTCAGAAAGTTTGCTTTCCTTTGAAGTTTCTGAATCTGAAGCAAATTTGAAGGTGGAGGCAAATTGATGATTGCCTGAACCTTGCAGGGGTCGAGACGAATCCCATCCTTAGAGACTACAAATCCAAGTAAACGACCAGAACCGACGCAAAACACACACTTGTGTGGATTGAGTCTTATCTTGTAGTGTCGACAACGTAGAAATATCGCTCTTAAATGCTGCGGATGATCAGTCCGCTTTCGCGAATGAGCCGGAAGGTCGTCAAGATATGGTTGAACTATGTTCTTGATGTCATGGAAGGCATAATTCATTGCCCTCTGAAATGTCACCCCTGCGTTCTTTAAACCAAAGGGTAATTTTCGATAAGCGAATGTGCCCCACGGACAAATAAATGCAGTCTTTGACTGGTCCTGTGGGCGGATATTTATTTGATTATACCCTGAAAATCCATCCATAAATGAAAAGATTTCACATCCGGCGCATTCATCAATTATCTGGTTGATGAAGGGTGTAGGGTAGTTTTCCTTTGGACAAGCTTGGTTTACATCCCTATAGTCGACACACACTCTAATCGTCCCTTGTTTCTTCATAACAGGGACAATATTCGATACCCAATCGGTTAGAGGAATCGGGTAGATGAAACCAGCATGGAGAAGTTTCTCAACTTCTGCCTTAATGGCAGCGACTTTCTTGGGGTGTACCTGTCGAAGCTGTTGTCTTACTGGTTTGACATCAGGATACATTTTAATTTCATGTTCAACAATACTCGAGTCAATGCCTGGCATTTCATCATAAGACCAAGCAAAGACATCTCTGAACTCACGAAAAAGAGCGTTATATATTTCCAGTTCTGAAGGGGAACAACCTTTGCCGACATAAATATTCTCTACAACATTTGGTTTAGTCGAGATATTTATGGCTATAGTCTCTTCAACATTGGATAAGTTTCGCTCGGAATCCACCGTATTTACAGTATTTGATAGGAATTCAAAAACTGAAGGGTGGTAAAGGTCGTGTTGAGTATCTTCTTCACACTCTGGAAGAAGGGAACAATGGTGGTGATCATTCCATGGTGCCCCATCAATCAACATTGATTGTAAGATTCCTTCGTCAGTCTCATGCACTTTCGACCAAGGATCTAATGGGGTGCCATATTCTCTAGACCTATCTACCCAAACGCTTGACGAGCGTTGATTTGGGTTCGCCTCCCATGCCCGAAACATTGATTGCTACAATATTTCTATAGGGCTTGGGGGCAAAACCATTGAATGATCCATGTCGACTTTGTCTTCTGCGACCTTCGTGGAAGATATCATGTTGCAGGTTGCTACAAACGGTATATTTCCTATGTAGATAGGAGGTGGTAGTGCGAAAGTTCCCATCATTGTGGGGTCTTTCAATAAGCCTACTCCGATATCTTAAATTGAATGGTCGCTCCCATGGATCATGGGAATGCTTCCTGTAACTTGTGAACCATTGGGGAGGAAGTTCTGTTGGTCGACGACCGTAATCCCTCTTTCAAACGGGAATGCGATTTTCCTAAAATAAGTCGACACTACAGCTGCCATGGCATATATCCATGGTCTTCCCAGTAGGATGTTATAGTCAAGATTTCCATCAATGACTTCAACATCAATCTCCACTGTTTTTCCTCCTAGTTCAACCTTCAAGTTATTTAGGATGTCGTACGGGGTGTACGTCCTTCCGTCAAATGCTTTTAGTGTCGTCGAAGATCGCGACAAGGTTGGAGATCCGAGAGTTTTCCAGCAACTCATCGACATGATACATGTAGATGCCCCCTCATCAATAATTGTTCTGTGAACAGTTTTGTTGAGGGCTTTCACTTGAATAAGGAAAGCTAGTTGAGCTGGTAACTGAGGATCATATCCTTTGTGGTCAAAGGATACAAGATTGGAATCCTTAAGATCCACTCCACCAATAGCCGATAACAACGCCTGCCTGTGGGATGGGCAATTTTGTAGTACCTCCAGAGTCGACATAGCGGATGGTGATTGGGCCAAATCTTCCACTATGTTATAATGCTACGCCGCCCTGGCGCGAGGATTAAATGTCGACTTGTGTACTACTCTCTTTGGCGGTTTTATTGTTAACTCAGGAATGATGGGCGGTACAACTTCTGCAGAAGTTGTTGTCGAACTACTAGGTTGATCTTTACCTTTGTCGTTTGACACCGGTGGATTCCCGTAATCTTTATTCCTTGTCGAAATTAAAGCATCATTCTGTTGCTTAGAGATCGATAACATCAGCACTTGTGACGGGGAAGCATTTCCGCTATCAACCATATTTTGACCTGGATTAGGAAATGGATCAGTCAACACAGCTGAGGTGTGTGAACTTTTGAAGAACTTCTTAAGCTCAGCTTTGTACGGATAATCTTTCGTCCAATGATCCTCATCACATATCTGACACCCTGATGGGGGTGGCTTCCTATTTCCAGGAGGGTTTGAAGAAGTTTTTCCTGGGGATGACTCACCCTGTTTCTTCTTCTTCCCTTTGTTTTGCTTCTTCTTGCTTCCTGGTTGATTGGAATTTTTGCCTTTATCTGCTGATATGGCATTTATTTCCGAAGCAAGAATTTCTTGATTTGCATTTTGATTCAAAGTCTTACGAGCTTTCTTAGACGAATCCCTTGTCGACTTTGCGTTTGCAGTGCCAATCACACCATCGCCAGCATGAGAGTCACTATTTGATCCAGGAGGAGGAGGAATTGAAAATTCTGGACTAGGGGCGTCAGGTATCTTGTCATAGAGCGTGCCAGACTGAGTATACACTAAGTCTATATACTGTGCACGAGAAATAACCTGCTCCTCTGTTACGACTCCCCCCTTGGCCACATCTTCTGTTATAGCAAGAAGTAACGACTTTATAAACCATTCAGCTAATAGCTGATCGGGAACGTAGGTATTTACCATTCTGCGATGACGACGCCACTCATGTATATGATCAGATATATGTGTGGCCGTCGTTTGCTTGAAATTGGTTAAGATTTCTGTTCCAGTTTCATACCTTATAGGTAATTGAAAATGGGTTAAGAAAGTCGTGGCTAGGGAACTGAAATTGTCGAAAGAGGCTCTAGGTAACTCAATATACCATTTAGCCGCTGGACCTGTCAATGTCCTCTGAAAAAGGCGAAGCCTTATTGAATCATCATTCAAGGTGTTCGACGAACACCACAGATGGAAAGTCATCACATGATTCGACGGGTCTTCGCCGGGATTTCCATTGAATTTAGGAATGTCCGATGGAAGCTTGTGAGGAATCGCTGGCCACCAATGGGCGTAAGCAATTGGATCGTTCGTTAATCGGTGTAAATCTGGTAATTCTAAAGTTGCCACGAATGGTAACTATTGATTCAGGTTAGGCGAGGCGTACCTAGGATATGATGGAATCGCCTGAGCAGTAGGCCTCTGCATACCAGCATAATGTAATTGATGCTGGTATGACTGATACGGCTGGTGGACTTGACCACTGTAAAGTGGTTGATTTAATCCGTTTTGAATATACGGTTGTCCACTATTCGCAAAGATCTGTTGCTCAGATCCTTGGTACACCTGCTGGAATTGTGGTTGTTGGTATTGCACTAGCCATGGTTGTGAAGCCATGTTCTGCTATGCTATACTAACCGACAGACCAAGATGTGGGGTAATTGTACCCGTTTGGACCTGTGTCGTCCCGGCAGTTGGCGATTGTGGTTGTGTCACAGGGTCAAGGGGCTGTTGCATTACAACCTGAGAGATCTGAGGTTGACACACAATAGGCATCGTTTCAACTTGCGACACTGTTACAATAGCTGGCGTCGTCGGGATGTTCGACATAGGTACACATTGTTGCATAGAATACATAACTCTTGGCTGTTGGGGTAGCATAGGTACCCAACCACTTGTCGTAACACCAGTATAACCTGAATACGGTTGAGAACTGCCGTATGGGTATCCTCCTGGAGGGGGTAATGAAAGGGCATATTGCCCCCCATACGGTAGCAACCTAGAACTCAAGGGTATGGTTGGCCCTTGGGTACTGGATGGCCCAAACTGACCTCCATATGGATCAATTTGTCTAGTTTCAGCATAAGAATTACCGGATATTATTCCGGAGGAACAAACTGGAACAGACCACACTGTCGAAATAGTCCCTGGGTGGACTCCTTCTAGCTGTTGAGAGCTAGTTGGGACAGATGGTACGCTGGCAAACATCGTCGGAGTGGCGGCAGGGAGCTCTGCCGCTGCTGTGTCGTTCGACACAGTCCTAGATTTCGACGGTTGCTCAGACATTTTAAGTCTATCCAATAAATTGCCTAGCGATTCTACAGGAACTTCCACTGGTGATGGACAAACTTCTGATGTTGCAGGAAAAAGAGTGACCCCTACTCAAAAATGAGTTGGAGTACTTGCTTGCGGGTCCTCTACAATTTCCTCTATCGCAATCAAACCAGGTGGAAGGGGAAGACCGTTAGGTCCGTAAAAGATTTCTGGTGCCGAAGAAGGGGTTGTTTCGACAGCGACAGTTGTTTGAGGAACAATACTCTCTGGACCGGTTACAGATGGAACTAGTTCAGTAACGCAAGTACTTGTTCTCAGACTAGGATCAGTGTTACTGTCCCTCTGTGGCTGTTGAACTTCTTCAATAAAGGCAGGGTTTCCAGAAATGCTTGGAGTAACCGGAATCTCAGATGTTGTTGGAACAGTTGTTCTAACTTTGATGGGAGATTTTGAACCGGTTAAGCGAGTTCTCTTTGTCCGTACTATTTTTGATTCCGGAGACAAAGACGGTTGACTCGCAAGCCTCCGCGAACGACGGGGTTTCAATTTACTTTCTTCCACGGTTGCGGATTACTCGATCAACTAAAATACAAAAAGGGGAAATTTTGTTTCCGTATTGAATGAATTTTATTAGACGCTTTTAGACACAACTTTATTTTTCAGTTTTAAAGAGTCGAGAAAAAGCTAAAGATGACTCTAGTCTCCTTCGATGTTTTAACGAGCCCGAAGTGACAAATGCTCGGATGGACTTTTTCTGTTATAGAGTCTGAAAAAGGCCAAAAGAAACTGCTCTGGAGATCTAGGCAGAGGGTGTGCCAAACCTTTCGCAAAACCACAGAATACGTTTTACGGTACGGGTGGTCGATCTTCGTGAATGCTGTGTTCACTGCATTGCGATCAGTAGGGCGGCCGACACGGCTTCCTAAGGATAAAGGATATATGCCTATAAGGGTCTCCCAATATATACGCGACGGTACGTGGGAGCACAAGTCTGTATTAGTGCTATCGTCCCTTAGGAGGAATCACCCACCTTCTTAGAGATCGACAGTCACTACGTTTAACGACGCCGGAACACATCTCTACCTAGACCTCTATGATGAGCGTTATGTTGCAAAGCGTTGTTAGGTTCATTCAATATATTTTAAGTTGATATTTTTAAAGTTTGTCTTCCAGGATCACCGCGAGATGTATGGTACAAATTCCTAAATGCAGTCTAAGATGATAAGCAAGCCTTATAATCTTTCAACTTTGAAAATCCTAGCTACTAAGGGAAAAGAGAGCGACTATCTTTTCTCAAAGAGCAATCAGCACACTCTAATGCACTCTTCCTAAATCAGACATGCAATCTTATCAAAATGCAAAATGCACAATGCAGGTGTTTGTTTTCACTTTCTTAGTATAAATGCCTACAAAGAAAGCTTTTTGTACAACTTCGAATTTTCTTTTAAATGACTGAAAATAAACAAGTTTACTTTTTCCAAAATCAGCAAGGGTAGAAGAGATTACAATTACTTTGCGATTTTTCGAAAGAAATACTTGTTTCGACACTTAAAAGTGACAAATTCAAACCAATAAACAAAAGCAAATGATAATCAAACTGCACACAGCCAGTGAACTCTCTCCTAAGATCACAATCAATCAATCAATCAGATCTGAATCAAGGCTACAGGATGACTATTTCGCTTATGCAAAGGAAAACTGTAAATGACGCCACAAACACATAAAAACACTTACAGTCTTTTTGTAAAAAAATGAGGCGGAATTCAAGCAAAGAAAAGGGGTTATCAGAGGTGGTACCTATGCTGGTTAAAGGCTGCAAAAACAGAGATCAAAACAGGGCAAAAGACAGCAAGGAACCCCAGCTGCACAAGGCCACACTGGTTCAGCGCAGGTGTAACACTGTCAGTTTGACATTCAACGCAGGTAGCCTTCACGGGACCTGCGTTGAAATGCAGACTGCCTTCACAGTGTCTGCGCTGAAAGGAGAAACTCTCGTTTCTCTTGGTTTCCGGGTCATAAAATGCTCAAAAATCAACTGTTTCAGGCCAAATCAGAAACACAAGCAAGGTATAAACAGAGGGATGCTTTGAGAGGGTACTAAAGACTATCACAAAGGATCATCAAGTCATTTGTGAGTCCATTGTTGAGATCATAGACAAAAACCCAGTGAAGGATCAAAGCAGCAACATTCTACTTTGCAAAGCAGTTCGATTGTTGCTGTTGAGTCTATGAAGTAAACAATGATGTAAACACAAACAAAATGACTAAAACAAATGTCCCCAGTGGAGTCGCCAATTTGTTGTGGGGAAAAATGCCTATGTAGGATGATCCTATCCACCTAAGGTGTGATAGTACCTTAGCAACAAACGAATACAGCTACTTCGGTTTCTTCCTTTATGAAATATGAAAGAGAGGAGATTGGTAGACTTACCGTTATCTTTCAGTTGTCCCTCGATCTAGATCCTCTCCTCTTTGGGTGTCCACAGCTACTCGCCTCCTCGCTTGCTCAAGAGAACAACTACTTGATTCCCACGAGATCACAAGAGAACAGCTACCTGTGACAAGAGAACAGCTACTTGCGACAAGAGAAGGACACAACACAAAGGCAAATATACATATTCATAAATGATTCAGGATTAGAGGTAAATCAAATACACTAATGCAAATCATACAATAAACACCAGCATATAGGAAAGACCCAAGAAGCTTTATTGATTGATAAACAAGGTTCAGGAAGAGATACAACCCATAGGGCTCTAACCCAGCATCTCCTTCCCAGCAGAATGGAATTCCTTCTTCAGCCCCTTTCAAAGCATAAACACCCAATGATCTAACCACAAACCAACAACAATTCTTTGCAATCACAACATTCCAGCCTCCTTTGACCTCATGAGAGAGATCTATATATAGGAGTTTTGGGAAGAGGATGAGTCAGCTTGAGAAGTGACTAGTGTCCTCTCCCACTTCAGTTCTTGAGTCCACTTGGAGGTTCTTGCTTCCACTTGGAGATTTGGAACCTCTTACTCATCACCAGTCGAATTCCATGATCCAAGTGTCATTTTGGAAGCTTCCTGGGCATTGACACCTTGAGAAATGAGCCTACCACTTGTCCAGTTACGCTCAGTGCAGGTAGCGTTCTTTGCAGTTGACATTCAACGCAGGTAGATAGTGGAGCAGTTGACATTCAGCGCAGATGCTCAGTGGAGCAGTTGACATGATCCAGAATTGCCTTGTTTTTGAGTGTTTTCAGGTGGAGAACTTCTGTGAATTGCTGTGGTTTGCTGGCCTTGTTCCTCTAGGGGTAGGAACAACATGTTTAGGGACTTTGGATCCCTTGATTATTGACATTTCATGCTTAGTTGATGCAAGGCACAAAAATGTCTATAACAGTGTGTTGTTTTCTATGCCAGAAGGCATTCAGCTCTTCTGAGCAACATTCTTCTTCTATCTGCTTCTTTATTTCCTCAATCTTTCTTTTGACTTGAGGAACCTTCAACTGTTCTTCTACCTTCAATGTAGATTTCAGATCTTTTAGATCTGTCAATTTTGCTTCGGCTTTGTCCAAATCTTGGACAGTCTGGATCATAGTAGAAACTCTAGGATTTGAGATATAAGGCATCTCAATCCTTCTTGTTGTTCCTTTTGATGTAGGAACATAAATGAAATAACCAGCTTGATTTCCTTTTAATCTGGTTGATCCATGAGGCTCAACTGCTGCTAGGAAAATATTTCCCAGAATGCAATCGACTGGTATTTCTGCTACTGCAAATGATAGATTTATGCAATGATTATCAAAGTAGATGGAAGCTTTTGGAACCTCATAGTTAAGTGTCTTGTTACCCAGACCAACAACTTTCCTTTTTGCAGAAATCCAGTATTTAGCTGGAATGACTTTCTTGTTCAATATATTCACATCAGCACCAGAGTCAAGGAGTGTTGTTAATGCAAACATTTCTCCCTGTATGCAGATATGTACTTTAACATGATGCTGCTGATATGCAATGGCAAGAATTCTCATTTCTTGAAATCCAAAAACAAGATCTTTTCTTCCTTCAATGATTTCAACATTAGTATTCTTGGAATACTCTTTTGTATCCCATGGATGAGAAGTTTCTTCTATAGCATGCTTTCCCTTTTGTATTTCAGCTATCTGAGATTTTAAAGCAGAGATTTTTGATTTGATATTATGAATTTCTCTACTTACCTCTCCCAAAGTGAGTGAACAAACTTTACCAGTAGCTGGCTCTTGATGTCGCTGAAAAGATCTGGTGTTTCATTCAAATGATGCATCAACAAAAAGTGGCTTCTTAGCTGAATTTTTGGAAGAGATGGAACAGATTTGTTCCATGAATGCTTCTGTGAGCCTGTTCTTCATTTCTCCTTCTTCCATTGCACAGATCTGAGAAAGAATTTTGATTTCTTCTTCTTCTGTAGCAGCCATCAATACTTTTTCTTTAGGTGGAGGAGGATAGTACTCTTCAATACTAGAATCACTATAAGATTCTAAATCAGAATCAGTATACATATGACAGGTGCAATTTTCAGAATCAATGTGGCAATCATAGTTTTCTGATTCTCAACATGAGAAAGGCTACATGTAGGCTTGTAATTCTTCTTCAGAAGAGTTATAGGAGTCAAGAGATGACTCTTCAAGCTATTGCTGCTGAATTTGGTCTTTAATCACCACATTAGGGTAGCGTTCTGATCTGTGAGTGCGGGAACCACACTTCATACACTGGATTTGTTGTTTTTTTTTTATAGTTTGACCCCTTTGGAATAGGGCTTGGGACTTTTTGCCTCTATTCTTCTTTGATTCTTCACCTTCTAGACATTTGGTGGAAGTATGTCCAGTTTTACCACATAACCAGCAAGTAAGCTTGTTCCATTTTTCTTGCTTAGATGTATGTAGATGAATATCAGAGGGTTTGTAATAATGTGTCTGAGGGACATACCTATAATACCCTTTCCTTGCTGTAGAAGAACCTCTAGTCCTGTGAGAGGGCTTTCTTTGATGTCTGTAGAATTTAGTAGTCTGTTTATGTTCCTTTTTGGCCCTTTTCTTAGCTTTTCTTTTTCGGACCAAAGGATCATCAATTGTGAGTCCATATTTGCTGCAAATGGACTTTCTATCTGGAAGCTTGGAAAGTTTTTCCAATGATTTGTTCACTTTGGAACTTGTGCACAGACTGACTAGTGTCTTGGTTATATGAGAATAAATCTCACCCCAAGTGTATGATTCAAAAGGTAACTGGAAGATTTCTTGCAATCTGATGTAATCAACAAATCTAGATGGAAGGGCAGCAAGATATACCTGTTTCCATAAAATATTTTTTGAATCTTTTACTTCATAAATCCTTTGCATCCAGTCCCTGTGGAAGTCTTCATATTGTGACATTTTGTGGCACTTAAGATTCATGAGGATGACCTCATGTTTGTCTGCAATTTCTGCTTCACAACCACACCAATGCTCTAATATCATAGAAGTTAGAGCTCCGATCATGTTGCTGATTGTTGTGCCATCTGAATTATGAATCACATCTCCGGCTTCATCCTTGAGGACTTCAGCTTCCATTTTTTCCAATAATGCTGGAGATGATTCTGTTTCCCACCACCTGAGTAGTGTTCCTATAAAACACTGAATAATGGTTTTGCATGCTTCTATTTCACTTTTACCTCTGAGGCACATGAGTTTATATTCAGTAAACATCATATCAAGCAATTTTCTAATCTGACCAACACTCAGATTATCAATATTCCATTCTCGATGTGACTCAGGGAAAAAGGTATGAGATTCTGGAAGCTTTCCTTTTCCTTCTATATCAGGTGTAGGATATTTATTGAACCTACTTTCAAGTGGTTCATAAATAGGGAGAATCTGGGATTCAGATTCTTTTTTTTCTTCTTCTTCTTCCTTAAATAAGGAAGCAATTGTGATTTTCTCTGTAGCCTCTGAAGATGGGGCTACTTCTTTTGGAAATAATGCCAGAAACCTGTCAACTGGTTTGATAGGATCTTGAATCTTGATATTTCTTTTATAAAGGAATGAAGTAGGAACTGGTTTATCAACTTTAGACAGACTTATTTTTTCAACCTTTTCAGTTAAACCAATGATTAAGCTTTTAGTAGTACCCATGTGGTCTACTATCTTTTCCTCTACTTCTTCTATCTTATTCAAAGATTCTTTGGCATATGACCTGACTACTGATGAGGAGTATTGTACCTCATTCAGGCTTCTGTTTACTTCATTGAGAGAAACTTGAACAGTGTCAAACTGTTCTTTTATTTCTACAGTCTTGGCTGTATTTATTTCTAGGCCTTTTATTGCAGTATTAGTCCAGTTGATCTGTTCACTGGCCTTCTGAATTCTTCCATCTATTCCCAGAGCATTATCATCTTTTTGAACCAAAGGAATTTCCTTTGTTGTATTATGATTTTCTCCTATGATAATTCCTCTATATGGGGGAAAAGTAGATGGTGTCTCCACTTTGCTGCCATCTAAAGCAGTCCAGGCATGTTTGGTGGATGATGAAGAAGATGTTCCAGTCATCACAACTTCAGGGGAAACATTTCTTTTCCATTCATAAAAAGAAATCCAGGAATTTGTTACTTCCATGTAATGTTTCCAATCCTAGGATAATTTAATCTTCTCCTCAATAGTATGACTGAGACCAAACTGTTCTGCTTCTGGATGAGTGAATAAATCCCAATTCAACATGGCTTTCATCCATTTGGAACTTATTTCTGATTTTAGGCAGCCATTCATTAAGGTAAAGAACTTGTGCATTTCCATTACTGCAGGCTTTTTGCAGTCTTCTGGAATGGGGCCAAATCTGGATGGAGGGATCAGACCTTTTGTTTGTTCTAAATAACCTAGCCCATATTTTGGCTTGGCTGGCCTCATTGTGCTAAACATTTTTGTCAATCTGGGATCTTCACCTTCTAAGGTGATAATTTCATGCATCATCAAAATATGGTCAGACTCAGGTTCATGCGGAAAAGGAATGTCTGAACACTTTGGATTTGGACATGGATTAACTAAGGTAGAAGGAGGAGCCTCTCCAGTCCTTGGATGATGATTCTCATGAATGACGGATTCAGCAAGGGTACACAAATTTACAGCAGACTAGCATTCAGGACATTTGACTTCTAAAGAATTGAAATTTACAAGTTGGGCAAATTCAAATAAAGAAATATGTCTACAAGAAACTGAACTTGAGCAAGCGGTATCAACAGTGGATGGATCACGATAAAAACGGGAACTTTTGCAGGCTTGTTCAATCCTTCTGTAGTCAATTGTGGATCTTCTTGGAAAGGATAATACAACAGAGGATTGGTTTTCTTGGATGTCTGCAGAGGTTATCTTTTTGAGAGCAGGAGGCTTGGGATTTGAGACTACCCAGTGTTCGGGGAATGTGAGATCTTCCCAACGGATGGTCTGATGTTCTATCTTCTGATTCTTAGAATCTGTTAGAACAACAACACTCGCTTTTGAATCGCGACTGGGCTTATGGAGGACTGCAGGATATAAAGTATTTGTATGTTGGAAACATCCTCTGGTCTGGATAGCAATATTATGTCTTTTCTTATGCATATCAAACCCTGTAGTTTGAATCTGCAACTGTAAGATTTGATCTATGGTCTCATCAAAGACATATACGGAAAAATTTGGGTAGCAGTCAAAATAGACTGGACCGTTTGACAGAGGGGTGACAATTCCTCCTATTAATGAATCAGTATACTTATTATGAGTGAGATCTCTAACTGTGGCTAGAACAAAGGTATTCAATCCTTGATGAGTTAGAGGATTTATCCCGATTCTTATACATCCCAAATGTAAATACTTAGTATTTAACCTCTTAGCTTCGGCCTGTAACTGTTTTGGATTTAGCAGGGAAATAGACTGAACACTATCAGAATTTTCTTGGATCTGGCTAATTGACTCTTTGATACTAATTCTAGTAGCAGCTCTTAGATGAAATATAGACAAATCAGAATAGACTTCTGATGGAGCAATACTAGGGAGTTGCCATTGGGCAGAAGGTTCTGATTCTTCGTATTCTAGTTCGGCCTGATTTAAAACATGACTAGAACTTGATGCAAACATATCTCTGAGTGGATTCTCTATGGCAGAAGACTCTCTCTCTTCTAATTCATGAAAAGATACAGATTTCCTGAATGGATCCATTTTCTTATAATGAGTGATGATTTTGAATACCAACCTCTTGAACCAGACGTTACTGGCTCTGATACCAATTTGAAATAGAGGCTTCAATGAAGCTTGCTACAGTGCTGCTATAGTAGTGAGCGCTCTGCCCAAATAACTCGTAACCAATTTCAATAGTTTCAATAGAGAGTGGAGAATATGTTTGTTCTCATATCCCATGTATTCCTAAATTGAAATCACTTCACAAAGTTTTTTGTGGGCACATGTTAGCTCCCTCGTTCTAGTGTGAAGATAAATGTCACTTAAAACTTTTATACTCTCTTACAGTGAGTTTGTCGATATATGTCAAAATTTTCGAATTTTTTAATAATTTTTTATAATTTTAATTTAATAAGTGATAACTATTATATAAATTTAAGAATTTAATTTTTATAGAATATTTTAAAATATTTTTAATAGTAATCACAAATCAAAAGTTTAGATTTATATTAAAAGTAGTTTTTTTTTATAATTAAATTATATAATTATAAAAATGTTATATGAACAAGTATGATATAAAATGAGATATGTTTTTTTGAGTATGTGGTATTGATAAACCATGATATTGTAACAAAGTTTATTTACAAATTAAAAATCCCCATCATAAAATAGAAATGAACCTTAGTAGATGGAATGGCAAGTCACAATCCCAACCACTCAAGTTAAAAGGCATTAACAAACTTAACACCATTTAACATCAATTTTTTTACTGTAATGACCTAATGACTAAGCAAGAATAGAGATGTCATATATTGACTACATATGGAATAAAAACACCCTAGAGTGGCCTACTCCTTAAGCCTAATCAATATAGGCTAACCATATCATTTCCCGAAATGAGCCTAAATAACGAAAAATATATCAACATGCCTCATGAGAGAGTTCATACTCCACCTCAACCAGTCTATCTAACCTTACTTAACTACTTCTAACATAATGTATAAAGAATTTTTCAAAAGAAGTCACGATTTCGGTCCAACCAACAAATGTGATTCATCTTCAAGACACAATAAAAAACAAATCAAAGAAAAAAGTTAAATAAAGAAAAACCAACCTAATAACTAGAAGAAAAAAAACCCTATCAATCATTTTTAAAAATAATCTAATCTTTGTCCTGGACAACCTTATAAACTCTTTGAACAATGATGAAACCTTCATGGATCGAAACCGACATGAACGACTCACTTTCTCATGAATATCTATAATGCATCTCACACTATTCTGTCAAATGCCATGAGAGACACACGAGGCAAGTGACGAGTATATCCCCAGTTATATTCAAAATAGTCTCACAATTAATGGCACCTGGATTGTGGATGGCTCGAATTTTGCTGTCTCCTCAAGAACGGATTCTTTAGGATTTCTTGATCGACAAATTCCGAAGTCATGATCTTGATCCCTTTGTTTTCTGCCATGTTAATTCGTTTTCAAAATCTCCATTAATAACGCCCATCCATTTCGTTATGTCGTCCCAAACGGATCGTTTCATTCCCGTTGTGGCCGTATTTAACGTCCACGTATTCTGTTACGTTCTCTCTATTTTCTTGTACTTGCCGCAGCTACAGTTACCAAGCATCGGCATCATAAGCGGCGCACTCGCTGAAATCTTTTAATGAAACCCTCTCTTTCAAATTGTTTCTATAAACACCACTTGCAATACGCATTTTTCTACTGAAAAGAAATGAGAAGCCCTGCAACTGGAGTCCCGTCGAGTCTCTATATTATGGTTTGTATGCAGCCCAACGTTACAAGTACTCAACTCACCTGCCATTGCCAGCAGCTTTCGTATACAACCGAGGGAATGAGTCATCCCCAGGGTTCGTGCAATGCCGTCTCCTGTCCTTCACATACTGAAATTCAAGATCACGCTCGCGCCGGTATAATGATCTCCTATCTGAACAAAGATTTCAAATTTGCCAGCGCCTCAAAAAATGAACTTAAAGATTGCACAATTACATCCTCCGGAATAGACGATGACGCCGGTTCTTGGAATGTGGAATTTAAAGATGGGGGCGATGAATATAATTCAGAGAGTAGTTGCAGCATTGACATGGACCTTCAGTATCTTCTTGGTGCCAACGACGAGGAGCAAGAGCAAGGATTTATTCTTCCCAGTTGGCAGCATGACATTATTGGAAACGACAGCTTCTCATTAGGCAGTGAAGTTGGGGAATTTTTTTCGACTGAGACGGAGACTGCACAGCTTTTGGAGCTCTGCATGTCTGATTGCTGGTTTGGTGGAGGAGGAGGAAGCATTGAGGCTTCCACACATGAAGACTGGTTTGCTGAATCTCTCAGCGGTGATTTTTTAACCGACTGCTGTGATCATGAGATGAAAATCGCTAGCTAGGACCAGGGCGTGGAACAGAAAGATAACGTTATGTAGCGTAGCAGAATTTTAACCACACAATGTATCATTCTGTTCACGTTTACATTGTTTTTTGTAAGTGAAACATGAACTGCTCTTATTGAAGCAATTGTTATAGTGTTAGTCATACTATATTTAAAAAAAATTGAGCAAATGGAAGAGTGTAGATGGCCTAAGGTTGTATTTAATGTTAGATTGTGCAAGAGCAAAAAGAAATTGGATGAAGCAAAATAACAAATGGTTTAATAAATAGGATATTTGCTTAAATGTGTGTCCCATAAACAACAAAGAGATAAAAGTCTTTATTATGGAAAGTTCCAGGAGCTAAGAAAAAAGAAAAACAACTATATTGAAGTGTTTAATCCCACTCATAGTCATCAACCAAAAGCATACATAGAGGCCAATATCTCTTGCAGAGCCAAAATTCTCATTGCTCAGTTAAGGACTAATTCGCATCAACTCGTTGTGAAACAGGGCGCTGGAAAAGGCCAAAGGAAGTGTGGGAGGAAAGAGTGCATTTTTTGTTCCTCCGGAAAAGTGGAAATAGAAAAATGCTTCATTTCTTGGGATAATCTATTTAGCCAGGGGTTTGTAGAAATGTTAGGAGCATTTATAAAATAATTTCTTTTTTTCTTTATATATGAAATGTAAATATTAATCAAGTTGTATTTCTAAATTTATATTTATTTTTTCATATTTAAGTATTATAGTTATTAAATTACTATATAAATTATTAAATAGTAAATGGCATTATGTAAATATATGTTTATTTTGTCACATTTTTTTAATACAATTATGAAATGACCATATAAATTATCAAATAACAAATGACAATGTGAATACACTGTTATTTTTTCACATTTACCTAATACAATTATGAAATTACTTGGCAAATTATCAAATAACAAATCATATCAATGACATATATCAAGTACATTGATTATAGTAATTTATATATTCTGGAGAAATAATAAATAATGTAATAAAACACAAAACATATTAATAAGCCAGTCTAAGTCCATGTTAAATTCAAATCTACCAGAAATATAAATCTAACTTGATATTTTATAGTTCAATGAAAAAATGTGGTGTGAGAAAGATTTATTAGCTAAAAGAAAATTAAGATATTATAAGGAGGTCATCAACCCCACCCTAGAAGATCAAAAGTATCTCTCTCTTTTATCTAGTTCAAAGAAGAAAATTAATATAGCCAAGATTAGAGCAAACTTTCATGAGCTCCATAGTGAAACTGAGTAGAGTAGTTTTAAAACACCATGGATGGAAAGGTGAGCTCCATAGTGAAACTGAGTAGAGCAGTTCTAAAACACCATGGATGGAAAGGTTCTCCCAGGATGCAAATCACTTCCTCTTAGAATGCCCCGCTTGAGAATACGAACATCAAGGATGAAAATCCTTCCTCTTAGAGTGCCCTCTTAGAGTGCCCCGCAAATCACTTCCTCTTAGAGTGCACCGCTTGAGAATACTAACATCGAGGATGAAAATCCTTCCTCTTTTCATCATCCTCTTAGAGTGCCCCGCTACAACCACCACATTAGATATTGACCTTCCTAGCCTTAAAATTATAGTGACCTGGCGAGGCTTCTCTCCAAGCTTTTTTAGCATAAGAATAAAATCTTAAATCAAACTAAATAATTCGTTTTTTAGGTCCAATAGGCCAAAATTTGGTCTCAATGGACATTAACCACCACCATAATCATCATCATTAATTTTATAATTTAATTTAACTTTATAATTTTATATTCAAAACTATAATTAATGTTTTTGTTAATTTTATTTTATTTATAATTTTAATTATCCAATATTTTTTACGATATTTTATTTTATTTTTTATCAAGTCAATTTTTATATTGACATTACAACATTGTTTCTCTACTAAATTAGAAAATACATCTCAATTTATCATTATTTTAATTAAATTTCATTATTTTATATTTAAAAAAAATATTAAAATTAATAAAATATAACTATATTTTTTAATAACAATAAAAGTTGAATAACCGTTGTCCACTTGTACAAAATTAGTTGCTAGAGTTGAATTCAATGTTATTCGTACCATTGCAAACCTTCATTGCAATGGATTGGAAATACATCTCAATTTAGTCATTATTTTAATTAAATTTAATTATGATTATATTTCATTATCCACTTATAGAATTAGTGACTAGAGTTGAATTCAATGTTATTTGTACCATTGCACACCTCTATTGTAATGGATTTAGTCTTTATTTTAGTTAAATTTAATTATGATCATATTTTACTATTAAAATAAATGAAATTTTTATATAGATTTAGTTGCTAGAGTTGAATTCAATATTATTTGTACCATTGCAATAGAGTTGCAATTGTTTAGTTTTCTCTTGTATAAATTTTGTATCTTTTCAAGCAAGGTAAATTTTTTTTGTTGGCGGCTGGGGGTTTAAGATCTCTCATTGTATTCCATCATCCAGTGATTCATGACCGCCTTTAAAACTTTCATTCCCGTTGTGCCCGTATTTAACGTCCACATATTCTGTTACTTTCTTTCTCTATTTTCTTGTACTTGCCGCAGCTGCAGTTACTAAGCATCGCTATCATAAGCCGCGCATACATTGAAATCTTTTAATCAAATCCTCTCTTTCCCATTGTTTCTATATACTCCGCTTTCGATACCCATTTTTCTACTGAAAAGGAAATGAGAGAAGCCCTGCTACTCGAGTCCCCTCGAGTCTATATATTATGGTTTGTATGCAGGCCAAGGTTACAAATACTCAACTCTCCAGCCATTGGCAGCAGCTTTCGTATACAGGCTTGTGAATGAGTCGTAGGATCACGCTACTGCAGGTATGATAGTCTGGAGTTGTTTTTAGTGTAATTTTTTGGAGATTCTTGTGACGGAATCTGGTGGAAAAAATTGAGGTTAAATTTTGATTTGTATTATTTAAAATGGTTTTTTAACCGCATATTTGGATTGAGCACCCTGAAAAACCCTACGACGCTTTGATTGTGCAGAAATTAGCTATCAAACTTGTGATTTCAATAAATTACCGCCGAATTTTAGAGAAATTTAACTAGAAAAACCGACAAAAAAGCTTCCAAAAAACCTCACTAAAAACAACTCCTAATAATCTCCTCTCCTCATAGTCTCCCATCTGAACAAAGATTCCAAATTCGCGGGCTCCTCAGATAATGAACTGAAAAATTGCACAGTTACATCCTCGGGAATAGACGATGACGTCGGTTCTTGGAATGTAGAATTTAAAGATGGGAGCGATGAATACAATTCATAGAGTAGTTGCAGCAGTGACATGGATATTCAGTATTTTCTTGGTGCCAACGACGAGGAGCAAGAGCAATGATTTATTCTTCCCAGTGGGCAGCATGACCTTAGAAACGAAAGTTTAGCATTGAGCAATGCAGTTGGTTTTATTTTTCGACTGAAACTGCATAGCTTTATGGAGCTTTGCATATCTGATCGTTGGTTGAGAGAGGTTCATTATAAAGTTTAGTAAGACGTGTAACTTTATCTGTCAGTCATCAAACTTGAAATTTTATTTATGTTTTAAAATTTTAAAAAATCTAATATGAAATAATTATACAAAACATTTAAATAATGTTAAATCATAAAAAAATTTGCAAATGAAGAAATTAGATTCCTCAATGGCTCATATTAGATCTGTATTTAAAATAGATCATTGATGCAAATTTTTAATGGACTGTTGTGACTGTTGTGATCCCATGAAAATCTCTAATTAGAATCTGTGATTTTGAAAGTTCAGATTTCCCTCTGATTACAATAATTATGAAATTATTATGCAAATTATTAAATAACAAATGGCATCCCTAACATACATGTTTATCTTTACATATTTACTTAATATAATTATGAAATTACTATGTAATTATAAAATAACAAATGACAATATGTGAATACATGTTTATCTTTTCACATTTATATGAAACTACTATCCAAATTATTAAACAACAAATGGCAACATGTAAACTATCTTAACTCTCGAGCTACAAGGGCTAAAAAGGATCCATATCAAGAGATTTGATCAAGACATAGTTAAGATGAATCTAGGTTGGTTTACTTCCCCTTTAAATAAGCCACATTCCTTTGGAAGTGGAGGAACGATCACATTTTCCAGAATTCCAGTCTGCCTCTTGACTTCATTTTGACAAAAATCTTGGGATATTTGCCCTCTGAGGATTAATTTCGGTCTTGGCATTTTTGTCTTTCTCATCAGGGGCATTTTTGGTTGAACTCAGAATTTTAAAATCCTGGTTTAGATGGTTCCTTCTTTCTGAAGTCTCTGTAGCGCCATGCACTCATAATTTTTGTTTATCTCTAAGATCTATGCATTGCTGATTCTGGACAGTAACAGATTTCTGTATAATTTGCATCAAGGCCTCATGCCTTCGCTTGTATCTGGACTTTTATATACTCTTAATATAAATCATGAAGCTTTTTCTTTCTGGAAAAAAAAAATAAATCTATTAAAAAAATCAAGTTTAGAATTAAATGGATCTAATCTAGTACTTTTGCAATTTATAATAGATTTTATCAAATATTTTTTAATTTAATTTAAATTTATAATTTTATAGTTAAAAATATAATTAATATTTTTAAGTTTTATTTTTATTTATAATTTCAATTATTGAAAACAGCCTTTTATGATATGTTATTTATTTACTCGGCCAAAATATTTCTGTCTGACATTGTCATAGTAACCCACCTCTCAATATAATTATTTAATTATTATTTATATTTTAAAAAGTATTTAGAAATAGTAAAATTAATTAATTATAACTATGTAGTATAAAATCGATGACAATAAAAAATGTGAGGCCATTGTCCACTTGTATAGAATTAGTTGCAAACCTCTATGGCAATGTGTTAGTTTCCTCTCGTATAAACTTCTTTTTGGTCGGGCAAAGTAAATTTTTTATTTTTTTGCATATTTCCGGCAAAGTAAATATTTTTTGGCACCAAAATTTAAGATCTCTCGTTGCTCTCCATCGAGTAATTCATGACCACCTTTCAATTTGAGTTCCAAAAACATCGTACTCCATTGGGTGATCCCGAGCTTCATGAAGTGTATTTTTCTTTACTCTCATCAGAAAAATATATTTTTTTTGTTAATAAATATATAAGTAAAAACCGGTTTTATGAATAATTTATTAAAAACGTTTTATTTTGGTAAGCCAAATTCGATATGCATGAAGTAAAATTTAAAGTAGTCTTGTGAATGTAATATTATAAATAAATTTAAGAGATAAGGGGTGTATATCTTATTATTAATGGTTTTTAGATCTTTATAATTATTGGTGTGAGTGATTTGTAAATTATAATGGATATTTTAGGATTTTTTTAGATAAATGAGCAGTATGATATGATTTATAAATTTTTATGGGAGAAAATCCAATTAGAACGTGAGAACATTGCCAAAATAAACACTATGATATGCTTTAGAAAATCCTTAGGGAAAAACACAAGGTGTAATAGAAAAATTTTGAGCTCCTAAATTATAAAATAAGAGTGGAAAAATAAAATAATATTAGATTAAAACATCAAAATTTAGAGGGAAAAATAAAAAAAATATTTTTTCAATTTGTATTCTCAACTTATCTCCATATTGTTTTACTCAAATTTCGAACGGGAGAACTTATTGGATGCGGAATTTAATTTCTCATGCAAGGAGTACCCATGTTGCATACTTTATATGGACCTTGCTACACGAAAAATGAGAAATACATGGAAAAACGTGATTGCAATCACATTTTTTTTTTATGTATTTCTCATTTTTATGTTGCAGGTTCCATCGAAAGTACGCAACATGAGTACTATTTGGATGAGGAATTAAATTTTGCATCTGCTGAGTGCTCTCGCTTAAAATTTGATTAAAACCACGGGGAGATAAGTTGAAAGTATGAGTTTAAAAGGTAGTTTTTTTTTAATGGTGAACATCATCATCTTGAATCCCATTGGTTCTTATAAAGTTGATTTTTGTTGTACATTTTTGTTTTGAGGCCAATTCTTTACCTCAAAATTTCTCTAATGATACTTCTCTACACTTTTTTTTTTTGGAAAGGGAATTGATGCAAATACAAAGGAGAAGTCACTCTCTATGAAATTTCCTAATACCTATGGCTTATTGGCTACTATAGAACACAAAACCACTCTAACATGTTTTTTCTCTATCCACACTTAGCTACTCTGCTATATTATGGGGAAAAAATGCAAGAGAATATATGACACCCCTTTTTGTGTCAACCCAATATCTAACTTGGGATTAGATTTGTTCCATTCAACCCTCAACAAGAGTTATAAATTGACCACTATAGATCCTTCTTCATTGTTCCCATGTGGCTTGCCTTTTTTATATGACTAACAAGGGCTAACATGACATCCTCTCAAATTATAGTGGTTAATATGAAAGGTCAAATTCCCAGAGGCATAAATGTTCCATCCAAACTTCAATTGACATGTTTCTTTCTTTGTTGGAAAGGTATTCAAGTGCAGAAAAATGACATAGGACTTGTTTCTTAATTGAGAAATATTTACCCCAGAATACATCATTTAAGGTCGTAAATTGTCCCTCAACAGCTTCAAGTCCTAATTCACCAAATTAGATTTGACTCTTAAAACCACTACTATAAGTTGATTAGTTCAAACATTTTAGGGGATAATTTTCCATGTTTTTCTAAAAAAGATTCACTAATTTCCACCTTTTGTAAAATTGTTTCACCAAATTTTATAGAAACTGTATAAAATCATTAAAAATTTAAATATTTTTACAAAAATATCACCAAACATTTATAATTAGGGACTAGTAATATTTACCTAGGTTTCTAAACTTTTAGATAACTGTCCATCACTAAAATTTTCCCTACTTCAAAAGCATCGATATAAATGAAAAATAATATAACGATTCAATAGAAATCATACCTCCACATTTTGGGAGGGTATTGGTCCCCAAAGTATTTCAGTAAATTAAATGAAGAAATTCCCCCCTAACTTCTCCCTGGAGTGTCATCTAGTATTTCCTAGAAGTCTCCCTTTCAACTCCATCTAGTAAAGGTCATTATAAACTTGTATTGTAGTTCTAGACCTCTCTTGCAAAATTTATCCTATGTCATCTCTGCTTGAGCATCTCATGCTAAATCCTCTATGGAATGTAGGACCTACTCATCTTCCTAATCCAAAATGGAAGTCTCATAGAGTTTTATATTTTCCACTTTCAATATAGAGAAAATGAACATGTATGGGGGTAGTTTGTGTCTACAAACATTATATCTCATGTTTTCCATTATCTCAAAAGGGCCATATCACATAGCCTTGGTTTTCTTACCAATACCCTAAATCCTCTCCTTATTCAATTGTAACCTTACTTTACCTCCCACTCTAAATGACCTCTTTGTCTTGTGTTAATCATGCCTAGCCTTATATTTTTCCTGTGACTTCTTCAGTGGCTCCAATACTTGTATGTGGATCTACTTGATATTCTCAACAATTTTTTCTAGTCTTAAAGCACTACCTATGATATCCTTGCTAACTCCCCCTTGTTTCACTTCTACAACATTTAAAGGTGGAGATAGAAAATATCCAAAACAAGTCTCAAAAGGTGACTTAATAGTTGAAGTGTGGCCTTTTATATTGTAGGAGTGATGTATACAGACCAAATTTTCATCCCGAAACTTTGGATGCTTATGATTATAACCCCTCAAAATTTGTACCAAATTCATGTTAACTACTTCTATTTTCCCATCGATATGTTGATGGAATGTTGTATAGCTATTCAATTTTTTGTTCTCCTTCTCCCACAATATAGTCCAAAATGCACTAATAAATATTTTTTCCCTATCTGAAATGACACTCCTTGGTATACCAAAGTGCAACAAGACTTGTTCAAAGAATAAGCTTGCTTCTTCTTTCCCCGTCATAGTTTTCTTTACAGGGCATGAGAACATAAATCTTGTTGAACCCATCAACTACCACAAATATGTATTCATGTCACTTCCCAACAATTGGTATACCTCCTCCATAGAAATATTTTCCCAAGAATGGGCGGGGATAGGTAAGGGATCATATAGACCCTGCTTCATGTTATTGAGCTTGTTTGTACAACAATGTACACATCCTCTAATGAACCTAGCTACATCTTCATGCATCATGGACCAGTACACATACCTCTACAAGTTTGCTATTGTCTTCCCAAAACTAAAATGGTCTACAACCTTAAAGGTGAGAGCCTCTTTAATCAACAATAGTGGCTCACTTTTATGAACACATAGCTTATCAATCCTATAGAATTACCAATTATTGAGATGATATTAAATTGTGTTGTCACTAGCATCCACATGACTCTAGTCCTGTAGCTATACATACATCTCCCTGAAGTCCTCATCCTCTATATATGCTTATTTTTATGCATCATTGGTGAAAGGATCCATGTGCATCAAAGTTCCCAAAGCTATGATTTTTTATGTGGATGGCCCTGAAATCATGTTTGCCAACTTATTTGTGCTACCATTTTTGTACTTAATCACTAAATGGAGTTGCTATAAATACCACATCCACTTGTATTATCTAATAAGTTGTAACTTAATTTGGGCCTACAATTTATGTGGATGATTTTCTTCCTTCCTAACGGATAATGTTTCGACTTTTTGATAGTGCCAAGACATAGATCTCCTTGTTGTAGGTAGGGTAGTTGAGAATTGCCCCATAAAAAACTTCATAATGGTAGCATACAAACCTTCCTCCTTACATCAAGAATTCTCCCATTACATACCCACTTGCATCCATCTCAACTTAAAAGAATGCAAGAACTCATGCTTAACTAATTTTCCTTTTTAACTCTTCAAATACAATTTTCTGACCCTTCCCCCACTACAAAATCGTGTCACTCATTATTATGATGTGTAGTGTGACTACTATTAAAAATGAAACTATGAATCCTTGGATACCATGTTTCCCTAAAAATACTCCTAACATCTAATAATATTCATAGGCACAATCCACTTCATTTTGTCCTCCATCTTTGTAGGATATATCTTAATATCTAATCCACTAGTCACATATCCTAAATACACCAAAGGCTAATGCATAAACACACACTTCTTTGGATTTTCCAATATTTGGTGCTTCTTCAATTTTTCTATAACTTACATCAAATGTGAGATTTACTCCTCCCAAGTAGCATTGTATTCAAATATATCATCCAAATAAATAATAAAAAATGATATATATATATGGCGCAATATATGTCATTAATGTTGTGAACATAGTTTTCACATTGGATAGACTAAAGGGCATGACTGGCCATTGAAAGACCCTTGTGAGATGGTGGGAAATTCATAAAATCACATTGGACTTATGGAAAAATATGATAGAGCCACTACGAAAAATATTCCCCTTAGGCATTTAGGCTATGCCATCTAATGAAAATGCAAAATCTAGTTCTACCAAAATGTCTCTATAGTTTGGTGGTACTTCTGATCTAGTGGGCCATGTGGACCTCTATGAATTCCACTGGGCAGCACAAAGATTTCTTATTCAGCAATGGATGTATAATTTCATGCACACCTTAAAGCCATTTCTGGAGAATATCTATATAGTTTTGAATGAAATCTTCCACTTATCTTATTCTTTGACTCAAACATGGTGATACCTTGATTTTAAATTCATTTTGGTGAAGTATTTTTGTAACTATTCCAAAAGATCATCAAACCTTGGCAGAGGATACCTCTTTTTTATCATAATCTTCGTTAATTCTCTATATTCAATGCACATTCGCAAAATACCATCATTCTTTGTCACAATTATGATGGGTTACCCACATGGTAAAATACTTGGTCAAAGTAAACCCTATTCTTGAACTTATTACAAGTAGTTGTTCTTCATCTTATTTTATTTTAGATCGAGCTACCTATATATCCCATTGTTTTGCAATGGGGAGTTTAGAAACAATTGGATCTCATGCCCCACTCCCCTCTTGTGTGGTATCCATTTAGGCTCCTAGAATGCTCCCCTATATTCCTATAGAAACTCTTCTAGTTGTTGTCTCTTTTCCTTAGTGCAACCCTCTAGGGATGTCTTTTCTCTCATTAACTCTTCTACATATTGTTTTCTCTTAATAATAATAACACATACATTTTACTGGAACTAATTATTTTCTTGGAATGATTAACACTTACTAGTGGAATATTTGGCTTTCCTTTATGTGCATTGATGATGAAGGATTTACCATCCTTGATGAGGTGGTACAGGTTGGACCTCTGCATAATGATTGCATCCCTCATATACATGTATAAACTCAAAAACACAACTCTACATACATCAAGTGGCACTATATCCAATTCTACTTCATCAATTTAATCAACACTTACATAAAATTTAATTTTACACTGAGATTGGATCCTAAATATATATGTAAGGACTCAAAAACGCGACTCCACATACATCAAGTGGAGTACATCCAATTCTACTTCGTTTTCTTAATCACCGCTTAAATTAAATTTAATTTTACACTATTTGGTTACTTTTATCTCTACCTCCTTATTTATCCATCCCAATAGAGATAAGATGGGATGGTAATGAACCTCCAATCCAAGTTTGTTGACCAAATATATTAATATGATATTTTCCTATGAACCTAACTCTAAAAGGGCATCAATATTTGTCTTCTAGACTTACATATATATATATGGAAGAGTTTGGTTGTTAGGCCCCTATACTAATAGTGTAACCCCTTATTGTTATTAGTATAACCCACTTATTATATTGATGTACCCATGTAGTGCCCATATTGTTACTCTTGTGCCCCATAGAAGCCCACTATTGTTATTATTGTGGCTTTATATTATTATTGTTAGGTCGGTTGGATTATATTATGACTCCTTAGACTCCTATATATAGAAAGGAGGTTTTGTCATTTGAATCATCCAAGAATTGTTCATTTATGTAATGTAAAGGAGGTTGCCCCCTCGAAGAGACTGAATTCTAAGGCGTGGATCTCTCTTTTCTATCTTTTTGTGAGCTGGTTTCATAACATTTGGTATCAGAGCTTTGGATTCTAGGGTTTCGCTGCTCCAAACAGGCCATCGTGGAATTTTCGCTATAACTTTGTTTCTGTGATGTTTCAGAAGTCGTAAAAAAAACCCATTTGAGAAGAAATCGCGCTGAACCTTGGGTCCGAATTTCAGAGCTTTTAACGCGATATTTTCGGAGATATGATCTCAGGAAGTTGGTCTTTTTGTAGACTCCTGAATTACACTCAAAACAGGTGACCTGGGGAAAATCGTCATAACTTTCTTTCTGAGCATCGGATTGAAATTTCGTAAGAAGGTGCATAAAGAGTACGAACTTTAGTTTTCTTTTATATATTTTTTAGAGTCAAAGGTTGAAAAAGTGACACGTGGCACTTCATACAAGTTCGCTCTACTGAACTAGTCTATAATCAGGTCACTGCGGGAGATTGTGCATAACTTTTTCTTAGAAAATCCAATTTATATCAGACTAGTGGCATTGGAAAGAGGACACAGAGGGCTACTATAGCTCACAATTTCAGAACTTAAAGATCCAAAAGTACAGAATTACAGTCGTTTCAAAGTCGAGCTCCTAAAATCAAGAAAAAGCAAGATGAGGAAGTTTGATGGCAAGGATCCAGTAAATTGGATACTTCAGATGGAGCAATATTTTGATCTACATGGTGTACAACTGTTACAAAAGGTATGTATTGCATCTTCATATTTAGAACCAAATCAATTTTTATGGTATGAAGGGCTTTGTTCTCGTAAACAACTTGTTACGTGGTCAATTTTCACGGAGGAAATGATAGCACAGTATGAGGATACAAAGAGCAACACCTTCTTTAGAGCAACACCACAACAATTGGAAAGAGTAAAAGCACTTTGTGACATATTGGAAAGAAAAATTATGGAAACCAGGAAGCATACCCCTCACAACTATAAAGATAAAAGTGTTGTTTCTCCTAGCCTTCCACAACCTACAAGGGTTACACCACAACAATTGGAAGAAAAAAGAGAAAAAGGGATTTGTTACAATTGTGATAGCAAATGCACTAAAGGTCATAAGTGTGCTGAGAAAAAATTATTTTACATAGAATATGAAGAGGAGGAAGAAAAGGATCATGAAACATCAAAGGAAGAAGATATACGCCAGGACCCCACCCCAGAGAAAGAAGAAATGAATCAGATGACATCTTGTAAAGCATTGGCAGGAATTACCACTCCTCAAACTCTCAAGATAAAAGGACATATCAAGAAGAAAAAGGTGCAAGAAGTGAAGGATCACATCGAGAAAGAAGAAATGAATCCAAGCATATCTTGTAATTCATTATTCGAAATTACCACTCCTCAAACTATCAAGATAGAAGGACATATCAAGAAGAAAAATGTTCAAGAAGTGATAGATCACATTGAGCATCAAGAAATGAATCCTACCATATCCTGTAAATGGATTGGAAGAAATTACCACTCCTCAAACTCTAGAAATAGAAGGACATATGAAGAAGAAAAAGGTTCAAGCAGTGAAAAATCACATCGAGCATCAACAACAAGTTCTCCAACTTTTAAAGGATAACATCACTTTGGTTCAAAATCAAACAAAACAACAGGTAGATCAACATTGTAGTGAAAAATGTTTTGATGTAGGTGATTGGGTATTTTTACTGCTGCATCTCAAGCAAGCTATTTATGAGAAGGAAATGTTGGCAATACTACATGCACTTAAAAAATGCCGACCTTACCGAATGGGAAGACTGTTCAAGGATGAGAATGTGGAAGCATTGTTTTGTACTATTTATATTATCCAACCAGATTGGATAAACGAAGCAAGGGAAGAATGGAAGAAGGACGAAGAAGTATGGCCACTTATTCAAAAGTTGCAAAAGATCCCAATTCAAACAATATTGCCAGAAATTGAAGAGGAAGGAAAAATCATATTAGAACCTGGAGCAGTCACAGAAACAAGAACCCGACAGCTACGAAATCGATCAATTTCAGAGTATCTCATCAAGTGGAAGAACTTACCCGCTGAAGATTCCACATGGGAGGACAAGAATTTTATACCGAAGCATCAAGAACTGCTGAAGCGTTGAGGACAACGCTTTCTGAAGGAGAGGGGCATGTTAGGCCCCTATACTAATAGTGTAACCCCTTATTGTTATTAGTATAACCCACTTATTATATTGATGTACCCATGTAGTGCCCATATTGTTACTATTGTGCCCCATAGAAGCCCACTATTGTCATTATTGTGGCTTTATATTATTATTGTTAGGTCGGCTGGATTATATTATGACTCCTTAGACTCCTATATATAGAAAGGAGGTTTTGTCATTTGAATCATCCAAGAATTGTTCATTTATGTAATGTAAAGGAGGTTGCCCCCTTGAAGAGGCTGAATTCTAAGGCGTGGATCTCTCTTTTCTATCTTTTTGTGAGCTGGTTTCATAACATTGGTCATCTAATTCTCTTCCTATTGATGAAGGCTACTAAGATTCACCCCCTTCTTCTCATAGGTACAAGAAATATTTTCATGCACATTGGAGTTGATTTCCACTTAACTACCCAAATATATGGTGATAATATTATATTTTCTTTGCCTCCTTCTTTCAATTCTTCAAGTTTCTTTGGATTTAATTATTAGAACTTATCCTTTTTGTGACCATTAATGTTGAAATGGTTACATTGGATGCTAGGATATTTACACCGATGTGTTGTGGAAATTGTATTCTTGTCGTTCCCTATTTTCCACTACTTCTTCCCCTTATTAGAAGCTTGCTGATGTTCCATTTGCTTCGAACCACTAGATTTCCCTTTCTTCTAGCCTATGATTTCCAGGTATTACACCTACACACAAGCCTCATCCATCATTCTTGTTTTGAATAACATTGATTATTTTCATGAATGATTATGTAGGACCCATAAATACTTGAGTTGTACATCTAGGTTCTTGGGAGATAAGTCTAGCAGTATTTCCATCTTCCTTAATTATGTGGTGTACACCTATATATGTTTCTCATGTCTCTATCATAAGAAATGGGGCTAGATCTATTTCTCCTCTAAATACACAATAGGGAACAATTGGAACTTAACGAAAGTTTTAAAATCATCCCACCTAGTCAGTGTACAATCAACCTCTAGCCTAAGATTTTCCATGTGGATTTCCCAACATGTCAAGGAATGGGCTTCAAATTTCAAACAAGAAAATGAAATTTTGTGTTCCTCCTCTATATGGTGAATATTAAAATACACCTCTAATTATTGATACCAGAAATTTAATTTCAAATCCTCTATCTCACCTTAATATGGATGGATATCCACCTTCACTTCCATATTGAAGGGAGACTTTGAATGGTCCATAGCACCTAGACTTGGATGCTCTCTTCTAGGTTCTTTTTTGGACTCTTCCTCTGCTTCTTCTTATTGCCATGATTTTCCCTCCAAACTAGCCATTAATTTGGAACCCCCATATTCCTTGATCAACCTGAGATTACTAGTTAGGGCCACCACAAGAAGGTTCACATTATGGTTTATGTCTACAACTTGTTTTTCCAACTATGCAAGCCCATCATTTTTCAAATATATAGGATTATCATAAAAGCATTCATCGTCCATTGTTGGGTTTTTATGAATTTATGTTTAAATCAATTTGGTCCCCTACAAATTCCCACAAAATACCTAAATAGATCATCTTTGATACTAATATGATCTGAATCTATCATGGATATTCCACTAGGTAGTTCATCATAATAGATCTATGAAAATAAACTGAAGGGTCATTTCCTTTTAGATTCCAATTTTTTTATTCTTGTTTTGTTGTGTATGCATGTGTGACACCCCTTTTGTAAAAACCTCTTGTAAACATTATTATTAAGTGTAATTCATGTAACTGGTATGGAAATGTAACATATTGACTAACTCAAAATGGGACACATCTTCAAAGGATTGAAGGAGGAAGAGTTGCTTGTAAACCCAAGCCTTGCATTTATGTTGTCACCTAAATCCCTAGTGGTTTAATGGAAGTATTGTGCAAACATTTCATTGAGAGAATGGGTTTTCTATGTAGAGGACAAGCCTACAATATCGATTCTCATAGAGACACATGCATGATCAACTCACCTGACGTACGAGAAGGAGATAAGTCCCGAGGAAGGGGGATTTTTGGAGGGGATTATGCATTGTGTGAAGGTTGGTCAAGAGAGATGATGGAAAGGAGAACATTGAGTGGAAGAAAGAGAGCTTTCATTTGGCTAGGATGTGGATACTCCAAGGGTTGGGCTCCATGGTGTTGTGGGGAAAAATGCCTATGCAGGACGATCCTATCCACCTAAGGCGTGATAGTGCCTTAGCAACAAACGAATGCAGCTGCTTCGGTTTCTTTCCTTTATGAAAATGAAAAAGAGGAGAATGGTAGACTTACCGTTATCTTTCGGTTGTCCCTCGATCTAGATCCTCCCCTTTGTGTGTCCACAGCTACTTGCCTCCTCGCTTTTGCTCCCAAGAGATCACAAGAGAACAGCTACCTGTGACAAGAGAACAGCTACATGCAACAAGAGAAGGACACAATACAAAGGCAAATATACATATTCATAAATGATTCAGGATTAGAAGTAAATCAAATACACTAATGCAAATCATACAATAAACACCAGCATATAGGAAAGAACCAAGAAGCTTTATTGATTGATAAACAGGGTTCAGGAAGAGATACAACCCATAGGGTTCCAACCCAACATCTCCTTCCCAGTAGCAAGGAATTCCTTCTTCAGCCCCTTTCAAAAGCATAAACACCCAATGGTCCAACCACAATCCAACAGCAATTCTTTGCAATACAATCCAGCCTCCTTAGACCTCATGAGAGAGCTCTATATATAGGAGTTTTGGAGAAAGGATGAGTCAGCTTGAGGCTGGCATGGAGCTGACTAGTGTCCTCTCTCACTTCAGTTCTTGAGTCCACTTGGAGATTCTAACTTCCACTTGGAGATTTGGAACCTCTTACTCATCACCAGTCGAATTCCATGATCCAAGTGTCATTTTGGAAGCTTCTTGGGCATTGACACCTTGAGGAATGAGTCTGCCACTTGTCCAAGTACGCTCAGTGCAGGTGGCCTTCTTTGCAGTTGACATTCAGCGCAGGTACAGAGTGGAGCACTTGACATTTAGCGCAGATGCTCAGTGGAGCAGTTGACATGATCCAGAATTTGCTTGTTTTTGAGTGTTTTCAGGTGGAGAAATTTTATAAACTGCTGTGGTTTGCTGGCCTTGTTCCTCTAGGGGTAGGAACAACATGTTTAGGGACTTTGGATCCCTTAATTATTGACATTTCATGCTCAGTGATGCAAGGCACAAAAATGTCTATAACAGTTGCCCCCTAAAGTATGAGGCCGTTTATCGGGTGAAATGCTTTATCCAGGGGAGTCCGAAGTTTATCCATTTGCTGGGAGGAGACCTGTAATAAGATACAATACAATACATTATGATTCATTCTGCTTTCATGATCTAGCTGAGGCGGGCATTCCCATGCTCAGCTTTATAAATACATTTTGGTACATAGAACAGACGATTGTCTGATGGTAGACTGATAGTTCTGGCGAAACTATCATCCTTTGAGAAGGATGATCATCTGCTGCAATGATGTACATGTCAAATGTCTTTATTTTCCTGAATATATTATCGCAGCCCGGATGGATGAAACTAGATCCGGGGTCTTCAAACTCATTCGATCTTCACTCTAAGTACAAGTCGATCCATGTGAGAATTGCGCTGAAGTCGAACATGGAAAGACATCGCTTGATTACCGGTCAATGATGTAAACCGTTAACAAGCGCGAGAGGAATCACCGATAATGATAATGACCCTCAAGGTACTGCAGTACAATTCACGTGGTGTGAATAAAGGACTTGGCGTCGAACACCACGCAAAATCTTCTGGTCGAAGGTCATTGATGTATACCTGTCGCCGGAAGTGAGAAACTTGCCATTGAGGCATGCAAGCTTCAAAGTACTGAAGGGGTTGTTCCTAGATCAACTTCTTGGATAATGAGCTGATGTCGACAAGAAGCGATCCGTCAAAGGAGGGCCTTAATGAATCCCACATCAGTGACACGGAACGGAGCTAATGATTTTAGTGGAGGTGAAAAAAATCTGTGATATATGATTCAGGGTGGCGGTCATGAATGGATGAAGGATAATGTATGGTAGTGGATGGGACCTGGTTGACTCTTTCTGAACGACTTCTCTTGAACATATGGCGACACTGATGCGATGGATCGGTAGCATTACCCCAATTATGGATGGTGTGGCAAGGACCATGGTGATGTAATGAAACAACCCAACCCGATGTGATACGGAGGAAAAGTGTCATGTTCAAGAGTGACCTGCTACCATCAAAGACTTCTCGATTTTTTCCCAATTTTTCCCCAGTCATTGCTGACCAGTACCTCTTTATTTTTGTCAAGCTTGAGGAGGATAACATATGCTTGTTCTATAACCTGCCCTTCGGGCAAGCCCATCGCTATGTTTTAACGAGCCTAGCGATAGGGAAACTCGTTCTCGTCTAAAGACAAGTTTGTCGCTATTTAATAATTTTAACGAGTCTAACGACAAGGAAAACTCGGCCCTTTTCATTTTTAGAGAGTCTGAAAAGGTACATAAAGTTAACTCCAAAATTCCTTTTTCGTCATCTAATCCCTTAAGTCCGAAAAAGTATAAAACAATACAGAAGGGATGAGTTTTCGGTACTTTTAACGAGCCGAACGAAACAAGCGCTCGATCTTTTTGTGCAATAATCCCTCAGGTCCAAAAAGATTAAAATCTAGAGGAGGGATAGCTCTTCCTGTCCTTTAACGAGCTGGAAGGCCAAAACTCGGCAATCTTTTCACATTTTACGAGTCAATTGAAAAGAGCTTAAAGAAGACTCGTCTTTTGAGGAATGAGTGATAAACAGGGATAGCAACTGATTCCAGGTACAGGTTGGAATTTTCCAATCACGGCAGTGTCACAAGGATGGCTAGGTGAAATCACTCTTCGCAGCTGTTCCTCAAAATAGGTAAACAATCATATGGAGGTAAATGATCGGCCAAATGAACGGTGGAGGTGACGGTGCACAAACACGACCAAGGCTTTTTATGGTTGATCAGGTTACATTCTTAATGGTTATTTACCGGGAAGTTATTTTTTTAACGAGCTTAAACTTGCTCGAAAGCTTATGTTTATTTTTTAACGAGCATGAACTATGCTGCTAAAACTGCTCAAAAGCTTATGTTTATTTTTTAACGAGCATGAACTATGCTGCTAAAACTGCTCGAAAGCTTATGTTTATTTTTTAACGAGCATGAACTATGCTGCTAAAACTGCTCGAAATACCAGTCATATGATAAGATTGTCTCATTGTGAGATCCCTATTTTTTATGGAGCTTCATCTCACTACGCTCTGCTCCGCACCCTTCCTTTATGCAAGTTCGAAAACGGCCAACCCCAAAAAAACAGATAAATAACCGGTTCCGACACAGCTAACCCAAAAAACAGGTAAATAGCCGCTCTTTTCTTGCACTCCAAAAGGGTTTGCATGCCCCCAGGTATAAAATATGATTTCAAGGCTGCCCCTCCTCCTTCTCACTTCTGTTTTTCTTTGGGTGTTCACAGCTACTTGTCATCTTGCTAGTTTAGTTTAACGATACTTGTCTTCTCGTTAATTTTAACGGGTCTATACGATACTTTTCTTCTCATTAGCCCGACTTTTCATAGATTTTTCGCAAGATCGCAAGAGAAGAACACTTCCTAAAGACAAAACATTGGTGTTATTGAGGGAGGCTTACCTCTTTCTGGTTACCCAAAGATTGTCTCGTTAGATCAAACACTTCCTTGGCCTACCTTTTTCAGGTTACCTAAAGAATGTTTTGTTAAACAAGACACTTCCTCGGCAATGCCTACCGAAATAGACAAAGATGGGTGACGGGCCCCGTCTTTCCCAAGTACCTTGACAAAAGAATCCTATTCTAGAACAACCCTCTTTCCTCCATGGACGGGGTACAGACTAGTCATATTCTTTCACGGAAATCCTACCTTATACCCAGAGTTCTCAGCCGAAGCAGACGAGGGTGCATGCCCCCTGGGTTCCAGTCATGTCTTCCCGAATTACTCGCGCTTATCAGGAGGATGGACCGTGGGTTGAGACATTTCTTTCGTGAATAGACCATTTAGGGATGGTAAGCGACTATTTGCGATGTGTGATCCGGGAAACGAAAGTTGGTCCACGAGCTTGACCACTCTTCCTCCATCTGGAAAACACATTACTCTAAAGAGTGAGGAGACTATCGCTCCCATGCAATATATATAGTCTCGTCCAAGGAGTAGGTTATAATCCAAGGGTCCTTGAACGACCATCACGTTCACTTGAACGGTCTTCCCCTTCAGTGTTATTGGCACATTGGGGAGGATTCCTAAAGGGCGACTGGTTCCTTTATCAAAGCCTGATAGATTTCTCATCTCAGGCAAAAGCGCAGGCGAACCAAGCGCTTTCCAAGCAATAGAGGAAAGGATACTCACAGATGCCCCCTCATCAATGATAGTGCCGGCCATCACCATTCTGTATATTTGACAAATAATTCTGAATGGTATACTAGCCGGCAACCGGGGTCTGCCTAGTTGGTTCCAATCAAAGGAAACAACCAGGTTGCTTGGTGGTGGGACCGAGTAAACGGCCGGATAGCGCTCTGATGAACTTCCTTCCTGCGATAAAGGAATGGTGGCATTGCCCCCTTGATCATCAGAGTCAGTGCTGATGAAGAGAATCTGGACGGTGTCGTCTTGATTCTCCTCTGTGATGGTGTCATTCAAAGATAGAGCCTCTGAAGGCAAAACCGGGTCAACTGCCGTATCAACCTTTTGACTTTCGTCAGGCATGGATCCAGACGGTTCATCTTCAATGACAGGTGCTTCGACTGACCACCTGGGTGGGTCAACTGGATTCTCAACCAGCGAGGGACTTGGCAAGAGCTTTTGATATCCAGGAGGAAGATTCGCTCGTAATATCAGGCGATCTTCCAGAACTCTTTTCGCCTCGTCTAAGAAGGGACAACGGTGGATGGCGTGATCGCCTTCACACAGTCTGCAGGGAAATTTAGCTTTCCCGCTCTGTCCTAGAGCTTCACTCCCACTAGTTGATGGTGAACAATCAACATGGCTATCAGAGGTCGATGCTACCGAATTGTGCAGACGGGGAGACCAGTCTCTTAGTATCCGAGGGATACATGGACAATCTCTATGGAAGTGGTCTCCCCTGCATATGACGCATGGCGATTTAAGCCTTACGAGTGCGGTGTGTGGATTTTTGTTAGATGACGATTGTTTGCCCCCAGTCGCCTTAGGCTCTTTCTGCTTCTTTTCTTTCTGCTTCTTCTCCTTTTTCTCCTTAGGAACTCAGTTCTTTGACCGATCAGTTTCGTTAAGCGAAGAGGAAGGAGGAGAGGAAGATGAAGTAGAAGGCTGGGAGGCAACTTTTGTCTGATCTAACTGTTGACTCGACTGCTCAGGAATGGTGGCATTCTGAACGACATTGGTTGAAAAGAGCCAAACAGGTAGGCCAATTGTCAATCCTGGAAGCGACAATGTGGCCATGTGGGGCGCACCAACATCTCCCCAAGAGGAGAAGGGACTAGGATTCCCACCAAGGGGAACTCCTTGGTTGGTGTGCTCCATCTTTTCAACCTAAAGATCAACGCGCGAATAAGGGTGATTGTTTCGTTTAAAATAAATTGTTAACGACGCTTTTAGACACAACTTGCTTTTTCAGTTTTAAAGAGTCGAGAAAAAGCTAAAGATGACTCTAGTCTCCTTCGATGTTTTAACAAGCCCGAAGTGACAAATGCTCGGTTGGACTTTTTCTGTTATAGAGTCTGAAAAAGGCCAAAAGAAACTGCTCTGGAGATCTAGGCAGAGGGTGTGCCAAACCTTTCGCGAAACCACAGAATACGTTTTACGGTACGGGTGGTCGATCTTCGTGAATGCTGTGTTCACTGCATCGCGATCAGTGGGGCGGACGACACGGCTTCCTAAGGATAAAGGATAAATGCCTATAGGGGTCTCCCAATATATACGCGATGGTACGTGGAAGCACAAGTCTGTATTAGTGCTATCGTCTCTCAGGAGGAATCACCCACCTTCGTAGAGATCAACAATCACTACGTTTAACGACGCCGGAACACGTCTCTACCTAGACCTCTACTGTGAGCATTATGTTGCAAAGCGTTGTTAGGTTCATTCAATATATTTTAACTTGATCTTTTTAAAGTTTGTCTTTCAGGATCACCACGAGATGTATTGGTACAAATTCCTAAATGCAGTCTAAGATGATAAGCAAGCTTTATAATCTTTCAACTTTGAAAATCCTAGCTACTAAGGGAAAAGAAAGCGACTATCTTTTCTCAAAGAGAAATCAGCACACTCTAATGCACTCTTCCTAAATCCAACATGCAAACTTATCAAAATGCAAATGCACAATGCAGGTGTTTGTTTTCACTTTCTTAGTATAAATGCCTACAAAGAAAGCTTTTTGCACAACTTCGAATTTGCTTTTAAATGACTGAAAATAAACAAGTTTACTTTTTCGCAAATCAGCAAGGGTAGAAGAGATTACAATCACTTTGCGATTTTTTGAAAGAAATACTTGTTTCGACACTTAAAATGACAAATTCAAACCAATAAGCAAAAGCAAATGATAAATCAAACTGCAAACAACCAATGAACTCTCTTCTAAGATCACAATCAATCACACAATCAGATCTGAATCAAGGCTACAGGATGACTATTTCGCTTATGCAAAGGAAAACTGTAAATGACGCCACAAACACATAAAAACACTTACAGTCTTTTTGTACAAAAATGAGGCGGAATACAAGCAAAGAAAAGGGATTACAGATGTGGTACCTATGCTGGTTAAAGGCAGCAAAAACAGAGATCAAAACAGGCAAAAGACAGCAAGGAACCCCAGCTGCACAAGGCCACACTGGTTCAGCGCAGGTGCAACACTGTCAGTTTGACATTCAGCGCAGGTATCCTTCACGGGACCTGCGTTGAAATGCAGACTGCCTTCACAGTGCCTGCGCTGAAAGGAGAAACTCTCGTTTCTCTTGGTTTCCGGGTCATAAAATGCTCAAAAATCCACTGTTTCAGGCCAAATCAGAAACACAAGCAAGGTATAAACAGAGGGATACTTTGAAAGGGTACTAAAGACTATCACAAAGGATCATCAAGTCATTCATGAGTCCATTGTTGAGATCATAGAAAAAAACCCAGTAAAGGATCAAAGCAGCAACATTCTACTTTGCAAAGCAGTTCGACTGTTGTTGTTGAGTCTATGAGGTAAACAAATGATGCAAGCTCAAACAAAATGACTTAAAGCAAAGTTCGTCCCCAGCGGAGTCACCATTTTTTTGTGGGGAAAAATGCCTATGCAGGACGATCCTATCCACCTAAGGCGTGATAGTGCCTTAGCAACAAACGAATGCAGCTACTTCGGTTTCTTTCCTTTATGAAAATGAAAAAGAGGAGATTGGTAGACTTACCGTTATCTTTCGGTTGTCCCTCGATCTAGATCCTCCCCTTTGTGTGTCCACAGCTACTTGCCTCCTCGCTTTTGCTCCCACGAGATCACAAGAGAACAACTACCTGTGACAAGAGAACAGCTACATGCAACAAGAGAAGGACACAATACAAAGGCAAATATACATATTCATAAATGATTCAGGATTAGAAGTAAATCAAATACACTAATGCAAATCATACAATAAACACCAGCATATAGGAAAGAACCAAGAAGCTTTATTGATTGATAAACAGGGTTCAGGAAGAGATACAACCCATAGGGTTCCAACCCAGCATCTCCTTCCCAGCAGCAAGGAATTCCTTCTTCAGCCCCTTTCAAAAGCATAAACACCCAATGATCCAACCACAATCCAACAACAATTCTTTGCAATACAATCCAGCCTCCTTAGACCTCATGAGAGAGCTCTATATATAGGAGTTTTGGAGAAAGGATGAGTCAGCTTGAGGCTGGCATGAAGCTGACTAGTGTCCTCTCTCACTTCAGTTCTTGAGTCCACTTGGAGATTCTAACTTCCACTTGGAGATTTGGAACCTCTTACTCATCACCAGTCGAATTCCCTGATCCAAGTGTTATTTTGGAAGCTTCCTGGGCATTGACACCTTGAGGAATGAGTCTGCCACTTGTCCAAGTACGCTCAGCGCAGGTGGCCTTCTTTGCAGTTGACATTCAGCGCAGGTACAGAGTGGAGCACTTGACATTCAGCGCAGATGCTCAGTGGAGCAGTTGACATGATCCAAAATTTGCTTGTTTTTGAGTGTTTTCAGGTGGAGAACTTTTATAAACTGCTGTGGTTTGCTGGCCTTGTTCCTCTAGGGGTAGGAACAACATGTTTAGGGACTTTGGATCCCTTAATTATTGACATTTCATGCTCAGTGATGCAAGGCACAAAAATGTCTATAACACATGGTGGACCCTAATAAATCTTATAACGGCTAACTACTATTTTTCACAAGGCGTCGGGAAATGGTGGGGCCCAAGATGGATTTGACATGGCATAATGTTGTGGATGAGGATTTGACATGGCACGCGGAAGGCATGACATGTGGCAGATACATGAGGCCTTTTGGAGGGTTAAGTGGATTTATTTTTTAGTGACACATGGCATTATCAAAAAGGGCCATGTAGCAAGATGACGCTTTCATGAAGTTATCACGATACCAATATAGCATGTAGGGCATGTTATTGTGTTGTTAGGTCTAATTTTAGTGCATCAAAAGGATTTAGCCATGATTTATAGAATTGGGGGATGATAAATCTTCTCGGAAACATATAGGGAAGTGTATGTCGCATGCCAGGAGAGTCCCTCGTTGTGAAAATGCGTTATGCGAAGGTCACGATTGATAGGGTTGAGGAATAAAAAACTGTATTGAATTGACATGAATAGTTCTCATTCACACTGCGAGCCCTTGCAACATTACCCCTACTACATTCTGATTTGAAGGTGGGGTGTGACAAGGTGGCACAACCTACAACCATATGGAAGACTGTGTGGTGGTCAAGGCTAAAATGGGAGAGCTACATGGGCTACAAGATAGCACTGTGTAGAAACCTTGCTAATGTGGCAAGGTTATTGAGGCCAAACATTAAATGGACATAACTATTGATTCATAAATTGGATTCCAATGAAGTTTATATCATGAAAATTCTCTCGATGAGCTTAATGTGATGGCGTATTCCAAATTTTATTATACTAACTTTGGAGAGGGAGAAATTTTGTAAACCCATTTCCATAACGGGACCTTGGATGTTGGGTTAGGACAAAGTAACACCTCCAATTTAACTTGGGTCCTTTAAATGGGTGGGAGGTAGTGTTACAAAGTGGTATCATAGTATAAAGTTCAACGTTGAACCTTTGGAGATGAACACTAGATAATTTAATGTAGTATGGTAATGTGCTAGATTACATCACAAAGTAATGTAAAGAGAATGGCTCAACAATGAGTTGGATGGGGCATAACAAGAAGGTTATGGAATTGTATTGCAGTGTGTAAAATTCACATTACTTAATGGTGTACATTGTTTGTAGAATTTGATTGTGGATTACCTATCATATTCTAGTACTAACTTGCTATGATTATTGTCTCCCAACTGATATGATAACATGGGGTGTGATGTTTTAGATGGATACACACCAGCACACTTACTACAATTGAACAAAGCTGATATTAAATATGGTTGTTTATATTGACTAGCTAACAATGGTATGTGTATGAAAACACATAAGAAGACACTAAGGGACAAGGGATGAGAAACATAATGATGCAATATAACATTGATAGATCTCAACAAGGATATAGAGAGGATTTAGTGGAGAAAGGAAGATAAGAAATCTCCTTGATTGGATGAATACTCTTAGAATTTTAAGAGTCAAATTGAGAAGCTACAAGGCTGGCAATAGGAATCTTGTAAGAACCCAAGAAAGGAAGGAAGACGTGAATGCAACCATACTTCAAAGCATATTAGAACTGTAGAGACAAAAGCAACATGAACTAGGATCCAACTACACGTTTAAGCAAAGTTCATCTAGACTTGGAAGACAAGAGTTGAATATTGATGGTGTAAAATGTAGGAGGTCCAAAAAGAGACATAGACAAGGAAGTGAAGAAACAGTGAGGGGTGGAACTCCTCTGAGTGCCCCTGAAGGAAAAAAATGCTCAAAATAGCTACCTAGTGCTACAAAAAAAGGCACTATCAGCAAAGAAGGAAAGGAAAGGACTTCATGTCAAAAAAAATCAAGAGGACAAAGCCTCCTACATTTGATGGAGAAGTGAAGAAGGTTCAAGAAGTAGAGGCATGGTTGCTTGGAATGAAAAAAAAATAAACTCCATAATTAATCTAAAAATATGAAATCAAGGGAATCCACCTTCAACCTAAGAGGAAAAACCAATATCTAGTGGGAAAAGGTGAAGGATGTCAAGACCATTCAAGAAGAAGAGTTGTCATAGAGGAGATTTGAAATATATTTCTAGAAGAAGTACCTATTTGAAGGGTACTATGACAGCAAGGCCAAGGAGTTTTTTGAACTCAATATAGGTTAGCTGTTAAGTGAGGAATATACAACTAAATTCTTGGAGTTGTTGAGATATGTTCCCTACCTCAAGGACAAGAATCCAAAGATACAAAGGTATCCTAGTGGCATGCCACAATAATTCATGAACATAAAAGAGTTTGATGAGCCACAGACCCTAAAGGATGTCATGAGGAAGTTGAAGTATTATTATGAGAAATCCAAGCATACATATAAGTACATGTCCAATTGGAAATCCAACGGAAAGTCTATTTATAAAGGAAAAGGGAAAAAGGTTGCAGGATGCCAGCAAGGTGGGAGTGTGAGTCTTGTCACTACTCTTAGTCATGAAAAACCCTCTAAACGTGTTAAAGAAGGAGTGGATGGGTCTAGGAGGAAACACATAGAATGTTAGAAGTGTGTGGATGACCACTTATAGAGGGATTATCCTATTATATAAAGGAATCATCTAGGACTGAAAAATGTACAGGAAGCTAGGACATTCAATGGCATAGCTTGGAATGTTCCATGTATATATGCAACATTAGACAATAGGAAATACGATCATCAAGTCTCAATGATTGAGATGTAAGGTATGATGAATGCCCAACTTGTTTCAATTTTAATTGACCATGGTTGAAATTTTATTTATGTTAGTCCCAACATTGCACGAAAGTGTGCATTATATAAGGAATCAAAAAAGGAATCATGGTTAGTCCAATTGACCATGAGGATGAAGAGATGAGTTGAGAGCATGGTGAAGTCATGCCCAGTCACATTGGGTGGCATTCTCACCACTATGGATTTAAATTTATTTCCCTTGGGTGCATACAACATCCTCATTAGGGTGGATTGGTTGGAAAGGCACATGACTAAGGTTGACTACTATAGCTAGTCGATCAATTTCTTCAATAACAATGGGGAGAAGGTAAAATTGCAAAGGAAATTGAAACTAGTGTCAATCAAGTTGGTAACAATATTGTAGCTAAAATAATGTAGCTAGAAAGGGTGCATACTATTTTCTATTCAAATAACTAGCGATATTGATGGTAACGATAATAATCTGGAGTAGCATCCAATTATAAAAAATTTGAAGATAGATTCCTTAAGGAGACTCCAGGGTTACCACCTCATAGGGAAGTTTATTTCTCCATATAATTTTTACCTAGAACATCATTAGAATCCAAGGCACCTTACCAAATGAGCACATCAAAGCTGATAAAGCTAAATCTAATACTAAAAGGAATGTTGGACGAGGGTCACATTAGGCCAAGTCTATCACCTAGGGGACTACCAGTTTAATTTGTAAGAAATAAATATGGCACATTAAGACTATGCATAGACTATAGACATCTCAATAAACCCACCATTAAGAATAGATGTACATTGTTGCGAATACATAACTTATTTGATCATCTGAAGGGGGAATGGCCTTTTCAAAAATTGATATGAGATTTGGGTACCATTAGATATGCATCAAGGATGAATACATTCATAAAACAAAATTTACAACTAGATATGGGTCCTATGAGTTTGTATTTGTGCCCTTTGGGCTTACAAATGTTCCTGCTATGTTCTTTTGTTTAATGAACAATGTGCTCAGTCCATATTTGGAAAATTTTATATTATTCTTTATTGATGATATATTGGTTTATTCAAAAACCAAAGAGGAGAAAAAGGAACATCTAGAAGCAGTGTTACAATTGCTAAGAGAGCACAAACTTTATGCAAAAACCACCCCATGAGGCTAGACCCAATGATTATGCTCATTTACTTCATGCTACTACTATAATTGCTGACAGAAAAATGATTATGTTAATTTTTCCATATAGAACATGACCAACATATCCAATTATCTAAGCTACTAACACCAGTTCCAAAATCAAGAAAGGATCTAAAGAAAGGCCCCCTCGGTATAGATAAGGTGGGAATGATGCCCGCTTATGAGGTATGCTCTCAGGTATCCGGAGTAAGGTCTCCCGCTGGGAGCAGTATCCATGGTGCTCTCAAGTGTAAGTGCCTAACAAGCTATCAGGTATAGATGCCCAGTGTGATGGGTCAAAGGGATTGACATCTAAGTTACCACTCGGTAAGTTTGAGTTCTTTCAATCGCAAACTCATTACTTACCACATAAAATCTCAAAAGAGGGAGTGGTTGTTGACCCAAAAAAGGTTAAGGAAATTATGGAATGGCTAACTCCAAAAAATGTAGTTGAATTCAAATCATTCATGGGTTTCACAGGTTACTATAGGAGTTTCATTAACAACTTCTCTAAGAATGATTATCCTATCATTGCATTGCAAAGACAAGGAGTTAAATTCTAGTGGACACTATAATGTCAGGACAACCTTGAGCAATTAAAATATTCTCACGTATACACCAATATTGACAATAAAAAACTTGAACAAATATTTTGTGGTCTACACAGATGCTTGTAAAGAAGGGTTGGGTGGAGTCCTCATGCAAGAAGGACAAGTAGTTTTCTATGAGTCGAGGAAGTTGAATGAGCATGAAAAAACTATGTGACTCATGGTCTAGAATTGGAAGCAATAGTACACCGCTAAAGATGTGGATACATTATCTCCCTGGAAGAAAATTAAGATTAATGACAGATCATGGAGGGCTGAAATACTTGTTTCATTAACATGAGCTAAATTATGGGTAGGAAATATGGTTGGCCTTTACTAATGAATTTTCATTCAAAATAAAATACATCAAATGAAAATAGAGCAAGGTAGTTGATGTTCTCACCAGGAGGCTACAAGTGGCTTAGCTAGAAACCATGATTTCATGTGAATTTTTGCATGCAATAAAAGATTAAAGAGGAATTGGTGTTCATACATTTAATTGAGAGAAGTTTCCTCCTGCACAGAGGACGACCATGGACTCTTGATTCTCATAGAGACTGATGAGGCTCATCAATAGGTACATTATAAGGGTCATGATTCCATCCTTCAGCTTTAGAACTATCTCTTTCTCACATTTATTTACAATTTTGGTTATATTATGCATAGTGAGAAGGATAAAGATGTTTTTCATGTCATGTGGCCTAATATGGTTTAATTGCAGGAAATGGAGAAAGGTTTTAGATGATTTCTATGCAAGGGCTCGGAGTAGATATCAAAGAGAGAATATAGGGGGTTTTCCACCTCTTTAACTCCCTCAATCATCCCAAGATCACAAAACTCTTTATCATCAGCTCGAGGTCATTAGCATCCAAGAAAGTGAAAGTAATGAGGAACAAGATCCATCATTCTCGAGTTGTAGGAGACAAATATTCCTATTTTCTAGGGAGATTCTAGTAGCTTCCCTCTTGTATAAATAAGCTTGTAGAAGAACTCATTAGGATTCGAGTTTTTTTTCCAGCTAGGTAGCTATTGAACTCAAGAATTTGGCACTATTATTTTGACAGCTATTTGATGTATTAGACTTTGATTCAATGATATTGAGAAACTGCTTGTTGAATCATCACTAAGTTAGTTCTAGAGGTTGAGGCTTTTGGGTTTGGGCCCAACTTAGTAGTTTACGCCTCTCTTTTGTATTTGTATATCTTTTAGTTTCATAGTATTTCTTAGTTTCTTGCATTTCAATACAGAATAATCCATCAAAATTTGTGATTACAACCTCTACCTCATCTCTCTCATGGGAGCATGAATAGAAGGATTTACAACGACGACCCGTAATAATTATGTTTATGATTTCTTGGAAGAATATTTGTTTTATTCATATTAATTTTCATGCTCTTGTTGTAGCTTAGGAGCTGGTTTATTTATTAGATCAAAGTTCTGGCATATATTAGATATAATTTAAATTCCATTCATCTTTTCCACTACTAGTTGTTTCATTTTTGTCAATAAAAAATGGATGTGTACATGGAATGATTGCAGGTTTGTTTTAATTAGCATAAAAGGGAACCTTTCACCACATCCATCTTGGACTCCCTGACCTTCTCTTGTGAACCCCAAATTTTGTTTCATCAGATCATTTTCCTAGGGTCACCAAGAGCATCCCTCCTAGTGCAAAACAAGCCTTCAAAAGGCTCTGAGCTTTCCTATGGTATTTTTCCACCCAAAACTCATTTACCTAAACCTCCATCCACCTTTTCCATACCCTTAAACCACCAATTTCACCTCTTAAGCCTTCTCGGTAGCCTTCCTATAGCATTACAGGCCCTCCTGTAGCAATACAGGGCACCAGTAGCAACCTCCTGCAGCAGCCTCTTTCCTCACCAGTTTTCATCCTTACTGTAACTTGGACTTAGTTTAGAAGGATGTTGACCCCCTGCTGTGACTTCGTTATCAAGGGAAGCTCCCAGGCCACTCCAAACCCTCCTCTTCCTTCACTACAAAAATAGAATAGTGTTACTTTCCTTATCACAAATTTTGCACAAATATAAAATTGATTTACATGCAAGTGTGAGCTAGTTAGATGGTACTTAGAATCTGGGTAGGTTAACCTATTTTCCGCAAGTAGATCTGATAACTGGATGGATTATTGCATGATAATCTAGTTTCCTTTCTGCAAGTAGTTTATCTCTTGCCTTTTCATGAATTGTTTCAATAGAATTTAAAAGTTGAATTTCATAGAATTTTCCTTTCATGGTTAGATATAGCTTCTAAATTGCACCTTCATTAGCTGGATTTCATTCTAATTCAATAGGAGGAATGGTCTTGGAACATTATTGATCAAATGTCCTAGTTGAGGGTGTAATGAGTAGAATCCCATCTACTATGCATATATCACTATCACCTCGAAGTTTGTAAGAACCCCGAGTTGATAAATAGACTTTAGTAGACCTTGGAAGTTCAAGACTCTTGGTGTAATACCAGGGATCATCACTTTTTGGCGCCCTTACTGGGCAAGTGTCTAGGTAGATGTTATTTACGCTTAAGAATTGTTTTTTTTTGTACATATAGATTTGAAGAAGAAACATAAAAGAGGAAAGGGAAAACATTTCTTTCATGCATCGTAGGAATAGAGATACTCAAGGAAAATTATTACCAAAAACCCCCACACCCTCAAGCAGTCACTCTTCTTCGGTGATTGTCAGCTTCGCTCTCTGACTATAGAGGAGCTAGAAGACCCTCTAGGTGAGCAACCTAAATTTTTTGAAGAACCTATTGTGGAAGAAGAATAACCCACTTCACCTATCCAAACTATGGTTGAAAACATGAACAATGGGATTTTCCCTATCAGAGAGACTAATCGTGATGGAGAGGCTAGAATGAAGAATATAAGCCCTACTTCCCTTCCACCCTTCCATGGATTAACCTCTAAGGATCCTGATATCTTCATGTTTGAATTTTTTGTTGTTTGTAGGACCTATGAATATGCCATTGATGACTAGAAACTGAATTTAGTCCCCTCTATTCTTAAGGATGCAGCCTTGCGCTAGTTTGTGGGTCTGCCTCGGGGTAGCATCACTACCTGGGCTCAAATGAAAGAAGCCTTTAATAACAAGTATAATGAAAATTGTAGGTCCAAAGAAAACAAGGAATAAATATTTAGAATGAATCTTGGACTTGATGAATCCCTAGAAGACTATAAGGAGAGATGTCATCTCAGTTATAGGAGGGCTATCTACACCCTTAATCATGAATCACTGAAACTAGTTCTTCTATGAGGTATCAGGGAGGACATGTTGGAGACACTAAACATGTTGTTTGGGGGAGATATCTATCATTTATCCTATGATGACATTAAAAATATCTTCAAGAATCACTATAGGGCTGCTAGAAAGAAGGGTAGGTCTAGTCAAGGCTGGGCCAGGTCCTCTCCTTCCACAACATCCATCAAGAATGATATTGGGAACATTTTGGAGGATTTTAAAACTGAAATGTTTCATACCTTTGATTTTTGAATGGATACCATGTAGATCAAGAGGAAATAAGAGGAATCAAAGAGATCCCTATCTATTTTCTACCCTAAATGCACTAGAAGGCACCCTAGGAATGAACGCCCATTAAATGGAATAGAGGTATGCTCAGTTTCTGAGGAAAACCATGGCACACATAAGTTCCCTTCTTTTCCTAGTTTAAAAGTTGTACACAAACGGGTAGAAGGCAGGGCTCATCGACTCTTCTTTATAAATCAAAGGAGGCCTCAACGACCTCAGCCATACCAATAGGGCATGCAAGGTGTATCTTACTCTTATTACAATTCAAACTAGAATGCACCCTTTCCACCTTGGTACTGTTACACTCATCCATCTTGGTCCACACCTCCTTCTTGGCCTTATTATCTTCAATATCCTCCTCAACCTATCAATCAAGCATTTTAGCCATATGCTCCCCAACCTCCTCAATGGAACAACCCATCACAAGGGTGGAGGCCTCAACTCAACCAACCTCCTACTTTACTGCCTCCACCCCAACCTCAACCACAACTCACTCATCCTACTCCACCCAAGAAACCTCATATTCATGCTCAACCCAATCCGAACCCGAATAACAAGCACACACAACAGGTCTACATTGGAGAGACATTTTATCCTACCTATGTTGTGGAGATCCAAGAGATAAACCTTAGGTTTAGGATAATGCTTCTAGATAACCTTCCACCATCTCCACCTGAAGAGATTGAAGAGGAAAAGGAAGAGAGTACCCCTCAAGTAAATCCACCTCCTTTTCCTGAGAGATTGATCCACCCTAGCCAACACACCCCAGAAGAGGTTGAACTTTTGGGAGAATTGAAGAATTTGTGTGTTAAAATACCCCTTCTCCAAGCTATTAAGGATGTTCCCATCTATAATAAGCTTATCAAGGAGAAATGTTTCAAACATCTTGGGAGAAGAAAAAGAGACACCCCCACCATCAATGTTGTTGGTCAATTATCTAATTTGATGTTGGGGAGAGTAATTTTTCCAAAATACTTAGACCCTGGAAGTCTAGTAGTGGATGTGCACATTGATGGCATCATTGTCCCTCATACCCTGATTGATCTTGGGGTTGCCATCAATGTGATGACTAAAGAAACCATGCTAAAGCTAAACCTCCAAGGAGCTTTGAGAAATACCACTACAATGCTACAACTTGTAGATATACCCATAATAGATCCTGAGGGAGTTGTTGAAGATGCCATGGTCTCCATTGACTCTTGGGAGTATCCTACTGACTTCCTAGTTCTCCAACCCAAAATCAATTTCAATGGATATCCTCTAATCTTGGGAAGGCCATGGTTAGCCATTTCTAATTCTTACATTAGTTTCAGGGTTGGGAACATGACCATTAATAATGGACATTTGTCTAAAAAATTGGTATTGTTTCATCCTTCTCAGCAATCCATTGAGCATGACTTACCCTTGTCGCTAGAAGAGGATGAATAATATGAAGTGTGTAACACAACACCCTACCCAATATGTACCCTAGATGTTGTTATAGGAGGGGGAACCTGATGAAGATGACCTCATTGACCATATCCTTTAGAACCAATCCCTCAATACCATTCCTCTTGATGATATTGTGAAAGAATATGAAAGTAGTCCTTGGAATGAGTTATGCTGAGTAGTCCTAAACATGTCAAAGTTGTATAGTTTTACCCATCCAAAACCTTAAATATTGACTCCTCTCTCTCATCCAAACAAGAAGAGAAATTGTAAAAGATGCTAAGAGAAGACTTAGATGCTTTTTCTTGGGACTATAAAGAAATGAAGGGGGTGAGCCCCTTAGTTTGTACTCATCACATCTACATCAAATAGGGATGCAAAAATGTGCACCAACCTTAGAGGAGAATGAACCCAACCCTTAAGAATATAGTGAAGGAGTAATTACAAAATTTGTTGGATGTAGGGTTCATATACCCTATCTCAGATAATGAGTGGGTGTCTCATCTAGTCTTAGTCCCAAAGAATAATGGGAAGTGGGGGATCTATGTGGATTACATAGAACTGAATAAGGCCACAAAGAAAGACCATTTTCGTTTGCCTTTCAATGAGCAAGTTTTAGATGGTCTTGTAGGGAAGAAGTTCTTCTCTTTCTTGGATGGATTTAGTGGTTACAATCAGATCCAGATCAGCCTTGAAGAACAAGACAAGACTACATTTACATGTCCTTGGGGTACCTTTTCTTATATATTTCTCCCATTCTATCTATGCAATGCCCCTACCAATTTTCAAAGGAAAATTTCGAGCATCTTCGTTGAACTTGTTCATGACTTTGTGGAGATCTACATGGATGACTTCACTCCCTATGGATGTGACTTCCTAGAGGCTCTTGCTAATCTGGGTAAAGTCCTGAGAAAATGCATTGAAATGAACCTCTCACTGAGTCCTAAGAAATGTGAATTATTAATGAATGCAGGGATTGTCCTTGGGCATTCCATATCTCAAGAGGGGATACAGGTGGACCTGAACAAGCTTTCCATCATTAAAAGGGTCCCGACCCATAAAAGCAAAGGAATTTTAGGAGTTTCTTAGGCTTAGTTGGTTATTATAGAAGGTTTATCAAGGATTTTAGTAAAGTTGCTTCACCATTGTTTTGATTGTTGGAGAAGGACTCAGATTTTTGTTGGTCAAGTAGCTGTCAAGAGGCCCTTGAAATATTAAAAGAGAAATTGACCACTAAACCCATACTTAGGGGTCCCAATTGGGCTCTTCCTTTACATATCCATACTGGTGCATCAGAAAAAGATGTGGGGGCAGCCTTGGGGCAAATAGATGATAATTTACCCTATGCCATTTATTTCATTAGTAAGAATATGTCTAAGGTTGAATTGAACTACACTATCACTAAAAAAGAACTCTTAGTTGTTGTACACTCCTTAAAAAAATTCAGGCACTATATCACTAGGTACCAAACTCTTGTGCATGTTGATCATGCATCTATTAAATATTTGATGAATAAGGCTGATGTGAGTGCTAGGATCATTATATGGTTGTTATTGTTAAAATAGTTTGATTTGACTATCATTGGCCAACCAGGAAAAGAAAATGTAGTTAAAGATTCATCTAAACTTACTTTGCCTAGAAGTGATGAAGGGATGGTCGATAATAAACTTCTAGATGAGAAACTATTTTATATCTCAGTGCTCTCTCCCTCATTTGCTGATATAGGCAACTACCTAGTTTCTAGGAGATTTCCTCCAAGTCTGTCATCCAGGGAGATGAGCAGAATTGTAAGGAAAAGTGCCCCTTTCACTTGGATTGGGGAAACCCTTTTCAAACTAGGACCAGATCATATTTTAAAGAGATGTGTCAAGGAAGAGGAGGTCTTTGACATCCTCTCAGCTTGCCATGATGGGCCTTGTGGGGGTCATTTTACTTCCATGAGAACATCTTTCAAATCTTTACAATCTAGTTACTATTGGCCCACTCTCCATAAATATACAAGAAGGTTTATTAGCAGATGTGATTAGTGCTGAAGGATGGGGAAATGCACACCTACGGGTGAGATGCCTCTACAACCTCAAGGGGCCTTAGAGCCATTTAACAAGTGGGGCATGGATTTCATTGGGCCAATTGATCCACCATCAGGGAAGAAAAGGTACATCATTGTGTGCACTGATTACTTGAAAAAGTTGGCTGAGACAAAGGTTTTCAAAGCAACAACAGAGGAGAAAGTGGTTGAGTTCTTAAGGGAAAATGCTTTCTACAAGTTTGGGTATCTAAGGGAGATAGTCATTTATCAAGAGCTCAATTCACATCACATTTGATTAAGAGTCTCCTTAGGCAGCATAATATCAAACACAAAACATCTACTATATATCACCCTCAATAAAATGGGCAAGTAGAGGTTACATATAGGGCATTGGAGAGAATCCTCACCAAGGTTGTGAGTAGCAGTAGGAGAGATTAGTCAGACAGATTAGTGGAAGCCACTTGGGCCTATAACATCACTTGGAATACAACTACTGGGTTCACTCCATATGATTTAGTTTGTGGGAAGAAATCTATGCTTTCTATTGAGTTTGAATATAACATTTTGAGAATGGTAGCACAAATGGATTTATATGTCACTAGAGCACAGCAAGAAAGGCTTCTCCAATTGAATGGCTTGGATGAGTTCAAAATGTAAGCCCTTCTACACACTAAAGTTATACAATTAAAAAGGAAGGTATGGCATGATAAGCATATCAAGGAAGATGTTTTTTAAGAAGGGGATTGGGCCTTGTTATATGATTCTAGGTTCTTAGATTTTAAAGGAAAATTGATGACATGATGGTTAGGCCCATACTTGGTAGAAAAATGTCATGACAATGGAATTGTCCAAATCAGAACCATTCATGAGGAAGGGATCCCCTTGCTTGTCAACGATTATAGGATAAAGTTATATAGGAAACCTATGTCTAAGGCATAATTCATTAATAAAATCAACAAAGAATTCAATGTGATTGGGAGTATCATAGCTTCTAGTCCACAACACTTTTAGATGTTTCTTTTTAAAGAAGAAAAAATAAAATGCCTCAATGAAAACCTCTATGAGGCATCTAAGGCCAACTCTTGGGTTGAAAAGATCTCTAAGGAAGCCTAGGATTACAAAAAAATAAAAAAAGAGAGAAATATATCTACATGAAAACCTCTCTTAAGGCACCTAGGATAGGAATGCAAGTTGAAACATCCTCTGAGGCAGCTTGTGTGTCTATAAAAAAAAAAAGAGAGAAAACACAAGGGAAGATTTTATACTATGTCTGCTGAATATTTTTTACAGGATTATACATAGTGGCATATTTCATGGCTACATGGCCAAAATTTTCAATATTTCCTTCATTCTTCCATCCATCCATTTCCTATCTATCATCTCCACTCATGTGATCATCTCTCTCCACCATATCATTAGCCTGAACTTTAATTTTTACCTCCTCTCTGTGTTGCTACTAGAAGTTCATGTGGTGCTACAGGAGGGTTCTGAAAAGCTACAAGAGGGGGATTCGAGGAATAGAAAAACCAAACGGGACCTTATGAATTTAAAAATGATTAATAAGGTTCCCCCATTACTTTCCATAATCCATCCATTACTCAACCATGTCATTTCATATAAAAAATCACTCAAATCCTCCACTTTGTCCTACCTTTTAAAAATATATGTGTAAAAACACAGAAGCCATCATATTCATTTCTACACATCTACACTGCTCCCTCATGATCCTCGTATTGTCCTTAGGACTTGTTACAACTTATCTCATCACCCCCATTCAGATTGAAGACCCCATAGGAAAAGGGAAGGACTGCTACATGAAGAAACCCCCCTCCTGTAGTAGCTTGTGCACACATCACAGAAAGCACTGATCTTGTTTTTTCTCATCAGAGGGGATGATGGAACCTTATGAGACAACTTTGAAGAGGTTATGTCACTCCTAGGAAGACTTCCCCCCAGCAGCAGCAACTTGGACATCAAAAAGATACATGCACACACATAGAAAACACAGTAGTCAAGTATCATGAAGAGAAATAAAGAAATGCACATGAAATAAGACAACAAGTCAGCTCCCTTGATGTCAATAATATGGTCCATCTCTAACATGAAAATCCCTACATCAGTTCGATCACGAGGTAGGCATATGAATGGAAAATTCTTACCTCCTCCCTATGTGTGAATAACAAAAATGTATAAATGTCGAGAGGGGATGTTTTAATAAGCTGGAGGTGGCCAGTTAACTTGGCCACCCTCGACTAGTGAACTAAAAGTGATGGTAAGCACTCATGAAATGTGGATATGTCACATCGATGGAGTTGGGATCACAAATAGCGAGTGGTGATTATGAGGGAAGGAAAAATGATTACTCAAAGTGGGAAAAATAGTCCAAAAAAGGAAACCTTGTGTGATTTCCAGGTCACCACATCGCTCCAAGAATCAACTCAAAAATGGCATATTATATACTTGGCCTCAATTTCTTTTGCATAGTTTCTCATGTCAAAAACAATTAGGGAGAGGAAAAGCTTATTTTTCCATCGAGGAGCTTCGAACCCCGTTCTGCAATTGCAATAATAAGGCGCTACAAGTAGACCTGCAATTGCTACAAGAGGGTCGAGAAATTGCTACGAGAAAATTGAGAGGGTGAAAAAGGCCATAGAGGTTCGAATTTATTTCCAAATTACCATATTCATCCTAGGCTACTTGAAAATAATTGAGTTTCACCATTTCCCTCATCCATCCATCAAATTTCATGCAAATTATACTCAAATTCTATAGACAATGGCAATATAATTGTGCAATTAAAAGGTCATTTTGAGAAGTATAGTGATTGAAACATAGGAAATTGTTATTGACAAGGAGTATTTGATTCACTATTACCACTAAATTAAACATTGAATATATAGAAGAGGCATCTCTCCCTCACTTAATTAAGGACATAAATAAGAGATGGGGGGAGGATTCAATAGGAGGGAGTCCTCAAATACTAAGAGAATCCACCTACACACTCCTGTGGTAGTGTTGTAGTGGCTGCAACACCCTCTAAAATTTTGGCCCGCATCCAATTTTAGAGCCTTCCTTGGGTTTTTCCTTGATGTTTGCAAGCACTCGCATTCATCCCATGAGCCTATGTTGAGGCTTTGCACGCTCCCCACTTGAGCGCTCATCAGATATCTTTTTGGAGGTTGGTCACAATGTCATGCTTGTATCCATGTTTTGGCTATGCATAAGGTCAGCCTTTGTGTGTACAAGTTGCATTCGCTATGTAAGCGTTCGTTACACTCACACATGAAGTTTTATGCACTATCGCGTAAGTGTCGTCATGGTCGTTCAACAATCTATCACAAGTGTCGCGCTTGTCATTTGCATTGTCATTCAATCACACTGAATGTATGTTGTCTTGATGGTTAAAAGCATCTTGTCATCAAGTCATGTTGAGTGTGTGTTTGCAAGGTCATGCATGTATGGAGTCACTCGTTCACACACAGTCATTTTGTTGAAGCTTTGTCGACCAGACCAACCCCAACAGCCGGACCTCTGTTGAGCTCCATTGTGTAGTTTCAGCCCTTAGCGAACATGTCCTAATGCTCAAAATTGCACAAAGCTTGAGGCTGCCTCCCAGGAAGTTTGTGTTGCACAATCCTAGAATCGTCTCGAATGAATGTCACCCAAAACAACACAAAAGTTTCCCAGCAAGCCATCTCAATATGCATTCCTTGCAATCAAATCAACTAAACTTCCAGTTGGTCAACCAGAGAGTTTGACCGAGCAGTGATCCTAGGCCTCACTCCTCCAAAAAATTCATGCACATTGGAGTTGACTTCCACTTAACTACCCAAATATATGGTGATAATATTATATTTTCTTTGCCTCCTTCTTTCAATTCTTCAAGTTTCTTTGGATTTAATTATTAGAACTTATCCTTTTTGTGACCATTAATGTTGAAATGGTTACATTGGATGCTAGGATATTTACACCGATGTGTTGTGGAAATTGTATTCTTGTCGTTCCCTATTTTCCACTACTTCTTCCCCTTATTAGAAGCTTGCTGATGTTCCATTTGCTTCGAACCACTAGATTTCCCTTTCTTCTAGCCTATGATTTCCAGGTATTACACCTACACACAAGCCTCATCCATCATTCTTGTTTTGAATAACATTGATTATTTTCATGAATGATTATGTAGGACCCATAAATACTTGAGTTGTACATCTAGGTTCTTGGGAGATAAGTCTAGCAGTATTTCCATCTTCCTTAATTATGTGGTGTACACCTATATATGTTTCTCATGTCTCTATCATAAGAAATGGGGCTAGATCTATTTCTCCTCTAAATACACAATAGGGAACAATTGGAACTTAACGAAAGTTTTAAAATCATCCCACCTAGTCAGTGTACAATCAACCTCTAGCCTAAGATTTTCCATGTGGATTTCCCAACATGTCAAGGAATGGGCTTCAAATTTCAAACAAGAAAATGAAATTTTGTGTTCCTCCTCTATATGGTGAATATTAAAATACACCTCTAATTATTGATACCAGAAATTTAATTTCAAATCCTCTATCTCACCTTAATATGGATGGATATCCACCTTCACTTCCATATTGAAGGGAGACTTTGAATGGTCCATAGCACCTAGACTTGGATGCTCTCTTCTAGGTTCTTTTTTGGACTCTTCCTCTGCTTCTTCTTATTGCCATGATTTTCCCTCCAAACTAGCCATTAATTTGGAACCCCCATATTCCTTGATCAACCTGAGATTACTAGTTAGGGCCACCACAAGAAGGTTCACATTATGGTTTATGTCTACAACTTGTTTTTCCAACTATGCAAGCCCATCATTTTTCAAATATATAGGATTATCATAAAAGCATTCATCGTCCATTGTTGGGTTTTTATGAATTTATGTTTAAATCAATTTGGTCCCCTACAAATTCCCACAAAATACCTAAATAGATCATCTTTGATACTAATATGATCTGAATCTATCATGGATATTCCACTAGGTAGTTCATCATAATAGATCTATGAAAATAAACTGAAGGGTCATTTCCTTTTAGATTCCAATTTTTTTATTCTTGTTTTGTTGTGTATGCATGTGTGACACCCCTTTTGTAAAAACCTCTTGTAAACATTATTATTAAGTGTAATTCATGTAACTGGTATGGAAATGTAACATATTGACTAACTCAAAATGGGACACATCTTCAAAGGATTGAAGGAGGAAGAGTTGCTTGTAAACCCAAGCCTTGCATTTATGTTGTCACCTAAATCCCTAGTGGTTTAATGGAAGTATTGTGCAAACATTTCATTGAGAGAATGGGTTTTCTATGTAGAGGACAAGCCTACAATATCGATTCTCATAGAGACACATGCATGATCAACTCACCTGACGTACGAGAAGGAGATAAGTCCCGAGGAAGGGGGATTTTTGGAGGGGATTATGCATTGTGTGAAGGTTGGTCAAGAGAGATGATGGAAAGGAGAACATTGAGTGGAAGAAAGAGAGCTTTCATTTGGCTAGGATGTGGATACTCCAAGGGTTGGGCTTCATGGTGTTGTGGGGAAAAATGCCTATGCAGGACGATCCTATCCACCTAAGGCGTGATAGTGCCTTAGCAACAAATGAATGCAGCTGCTTCGGTTTCTTTCCTTTATGAAAATGAAAAAGAGGAGAATGGTAGACTTACCGTTATCTTTCGGTTGTCCCTCGATCTAGATCCTCCCCTTTGTGTGTCCACAGCTACTTGCCTCCTCGCTTTTGCTCCCAAGAGATCACAAGAGAACAGCTACCTGTGACAAGAGAACAGCTACATGCAACAAGAGAAGGACACAATACAAAGGCAAATATACATATTCATAAATGATTCAGGATTAGAAGTAAATCAAATACACTAATGCAAATCATACAATAAACACCAGCATATAGGAAAGAACCAAGAAGCTTTATTGATTGATAAACAGGGTTCAGGAAGAGATACAACCCATAGGGTTCCAACCCAGCATCTCCTTCCCAGTAGCAAGGAATTCCTTCTTCAGCCCCTTTCAAAAGCATAAACACCCAATGATCCAACCACAATCCAACAGCAATTCTTTGCAATACAATCCAGCCTCCTTAGACCTCATGAGAGAGCTCTATATATAGGAGTTTTGGAGAAAGGATGAGTCAGCTTGAGGCTGGCATGGAGCTGACTAGTGTCCTCTCTCACTTCAGTTCTTGAGTCCACTTGGAGATTCTAACTTCCACTTGGAGATTTGGAACCTCTTACTCATCACCAGTCGAATTCCATGATCCAAGTGTCATTTTGGAAGCTTCCTGGGCATTGACACCTTGAGGAATGAGTCTGCCACTTGTCCAAGTACGCTCAGTGCAGGTGGCCTTCTTTGCAGTTGACATTCAGCGCAGGTACAGAGTGGAGCACTTGACATTTAGCGCAGATGCTCAGTGGAGCAGTTGACATGATCCAGAATTTGCTTGTTTTTGAGTGTTTTCAGGTGGAGAAATTTTATAAACTGCTGTGGTTTGCTGGCCTTGTTCCTCTAGGGGTAGGAACAACATGTTTAGGGACTTTGGATCCCTTAATTATTGACATTTCATGCTCAGTGATGCAAGGCACAAAAATGTCTATAACAGTTGCCCCCTAAAGTATGAGGCCGTTTATCGGGTGAAATGCTTTATCCAGGGGAGTCCGAAGTTTATCCATTTGCTGGGAGGAGACCTGTAATAAGATACAATACAATACATTATGATTCATTCTGCTTTCATGATCTAGCTGAGGCGGGCATTCCCATGCTCAGCTTTATAAATACATTTTGGTACATAGCACAGACGATTGTCTGATGGTAGACTGATAGTTCTGGCGAAACTATCATCCTTTGAGAAGGATGATCATCTGCTGCAATGATGTACATGTCAAATGTCTTTATTTTCCTGAATATATTATCGCAGCCCGGATGGATGAAACTAGATCCGGGGTCTTCAAACTCATTCGATCTTCACTCTAAGTACAAGTCGATCCATGTGAGAATTGCGCTGAAGTCGAACATGGAAAGACATCGCTTGATTACCGGTCAATGATGTAAACCGTTAACAAGCGCGAGAGGAATCACCGATAATGATAATGACCCTCAAGGTACTGCAGTACAATTCACGTGGTGTGAATAAAGGACTTGGCGTCGAACACCACGCAAAATCTTCTGGTCGAAGGTCATTGATGTATACCTGTCGCCGGAAGTGAGAAACTTGCCATTGAGGCATGCAAGCTTCAAAGTACTGAAGGGGTTGTTCCTAGATCAACTTCTTGGATAATGAGCTGATGTCGACAAGAAGCGATCCGTCAAAGGAGGGCCTTAATGAATCCCACATCAGTGACACGGAACGGAGCTAATGATTTTAGTGGAGGTGAAAAAAATCTGTGATATATGATTCAGGGTGGCGGTCATGAATGGATGAAGGATAATGTATGGCAGTGGATGGGACCTGGTTGACTCTTTCTGAACGACTTCTCTTGAACATATGGCGACACTGATGCGATGGATCGGTAGCATTACCCCAATTATGGATGGTGTGGCAAGGACCATGGTGATGTAATGAAACAACCCAACCCGATGTGATACGGAGGAAAAGTGTCATGTTCAAGAGTGACCTGCTACCATCAAAGACTTCTCGGTTTTTTCCCAATTTTTTCCCAGTCATTGCTGACCAGTACCTCTTTATTTTTGTCAAGCTTGAGGAGGATAACATATGCTTGTTCTATAACCTGCCCTTCGGGCAAGCCCATCGCTATGTTTTAACGAGCCTAGCGATAGGGAAACTCGTTCTCGTCTAAAGACAAGTTTGTCGCTATTTAATAATTTTAACGAGTCTAACGACAAGGAAAACTCGGCCCTTTTCATTTTTAGAGAGTCTGAAAAGGTACATAAAGTTAACTCCAAAATTCCTTTTTCGTCATCTAATCCCTTAAGTCCGAAAAAGTATAAAACAATACAGAAGGGATGAGTTTTCGGTACTTTTAACGAGCCGAACAAAACAAGCGCTCGATCTTTTTGTGCAATAATCCCTCAGGTCCAAAAAGATTAAAATCTAGAGGAGGGATAGCTCTTCCTGTCCTTTAACGAGCTGGAAGGCCAAAACTCGGCAATCTTTTCACATTTTACGAGTCAATTGAAAAGAGCTTAAAGAAGACTCGTCTTTTGAGGAATGAGTGATAAACAGGGATAGCAACTGATTCCAGGTACAGGTTGGAATTTTCCAATCACGGCAGTGTCACAAGGATGGCTAGGTGAAATCACTCTTCGCAGCTGTTCCTCAAAATAGGCAAACAATCATATGGAGGTAAATGATCGGCCAAATGAACGGTGGAGGTGACGGTGCACAAACACGACCAAGGCTTTTTATGGTTGATCAGGTTACATTCTTAATGGTTATTTACCGGGAAGTTATTTTTTTAACGAGCTTAAACTTTGCTCGAAAGCTTATGTTTATTTTTTAACGAGCATGAACTATGCTGCTAAAACTGCTCAAAAGCTTATGTTTATTTTTTAACGAGCATGAACTATGCTACTAAAACTGCTCGAAAGCTTATGTTTATTTTTTAACGAGCATGAACTATGCTGCTAAAACTGCTCGAAATACCAGTCGTATGATAAGATTGTCTCATTGTGAGATCCCTATTTTTTATGGAGCTTCATCTCACTACGCTCTGCTCCGCACCCTTCCTTTATGAAAGTTCGAAAACGGCCAACCCCAAAAAAACAGATAAATAACCGGTTCCGACACAGCTAACCCAAAAAACAGGTAAATAGCCGCTCTTTTCTTGCATTCCAAAAGGGTTTGCATGCCCCCAGGTATAAAATATGATTTCAAGGCTACCCCTCCTCCTTCTCACTTCTGTTTTTCTTTGGGTGTCCACAGCTACTTGTCATCTTGCTAGTTTAGTTTAACGATACTTGTCTTCTCGTTAATTTTAACGGGTCTATACGATACTTGTCTTCCCATTAGCCCGACTTTTCATAGATTTTTCGCAAGATCGCAAGAGAAGAACACTTCCTAAAGACAAAACATTGGTGTTATTGAGGGAGGCTTACCTCTTTCTGGTTACCCAAAGATTGTCTCGTTAGATCAAACACTTCCTTGGCCTACCTTTTTCAGGTTACCTAAAGAATGTTTTGTTAAACAAGACACTTCCTCGGCAATGCCTACCGAAATAGACAAAGATGGGTGACGGGCCCCGTCTTTCCCAAGTACCTTGACAAAAGAATCCTATTCTAGAACAACCCTCTTTCCTCCATGGACGGGGTATGGACTAGTCATATTCTTTCACGGAAATCCTACCTTATACCCAGAGTTCTCCGCTGAAGCAGACCAGGGTGCATGCCCCCTGGGTTCCAGTCATGTCTTCCCGAATTACTCGCGCTTATCAGGAGGTTGGACCGTGGGTTGAGAAATTTCTTTCGTGAATAGACCATTTAGGGATGGTAAGCGACTATTTGCGATGTGTGATCCGGGAAACGAAAGTTGGTCCACGAGCTTGACCACTCTTCCTCCATCTGGAAAACACATTACTCTAAAGAGTTAGGAGACTATCGCTCCCATGCAATATATATAGTCTCGTCCAAGGAGTAGGTTATAATCCAAGGGTCCTTGAACGACCATCACGTTCACTTGAACGGTCTTCCCCTTCAGTGTTATTGGCACATTGGGGAGGATTCCTAAAGGGCGACTGGTTCCTTTATCAAAACCTGATAGATTTCTCATCTCAGGCAAAAGCGCAGGCGAACCAAGCGCTTTCCAAGCAATAGAGGAAAGGATACTCACAGATGCCCCCTCATCAATGATAGTGCCGGCCATCACCATTCTGTATATTTGACAAATAATTCTGAATGGTATACTAGCCGGCAACTGGGGTCTGCCTAGTTGGTTCCAATCAAAGGAAACAACCAGGTTGCTTGGTGGTGGGACTGAGTAAACGGCCGGATAGCGCTCTGATGAACTTCCTTCCTGCGATAAAGGAATGGTGGCATTGCCCCCTTGATCATCAGAGTCAGTGCTGATGAAGAGAATCTGGACGGTGTCGTCTTGATTCTCCTCTGTGATGGTGTCATTCAAAGATAGAGCCTCTGAAGGCAAAACCGGGTCAACTGCCGTATCAACCTTTTGACTTTCGTCAGGCATGGATCCAGACGGTTCATCTTCAATGACAGGTGCTTCGGCTGACCACCTGGGTGGGTCAACTGGATTCTCAACCAGCGAGGGACTTGGCAAGAGCTTTTGATATCCAGGAGGAAGATTCGCTCGTAATATCAGGCGATCTTCCAGAACTCTTTTCGCCTCGTCTAAGAAGGGACAACGGTGGATGGCGTGATCGCCTTCACACAGTCTGCAGGGAAATTTAGCTTTCCCGCTCTGTCCTAGAGCTTCACTCCCACTAGTTGACGGTGAACAATTAACATGGCTATCAGAGGTCGATGCTACCGAATTGTGCAGACGGGGAGACCAGTCTCTTAGTATCCGAGGGATACATGGACAATCTCTATGGAAGTGGTCTCCCCTGCATATGACGCATGGCGATTTAAGCCTTACGAGTGCGGTGTGTGGATTTTTGTTAGATGACGATTGTTTGCCCCCAGTCGCCTTAGGCTCTTTCTGCTTCTTTTCTTTCTGCTTCTTCTCCTTTTTCTCCTTAGGAACTCAGTTCTTTGACCGATCAGTTTCGTTAAGCGAAGAGGAAGGAGGAGAGGAAGATGAAGTAGAAGGCTGGGAGGCAACTTTTGTCTGATCTAACTGTTGACTCGACTGCTCAGGAATGGTGGCATTCTGAACGACATTGGTTGAAAAGAGCCAAACAGGTAGGCCAATTGTCAATCCTGGAAGCGACAATGTGGCCATGTGGGGCGCACCAACATCTCCCCAAGAGGAGAAGGGACTAGGATTCCCACCAAGGGGAACTCCTTGGTTGGTGTGCTCCATCTTTTCAACCTAAAGATCAACGCGCAAATAAGGGTGATTGTTTCGTTTAAAATAAATTGTTAACGACGCTTTTAGACACAACTTGCTTTTTCAGTTTTAAAGAGTCGAGAAAAAGCTAAAGATGACTCTAGTCTCCTTCGATGTTTTAACGAGCCCGGAGTGACAAATGCTCGGTTGGACTTTTTCTGTTATAGAGTCTGAAAAAGGCCAAAAGAAACTGCTCTGGAGATCTAGGCAGAGGGTGTGCCAAACCTTTCGCGAAACCACAGAATACGTTTTACGGTACGGGTGGTCGATCTTCGTGAATGCTGTGTTCACTGCATCGCGATCAGTGGGGCGGACGACACGGCTTCCTAAGGATAAAGGATAAATGCCTATAGGGGTCTCCCAATATATACGCGATGGTACGTGGAAGCACAAGTCTGTATTAGTGCTATCGTCTCTCAGGAGGAATCACCCACCTTCGTAGAGATCAACAATCACTACATTTAACGACGCCGGAACACGTCTCTACCTAGACCTCTACTGTGAGCATTATGTTGCAAAGCGTTGTTAGGTTCATTCAATATATTTTAAGTTGATCTTTTTAAAGTTTGTCTTTCAGGATCACCACGAGATGTATTGGTACAAATTCCTAAATGCAGTCTAAGATGATAAACAAGCTTTATAATCTTTCAACTTTGAAAATCCTAGCTACTAAGGGAAAAGAAAGCGACTATCTTTTCTCAAAGAGAAATCAGCACACTCTAATGCACTCTTCCTAAATCCAACATGCAAACTTATCAAAATGCAAATGCACAATGCAGGTGTTTGTTTTCACTTTCTCAGTATAAATGCCTACAAAGAAAGCTTTTTGCACAACTTTGAATTTGCTTTTAAATGACTGAAAATAAACAAGTTTACTTTTTCGCAAATCAGCAAGGGTAGAAGAGATTACAATCACTTTGCGATTTTTTGAAAGAAATACTTGTTTCGACACTTAAAATGACAAATTCAAACCAATAAGAAAAAGCAAATGATAAATCAAACTGCAAACAGCCAATGAACTCTCTTCTAAGATCACAATCAATCACACAATCAGATCTGAATCAAGGCTACAGGATGACTATTTCGCTTATGCAAAGGAAAACTGTAAATGACGCCACAAACACATAAAAACACTTACAGTCTTTTTGTACAAAAAATGAGGCAGAATACAAGCAAAGAAAAGGGATTACAGATGTGGTACCTATGCTGGTTAAAGGCAGCAAAAACAGAGATCAAAACAGGCAAAAGACAGCAAGGAACCCCAGCTGCACAAGGCCACACTGGTTCAGCGCAGGTGCAACACTGTCAGTTTGACATTCAGCGCAGGTATCCTTCACGGGACCTGCGTTGAAATGCAGACTTCCTTCACAGTGCCTGCGCTGAAAGGAGAAACTCTCGTTTCTCTTGGTTTCCGGGTCATAAAATGCTCAAAAATCCACTGTTTCAGGCCAAATCAGAAACACAAGCAAGGTATAAACAGAGGGATACTTTGAAAGGGTACTAAAGACTATCACAAAGGATCATCAAGTCATTCATGAGTCCATTGTTGAGATCATAGAAAAAAACCCAGTAAAGGATCAAAGCAGCAACATTCTACTTTGCAAAGCAGTTCGACTGTTGTTGTTGAGTCTATGAGGTAAACAAATGATGCAAGCTCAAACAAAATGACTTAAAGCAAAGTTCGTCCCCAGCGGAGTCACCATTTTTTTGTGGGGAAAAATGCCTATGCAGGACGATCCTATCCACCTAAGGCGTGATAGTGCCTTAGCAACAAACGAATGCAGCTACTTCGGTTTCTTTCCTTTATGAAAATGAAAAAGAGGAGATTGGTAGACTTACCGTTATCTTTCGGTTGTCCCTCGATCTAGATCCTCCCCTTTGTGTGTCCACAGCTACTTGCCTCCTCGCTTTTGCTCCCACGAGATCACAAGAGAACAACTACCTGTGACAAGAGAACAGCTACATGCAACAAGAGAAGGACACAATACAAAGGCAAATAACATATTCATAAATGATTCAGGATTAGAAGTAAATCAAATACACTAATGCAAATCATACAATAAACACCAGCATATAGGAAAGAACCAAGAAGCTTTATTGATTGATAAACAGGGTTCAGGAAGAGATACAACCCATAGGGTTCCAACCCAGCATCTCCTTCCCAGCAGCAAGGAATTCCTTCTTCAGCCCCTTTCAAAAGCATAAACACCCAATGATCCAACCACAATCCAACAACAATTCTTTGCAATACAATCCAGCCTCCTTAGACCTCATGAGAGAGCTCTATATATAGGAGTTTTGGAGAAAGGATGAGTCAGCTTGAGGCTGGCATGGAGCTGACTAGTGTCCTCTCTCACTTCAGTTCTTGAGTCCACTTGGAGATTCTAACTTCCACTTGGAGATTTGGAACCTCTTACTCATCACCAGTCGAATTCCCTGATCCAAGTGTTATTTTGGAAGCTTCCTGGGCATTGACACCTTGAGGAATGAGTCTGCCACTTGTCCAAGTACGCTCAGCGCAGGTGGCCTTCTTTGCAGTTGACATTCAGCGCAGGTACAGAGTGGAGCACTTGACATTCAGCGCAGATGCTCAGTGGAGCAGTTGACATGATCCAAAATTTGCTTGTTTTTGAGTGTTTTCAGGTGGAGAACTTTTATAAACTGCTGTGGTTTGCTGGCCTTGTTCCTCTAGGGGTAGGAACAACATGTTTAGGGACTTTGGATCCCTTAATTATTGACATTTCATGCTCAGTGATGCAAGGCACAAAAATGTCTATAACACATGGTGGACCCTAATAAATCTTATAACGGCTAACTACTATTTTTCACAAGGCGTCGGGAAATGGTGGGGCCCAAGATGGATTTGACATGGCATAATGTTGTGGATGAGGATTTGACATGGCACGCGGAAGGCATGACATGTGGCAGATACATGAGGCCTTTTGGAGGGTTAAGTGGATTTATTTTTTAGTGACACATGGCATTATCAAAAAGGGCCATGTAGCAAGATGACGCTTTCATGAAGTTATCACGATACCAATATAGCATGTAGGGCATGTTATTGTGTTGTTAGGTCTAATTTTAGTGCATCAAAAGGATTTAGCCATGATTTATAGAATTGGGGGATGATAAATCTTCTCGGAAACATATAGGGAAGTGTATGTCGCATGCCAGGAGAGTCCCTCGTTGTGAAAATGCGTTATGCGAAGGTCACGATTGATAGGGTTGAGGAATAAAAAACTGTATTGAATTGACATGAATAGTTCTCATTCACACTGCGAGCCCTTGCAACATTACCCCTACTACATTCTGATTTGAAGGTGGGGTGTGACAAGGTGGCACAACCTACAACCATATGGAAGACTGTGTGGTGGTCAAGGCTAAAATGGGAGAGCTACATGGGCTACAAGATAGCACTGTGTAGAAACCTTGCTAATGTGGCAAGGTTATTGAGGCCAAACATTAAATGGACATAACTATTGATTCATAAATTGGATTCCAATGAAGTTTATATCATGAAAATTCTCTCGATGAGCTTAATGTGATGGCGTATTCCAAATTTTATTATACTAACTTTGGAGAGGGAGAAATTTTGTAAACCCATTTCCATAACGGGACCTTGGATGTTGGGTTAGGACAAAGTAACACCTCCAATTTAACTTGGGTCCTTTAAATGGGTGGGAGGTAGTGTTACAAAGTGGTATCATAGTATAAAGTTCAACGTTGAACCTTTGGAGATGAACACTAGATAATTTAATGTAGTATGGTAATGTGCTAGATTACATCACAAAGTAATGTAAAGAGAATGGCTCAACAATGAGTTGGATGGGGCATAACAAGAAGGTTATGGAATTGTATTGCAGTGTGTAAAATTCACATTACTTAATGGTGTACATTGTTTGTAGAATTTGATTGTGGATTACCTATCATATTCTAGTACTAACTTGCTATGATTATTGTCTCCCAACTGATATGATAACATGGGGTGTGATGTTTTAGATGGATACACACCAGCACACTTACTACAATTGAACAAAGCTGATATTAAATATGGTTGTTTATATTGACTAGCTAACAATGGTATGTGTATGAAAACACATAAGAAGACACTAAGGGACAAGGGATGAGAAACATAATGATGCAATATAACATTGATAGATCTCAACAAGGATATAGAGAGGATTTAGTGGAGAAAGGAAGATAAGAAATCTCCTTGATTGGATGAATACTCTTAGAATTTTAAGAGTCAAATTGAGAAGCTACAAGGCTGGCAATAGGAATCTTGTAAGAACCCAAGAAAGGAAGGAAGACGTGAATGCAACCATACTTCAAAGCATATTAGAACTGTAGAGACAAAAGCAACATGAACTAGGATCCAACTACACGTTTAAGCAAAGTTCATCTAGACTTGGAAGACAAGAGTTGAATATTGATGGTGTAAAATGTAGGAGGTCCAAAAAGAGACATAGACAAGGAAGTGAAGAAACAGTGAGGGGTGGAACTCCTCTGAGTGCCCCTGAAGGAAAAAAATGCTCAAAATAGCTACCTAGTGCTACAAAAAAAGGCACTATCAGCAAAGAAGGAAAGGAAAGGACTTCATGTCAAAAAAAATCAAGAGGACAAAGCCTCCTACATTTGATGGAGAAGTGAAGAAGGTTCAAGAAGTAGAGGCATGGTTGCTTGGAATGAAAAAAAAATAAACTCCATAATTAATCTAAAAATATGAAATCAAGGGAATCCACCTTCAACCTAAGAGGAAAAACCAATATCTAGTGGGAAAAGGTGAAGGATGTCAAGACCATTCAAGAAGAAGAGTTGTCATAGAGGAGATTTGAAATATATTTCTAGAAGAAGTACCTATTTGAAGGGTACTATGACAACAAGGCCAAGGAGTTTTTTGAACTCAATATAGGTTAGCTGTTAAGTGAGGAATATACAACTAAATTCTTGGAGTTGTTGAGATATGTTCCCTACCTCAAGGACAAGAATCCAAAGATACAAAGGTATCCTAGTGGCATGCCACAATAATTCATGAACATAAAAGAGTTTGATGAGCCACAGACCATAAAGGATGTCATGAGGAAGTTGAAGTATTATTATGAGAAATCCAAGCATACATATAAGTACATGTCCAATTGGAAATCCAAGGGAAAGTCTATTTATAAAGGAAAAGGGAAAAAGGTTGCAGGATGCCAGCAAGGTGGGAGTGTGAGTCTTGTCACTACTCTTAGTCATGAAAAACCCTCTAAACGTGTTAAAGAAGGAGTGGATGGGTCTAGGAGGAAACACATAGAATGTTAGAAGTGTGTGGATGACCACTTATAGAGGGATTATCCTATTATATAAAGGAATCATCTAGGACTGAAAAATGTACAGGAAGCTAGGACATTCAATGGCATAACTTGGAATGTTCCATGTATATATGCAACATTAGACAATAGGAAATACGATCATCAAGTCTCAATGATTGAGATGTAAGGTATGATGAATGCCCAACTTGTTTCAATTTTAATTTACCATGGTTGAAATTTTATTTATGTTAGTCCCAACATTGCACGAAAGTGTGCATTATATAAGGAATCAAAAAAGGAATCATGGTTAGTCCAATTGACCATGAGGATGAAGAGATGAGTTGAGAGCATGGTGAAGTCATGCCCAGTCACATTGGGTGGCATTCTCACCACTATGGATTTAAATTTATTTCCCTTGGGTGCATACAACATCCTCATTAGGGTGGATTGGTTGGAAAGGCACATGACTAAGGTTGACTACTATAGCTAGTCGATCAATTTCTTCAATAACAATGGGGAGAAGGTAAAATTGCAAAGGAAATTGAAACTAGTGTCAATCAAGTTGGTAACAATATTGTAGCTAAAATAATGTAGCTAGAAAGGGTGCATACTATTTTCTATTCAAATAACTAGCGATATTGATGGTAACGATAATAATCTGGAGTAGCATCCAATTATAAAAAATTTGAAGATAGATTCCTTAAGGAGACTCCAGGGTTACCACCTCATAGGGAAGTTTATTTCTCCATATAATTTTTACCTAGAACATCATTAGAATCCAAGGCACCTTACCAAATGAGCACATCAAAGCTGATAAAGCTAAATCTAATACTAAAAGGAATGTTGGACGAGGGTCACATTAGGCCAAGTCTATCACCTAGGGGACTACCAGTTTAATTTGTAAGAAATAAATATGGCACATTAAGACTATGCATAGACTATAGACATCTCAATAAACCCACCATTAAGAATAGATGTACATTGTTGCGAATACATAACTTATTTGATCATCTGAAGGGGGAATGGCCTTTTCAAAAATTGATATGAGATTTGGGTACCATTAGATATGCATCAAGGATGAATACATTCATAAAACAAAATTTACAACTAGATATGGGTCCTATGAGTTTGTATTTGTGCCCTTTGGGCTTACAAATGTTCTTGCTATGTTCTTTTGTTTAATGAACAATGTGCTCAGTCCATATTTGGAAAATTTTATATTATTCTTTATTGATGATATATTGGTTTATTCAAAAACCAAAGAGGAGAAAAAGGAACATCTAGAAGCAGTGTTACAATTGCTAAGAGAGCACAAACTTTATGCAAAAACCACCCCATGAGGCTAGACCCAATGATTCTACTCATTTACTTCATGCTACTACTATAATTGCTGACAGAAAAATGATTATGTTAATTTTTCCATATAGAACATGACCAACATATCCAATTATCTAAGCTACTAACACCAGTTCCAAAATCAAGAAAGGATCTAAAGAAAGGCCCCCTCGGTATAGATAAGGTGGGAATGATGCCCGTTTATGAGGTATGCTCTCAGGTATCCGAAGTAAGGTCTCCCGCTGGAAGTAGTATCCATGGTGCTCTCAAGTGTAAGTTCCTAAAAAGCTATCAAGTATAGATGTCGAGTGTGATGGTTCAAAGAGATTGACATCTAAGTTACCACTCGGTAAGTTTGAGTTCTTTCAATCGCAAACTCATTACTTACCACATAAAATCTCAAAAGAGGGAGTGGTTGTTGACCCAAAAAAGGTTAAGGAAATTATGGAATGGCTAACTCCAAAAAATGTAGTTGAATTCAAATCATTCATGGGTTTCATAGGTTACTACAAGAGTTTCATTAACAACTTCTCTAAGATTGAGTATCCTATCATTGCATTGCAAAGACAAGGAGTTAAATTCTAGTGGACATTATAATGTCAGGACAACCTTGAGCAATTAAAATATTCTCACGTATACACCAGTATTGACGATAAAAAACTTGAACAAATATTTTGTGGTCTACACAGATGCTTGTAAAGAAGGGTTGGGTGGAGTCCTCATGCAAGAAGGACAAGTAGTTTTCTATGAGTCGAGGAAGTTGAATGAGCATGAAAAAAACTATGTGACTCATGGTCTAGAATTGGAAGCAATAGTACACCACTAAAGATGTGGATACATTATCTCCCTGGAAGAAAATTAAGATTAATGACAGATCATGGAGGGCTGAAATACTTGTTTCATTAACATGAGCTAAATTATGGGTAGGAAATATGGTTGGCCTTTACTAATGAATTTTCATTCAAAATAAAATACATCAAATGAAAATAGAGAAAGGTAGTTGATGTTCTCACCAGGAGGCTACAAGTGGCTTAGCTAGAAACCATGATTTCATGTGAATTTTTGCATGCAATAAAAGATTAAAGAGGAATTGGTGTTCATACATTTAATTGAGAGAAGTTTCCTCCTGCACAGAGGACGACCATGGACTCTTGATTCTCATAGAGACTGATGAGGCTCATCAATAGGTACATTATAAGGGTCATGATTCCATCCTTCAGCTTTAGAACTATCTCTTTCTCACATTTATTTACAATTTTGGTTATATTATGCATAGTGAGAAGGATAAAGATGTTTTTCATGTCATGTGGCCTAATATGGTTTAATTGCAGGAAATGGAGAAAGTTTTTAGATGATTTCTATGCAAGGGCTCGGAGTAGATATCAAAGAGAGAATATAGGGGGTTTTCCACCTCTTTAACTCCCTCAATCATCCCAAGATCACAAAACTCTTTATCATCAGCTCGAGGTCATTAGCATCCAAGAAAGTGAAAGTAATGAGGAACAAGATCCATCATTCTCGAGTTGTAGGAGACAAATATTCCTATTTTCTAGGGAGATTCTAGTAGCTTCCCTCTTGTATAAATAAGCTTGTAGAAGAACTCATTAGGATTCGAGTTTTTTTTCCAGCTAGGTAGCTATTGAACTCAAGAATTTGGCACTATTATTTTGACAGCTATTTGATGTATTAGACTTTGATTCAATGATATTGAGAAACTGCTTGTTGAATCATCACTAAGTTAGTTCTAGAGGTTGAGGCTTTTGGGTTTGGGCCCAACTTAGTAGTTTACGCCTCTCTTTTGTATTTGTATATCTTTTAGTTTCATAGTATTTCTTAGTTTCTTGCATTTCAATACAGAATAATCCATCAAAATTTGTGATTACAACCTCTACCTCATCTCTCTCATGGGAGCATGAATAGAAGGATTTACAACGACGACCCGTAATAATTATGTTTATGATTTCTTGGAAGAATATTTGTTTTATTCATATTAATTTTCATGCTCTTGTTGTAGCTTAGGAGCTGGTTTATTTATTAGATCAAAGTTCTGGCATATATTAGATATAATTTAAATTCCATTCATCTTTTCCACTACTAGTTGTTTCATTTTTGTCAATAAAAAATGGATGTGTACATGGAATGATTGCAGGTTTGTTTTAATTAGCATAAAAGGGAACCTTTCACCACATCCATCTTGGACTCCCTGACCTTCTCTTGTGAACCCCAAATTTTGTTTCATCAGATCATTTTCCTAGGGTCACCAAGAGCATCCCTCCTAGTGCAAAACAAGCCTTCAAAAGGCTCTGAGCTTTCCTATGGTATTTTTCCACCCAAAACTCATTTACCTAAACCTCCATCCACCTTTTCCATACCCTTAAACCACCAATTTCACCTCTTAAGCCTTCTCGGTAGCCTTCCTATAGCATTACAGGCCCTCCTGTAGCAATACAGGGCACCAGTAGCAACCTCCTGTAGCAGCCTCTTTCCTCACCAGTTTTCATCCTTACTGTAACTTGGACTTAGTTTAGAAGGATGTTGACCCCCTGCTGTGACTTCGTTATCAAGGGAAGCTCCCAGGCCACTCCAAACCCTCCTCTTCCTTCACTGCAAAAATAGAATAGTGTTACTTTCCTTATCACAAATTTTGCACAAATATAAAATTGATTTACATGCAAGTGTGAGCTAGTTAGATGGTACTTAGAATCTGGGTAGGTTAACCTATTTTCCGCAAGTAGATCTGATAACTGGATGGATTATTGCATGATAATCTAGTTTCCTTTCTGCAAGTAGTTTATCTCTTGCCTTTTCATGAATTGTTTCAATAGAATTTGAAAGTTGAATTTCATAGAATTTTCCTTTCATGGTTAGATATAGCTTCTAAATTGCACCTTCATTAGCTGGATTTCATTCTAATTCAATAGGAGGAATGGTCTTGGAACATTATTGATCAAATGTCCTAGTTGAGGGTGTAATGAGTAGAATCCCATCTACTATGCATATATCACTATCACCTCAAAGTTTGTAAGAACCCCGAGTTGATAAATAGACTTTAGTAGACCTTGGAAGTTCAAGACTCTTGGTGTAATACCAGGGATCATCACTTTTTGGCGCCCTTACTGGGCAAGTGTCTAGGTAGATGTTATTTACGCTTAAGAATTGTTTTTTTTTGTACATATAGATTTGAAGAAGAAACATAAAAGAGGAAAGGGAAAACATTTCTTTCATGCATCGTAGGAATAGAGATACTCAAGGAAAATTATTACCAAAAACCCCCACACCCTCAAGCAGTCACTCTTCTTCGGTGATTGTCAGCTTCGCTCTCTGACTATAGAGGAGCTAGAAGACCCTCTAGGTGAGCAACCTAAATTTTTTGAAGAACCTATTGTGGAAGAAGAATAACTCACTTCACCTATCCAAACTATGGTTGAAAACATGAACAATGGGATTTTCCCTATCAGAGAGACTAATCGTGATGGAGAGGCTAGAATGAAGAATATAAGCCCTACTTCCCTTCCACCCTTCCATGGATTAACCTCTAAGGATCCTGATATCTTCATGTTTGAATTTTTTGTTGTTTGTAGGACCTATGAATATGCCATTGATGACTAGAAACTGAATTTAGTCCCCTCTATTCTTAAGGATGCAGCCTTGCGCTAGTTTGTGGGTCTGCCTGGGGGTAGCATCACTACCTGGGATCAAATGAAAGAAGCCTTTAATAACAAGTATAATGAAAATTGTAGGTCCAAAGAAAACAAGGAATAAATATTTAGAATGAATCTTGGACTTGATGAATCCCTAGAAGACTATAAGGAGAGATGTCATCTCAGTTATAGGAGGGCTATCTACACCCTTAATCATGAATCACTGAAACTAGTTCTTCTATGAGGTATTAGGGAGGACATGTTGGAGACACTAAACATGTTGTTTGGGGGAGATATCTATCATTTATCCTATGATGACATTAAAAATATCTTCAAGAATCACTATAGGGCTGCTAGAAAGAAGGGTAGGTCTAGTCAAGGCTGGGCCAGGTCCTCTCCTTCCACAACATCCATCAAGAATGATATTGGGAACATTTTGGAGGATTTTAAAACTGAAATGTTTCATACCTTTGATTTTTGAATGGATACCATGTAGATCAAGAGGAAATAAGAGGAATCAAAGAGATCCCTATCTATTTTCTATCCTAAATGCACTAGAAGGCACCCTAGGAATGAATGCCCATTAAATGGAATAGAGGTATGCTCAGTTTCTGAGGAAAACCATGGCACACATAAGTTCCCTTCTTTTCCTAGTTTAAAAGTTGTACACAAACGGGTAGAAGGCAGGGCTCATCGACTCTTCTTTATAAATCAAAGGAGGCCTCAACGACCTCAGCCATACCAATAGGGCATGCAAGGTGTATCTTACTCTTATTACAATTCAAACTAGAATGCACCCTTTCCACCTTCGTACTGTTACACTCATCCATCTTGGTCCACACCTCCTTCTTGGCCTTATTATCTTCAATATCCTCCTCAACCTATCAATCAAGCATTTTAGCCATATGCTCCCCAACCTCCTCAATGGAACAACCCATCACAAGGGTGGAGGCCTAAACTCAACCAACCTCCTACGTTACTGCCTCCACTCCAACCTCAACCACAACTCACTCATCCTACTCCACCCAGGAAACCTCATATTCATGCTCAACCCAATCCGAACCCGAATAGCAAGCACACACAACAGGTCTACATTGGAGAGACACTTTATCCTACCTATGTTGTGGAGATCCAAGAGATAAACCTTAGGTTTAGGATAATGCCTCTAGATAACCTTCCACCATCTCCACCTGAAGAGATTGAAGAGGAAAAGGAAGAGAGTACCCCTCAAGTAAATCCACCTCCTTTTCCTGAGAAATTGATCCACCCTAGCCAACACACCCGAGAAGAGGTTGAACTTTTGGGAGAATTGAAGAATTTTTTATGTTAAAATACCCATTCTCCAAGTATTAAGGATGTTCCCACCTATAAGAAGATTATCAAGGAGAAATGTTTCAAACATCTCGGGAGAAGAAAAATAGATACCCCCATCATCAATGTTGTTGGTAAATTATCTAATTTGATGTTGGGGAGAGTAATCTTTCCAAAATACTTAGACCCTGGAAGTCTAGTAGTGGATGTGCACATTGATGGCATCATTGTCCCTCATACCCTGATTGATCTTGGGGTTGCCATCAATGTGATGACTAAAGAAACCATGCTAAAGCTAAACCTCCAAGGAGCTTTGCGAAATACCACTACAATGCTACAACTTGTAGATATACCCATAATAGATCCTGAGGGAGTTGTTGAAGATGCCATGGTCTCCATTGACTCTTGGGAGTATCCTACTGACTTCCTAGTTCTCCAACCCAAAATCAATTTCAATGGATATCCTCTAATCTTGGGAAGGCCATGGTTAGCCATTTCTAATTCTTACATTAGTTTCAGGGTTGGGAACATGACCATTAATAATGGACATTTGTCTAAAAAATTGGTATTGTTTCATCCTTCTCAGCCATCCATTGAGCATGACTTACCCTTGTCGCTAGAAGAGGATGAATAATATGAAGTGTGTAACACAACACCCTACCCAATATGTACCCTAGATGTTGTTATAGGAGGGGGAACCTGATGAAGATGACCTCATTGACCATATCCTTTAGAACCAATCCCTCAATACCATTCCTCTTGATGATATTGTGAAAGAATATGAAAGTAGTCCTTGGAATGAGTTATGCTGAGTAGTCCTAAACATGTCAAAGTTGTATAGTTTTACCCATCCAAAACCTTAAATATTGACTCCTCTCTCTCATCCAAACAAGAAGAGAAATTGTAAAAGATGCTAAGAGAAGACTTAGATGCTTTTTCTTGGGACTATAAAGAAATGAAGGGGGTGAGCCCCTTAGTTTGTACTCATCACATCTACATCAAATAGGGATGCAAAAATGTGCACCAACCTTAGAGGAGAATGAACCCAACCCTTAAGAATATAGTGAAGAAGTAATTACAAAATTTGTTGGATGTAGGGTTCATATACCCTATCTCAGATAATGAGTGGGTGTCTCATCTAGTCTTAGTCCCAAAGAATAATGGGAAGTGGGGGATCTATGTGGATTACATAGAACTGAATAAGGCCACAAAGAAAGACCATTTTCGTTTGCCTTTCAATGAGCAAGTTTTAGATGGTCTTGTAGGGAAGAAGTTCTTCTCTTTCTTGGATGGATTTAGTGGTTACAATCAGATCCAGATCAGCCTTGAAGACCAAGACAAGACTACATTTACATGTCCTTGGGGTACCTTTTCTTATATATTTCTCCCATTCTATCTATGCAATGCCCCTACCAATTTTCAAAGGAAAATTTCGAGCATCTTTGTTGAACTTGTTCATGACTTTGTGGAGATCTACATGGATGACTTCACTCCCTATGGATGTGACTTCCTAGAGGCTCTCTCTAATCTGGGTAAAGTCCTGAGAAAATGCATTGAAATGAACCTCTCACTGAGTCCTAAGAAATGTGAATTATTAATGAATGCAGGGATTGTCCTTGGGCATTCCATATCTCAAGAGGGGATACAGGTGGACCTGAACAAGCTTTCCATCATTAAAAGGGTCTCGACCCCTAAAAGCAAAGGAATTTTAGGAGTTTCTTAGGCTTAGTTGGTTATTATAGAAGGTTTATCAAGGATTTTAGTAAAGTTGCTTCACCATTGTTTTGATTGTTGGAGAAGGACTCAGATTTTTGTTGGTCAAGTAGCTGTCAAGAGGCCCTTGAAATATTAAAAGAGAAATTGACCACTAAACCCATACTTAGGGGTCCCAATTGGGCTCTTCCTTTACATATCCATACTGGTGCATCAGAAAAAGATGTGGGGGCAGCCTTGGGGCAAATAGATGATAATTTACCCTATGCCATTTATTTCATTAGTAAGAATATGTCTAAGGTTGAATTGAACTACACTATCACTAAAAAAGAACTCTTAGTTGTTGTACACTCCTTAAAAAAATTCAGGCACTATATCACTAGGTACCAAACTCTTGTGCATGTTGATCATGCATCTATTAAATATTTGATGAATAAGGCTGATGTGAGTGCTAGGATCATTATATGGTTGTTATTGTTAAAATAGTTTGATTTGACTATCATTGGCCAACCAGGAAAAGAAAATGTAGTTAAAGATTCATCTAAACTTACTTTGCCTAGAAGTGATGAAGGGATGGTCGATAATAAACTTCTAGATGAGCAACTATTTTATATCTCAGTGCTCTCTCCCTCATTTGCTGATATAGGCAACTACCTAGTTTCTAGGAGATTTCCTCCAAGTCTGTCATCCAGGGAGATGAGCAGAATTGTAAGGAAAAGTGCCCCTTTCACTTGGATTGGGGAAACCCTTTTCAAACTAGGACCAGATCATATTTTAAAGAGATGTGTCAAGGAAGAGGAGGTCTTTGACATCCTCTCAGCTTGCCATGATGGGCCTTGTGGGGGTCATTTTACTTCCATGAGAACATCTTTCAAATCTTTACAATCTAGTTACTATTGGCCCACTCTCCATAAATATACAAGAAGGTTTATTAGCAGATGTGATTAGTGCTGAAGGATGGGGAAATGCACACCTACGGGTGAGATGCCTCTACAACCTCAAGGGGCCTTAGAGCCATTTAACAAGTGGGGCATGGATTTCATTGGGCCAATTGATCCACCATCAGGGAAGAAAAGGTACATCATTGTGTGCACTGATTACTTGAAAAAGTTGGCTGAGACAAAGGTTTTCAAAGCAACAACAGAGGAGAAAGTGGTTGAGTTCTTAAGGGAAAATGCTTTCTACAAGTTTGGGTATCTAAGGGAGATAGTCATTTATCAAGAGCTCAATTCACATCACATTTGATTAAGAGTCTCCTTAGGCAGCATAATATCAAACACAAAACATCTACTATATATCACCCTCAATAAAATGGGCAAGTAGAGGTTACATATAGGGCATTGGAGAGAATCCTCACCAAGGTTGTGAGTAGCAGTAGGAGAGATTAGTCAGACAGATTAGTGGAAGCCACTTGGGCCTATAACATCACTTGGAATACAACTACTGGGTTCACTCCATATGATTTAGTTTGTGGGAAGAAATCTATGCTTTCTATTGAGTTTGAATATAACATTTTGATAATGGTAGCACAAATGGATTTATATGTCACCAGAGCACAGCAAGAAAGGCTTCTCCAATTGAATGGCTTGGATGAGTTCAAAATGTAAGCCCTTCTACACACTAAAGTTATACAATTAAAAAGGAAGGTATGGCATGATAAGCATATCAAGGAAGATGTTTTTTAAGAAGGGGATTGGGCCTTGTTATATGATTCTAGGTTCTTAGATTTTAAAGGAAAATTGATGACATGATGGTTAGGCCCATACTTGGTAGAAAAATGTCATGATAATGGAATTGTCCAAATCAGAACCATTCATGAGGAAGGGATCCCCTTGCTTGTCAACGGTTATAGGATAAAGTTATATAGGAAACCTATGTCTAAGGCATAATTCATTAATAAAATCAACAAAGAATTCAATGTGATTGGGAGTATCATAGCTTCTAGTCCACAACACTTTTAGATGTTTCTTTTTAAAGAAGAAAAAATAAAATGCCTCAATGAAAACCTCTATGAGGCATCTAAGGCCAACTCTTGGGTTGAAAAGATCTCTAAGGAAGCCTAGGATTACAAAAAAATAAAAAAAGAGAGAAATATATCTACATGAAAACCTCTCTTAAGGCACCTAGGATAGGAATGCAAGTTGAAACATCCTCTGAGGCAGCTTGTGTGTCTATAAAAAAAAAAGAGAGAAAACACAAGGGAAGATTTTATACTATGTCTGCTGAATATTTTTTACAGGATTATACATAGTGGCATATTTCATGGCTACATGGCCAAAATTTTCAATATTTCCTTCATTCTTCCATCCATCCATTTCCTATCTATCATCTCCACTCATGTGATCATCTCTCTCCACCATATCATTAGCCTGAACTTTAATTTTTACCTCCTCTTTGTGTTGCTACTAGAAGGTCATGTGGTGCTACAGGAGGGTTCTGAAAAGCTACAAGAGGGGGATTCGAGGAATAGGAAAACCCAACGGGACCTTATGAATTTAAAAATGATTAATAAGGTTCCCCCATTACTTTCCATAATCCATCCATTACTCATCCATATCATTTCACAAAAAAAATTCACTCAAATCCTCCACTTTGTCCTACCTTTTAAAAATATATGTGTAAAAACACAGAAGCCATCATATTCATTTCTACACATCTACACTGCTCCCTCATGATCCTCGTATTGTCCTTAGGACTTGTTACAACTTATCTCATCACCCCCATTCAGATTGAAGACCCCATAGGAAAAGGGAAGGACTGCTACATGAAGAAACCCCCCTCCTGTAGTAGCTTGTGCACACATCACAGAAAGCACTGATCTTGTTTTTTCTCATCAGAGGGGATGATGGAACCTTATGAGACAACTTTGAAGAGGTTATGTCACTCCTAGGAAGACTTCCCCCCAACAGCAGCAACTTGGACATCAAAAAGATACATGCACACACATAGAAAACACAGTAGTCAAGTATCATGAAGAGAAATAAAGAAATGCACATGAAATAAGACAACAAGTCAGCTCCCTTGATGTCAATAATATGGTCCATCTCTAACATGAAAATCCCTACATCAGTTCGATCACGAGGTAGGCATATGAATGGAAAATTCTTACCTCCTCCCTATGTGTGAATAACAAAAATGTATAAATGTCGAGAGGGGATGTTTTAATAAGCTGGAGGTGGCCAGTTAACTTGGCCACCCTCGACTAGTGAACTAAAAGTGATGGTAAGCACTCATGAAATGTGGATATGTCACATCGATGGAGTTGGGATCACAAATAGCGAGTGGTGATTATGAGGGAAGGAAAAATGATTACTCAAAGGGGGAAAAATAGTCCAAAAAAGGAAACCTTGTGTGATTTCCAGGTCACCACATCGCTCCAAGAATCAACTCAAAAATGGCATATTATATACTTGGCCTCAGTTTCTTTTGCATAGTTTCTCATGTCAAAAACAATTAGGGAGAGGAAAAGCTTATTTTTCCATCGAGGAGCTTCGAACCCCGTTCTGCAATTGCAATAATAAGGCGCTACAAGTAGACCTGCAATTGCTACAAGAGGGTCGAGAAATTGCTACGAGAAAATTGAGAGGGTGAAAAAGGCCATAGAGGTTCGAATTTATTTCCAAATTACCATATTCATCCTAGGCTACTTGAAAATAATTGAGTTTCACCATTTCCCTCATCCATCCATCAAATTTCATGCAAATTATACTCAAATTCTATAGACAATGGCAATATAATTGTGCAATTAAAAGGTCATTTTGAGAAGTATAGTGATTGAAACATAGGAAATTGTTATTGACAAGGAGTATTTGATTCACTATTACCACTAAATTAAACATTGAATATATAGAAGAGGCATCTCTCCCTCACTTAATTAAGGACATAAATAAGAGATGGGGGGAGGATTCAATAGGAGGGAGTCCTCAAATACTAAGAGAATCCACCTACACACTCCTGTGGTAGTGTTGTAGTGGCTGCAACACCCTCTAAAATTTTGGCCCGCATCCAATTTTAGAGCCTTCCTTGGGTTTTTCCTTGATGTTTGCAAGCACTCGCATTCATCCCATGAGCCTATGTTGAGGCTTTGCACGCTCCCCACTTGAGCGTTCATCAGATATCTTTTTGGAGGTTGGTCACAATGTCATGCTTGTATCCATGTTTTGGCTATGCATAAGGTCAGCCTTTGTGTGTACAAGTTGCATTCGCTATGTAAGCGTTCGTTACACTCACACATGAAGTTTTATGCACTATCGCGTAAGTGTCGTCATGGTCGTTCAACAATCTATCACAAGTGTCGCGCTTGTCATTCGCATTGTCATTCAATCACACTGAATGTATGTTGTCTTGATGGTTAAAAGCGTCTTGTCATCAAGTCATGTTGAGTGTGTGTTTGCAAGGTCATGCATGTATGGAGTCACTCGTTCACACACAGTCATTTTGTTGAAGCTTTGTCGACCAGACCAACCCCAACAGCCGGACCTCTGTTGAACTCCATTGTGTAGTTTCAGCCCTTAGCGAACATGTCCTAATGCTCAAAATTGCACAAAACTTGAGGCTGCCTCCCAGGAAGTTTGTGTTGCACAATCCTAGAATCGTCTCGAATGAATGTCACCCAAAACAGCACAAAAGTTTCCCAGCAAGCCATCTCAATATGCATTCCTTGCAATCAAATCAACTAAACTTCCAGTTGGTCAACCAGAGAGTTTGACCGAGCAGTGATCCTAGGCCTCACTCCTCCAAAAAATTGCATAGAATCTTTCAAGCATGCCCACTTCTGTTGACTCAAGAAAATACGCAGATATGCCAAATAGACACTCATTGCCTATCACTGCACTTCCCTAAAAAATTGCACAGTTTTTCCAGCTAGTCACCCTATTAGCCGGCCTAGTGCTCATCCTGATAACTGCACAGTTTTTGTGAGCAGTGTCCAAGCTTCCCATCATCCCGCTCAGCTCAAAAAATGTGTAGGGATATCTAGCAAGTATGCATCCCATCTCTGTGAAGTTTTTCTAGTAGCCTCCTACTGCCAGCTCCCCAAAAAAATTGCACAATTTTTTCCAATAGCCTCTCACAGCCTGCTACCATCTCCCCAAAGAAATTGTGCATATTTTACTTCCAGTCTCCCTTTGCTGCCTGCACTACCTCCCTAAAAAATTGCGCAGATCTGCCCTCCAGGTGAGCTAGTTCTCACAGAAAGTCATTGTTGAGCCAAATTTCCCATCTCAGCCTCCCAGTGACCTATGCATAGTTTTCAATGCTCGGAGCCTGCATCCCAGCTTGAAATATGCCTTGCTCAGTTGTAGAGCATTGTCCTCTCTCTCGGTCACTTGCATTCGAAAGCGAAAGACAATGCATCATGGTAGAATAGGATATTTTTGGATTTGATTTCATCTCATCATGAGTGATTTCAGATACAGGTACATGGATGAGACATGATGCGATGAGAATGGGATGAAAACGGAGTGCATGCAAGGAGACTTTTTCACGAATAGACAAACACATGAAGCATTCCAAAGTACAAGCGAAGGAGAAATGTGCACATTCAACATGAAGTGAACACCAAGACCATCGAAGACTCCACACACCTTTCCATGTAGGGCTAAAGCTATGATACACCAAGAGCACATCCATCACTCAGCAACACTGCAGCTCGACATGCACACCACTGGAAAGATGAACATACCAGCTTTGCCGTGTCGAGTGATGTCATGAGTCATCTTGGCTACATCACTATTGTGGACCATACTGTTGTAATCAATGTAATGTAATGTGGAAGTCCAAGAGACCCACATGTAAATTTGAAGAGTCATGTAGAGTTGAAGAGTTATGTAAGTCAAATAGTCACGAAGGAAGTCAAATAGTCATAAGGGCCAATTTTACCCTTGGCTATAAATACCCCTCATTTGTACATGCAAAAGACTTTTCACCTTGGCTTCTCCCACATAGCCTTCAGAGTCTGTAGTCTTTTCTTTGAGGAGCGAGAACTGGCTCCAATGCCCCGCTATCGGGTTTAGTGATGTAATGGTGTATAGATGTGTCTTGGAACTTTCACTTAATTCAAAAGCCTGATAACAGGCCAGCACATTTTCACACATGTATTCTATTGTTTGTCAAACTTTTCTTTGGACACTTGTAATCCATGTTGCTTTAGCTGGTATTAAGACAGTTTAACTATTTCGGTTGTTCTAATACATATGCTTATGAGAATTTTTTGAATAACTTGTTAACGGTGTCTTGCCTTTGTGGGCTATCCCGCCAGACACTAGAAAAATCCATTCTCGTAAACTTGTTATAATGATCGCCACATGCATGTGGACTATTCCACTAGGTGTTGTATGTGCTATCCATTCACTGTGTGTTTGTGACTGGCGCATCAGTGTGGACTACTCCGCTGGAAGCCGTGCATGTCCTATTGTGTTTTTTGTCTCTCACAAAGTTGGGACTATTCCCTTTCAACTTGAGACTCACTTTCACCCTCTCCCTCTCCAGTGAAATAACCTTGACACAAGTAACAATAAGCACTCACTAAGCATGTGAATGTCATTGTTCGAAGACAAAGCAAACCACTCTCATGCGCTGAAAAGTAAGAGCTAAGGAAAACCTTTAAGATAATGGCAACTCGGCCATCATACCAGATGCGACTCCTACACCAAACAGTGTGAGGTCTAGTTGGGACTTCATACTGGGAAGATCCCTTGAATTTTGGTGGGTCCAACACTGTCAATAGGTAGACATTTTTAGAAGACACCAATGGATAGGGTTCTTCGAGTTACTGAAAGGGTATGATGATAACCTTGCCCTTGAATTTTCCATGGCTCTGAATTCCAAAACAGAGGACAGTGCCACCATTGTTGTGGGGGGGTTTTCTATCTCTCTCAGCCCTGAAATAATTACCAGAGTAACAACCCTACCTCTTGGGATCATGTGGAGTAGAGAAGACAAAGCCACTAGTGTCATTGCTAAAACAAATTTCTTCATTAGCAAAGAAAAGCCTATTGAGGACAAGAATGGAGTTAGGAGAGAAAGCCTACCTTATCCTTGGGATGAGGTGGCTTACCTTATTTTGAAGTAAGTATCCTGTGAGGGAAGAATAAGACTGTGTGGTATATGCTTACCACTTTATATTACTTCATGAACTCATATTCAAGGTAGAATTGCCTCTTTCTCAAAGACTTAGTGTGCCATACTTCCTCCTACATTCCATGAGGGAAATGAGTCAAAAAGTAAGAGAGGGAAAACATCAACACCTAGCCCACCATGGCCTCATAAAATTGATAGTGGCGGATGCCTTGAACAATTTGAGAATACGTGTCCTTCGGTGTTTGGCAGTGGATCCCCCTTGTAACGGTTTTCAGGCTTGAAGCCCACATTTTTGGGTATTGTATGGTAAAAGCTCCACGAAGTGCACATAGCGCGAATTGTAATGGGTCAAGTGTAAGGGTAGCTCGCCCTAAAATATTATAAATTAATCTAGAATGTATTGGCCTGCCCATGGTCCACGAACCATGAGAGTGTATAAATAAGAGCAAGGCTCTAAGTGTAAAAGGCAGCTTTTTGGTAATAGAAGAAGTAATATGGGTGTCTGAAAGTGATAAGTAGATCTGAGTCTGTAAGTGAAATTTTGGGTTGTAATAAGAGATAGAGGCTCCACAGCTGTGTGTGTGGAGGCCTGGTAGAGTCTGCAGCTGTGTGCGTGGACCCCTGCAGTTGAGTGCGCAGGGCAGGAAGTGGCTTGTAACCAGATAAAGGCATTAATTAAGATAAGTTTATTTTGAAATATCGTGTATCTGTTCTAGATTATTTTTATGCATCCGTTCCTGATTTATGATTACACACATGTCTGTTTATGTTAAATAATAACTGAAAGAGTTGTACTTTCGTAGGTAACAAAAGATCTATAATAATATTAAGCATAGAAATGGGTAAATTGCATTCGCACTTGACTAAGGAAGTTTCCCTGAGAAGACAGCTACGCAGAAGCCACACAACGCATAGGATAGCTTCGCGCAAACATAGACCACATCAAGACATCCCTAGGGTGCGGAAACCTAGTTCCAGCACACTCTTGTACTAGCTTGGGAGAGACTTCAGTCCGCACTCCACTAAATGTTTCCGAAAGGGCCGGTAGTGTTGAGATTTGTTTGGCTAAACATTTATGAACCTGGGTCAGACCCCATTAAGCCAACAAATAGTTCCGTTGCTGGGACCAGGATTTTCCTAAGGGATGTCTAATGTCAGAATGCTGGAACCCTACGAAGAAAGAACTTGAAGATTGATTGGATCAGAAGCTGCATGAGTTTGTGATATAGGAAAACAAAACTCCGCAGATACCCGAGAGAAGGTGGCTGGATCGCTTCATATATACAGAAATCCATGACGTCTTCTTCATGACATTCTCTTCAGAATTATATGCTTGGATCGCGAGGCTAGCAAACATCTAGGGGAGGTGCAAGTTTGATCAACCGATAGAGTGGACTCCAGAGTTGGTATGTAGGCTAGAGGCAGCTGAAGATAAGATCGCGTGGGTTGTAGATCATTGGCTAGATCGGATAATAGGAGGGTTTATCACTGAATTTGCGATAGACACGATTTTCAGCTACAACAAAGTAGAAAGACGTTTTCTCAAAGGACCGTGAGGTAAGTACATCAAGTTTTTGAACACCTAGATTAAGATGTTGTTGTGTGAAAAACAGGTGATGTGCATACATTAATGAGAAGAACAACGTAGAGCAGAAGGGTATACAAAGGGATCGAAGGGTTAGGAAATAGTCCTTTAATTTCACCACCACAAGCAAGTGAGGAAGAGTGCGCTTGTATTTCTCTAAGAATTGCAGTTAGTTTACTCAGGCAATACATCCCGTAGTTATCATCTCTGCTAACACCACCACTACCCTCAACTTCTTCGCGTCCAACATCGCCCACTTTGTCTCCACCAATCCAGCAGTTTAGCATGGCGAGCGCGATCAAGTTTCTTGTATTCAGAGGAGTAGGAAACGAAGACCCAGATTAGTTTTGGTTCATAGTAAGAGCAGCATGGGAAGCACACAGGGTTACGGATGATAACATTAAGAAGGCTACATTGGTAAGTGCACTGTAGGACCATGTGTTGACTTGGTATATCAAGCACTCAAATGATCATCTAAATGTCGGAATAGCAGAAATTCAGATTGCATTGAACAAAGAATTTAGCCGACCCAAATCGGAGACGCATTCGATCATCGGATTCAAGGATATCATGATGATTCCAGGTGAAACCTCCTCGGATCTAGATCAAAGGTTGAAAAGTACAATCTGCGAGGTTAATATGAAACTAACGAATGTGCAACACCAAGCATGGTTTGTGGCATCTTTGACACCACAACTGAGGATGACATTGTCACAAAAGAAGCTCTCAACCCAGGCAGAGGCATTGGAAATGGCAATGAGGTTGCACGAAACACCGATACAGGATCCAGGGTTTAGAGTCCAACAAATCCATGTGTAACCACAAAACTATGCTTAGAGATGCAGAGTTGGAAGCAGGATAGGGTGCCCCAGCCAGAGGCACACGAAGAAGTGTGGTGTATAAAATGTAAAGGCCAGGGTCACGACAAGGATCACTGTCCTGTATTTTCCAACTATTTGGCAAGAGGGGGACTGATGTTATTGAGACCAGAGGTGCAAGCAGGACTGAGTGCGTCCACTGCTCTCTGGTGCACGATTTTCTAGGTGGGAGAAAAGCACACAATGCAAAACTGTCACCTAGTGCAGAAATATACACAGACTCCGCAGCAACTATACTGTAACTTTTGTATATTAGTGGGTCATGATGAGCGAACATGTAGAAGCTATGAACTAATGATGGATAGGACCCCAGCTTATTGAATGCAAACAGAAATGTGAGGCCTTGATCCAGCTATAGCAATAGTGCGGGGTGGCTTCCAAGGGCGAGGTCAAGGTCGCGGGGGAATGGGGCCTAGGACGACCGCGGATAGCTAATTTGTTACAATTGCAGAGGACCTGGGTACTATGCTCGTGATTGTACCAACCCGATGAGACTATCTTACCAGCAGTGTGAACAATTTGATCATGAAATTATAGATTTTCAGACGCTAATCGCACAAATGCACAAAAAAGGGGTGCTGCAGCCCACTCCAATGCAAAATATCCAAATGATGAGGTCTGAACCGCGCTAAGAGGACCCCAACGTAAACATGATTCTCAGAAGTGACAACCATGGGGGAAGATAAGGGGAAGAAGCCTGAAGAGGATACCTGGGTATGTAAGGCTCCTGCAAAGGAACCTGAGTTTGACTTGGACCACCCAAAAGAAACACTTATGGAAGCTAAGAAGAGCTTTGCAGAGGTCTCTACTTCAGGTAGTAGGGATCAACTAGAGATGGGCTTGGATCCTTCTATGCTTACTACCTTTTCAGAGACATGTATGAAACTATAGCGTGACAATAAGGCACTTAAAGGACTACAAGAGCTGATTGCTAGGTGCGCGGGGTCAGGGGACTACACGTAGTTCGAAAAATAGGGAAGCATGCTCTGCGCACCGGACAGGAAATGCGGTTGATAGTGCAAATTGGCGAATATGAGATGGATCAAGTAATCTTAGACCTGGGTTCAGACATGAACATATTACGAAAGGAGACTTGGGAACGCATGGGAAGACCCGCACTACAGTGGTCTCCCATTCAATTGTGGATGACGAACCAACAAAAGATCTTGCCCATGGGAAGATTGACAAGAGTAACAGTGGATATCGATAATGCGAGCACACAGACAGATTTCGAGGTAACACAGATTGTAGATGATAGTAACCCTTACCCCACATTACTAGGAATAGACTGGGCAATAGATATGAATGGAGTCATCAACCTAAAGAAGCAGAAAATGATTTTCAAAAAAAAGTCCCTATGTGTGATAGTTTCGATGGATCCTGCCAAAGGAAAGTGTTACACAGAACTTGTGCGCGATGATGGAAGTGATGAGGAGTTAGATTGTATCTACAAAATAACTGCATGAAACCAAGATTGGCTAAATCTAACTGCAGATGAAAGGACCCCATGGGAGCACGCAGAATCCTACCTCTCGGAGTCCAACAAAGAAGATGAGCAATGGCACAATTGATTGAGTGAAGTGACGATGTTAAATTGTAATATGATGACCAAATCACTGCATTATGTAACCGCCCAGGCTTGAGATCTACAAACATATGATGGACTAACAATGGTGGATGAATTCTTGAGCAAGTTTGAGAATCCAGTACCAGAGCACCAGAGGTTTGATGCATTAAAATGGGTGTTGTGCGCAACACCTACGCGTTGGTGGGGAACACATGAAGGAAATTTTGAAAACTGGCATGATTGCAGAAGGATGATGTAGGTAAGGTTTGGGAAGCCAGAGCTATGAATAATTGAGAAATACTATGGACACGATAACCCTTGCATATACCTCACAAAATGGACCAAAGCCTATGGGAAAGAGCCCCAGCCTGAATGGGTACACTTATTTTATCATACCCTGGATGTCATCCCCAGAAACTGGTATACTGAGACAGAACTCCGACATGGTATGGGCGAATGGGATATCTTGCATGAAGGTTTTTTATTAACGTTCTTATTTGAAGACCAATGGATGGATACTATTGACGATGCGCTACAAATTGTGAAAGCTGTTATCTTCAAAATACCACAGGAACTAGAAGAAATAGTTCAACCAGAATGGTCACATCAGTTAAGCCATGCCCTAGAATGTTACAACATGCAAGTGGAGGATGATGATGATGACCCCCGAAACATTAACATTTCAGAAACAAAAGGGAGTCGCGAAATTCGAGGACCATCGATCGAGGACCTCGACATGACAGCACCACTAAAAACGAAACAAGTGAACATTGGTATAGATGAGGAGCCGAAGTACGTGACCCTGGGTGACTATTGGGATGATGCCATGGTGGATAAGGTCATCAATTTACTATGTGAATATCAAGACTTATTCCTGACCAAAATAATAGAGTTAAAGGGGATTCTCAGTGACCTGGGGATGATGAAGATAACTCTGAAACTGGAAGCGAAAATAGTTAAGCAACTTCCTTACCATTTGAATTCAAAGTATAAAGAAAAAGTCCGTGAATAATTGGAAAAAATGCTTGTAGTAGGAATTATTGAACTTGTGGAAGAGTCTGACTCGGTGAGTCCTATGATAGTGCAGGAGAAAAAATAGAAGGGAAAAATTTGAATCTACTTGAATCTCTGAAAACTGAATGATGCCTGCGTTCATGACCCGTTCCTGACCCCATTTATAGATGAACTCCTGTCGAATGTTGGTGGACAAGAAGCATACTCATTCACGGATGGGTTCTCAGGGTACCATCAGATCAAGATTGCGTCGAAAGATAGAAGCAAGACCACCTTCACAACCAAATGGGGATGTTTTCAGTACACTATTATGCCCTTCGTGTTGAAGAACACGCTAGCGATATTTTTGTGTGTAGTAGTGGTCGCATTCAAGGAATTCATTCATAAGTTTTTGGAGGTTTATTTTGACAATTGGACTATATTTTGGCTAGTCAAGAAACATGTAGTGGGCTTATGGTTGATGCTAGATACGTGTTGGTGACACCAGATTGTGCTAAATCTTGAAGTGTACATTCCTCATCCTTTTTGGCAACTTGCTTGGCCATGTAGTCTATAGACAAGGCCTGATGGTGGACCCTACAAAGATTGCTATCATACTCAATCTGCAAGCACCGCGCAGTGTCAAACAACTCTGTACATGTTGGGACACACTGGCTACTATCGAAAGTTTATTAAGGGCTATGCACAAATCATGGCACCACTAGAACAGTTGTTGAAAAAAGATGCTTCATCTTGTTGGAATGATGACTGTAATAAGAGTCTGGAGATTATAAAGGAAAAGATGGCATCCGCCCCCATTTTTATTTTCCCAAAATGGGACATTGAATTTCATGTACATGTTGATGCGTCGTGTATCACATTGGGCACTGTACTCATATAGGAAGGACCGGAAGGCATTGATCACCCAATCGTATTCACAAGTCGATGATTGTCTAATGTAGAAAAGAGTTACTCCACTACTGAGCATGAGGGGTTGGCGATGGTATACGCACTCCATAAATACCGCCATTATCTACTCAGTGGGCACTTTAAAATGTATACTGATCACTCCACATTGAAATACCTAGTGAACAAGCTTGTGTTGGGGGGCACATTTGTAGATGGTTTTTACTATTTCAGGAATATGATTTTGAGGTCATCGTAAAGCCGCGACACCTAAACGCAGGCCCAGATCACTTTTCCTAAATCAAGAATGGTGAGTGGCCAAAAAATTTGGAGGAAGGACTACTTGACGCACAACTCTATGCAGTGCACGTAGCGGATGGCCACTTCGAGGATATAATCCACTTCTTAACCACAGGGACTGCACCACAGGGATATTTAGTTTAGAAGAAGAAAGAATTGGTGGTGCATGTGATGGATTTTACTGTTATCACGGGGCACCTCTACAAAATGGGAAATGAAAAAATATTATGAAGATATGTATCTAAAATTGAACGAGGATAGATCCTCGCAGAAGCACATGGGAGGGTTGTAGGAGGACATTATGCGGGACAGGTGAAAACATAGAAGATTCTTTGCACCGACTATGATGGCCAACCCTACATCAAGACTCAAAAGCGTACTTTCGGGCCTGTGATGTATGTCAGTGGACCAAGAAACCATCGTGAAGGGATGAGATGCCACTCAATCCACCGATGACGCTGTAGCCATTCAAAAAATGGGCCTTTGAATTTGTGGGGCCTATCACCTCTCAAGGGAAGACAGGTGCACGCTATATCATCACTGCGATAGTATATTTAATTAGATGGGCAGAAGCACAGCTGGTTAAGGACTGCACTGCTGCTACAGCTACGAAATTTTTATTTGACAACATCTTGACCCATTTTGGATGCTCGAAAATTCTAATGAGTGACCATGGAACACACTTCCTAAATGAAACTATTAGCGCACTTACTGAAGAATTCTAGGTGTATCATCAGCAAAGCACGTTGTACCATCCACAAGAAAACGAGACCATATAATCATTCAACAAGATTCTAGAGATTGTGTTGACCAAAGTACGCAATGCATAGCGAACTGATTTGGATTTATGCATACCTACCGTGTTATGGGCATATAGAACCACATGAAAAAAATTAACAGGGCAGACACCGTTCAGGTTAGTCTACGGCACAGAAACTGTCATGCAAATGGAATACATTGTACCTAGTTTGTGGATATCAGTGATGACAGGCATGGCTGAACAAAAAGCCTTGGAAGAGAGGCTCACGCAACTGGAAGAACTAGAGGAAGAATGATTTCTGGCAGGCTTCCATCAGCAGGTACAGAAACAACGCAAGAAAGTTTAGCACGATCGCCACATCAAGTTACGCACGTTAAAAGTCAACAATTTGGTATTACTGTATGATAGCAAGTTCGAGAAATTCCCTGGAAATCTCTGAATGCATTGGTTGGGACCATATGTAGTTAAATAGGTCACAAATGGTGGCACGATCCAGCTTGGCAAGCTTAATGGGGAGCCCTTCCCAGGAAAGGTAAATGGTAGTCACCTGAAGCTCTACACGAGTGGGCCAGCTGCCTAACTAACCGACCGAAGTATAGTCTAAGCACTTCAAGCAGTTGAAAGAAGACGCGGGACTATAAATGAGTCTGTAGGAAAGCTGCGTGGAAATAGGGTTCCGCATAAGAAGCATTTATTAAAGGAATCATGGTCACGCATAAAGGGCTGCGTTGTGGTGTAGAAAGGCAGGAAAGTCACTGTTGAGGTCACTGTTCATGACAAGATGGTCAATCTGAGGCAACAAGGAGCGGACGGCGGGCATTTAAGACATGAATTCAGTACTGGATTTGAAACGATCTCCAGTATGTATCACATTAATGAACCAAAGAAGGAGGGAACAATCAAATTTGAATATTGGCTGGCTTATAAATCACAGCTGGTCATCTACCGAACAAACCATGTCACTGTGAGATTTAAGTTATTGAGTTACCTGATAGATATGGACCCATCCAACTTTGATGATTTTCAGGACCTTTGGGAGAGCGTAATGCCAATGGCTGAAGTCATCATGCCAAGCTCATCACCAGTGGTAAGAGACATACCACAAATTCCAAGACAGATAGCAGGACTGGTCCAGATATCGCCACAAAACCTATGGTTGGGTAAGCGATCTATGAAAGATGAGGGTGAGATGGTGAATCTTGGGACATCGTGGGCAAGTGAAATCCTGGGCTATGTGCCTATGAAAAACCTTGAAGATTGGGACCTCGCAGACAACAACATCTCTCTTGCAAAAGTGAAACACAAGCTGTAATAGATATTGAATATACGAGACTACAAACTTGTTGCACTTGCACAAAGAGTTCATGGCTTTGACATCTCAGCTAGAGCTAAAATCCTATGAGGAGCTGCTTTGTGTTAACCAAGCAAAACAAAATGAGCATCATTAGTTAGGTGAACAATAAGGGGCAATGGAGCAAGAGCTTGAAGAAGTGTTGCAAGAAGCAAGGATGGAATAGTAAAGCAGAGTATATCACTCATAGGGATGGTGAATCATGAAGCCTTGGCAGTGCATCTCACCGCACCGACGGGTGACTCGGGACGAGTCACAAAGATTGTGTTGGGAGCTTTTTGGGCAGCGAATCCCCCGTGTAATGGTTTTGGGGCTTGAAGCCCACATTTTTGGGTATTGTATGGTAAAAGCTCTGCGAAGTGTGTAGAGCATGAATTGTAATGGATCAAGTCAAAGGATAGTCCACCCTAAAATATTATAAATTAATCTAGAATGTGTCAGCCTACCCATGGTCCACGGACCATGAGAGTGTATAAATAAGAGCAAGGATCTAAGTGTAAAAGACAAATTTTTGGTAATAGAAGAAGTAATGTGGGTGTCTGAAAATGATAAGTAGATCTGAGTCTATAAGTGCAAGTTTGGGTTGTAATAGGAGATAGAGGCTCCGCAGCTATGTGCATGGAGGCCTGGTAGAGTCCGCAGCTGTGTGTACGGACCCCTACAGCTGAGTGTGTAGGGCAGGAAGTGGATTGTAATCGGATAAAGGCATTAATAGAGATAAGTTGATTTTGAAATATCGTGTATCTGATCTAGATTTTTTTTATGCATCCGTTCTCGATTTATGATTACGTGCATGTCTGTTTATGTTAGATAATAACTGAAAGAGCTATACTTTCGTAAGTAACAAAAGATCTATAATAATATTAAGCACAGAAAAGGGTAAATTTCAGTTGCGCTTGACTAAGGAAGTTTCCCCGAGAAGAGAGATGCACAAAATCCACACAACACGTAGGATAGCTCCATGCAAACCCAGACGACGTCAAGACATCCCTAAGGTGTGGAAACCTGGTACTAGCACCCTCCCATACTACCTCAAGTGATACTTCAGTCTTTGCTCCACGGACTATTGCCGAAAGGGCTGATAGTGTTGGGATTTGTTTGGCTAAGAATTTCTGAACCTGGTTTAGGCCCCATTAAGTCAACATTTGGTCCAAATTCATAGACACGGATAGAAAGAATTTCCTAGAAACATAAGCCCTCACACTAGGAGAGACCCCAACCTCTAGTTTTGGAGGAAGAGAGGCAAAAATAGAGGGAGAAGAAGAAGGGGTAGAGACAAAAGCAGAAAGGATAATAGAAGAATCAGAGATGAAAACAGAGGAAGAAGAGGAAACATAGGCAGAGGTAGGAGAAGAAAAATATGAAAAAGAAGAGGGACTGAATAGGAAAAGGAAAACTTAAGTCCTAAGAGGACTACTAAGACTAGAGAAACAATATATCCTCATAGCAAACAAGATCGTCTCTAGGAAACATTGAACATGAGGTAGCTTGCAACTTTATCTACCTTAGGCACCCCAGTCAAACTTAAAAGAAAGAGACAAAGGAAGGCCCCTCTATATTTTAAGACCAAGAAAAGCACCAGGATCAAGCAAGGGAGGCCAAAAACTACCACAAAGGTTCCCATCACAATTGAGGAGTTCCCAAGAAATAAAGAAGAGGTAATACAAACTGAAGGAAAAATTGAAGAGGTTTCCTCTCCAAAACCCAAAACAAAGATTCCTATAGAATATGTGAGGAGGCCTACCACCAGATCAACCTCTTTCAAAAAACCCAAGACACCAAAAACCCTCTAAAAAGAAGAAAAAGGGAAGCTACAAGAGGGATAGAGTATGTTATAGGAGGGATAGAGTATGCTATAGGAGGGACCGAGTATGCTACAAGACGGGCAGAATGTGTTGCTAGAGCAACATAATGTGCTACTAGAAGGGAAGGATGTGCCACACCATCTACAAGAGATAGAAACCTCCCTAATAACATTCGAGAAGGAATTCCTAGAGCTCCAAGAGCCTATTCCACATCCTAACTTGAGCTCCTACTACAAATTAATTGGAGGATGGATTATCCCCCAAAAATTTGTAGTCCCACTTATTTATGAGCTAGAGATAGAAAGAGGAAGAACCCACATGTGGATGAAAAATGATAAATCTAAGAAGTTAGAGGATGTAGGCCTCATGGAAGAAAAGGTCCTTGAAATGAGAAAATAATTAAGTGAGATGAGAATGAGAGAGTCTATAATGAAGGAATAACTACAAGCAGAAAATATGAGGTTGAGAGAGAGGTTGCAGGAGAAATAAACACAACTTTCCACCATGGCAAGCCTCTCCATGGAGGCATTACAATGCAGAAAACCATAAAAGTTGCATGCTCTCTTTATCAAAGAAAAGTGGCTGCAATTCCAAATCAAAACCTTGACACAACATGGATCTATGCCCTTTTAGGATTATAAATAATTCATTGAATTTTGCAACCAAGCTAGCATGGAAGACAAAGAAAAATTGGTTGAATTTTACATACATAACCTCACTCTCACATATATGAATTTTTTGGATCCCAATGCAAGATTGGGGGATACACAGTTAATTCCCATAACATCTTTGATGACTCATGAGGATGCAAGAGATGAGGAAGTGAAAAGATTAATGGAAAAGGAAGAAAGGAACCATTATATATCAGGGTAGAGCTAGTGAGCCCAATGGTTTTCATTATCTATCATGGCATCATCTCCAATGATGTTGTTTACCACCTAAATACCTTACCAACCAAGAACAATCCATACTACACTTTGAATACACATTCAAGTTGTTGGGAAAATAAATCCTCCAAGCCTGCTAGAGGAGATGGCATGCCTTACTCCACAACCTATAGGTCAAAAGACTTTACATGAAGACTTTTCATGTGATTCTTCCTTTGATAGTGGAAAACTTTAACTGATCCATGGCTATAATATACAATTTCTTCTGATAATCATCTAACCTGACCAATTTTTCTCCAATTCCTTTCAATCCTAGTAGCCCTTTTAGATTTAGCACATTGTCTAGTCAATTTAACGTCTTAAATTGCTCTACATAAATTATCAATCTGGGTATCATAAACTGATGAAGTGTGGTGGACCATATGTGCTTAGTTAACCTTTTTCTTACTTCGTTGTTTTATAGATTTTATTTTGTTTTGGGTTTTTGTTTTTGTTGGTTTCCTAAAGTGTCTAATTCAAATGGAAATCCTATTCTAAGGTCTTAAGAATACTTTTAAAGGACAAGTATGGATAGAGATTTCAAGACAAGGCTTATGTCCCTAATGGTAACTTCCAAAACTTAGCACTTCAAAAGATCTTAAAACATGTTATAGATGGAATTAGTACTTAAACAAAAGTGTAAATATACAGCTACTTCAATCAAAATAGAATGAAATAACCAATCAATGAGCTAGCGACTATGAAACCCAGTATCCTTGCCGCTGTATAAAAAGAAAACTGAAGAAAGTAAAAACTAAACTTTAAGCAACTCAAAGACTAAGCAAAGCAACTAATTCACACTACTTCAACTCTTCTGATCCTTTACCCTTCAGCTCAATCTACCTTATGGGAAGCAATCATGAACAAGTTAAGCAATATGATATCTAAATTGCATAAAGGAAACTAATCACACTACTTCAACTCTTCTGATCCTTTACCCTTCAGCTCAATCTACCTTATGGGAAGCAATCATGAACAAGTTAAGCAATATGATATCTAAATTGCATAAATGAAACTAATCACACTACTTCAACTCTTCTGATCCTTTACCCTTCAGCTTAATCTACCTTATGGGAAGCAATCATGAACAAGTTAAGCAATATGATATCTAAATTGCATAAAAGAAACTAATCACACTACTTCAACTCTTCTGATCCTTTACCCTTCAGCTCAATCTACCTTATGGGAAGCAATCATGAACAAGTTGAGTAATGTGATATCTAAATTGCGTGAAAGTAAATGAGCAAAACAAAACTGAAAGAAATAACAATGCTGGAATTAGAACTCAAAAAAAATAAATCAGCAGAAGGACAAGATGATTTCGTCATGTCATTAGTCATTAAAACGCTATGTGCATTATTAACCTACAATCAACCGGTTGAACACACTTGCATGAATTAAAATTGTATGAATGAAAAATCTAATCTACCAACTTGAAAGCAATCAAATGACATAATGAAATGAAAGCAAAATTACAAAATGAAATCTACTCTACCTTACATTCTAATGTGCTCCATGACATGTACTTCACATCTCCTTCTATGTTGAGAACATCAAATCTTTATTCAAATTCTTCAAAATTACAAAGTACAACAAAGCTCTCTAAAGCTTTCAAAAGCCATCAAGGAAGAACTACAAACTCCAAGCTAAGAACTCCAAACTCTAAGCTAAAGAGGACTAACTAATGAAGGAGAGATATCTCCTATTTATACAAAAAGATGAGAGCCATCTCATTAATGAGAATCCATGAATCTCTCCCTCTACCTCTAGAGTCATAATCAAAATAGGAACTGATAAGACACATGTCTTCTTAGAGTTACAATACAATTAGGAGATGTGACACATATCCTCATGATCCCATGATTCTTTCCACTCAAATTCGAATTTGGCCTTGGGGTGCCACATAAGGGTCTTCTAGAAGCCTCCTTTCAACCTACACATGTCAACAATCTCAACCCATTTGTTAGGTATAAGCATATGCACATTATTTTCTAATGTTTAACCACAAATTCACTTAAAAGGCTTAGAAATAATAAAGATTGGAAAAACATAAAGGTGGCCCAATGATAATGAAAGTGGGATGAATGTGGTGACATAGTAGTGAAATGGAGGTGAAATGGAGGTGATATAATGGACATAATAGTGAAAGTGTAATGGAAATGAATGACATTTTCAAGACTCAACATACCCCCCAACTGAAGCTATTGCATGTCCTCATGCAATATATATTACATTAACTCTTTTGATCCTTGAGCTTTGGCTTAACTTTGCATGATATCATTTAATAACGTCATATTTCTGCAAAGTGTTTCACTTGAATTGCAACATGGTTGGTTCTTGTGTTACAACCATTTTTTTTTTGTTGCCTTCTATTTTGATCTTTGAACTTTGCATAATGATATTTTTATTATTGTTGCAAAGTATATCTTTATTTGATTGCATGATGGTTGGTTCTTGTGTGACAACCATGATTTTGCTTGTATCCAATTTATCCTTTAAGCACTTTTTCAAAAGCCATTGTATGCTCATAATAGCAATGTAATAATTAATATATGTTGGAAGTATGTGAGCTCCTGAATATGATATGGACATGGCAAGATATGAATATGAATGTAATCCCCCCCCCCCCCCAACTGATGGTATTGGCAATTTTATGAAATGAGGAAGAGAAATGTTTTTCCAACAATTATCACTCTAGCTTTTTTATGGAATTCTATGGTCAAAAGTTAGAAAATGTCGTACCTTCACTTACCCTTTGGAATGGATGAGTTGTATGTGTGGTGGCTGAAAAATTTTGATCATATTCTTCTTCAAGTGGCTGAACAAGAGGAGTCATGGATAGAGAGATAAGATGACTTTTTATTGCTTCTACTAAAACTTGCTGAATCTGCTCCAAAATGCTGAAAATAATAGTCTTCATGTCTTCAAAACTCATTGGCACAAATCCTACTATGTGAAAAGATGTTCTGATGTCGAACATAGTAGGAAATTGTTGGCTTAGTGGCCATTAATGGATGCCACTAGTCAACACGAGAACTCTCACCATTGATGACAATGAGAGTCAAGATGCCCAAACACATCTTGCTAGGTACGAATGAATTTGCTGATGTCGAGTCACCTAGAAGATCTAACGAACAAGGGACATTAATGTATTCCCATTGTTTGTCAGCATGAGGACTTGCCATTAAGGCATGCAAGCCTCAAGGTGTTTTTACAAAGAACTTAGACTCAAAGGACTATGGACTCAATAATTTTCATTGAAGCATGGCTTATTTGCAGAATGAAAATGACAGGAAATGGAAGATGAAAATGGAAGATGGCAATGGAGAGTAGAAATGGCAATGGGCAATAAGCATATGAATGAGCCTCTTGCTTTTATTTGTGGGTTATGAATGGACAAAAAGAGATGGAAAGTGTATGTGAATGTAAGTGGAAAGTATGGAGTGGAATGAGGTGAATGGTTTATTATGAAGTATGGATGTGATGGATGGATGTGATGGAGACAATAGTATCTGAAAGTTTTTCAAGTGTTTGGATCTGATTTTGCATCAGCATATTTCCTCTTTGTTGCTGATCATCCTCTTATGAAACAAATTGGTCTCTTAGAGAGACACCATTCTCTTGTAGTCATTTGTCCTTCCTCCTGGAACCTGCAAAAAAAACTAATACTTCTTCTGCAATGGAATGTAAGATTATCAAAGGAGAGAGATGGCCAATCTCTCTAGTTATGATATTTACACAAAAAACTAAGAATTTGTATTAGTGAAACACGTTTTCAAAGGAAAAATCAAAAGAATTTATACTTGATTTGGAATTAGTGCCTCAAGTTGATGTTGCTTCTTTTCAGCAATTTATTTCATTATTTGCCATTTCAAACTCAAATGATGGATTTATCATTGTGTAGATCTTGTTGAGATCTTTCCAACGGTACTTAAATCATCAAAATCTGATTTTGTATGAAAAAGTTAGGTTGATTTGAACAATGAGGTTTTTCTGGCTGTGGAATTAGAGAATAGCTGCGGAATTGGACTTTAGCTGCGGAATGTGCACGGTTCTGTAGCTAAAAATCTTGGATACAAAGTTAGCCATTCATCTTTCATCATCAATCCAAAATTAATCAATACCTTCAGAAAAGTGAGCAAATAACTTATTCATTTCGTTGATTCAAAATTATTATTTTTTCTTGACATGCAGCGACTCAGTGTGGCGACTTTGTGATAACACTCAACTTGACTTCCCTTTGACCGGGGTCTTTTTCATCAAATTTGACCGAATGAATAGGACACCATCCATGTACTAACATTCCCCCAGCTACCCATGTGGCTTGTTTTTCTTGATGACACATGCAACCTAGAGTTTAACAAAACAGCTGCGGAAAGTTAGGCCAGCTGCGGAAAGTTGAGCCAGCTGCGGAAAGTTGAATCAGTTGCGGAAAGTGGCTTGTTTCCACAGCTAATGAAAACAGAGTGTAGAAAGTACTGTGAAATGGAGTGGCTGTGTGCGTGGAAGAGAAAGAAAAATGTGGAGGAGTGAAGGCTTATGTGAGCATGGTGGTAATGAAGTCGTAGTCAAATTAACCACGATCCATAATCACAAATAGAGTGTGAGAATATTTCCAACCTTGAGTTAAACGTGGAGGAAAGAGGATTCATGTATTCCATCCAAAGTGATGCATGCCTTCCACCCAAGTACAACACATGGAAATTTGAATGCAGTAATTACTCCGACTATGCCAAGAGGATTCTTAGAGGCCAAGATGCTGTGAAGAGCGGATAGAAAAGCAATGCAGAGTTTTTGGCTGAAAATATGATCAAACTGCCAAGCACGTCAAATTAAACACGTACACAAAACATGTTAATGAAGACAAGATCCATGAGTAGCAGCACTGTGCCGATATTTTAGCAAGTAAAACGCCGAGTCATAGGAATAACTGTTGGAGAAGTGCCGTATTTGTTTACACGTCTTTATTGCTGGCCGTGAAACTGAAACACAGTCACACGTTGCATGGGACTGTTAGGTATTAAAGACATGTAATTAAGCTTGAATAACAACACATGGTTGATTCCTATTTGGATTTCTTTTCCTCAGGCATGTGGAATTGAAGCACACATCAAACTATCAGTTAATTAACTCAAATTCTGTTTTTCTTCACGCAGCGGCAAAAAAGAGGCTCTAAAGAACTGAGGATTTCTCCCAGACCACCACAAATTTCTTCAAACGGTTTCTAGGTTATCTAATTAATCCACTTGGCAAAAAAACCCATGTTTTATTTTCTTGAAATTCACCTCCGTTTGGGCAAATCACACGTTTGAAATTTGACATTTTTCTGCTGTTTACGCATTTTTCTGAGTTTTACTGTCAAGTGTATTACACAGGTACGATAACAGGGATGAAGCACTGGGCAATGTATTTTGGAATGCACACAATCCTAATCAGTATGCAGTACCTGGAAACTTCACTTAGTTTTTAGTACAAGTGATTCCAAACTGACCCCAAAACCTGTTCAATAACAACGTTGTCTGTCAGAGGAATCCTCTGCATATTTATCTTTCTATTCATGTAAATCAGCGCTCTAATATTCTTCAAATTGGAATAGTCATAAGGCACATATGTTTCACTCCTTTTGCAACATATTCACAGTTGTTTTGTTCATTTTCAGGAAGACGCCATTGAAGATTTCCCTCTAACGCAGTAGCTGTAAGATCTTCCATGTCTCTAGATATATATCAATAATACCATGAAAATGAAAAGCAGCTTGGCTTTTAGAGTCTTTTTTTTCATTCACAATTTTGTTGCAAAAGTCCTGCACCATAAATGCATACAAACTAACTGGTATACAGGGAAGGCCACTGATTTTCTCACAAATGTTTGGCAGGCATCTCCATATAGGTATGGTCTCAGTAAGGATGCTCCAGCTGGACTAAGGGATGGAAGGAATGATTGACATAAGAAATAGTAGTTGTAACAATGCTAATGGTACTCCAACAATGGATGGAATATAGATGAGTGTTTAAGATTCCCACTAACATTGACCTACTACTGTTGATTACAAATGTTAGGCAGACAACTAGAGAAGGATTTTGCAGATTTTTTTTTGTTTTTTTTTTTCGTTTTTTTTTTTATTATTATTTTTTATTAAGGCCACAATGAAAGATAGGATTGAGGATAGCCATAGATTGTTTTTATTTTTTTTTTTCTCTAAAATTGTAAAATTTTATAAAAAGAATTAATGATTTTCAATTTCAGGCAGCAAATACTTCAAGAAAAACATGCTAAAAACAAGACTTTGACTGAGGTCTTAGGCTGATTTTTCATCGATCTGAGCTGGGTGACTAGGATAGGATCCATGTCGGGACAATTCTGGAGATGCCCATGTGGTCGATTTCTTCATTGGACGCTTGTAACCTGCTAAACCTTGAAACAACTGCGGAATTCTCAGCTAGCTGCGGAATCAGGGCAGTTTCCGCAGCTAAGTTGCAAAACCTTATTTGAACAGGATACAATGTTTTGAGGACCACTACAAACCATAACCAGACAATTTTGGACAATTTGAACCTATCAAAGCAGTTGAGTTTCATTTTCTTTTTTTTGAATCAATTGAAATGATGAAGTTTATTTTGTCTCTTTTTTTTTTCTTTTTTTTTTTACATAACAATTCTTTTTCTGATCCTCCAGATCACACAAAGTGCAGGAGGAGAGCATACTCAAGAATTATTAATTTTTTTTTTAGATGTAAGAAATAAGGTCTCCTAATTACACTTCCCCAGCAATGGCGCCAAAATGTCTAGTCAATTTAACGTCTTAAATTGCTCTACATAAATTATCAATCCGGGTATCGTAAACTGATGAAGTGTGGTGCACCATATGTGCTTAGTTAACCTTTTTCTTACTTCGTTGTTTTATAGATTTTATTTTGTTTTGGGTTTTTGTTTTTGTTGGTTTCCTAAAGTGTCTAATACAAATGGAAATCCTATTCTAAGGTCTTAAGAATACTTTTAAAGGACAAGTATGGATAGAGATTTCAAGACAAGGCTTATGTCCCTAATGGTAACTTCCAAAACTTAGCACTTCAAAAGATCTTAAAACATGTTATTGATGGAATTAGTACTTAAACAAAAGTGTAAATATGCAGCTACTTCACTCAAAATAGAATGCAATAACCAATCAATGAGCTAGTGACTATGAAACCCAGTATCCTTGCTGTTGTATAAAAAGAAAATTGAAGAAAGTAAAAAATGAACTTATAGCAACTCAAAGACTAAGCAAAGCAACTAATTCACATTACTTCAACTGTTCTGATCCTTTACCCTTCAGCTCAATCTACCTTATGGGAAGCAATCATGAACAAGTTAAGCAATATGATATCTAAATTGCATAAAGGAAATTAATCACACTACTTCAACTCTTTTGATCCTTTACCCTTCAGCTCAATCTACCTTATGAGAAGCAATCATGAACAAGTTAAGCAATATGATATCTAAATTGCATAAAGGAAACTAATCACACTACTTCAACTCTTCTGATCCTTTACCCTTCAGCTCAATCTACCTTATGGGAAGAAATCATGAACAAGTTAAGAAATATGATATCTAAATTGCATAAAGGAAACTAATTACACTACTTCAACTCTTCTGATCCTTTACCCTTCAGCTCAATCTAACTTATGGGAAGAAATCATGAACAAGTTGAGTAATATGATATCTAAATTGCGTGAAAGTAAATGAGCAAAACAAAACTGAAAGAAATAACAATGTTGGAATTAGAACTCAAAAAAAATAAATCAGCAGAAGGACAAGATGATTCCGTCATGTCATTAGTCATTAAAAAGCTATGTGCATTATTAACCTACAATCAACTGGTTGAACACACTTGCATGAATTAAAATTGCATGAATGAAAAATCTAATCTACCAACTTGAAAGCAATCAAATGACATAATGAAATGAAAGCAAAATTACAAAATGAAATCTACTCTACCTTACATTCTAATGTGCTCCATGACATCTACTTCACATCTCCTTCCATGTTGTTGTGGGGAAAAATGCCTATGCAGGACGATCCTATCCACCTAAGGTGTGACAGTGCCTTAGCAACAAACAGAGACAGCTATTCTAGTATTCTTCCTTTATGAATTAAGAATGAAGAGAGATGGATGGACTAACCGGTGTCTTCCGTTTGTCCCTCGATCCGGTTTCTCTTCTCTTTGGGAGTTCACAGCTACTTGCCTTCTCGCACGCCCAGCTTCAACAGGTCTCTGCAAGATTACAAGAGAAGAACACTACACAAAGACATAGATTCATAAACATAACTAGTTCAGGATTAGAAGTAAACTAAACATACTAATGCAATCATACATCAAAGATACATCAGTATATAGGAGAAACCAAGATAGCTTTATTGATGAATAACAAGGTTCGGGAAGAGATACAACCCAGAGGGCTCCAATCCAGCATCTCCTTCCCAGCAAAATGGAATTCCTATCTTCACCTCCCTTCAAAGCATTAAGCACCCAATGATTCCAGTCTCAAACCAACAGCAATTCTTTGCAATAACAAAATTCCAGCCTCTAGATCTCATGGAGGAGAGATCCATATATAGATGTTTGGAGAGAGGATGAGTCAGCTTGAGATCTGACTAGTGTCCTCTCCCTCTGTCAGTTCTTGATTCCACTTGGAGGTTCTTTCCTCCACTTGGAGATTTGGAACCTCTTACTCATCATAGTCGAATTCCCTGAGGCAAGTGTCATTTTGGAAGCTTCCTGGGTTTTGACACCTTGAGAAATGAGCTTGCCACATGTCCACTCGCACTCAGCGCAGGTAGCCAGTGTTGGCTTTCACATTCAGCGCAGGTAGCCAGTGTTGGCTTTGACATTCAGCGCAGACAACCAGTGGAGCCACTGACATGATCCTGAATTTACTTGTTTTTGAGCAGTTTCTGGTGGAGAACTTCTGTGAATTGTTGTGGTTTGTTAGCCTTGTTCCTCTAGGGGTAGGAACAACATGTTTAGGGACTTTGGATCCCTTAGATTATGGACATTTCATGCTCAATGCTGTAAGGCACAAAAATGTCTATAATAGTTGCCCCCTAAAGTATGAGGCCGTTTATCGGGTGAAATGCTTTATCCAGGAGGGTCCGAAGTTCATCCAATGCTGGGAGGAGACCTGTAATAATATACAAGACAATACATTATTTTTCATACTACTTTCATGATCTAGCTGAGGCGGGCATTCCCATGCTCAGCTTTATAAATTCATTTTTTCTGTACATAGAACAGACAATCGTCTGATGGTAGACTGATAATTTTGATGAAACTATCATCCTTTGAGTAGGATGATTATCTGCTGCAATGATGTACATGTCAATGTCTTTATCTTTCCTGAATATATATCGCAGCCCGGATAGATGAAACTAGATCCGGGGTCTTCAAACTCATTCGATCTTCACTCTAAGTACAAGTCGATCCATGTGAGAATTGTTCTGAAGTCGAACATGGAAAGACATCGCTTGATTACCGGTCAATGAGGTAAACCGTTAACAAGCGCGAGAGGAATCACCGATAATGATAATGACCCTCAAGGTACTGCAGTACAATTCACGTGGTGTGAATAAAGGACTTGGCGTCGAACACCACGCAAAATCTTTCGGTCGAAGGTCATTGATGTATACCTGTCGCCGGAAGTGAGAAACTTGCCATTGAGTCATGCAATCTTCAAAGTATTGAAGGGGTTGTTCCTAGATCAACTTCTTGGATAATGAGCTGATGTCGACAAGAAGCGATCCGTCAAAGGAGGGCCTTAATGAATCCCACATCAGTGACACGGAACGGAGCTAATGATTTTGATGGAGGTGAAAACGATCTGTGACATATGATTCAGGGTGGCGGTCATGAAAGGATGAAGGATAATGTACGGCAGTGGATGGGACATGGTTGACTTTTCTGAATGACTTCTCTTGAACATATGGCGACACTGATGCGATGGATCGGTAGCATTACCCCAAATATGGATGGTATGGCGAGACCATGGTGATGTGACCGGTGAATGAAACAACCCAACCCGATTGTGGTACGGATGAAAAGTGTCATGTTCAAGAGTGACTTGCTACCATCAAAGTTTTCTTGAGTTTCTCCCAATTTTTCCCCAGTCATTGCTGACCAATACCTCTTTATTTTTGTCAAGCTTGAGGAGGATAACATATGCTTGTTCTATAACCTGCCCTTCGGGCAAGCCCATCGCTATGTTTTAACGAGCCTAGCGATAGTGAAACTCGTTCTCGTCTAAAGACAAGTTTGACGCTATTTAATGATTTTAACGAGCCTAACGACAAGGATAACTCGGTCCTTTTCATTTTTAGAGAGTCTGAAAAGGTACATAAAATTAACTCCAAAAAGTCCTTTTTCGTCATCTAATCCCTTAGGTCCGAAAAAGTATAAAACAATACAGAAGGGATGAGTTTTCGATAGTTTTAACGAGCCGAACAAAACAAGCGCTCGATCTTTTTGTGCAATAATCCCTCAGGTCCAAAAAGATTAAAATCTAGAGGAGGGATAGCACTTCCTGTCCCTTTAACGAGCTGGAAGGCCAAGGACTCGGCAATCTTTTCATATTTTACAAGTCAGTTGAAAAGAGCTTAAAGAAGACTCGTCTTTTGAGGAACGAGTGATAAACAGGGTTAGCAGTTGATTCCAGGTACAGGTTGGAATTTTCCAATCACGGCAGTGTCACAAGGATGGCTAGGTGAAATCACTCTTCGCAGTTGTTACTCAAAATGGATAAACAATCATATGGAGGTGAACGATCGGCCAAATGAAAAGTGGAGGTGACGGTGCAAACACGACCAAGGCTTTAATGGCTGATAAAGTTACATTCACAGTGGTTATTTACCAGGTAGAGGTTCATTTTTTATTTTAAAATGAGCTTAAACGCTGGTGGAAACACTTGCTCATTGCTTATGTTTATTTTTTAACGAGCATGAAGTCCGCGTTAAAACTGCTCGGATCTTGCGTTTATTTTTTAACGAGCATGAACTTTGTGCTAAAACTGCTCGATTAACCCAGTCATATGATAAGAGTGTCTCATTGAAGATGCTATTTTTTAGGGAGCTTAGATCTTACATAAGCTTTGCTCCGGATCCTTTCGTTATGCAAGTTCGGAAACGACTAATCCTACGAGTTTAAAGGGTTAGAGGTCCTAAAAATTTAAAAAATAAATAGCCGCCCCTTGCTTGCACTCCAAAAGGTTTGCATGCCCCCAGGCATAAGACAGAGTTTCAAGGTTACCTCTACTTCTTTTCCGTCAAAACATTTGTTTTAACGAGAGAGGCTTACCTCTTTCAGGTTACCCAAAGATTGTCTCGTTAATCTTTTCAAACAAAACACTTCCTCGACAATGTCTACCGAAATAGACAAAGGTGAGCGACGACGCCCGCCGACTCACATAACTTTGACAAAAGAATCTTATTCTAGAACAACCCCTCTTCCTAGATGGACGGGGTACGAACTAGTCATATTCTCCCGCGGAAACCTACCCTATACCCAAAGTTTCCTTGCCGAAGCAGACTAGGACGCATGCACCCTGGGTTCCAGTCATATCCTCCCGGATTACTCGCGCTCATCAGGAGGACGGACCGTGGGTTGAGACACTTCTTGCGTGAATAGACCATTTAGGGATGGTACATGACTATTTGCGATGCGTGATCCGGGAAATGAAAGTTGGTCCACGAGCTTGACCACTCTTCCTTCGTGTGGAAAACACATTACTCTAAAGAGTGAGGAGACGACTTCTCCTATGCAATATATATAGTCTCGTCCAAGGAGTAGGTTATAATCCAAGGGTCCTTGAATGACCATCACGTTCATTTGAACGGTCTTCCCTTTCAATGTTATAGGCACATTGGGGAGGATCCCTAAAGGTCGGCTGGTTCCTTTATCAAAGCCTGATAGATTTCTCATTTCAGGCAAAAGCGCTGGCGAACCAAGCGCTTTCCAAGAAATAGAGGAAAGGATACTCACAGATGCCCCCTCATCAATGATAGTGCCAGCCATTACCATTCTATATATTTGAACGATAATTCTGAATGGTATACTGGCTGGCAACCGGGGTCTGCCTAGTTGGTTCCAGTCGCATGAGACAACTAGGTTGCTTGGTGGTGGGACCGAATAGACGGCCGGATATTGCTCTGATGAACTTCCCTCCTGCGATAAAGGAATGGGGGCATTGCCCCCTTGTTCATTAGAGTCAGTGTTCATGAAGAGAATTTGGATGGTGTCGTCTTTATTCTCCTCTGTGATAGTATCATTCGAATATAGAGCCTCTGAAGGCAAAACCGGGTCAACTGCCACCTCAACATTTTGACTTTCGTCAGGTATGGATTCAGATGGTTCATCTCCAATGATAGGTGCTTCGGCTGACCACCTGAGCGGGCCAGCCGGGTGCTCAACTAGTGAAGGACTTGGCAGGAGTTTTTGATATCCAGGAGGAAGTTGCGCTCGTAAAATCGGGCGATATTCCAAAACTCTTTTTGCCTCATCTAAGAAGGGACAACGGTGGATGGCATGATCGCCTTCACACAATTTGCAGGGAAATCTAGCTTTCCCTCTCTGTCCTGCGGCTTCACTTCCACTAGTTGACGGTGTGCTATCAACATGGCTATCAGAGGTTGACGCCACCGAATTGTGCAAACGGGGAGAACAGTCCCTTAGTATCCGAGGGATGCAGGGACAATCTCTGTGGAAGTGGTCTCCCTTGCATATGACACATGGCGATTTAGGCCTGGTCAGTGCTGTGTGTGGATTTTTGTCAGATGACACTTGTTTGCCCCCAGTCGCTTTTGGCTCCTTCTTCTACTTCTCTTTCTTCTTCTTTTCCTTCTTCTCCTTAGGAACTCAGTTTTTTGTTTTACCAGTTCCGTCAAGCGAAGAGGAAGGAGGAGAGGAAGAATTATATGAAGTAGAAGGCTAGTGGGTAACTCTTGTCTGGTCTAACTGTTGACTTGACTGTTCAGGAATAGTGGTGTTCTGAACGACATTGGTTGAAAAGAGCCAGACTGGCAGGCCAATTGTCAATCCTGGAAGTGACAAAGTGGCCATGTGGGGCGCACCAACATCTCCCCAAGAGGAGAAGGGACTAGGATTTCCACCAAGGGGAATTCCTTGGTTGGTGGGCTCCATCTTTTCAACCTAAAGATCAACGCGGGAATAAAGGGTGATTGTTCCGTTTAAAATAAATTTTTAACGACGCTTTAGACGCAACTTGCTTTTTCAATTTTAAAGAGTCGAGAAAACGCTAAAGATGACTCTAGTCTCCTTCGATGTTTTAACGAGCCCGAAGTGACAAATGCTCGGATGGACTTTTTCTGTTATAGACTCTGAAAAAGGCCAAAAGAAACTGCTCTGGAGTTGTAGGCAGAGGGTGTGCCAAACTTTTCGCAAAACCGCAGAATACTTTTTAGGGTATGGGCGGTCGATCTTCCTAAATGCTGTGTTCAGTGCATTGCGATCAGTAGGGCGGCCGACACGGCTTCCTAAGGATAAAGGTTATATTCCTATAGGGGTCTCCCAATATATACGCGACGGTACGTGGGATCACAATCCGTACTGGCGCTATCGTCCCTCAGGAGGAATCACCCACCTTCAACGAGATTGACAGTCACCAGGCTTTACGATGCCGGAACACGTCTCTAGCCTAGACCTCTATGTTGTGCGTTATGTTGCAAAGCGTTGTTAAGTTCATTCAGTTTATTTTAAGTTGATATTTTTAGAAGTTTGCCTTTCTGGATCACCACGAGATGTATGATACAATTCCTAAATGCAGTCTAAAGATGATAAGCAAGCTTTATATCTTTTCAACTTTGAAAATCCTAGCTACTAAGGGAAAAGAAAGACACCATCTTTTCTCAAAGAGCAATCAGCACACTCTAATGCACTTTTCCTAAATCAAGCATGCAAACTATCGAAATGCAAATGCACAATGCAGGTGTTTGTTTTCCGCTTTCTTAGTATTGATGCCTACAAAGAAAGCTTTTTGTACAACTTTGAATTTTCTTTTAAATGACAAGTACAAACAAGTTTACTTTTTCGAAATCAGAAAGGGTAGAAGAGATTACAACACTTTACGACTTTCGAAATGAACACTTGTTTCGACACTTAAAAGATACAAACTCAAACCAATAAGCAAAAGCAAATGTATAATCAACTGTAAACAGCCAATGAACTCTCTCCTAAGATCACAATCAACAGATCTGAATCAAGGGCTACAGGATGATTATTTCACTCATGCAAAGGAAAACTGTAAATGACGCCACAAACACATAAAAACACTCACAGTATTTTTGTACAAAAGGAGGCGGAATTTAAGCAGAGAAAAGGAGTTATCAGACTGGTACCTATGCTGGTTACAGGCTGCAAAAATCAGAGATCAAAACAGGGCAAAACAGAGCAGAGAACCCTAGCTGCACAAGGCCAAACTGGATCAGCGCAACCTCAACACTGGGGTTTTGACATTCAGCGCAGGTAGCCTTCACGGGACCTGCGTTGAAATGCAGAAGCCCTTCACAAGGGTCGTGCTGAAGGAGAAACGAGAGTTTCTCACTGGGTTCTAGGTCACAGATTGCTAATTAATCAACAGTTTCAGGCCAAATAAAAGCAATAAGCAAGGTACAATCAAAGGGATGCTTTGAGGGGGTACTAAGATCTATCACAAAGGATCATCAAATCATTTGTGAGTCCATTGTTCAGATCATAGACAAATCTAGTGATTGGATCAAGGCAGCAACTGTCTACTTTGCAACTGAGAATAGCAGAAGCAGTTCAATTGTTGCTGTTGAGTCTATGAAACAAACAATGATAGAGACACAAATAAAATGACTAAAACAAAGATCCCCAGTGGAGTTGCCAATTTGTTGTGGGGAAAAATGCCTATGCAGGACGATCCTATCCACCTAAGGTGTGACAGTGCCTTAGCAACAAATAGAGACAACTATTCTAGTATTCTTCCTTTATGAATTAAGAATGAAGAGAGATGGATGGACTAACCGGTGTCTTCCGTTTGTCCCTCGATCCGGTTTCTCTTCTCTTTCAGAGTTCACAGCTACTTGCCTTCTCGCACGCCCAGCTTCAACAGGTCTCTGCAAGATTACAAGAGAAGAACACTACACAAAGACATAGATTCATAAACATAACTAGTTCAGGATTAGAAGTAAACTAAACATACTAATGCAATCATACATCAAAGATACATCAGTATATAGGAGAAACCAAGATAGCTTTATTGATGAATAACAAGGTTCAGGAAGAGATACAACCCAAAGGGCTCCAATCCAACATCTCCTTCCCAACAAAATGGAATTCCTATCTTCACCTCCCTTCAAAGCATTAAGCACCCAATGATTCCAGTCTCAAACCAACAACAATTCTTTGCAATAACAAAATTCCAGCCTCTAGATCTCATGGAGGAGAGATCCATATATAGATGTTTGTAGAGAGGATGAGTCAGCTTGAGATCTGACTAGTGTCCTCTCCCTCTGTCAGTTCTTGATTCCACTTGGAGGTTCTTGCTTCCACTTGGAGATTTGGAACCTCTTACTCATCATAGTCGAATTCCCTGAGGCAAGTGTCATTTTGGAAGCTTCCTGGGTTTTGACACCTTGAGAAATGAGCTTGCCACATGTCCACTCTCGCTCAGGGCAGGTAGCCGGTGTTGGCTTTGACATTCAGCGCAGGTAGCCAGTGTTGGCTTTGACATTCAGCGCAGACATCCAGTGGAGCCACTGACATGATCCTGAATTGACTTGTTTTTGAGCAGTTTCTGGTGGAGAACTTCTGTGAATTGCTGTGGTTTGTTAGCCTTGTTCCTCTAGGGGTAGGAACAACATGTTTAGGGACTTTGGATCCCTTAGATTATGGACATTTCATGCTCAATGCTGTAAGGCACAAAAATGTCTATAACACATGTTGAGAACATCAAAGCTTTATTCAAATTCTTCAAAACTACAAAGTACAACAAAGCTCTCCAAAGCTTTCAAAAGCCATCAAGGAAGAACTACAAACTCCAAGCTAAGAACTCCAAACTCTAAGCTAAAGAGGACTAACTAATGAAGGAGAGAGATCTCCTATTTATACAAAAAGATGAGAGCCATCTCATTAATGAGAATCCATGAATATCTCCCTCTACCTCTAGAGTCCTAATCAAAATAGGAACTGATAAGACACATGTCTTCTTAGAGTTACAATACAATTAGGAGATGTGACACATATCCTCATGATCCCATGATTCTTTCCACTCAAATTCGAATTTGGCCTTGGGGTGCCACATAAGGGTCTTCTAGAAACCTCCTTTCAACCTACGCATGTCAACAATCTCAACCCATTTGTTAGGCATAAGCATATGCACATTATTTTCTAATGTTTAACCACAAATTCATTTAAAAGGCTTAGAAATAATAAAGATTGGAAAAAAATAAAGGTGGCCCAATGATAATGAAAGTGGGATGAATGTGGTGACATAGTAGTGAAATGGAGGTGAAATGGAGGTGATATAATGGACATAATAGTGAAAGTGTAATGGAAATGAATGACATTTTCAAGACTCAACACACATTGAATTTCCTGTGGAAATTCAATGTGATGGATTCTAAATTGTGGAACTTGTTTTCTAGCTGAAGCATTAGGATCCTTTTTGTGAGGACCCTCCTCACCTCCAAAATTGTCTTTGTCCTATTTGCAATCTTGAATTCCTCCAATTCTTCTTTGGTCTTCGAATTCAAAATCTAGATTAAAGTTGCAGATTCACTTGGCTTCATTCTTCTTTTCAATTCTCTATACTTGGAAAATATATTTGCTTCAGATTGGTGATTAACCAATTCCACTGACTCAAAGGTATCTAGTGGCTCTTGGGAGGTCGAAGAGGATGGAGATCCTACAAAAATATCTTCATTTCTGGTAGAAGTATGGGGTCTTGTAAAAAAAATAGTAGATTTTACATTTTCCTCTTGAAAGGATTCTCCTGTTGGATTGGTCCTTTGTCTCTTCTTATAAATTTTGAATTCCTTTCCCTATATTTTTGTGTTTGAAGGGGAAATATATTCTCTTGGCCTCTTGTCCTGCTTCTCTTGTGGTGTTAGAGTCTGTGATCTTTTCGTTGAGAGTACCTATTCTTCTACCTCCTACAAAGTATTCCCTTGCCATTGATCCCAATTTGCATATTTTTCTATTTCTGGCATGGACGTATGAGTGTAGGGAGTAGTCTTATATTCTACTCTCAACTTTGAAGTTATTCACAAGGGGTCATATGACCAGGTGAAACTGAGTTTGAAGTTCATATGCTTGAGGAGGATATCATCTTCTTTGGTTACTGCCCTGGTATTGCAGATAAATGGGTCAACCTATGTTTTTCTTTTAAATTGAGTTTTCTTCTTACCTTCCACAAAGTGCATCTCATCCATGTTAATCATATTTCTGATATATTCTAGTGTGAAAATTCTCTTTGGGACAAACCTGGGCAACATGTATGGTAGCAATTCACACCCATACACTCTAATTTCTCTGTAATTCTGGTATAGGTACCAATCATCTGTCTTGGTCTGCTCACTAAGATGAAGAAATATTTTTATCTCAGATCCAATCCTTAGCTCAACATTACTATTCAATAAGTAAGAGACTGTATATAAAAATTGATCAACATACTCACTAAAGGTAAATTCATTGGAATGCTTCCTTACAAAGGAAGTCCAATGAATTATCAATTGGGCATTTCCTTATTCATCCAATTTCTGTAACGGAAACTGAAATATGTCTGCCTGATGGAATAAAAATAAATAAACTAGAACTGTAGCATACTTAAAGGATCCCTCTATAGAAAATTTTAGAAACTGCTCATGGATGGCATCTGCTAGAAACTCACTGTAGTTGAAGATGATAGAGGGATTTTCCCCTATTGAGAAAACTGACAAAAAACCTATGATGGCCTCATCAACCCACTGGTCTGATTGATAGCCCAGTAAACAAGAAATAATGGAGATAATCTGTTTGGCCATCTAAGGGAACATGGAGGATGAATAACGGGGATTTTTCTTAGGTAATTAAGAATCCCTAGGGAGAAATGTTTTAAATATCTTTGCTCTGTGGGGGAAGGTGAGCTTCTTATAGAGTTCGATGAGGGAATCTAGTGAAAAAGGTTTTAGAGGGGTAGAATTTTGAATTTGGAGCATCTGGTAAATGGAATTAGAGGTAACATTGAGAAGGATATCATTATTTTGGTCCATGATTGCCTTATGACTAGGAATGTACCAAAAGTAGCACCTAAAAAAAATTCAGGGAAATGGTAGTTCTGAGGAAAAATGAATTAGGGTAGGAAGGAGTCCCACAAACCCAATTCATCACTAATATCAATAAAATTATGTTTTAAGCGATTGTGGAGTTTGTAGAGGTTGAACTCACAACTGGTTTCAAGGATTTTGTATTCCTGGTCTACCAGTGGTTGATGGTCCAAATCAATTACAGGGGGTAGAAGCGGGTTTTCCTATATAGCCTTAGATTTTCATTTAGGAGCCATGTTGGAAAGGAAAGAACTAGGAAATTAGAATTACTTGAGAATTAGTTGGATTAAAACAAGTGGTTGGGTGACCGGTTGCAGTGGTATTTTGCTTGCTAACTGGGCCTTGTAGCAGTTTGATGGTTGACTAGGCGTTGTAGAGGTTTGATTGTTGATTGGGTGCTAGGACAAGTTTTTGGTTTATAGGTGTCTTGGAAAAACAAAGTAAGGGCTAACAACATGGCTCAAGGATTTATTAATAACCGAAATAGATTATCATTAATGGATTAACCGTTTAAGGGAGTGGGTATGTTATTATGGGAATGCATAATTTATTAAATAGTTGGGTTAACGGTTTGATGACGAGCGCAGGATGATGCCATGTGGTGAGAGCGCATTGGATTGGAGAGGGGAATGATGTGATGGCGATGGGAATGGAGCGGATGGGGAGTTCCATGTGGCGGAATTGTAATGGAGCGAGGTGGGGATGAAGGCGCCACTTGGAAAATAGGAGTGGAGGTAGGAAGCATGGGTCAATGATGCTTTTAGGTGGGAGGAAAAAAATTTATTTTCAGAGGCGGGGAGGGATGGTAAGTAGTTTTAGGGAAGGTGGGGGGGGGGATGAAATGCACCTAGGGATGACACGTTGTAGAAATGGTATTCAGAGAAACAACTTTTTAGAACCCCCCTGGTTAACCATTGGAAGGGCGGGAAGGGGGGGGGCTACGAAGTCATCACCTATCGTTAATCTCGGAGGTTGAGATCTCAATGGTTTATTTGTGTGCAAGCTTTATTACAAATGACAAAAATTTTCGTATCAAACAAATAACTTTATTATTACTATAAATCGTGATTTATACAATGCGATTAACTAATTAAATTTATTTAAAACTAATTTAACCATGATTACACTTTGGTTAAATAATCACTTATTTTAACTAATGTGAGCACGCTTAAATGGTGTGATCATACTAATTAAACTTAACTAAACTAACTATATTCCCCTAATCTAATTGCGCTTAAAGGGTGTGATTAAGAAGTTAATCCTACTTATTTATTTAACTCTAATGTGGAATTTTAATCAGCTGCACATTATTTAAACTTTCTAAATGTATTTCTCATGCATATTGTTTTAGTTTTTGAACTATAGTGGCATTTGAATTTTCCCACTTATTGGGGAATTTTCATTTTTTCTATATTTTTTATTTCTTTCAATTTCACACACACACACACACACAAAATATATATATATATATATATATATATATATATATATATATATATATATATATATATATATATATATATATATATATATATATATATATATATATATATATATATATATATATATATATATAGAGAGAGAGAGAGAGAGAGAGAGAGAGAGAGAGAGAGAGATATATATATATATATATATTCTTTTGTATCCCCTTTCTTTTCTTTCTATTTTTCTTTTTCTTTTTCTTTTTCTTTTGTAGAATGGAATATTATTTACAATATCTCATATAAACATCAACAAATAATCATCAATTGGTCCTATAAATTATAGGACCCTAACAGTGGCTCCAATGGGGATGGCATCCTCCTTGTGAGGTGTCAACAATGTTGTAGATCAATAGCCTTTATCCATTGGGAAAGTTGTCCTTATTCCGTACTTGAACTGATTTAACTGTTGTTATTCTTAAATATGGGCGACAAATCACTAGAGGCTTAGGGCCTTCTCTTCGGGCTTCAATTCCTTATGCTAGCCACCCTCTCTCTTGCAATGGAATAGTAAAATTATATTTACAATGATTCTAAATGAAAACTGATCTATTCTTGAGAAAAGTAGTGTTTGAGAAGTCTGGCATTGATAGGTACACCTGGCAGTCCTTCTCTAGTCAAGTGTTTTAACAAGAATTGTTACCCCTGAAGGTCTCAATTTTGTAGGGCCTTTTCCACAGACTGTTGAATTTACCATGCTTACCATTGTCTTCATTCCTTTAGTCCCATTTTAACACAAGACCATCTATTTGGAAGTCATCAACTTTTGTCCTTCTATCATGGATATTCTTAATTTTATCCTGAATGAGTTGAGCTTTGTTGTAGATCTCCTCCCTATATTGTTGTAAATATATGGTCTGATTGATCCTTCTATGTAAATCATTTGTTTCCACTTGTGATTCCTGCAGTAGTTTCAGCACAGGGATTCCCAGGGAAGTAGGAAAAATTACATGTACTCCATATACTAATTGAAATGGAGACATCCCAATAGATTTCCTAGTGCTAATTCCATTAGCCAAGAGGGAATTAATCAGCTTCTTATGCCGGGATTTTTTTATCTTCCTGCAATATTATTTTGATGATGTTGATTAGATTCTTATTAGAAGACTCAACTAACCCATTCCTTTGTGGATAATAAGTAGTAGAGTGTCCTAGCTTTATTTTATATTTATGGAAGAAATCAATCATTCTCTTTGACTAGAAAACAGAAGCATTATCAGTGATGATATTATGTGGACATCCAAACCTAAACATAATATTACCTTCTAAAAATTGAATGATTACAGTGTTTGTTGCCTATCTGGTTGGAATAACCTCAATCCACTTAGTGAAGTAATCAGTGGCTGTCAAGATCCGTCTATGTTGACCTGAAGAGCTTGGATGGATTTCCCCAATAAAATCCAGACCCCATTGTTGAAAGGGAACTTCAACTAAAATGGGTTTCAAAGGTAGAGGCAAAATCTTTCTCTTTCCTTCAAATATTTGGCACTGGTGGCATGTGGTAACTTTCTTATGCACATCTGAAAACATGGTAGGGTAGTAAAAACCAACCCTCAAGATTTTTTTTGTTGTGGTCTTCTAGTGTAAATTTCCTCCATAGTCTCCTTGATGAAATTATTCCATGACCTTTTCACCTTCATCCTTCAATAAACAATTTAGCAAAATACCTCTAGCATCTTTCAAATATACAATCTGATCTACAATGCAAAATTTCATAGCTTTCAACTTGAGAAACCTAGTTTTTTTTTGTTTGTTATGAAACCAGCTCACGAAAAGATAGAAAAGATAGATCAACGCCTTAGAATTCAGCCTCTTTGAGGAGCCAACCTCATTTACATTACATAAATGAACAATTCTTCGATGATACAAATGACAAAACCTCCTTTCTATATATAGCAGTCTAAGGAGTCATAATATAACCCAGCCGACCTAACAATAATAATATAAAGCCACAAAAATAACAATAGAGGGATTCTATGGGGCACAGTAATAACAATATGGGGATAATAGGGGGACAACAATATTAATAAGGGATGCAACTACAATATTAATGGGCTAATCACTAGTATTATAGGGACCCAACATGCCCCTCTCCTTCAAAAAAGTGTTGTCCTCAATGATTGAGTAGTTCTGGATGCTTCTGTATAAAATTTTCATCCTCCCATGTGGAATCTTTAGCGGATAAGTTCTTCCACTTGATAAGATACTCCGAAATTGATTGATTTCGTAGCTGTCGAGTTCTTGTTTCTGTGACTGCTTCCAGTTCCAATATAATTTTCCTTCCTCATCAAGTTCTGGCAATATTGTTTGAACTGGGAGCTTGTTGCCTATAACCTTCTTTAAACATGAAACATGGAAAACTGTGCGCAATCGAGAAGCTGCAGGAAGCTCCAATTTGTATGCCATAGTACCAATATTTTGCAACACCTTGTACAGACCATAATACTTTGGTGATAATTTATTATCCTTCTTAGCTTGCTTGAGGGACATTTTCTTATATGGTTGTAGCTGTAGGAATACCCAATCACCTACATCAAAACTTCTTTCGCTGCGATGTTGATCTGCCTGTTGTTTCATTCTATTTTGTGCCAACACGAGGTTTTCCTTTAAGAGTTGGAGGACTTGTTGTTGATGTTCGATGTGAAGTTCCAATGCTTGCACCTTAGAATTTTCTCTTAAATATGATGTGATGGATGGTGGCTGATATCCATAAAGTGCCATAAATAGGGTCATTTTTGTTGCTGTATGGAAGGAAGTGTTATACCACCATTTAGCTAGAGGCAACCATTTGACCCATTGTGTTTGTTTATCAGATAAAAAGCAACGAAGATATCCTTCCAAACATTTGTTTACTATCTCAGTTTGCCCTTCAGATTGAGGATGATAAGATGAGATATGAGCTAACTGAATACCAAGACAAGAAAATAATTCTATCCAAAAATTTTCAATGAAAATGGGATCTTTGTCACTTACAATAATCTTTGGGTTTCCATGTAGCTTTTGAATTGTTTCCATAAATGCAGTAGATATTGTACTGGCTTTAAATGGATGTGATAATGCACAAAAGTGTGCATACTTGGTAAGTCTGTCAACTACCACTGTGATGACACTCTTTCCCTCAGACTTGGATAAACCTATGATAAAATCCATTGAAACCTCCTCCCAATGTTGGCTTGGAATGGATAAAGGTTGTAATAGACCCGGGGTCTTAATTGTTTCAACTTTATTTTTGTCGTCAAATCAAACATTCCGCCACAAACTTTTGAATATCCGATTTAAGGCCATCCCAAAAAAATTCCTTCTTAACCCTGTGGTAAGTTTTTAAAAATCCCGAGTGCCCTCCTAAGGGAGAAGTGTGCAATTCCATAAGAATATTTTGTTTTAGTTGGGAATTCTTACAGAGGTATAAGCGATCTTTGTACCATAAAGAATCATTTTGCCAACTAAATGTGTCAGATGTACTGGAATCTTGTTGTAACTTTCGAATAAGTTCCCACACTTCTTCGTCATTCTTCCATTCCTCCCTTTCTTTGTTTATCCAATCTGGTTGGATAATAGAAATGGCGCACAACAATGCTTCCACCTCCTCATCCTTTCTTGAGAGTGCATCTGTCACCACATTTTGCTTCCCTTTTTTGTAGATGATTTCAAAGTAATAACCCAACAACTTTGTGACCCACTTTTGTTGCTCTTCAGAGGATAATCTTTGTTCTAAAATGTATTTAAGGCTATCATGATCTATTTTTACCTTGAAGTGTCTTCCCATTAGGTAGGGTCACCATTTCTTAAGTGCATGGAGTATTGCCAACATTTCCTTTGCCTAAATAGCTTTGTGTAAAAACTTTCCCTTGATTGGACGACTTTCAAAAGAAACGGGTCTTTCATCTTGCATTAAAACAACACCAATTCCATTTCCTGAAGCATCACATTCCACAATAAAGGTTTTTGTGAAGTCTGGTGTAGCTAAGACCGGTGCTTGGCACATTGCCTCTTTAAGATGTCCGAAGGCCTTTGTTGCTTCTGGAGTCCATGAAAATGCATCTTTCTTCAATAATGTTGTTAGAGGTGCTACTATTCTCCCATAATTCTTAACAAACTTGTGATAATACCCTGTCAACCCAAGAAATCCTCACAGATTCTTTATGGATGGGGGGATTTTCCATTCCTTAATGGCTTTAATTTTGCTAGGGTCTACCTTAACTCCTTCATGAGATACAATATGACCCAGATATTCCACCTATTGTCCTCCAAAGAAACATTTGGATCTTTTTGCATATAATTGTTTCTCCTCCAATAGTTGTAGCACCCTATCAACATGTTCAACATGATCCTTCCAAGACTTGCTGTAGATTAGTATATCATCAAAAAATACTAACACAAATTTTCTAAGGAATGGTTTGAAAATGGAATTCATCAAACCTTGAAATGTTGAAGGTGCATTGGTAAGGCCAAAAGGCATGACCAAAAATTCATAATGACCCTCATGAGTTCTAAATTCTGTTTTCGGAATGTCTTCAGTCTTCATTCTGATTTGATGATATCTTGAATGAAGATCCAACTTGGTGAAGTAAATTGATCCATGCAATTCATCCAGTAATTCATCAATGACAGGAATGGGAAACTTATCGTTAATAGTGAGCTTATTGAGCTCCCTATAATCCAAACACATGTGCCATGATCCATCCTTCTTGTGCACTAATACTACTGGAGTAGAGAAAGAACTTTGACTTGGTTGAATTATAGCAGCCTCTAGCATTTCTGCAACCATACATTCAATTTCACTCTTTTGGGCATAGCGATATCTGTACGGCCTGATGTTTGGAGGAACACTTCCTGGAATTAGATGAATAGCATGATCATGATCACGAATAGGTGGGAGACCTTTGGGAGTCTCAAATACCTTGGAATGATTGTTCAAGACTTTTTGGAGATCTGGAGAAATAGATGATTCCAATGTGGAAACATCTAGCGAACATAATTGTGCAATTACACCCCTTTGTTCCTTTTTTAGAAGCTTTTTCATACTGTTAGAGATGATTATCTTTTCTGGTTTCTTTGCAATACCCATTAATTCAACTTCCTTTCCTTCCACAGAAAACTTCATGAAAAGTTCTTGAAAATTAAAAGCTATTGTACCTAAGGATTGTAGCCATTGGACTCCTAGTACAACATCAGCACCTCCCATTGGAATGGAAAGCATTGGGCTAGTCAATACATATTCTCCCATCAAGAGCTTGATATTATGGCACTTTCTACAGCAATTTATTGTTCCTCCATTTGCAACCATCACTTAACACTCTGGTGCTAGATATCAGAAGCAATTCAATTCTTTTGCTATCTTACAATCAATAAAATTGTGGGTACTTCCTGAATTAATCAACACTATTACCTTTTTCTTCTTGATTTGTCCTTCTATATTGATGGTTTGAGGAGTGGTAATTCTAGCCAATGCATTACAAGATATGGTCGGATTCATTTCTTCTTTATCTAGGCTTTGTTCCTGGAGTATATCCTATTATTTTGACCTTTCTTGCTCCTTTTCTTCTTCCTCTTCGCAATCTATGTAGAATAATTTCTTCTCAGCACACTTATGACCTTTAGTGTATTTGTTATCACAACTGTAACAAAGCCCTTTTTCTCTTTTTTCTTCCAATTGTTGTGGTGACAACCTTATAGGTTGTGGAAGACTAGGGGCAACAACACTTCCATCTTTATAGTTGTGAGTGGTATGCTTACTGGTTGCCATAATTTTGCTTTCCATTTTTCTTGCTAACCTGAATGCCTTCTCTAATGAATCAGGTTCCCAAAGGCGAACATCATGTTGGATATTATCCTTTAAAGACCCTATGAACAAATCAATCCTATGCTCCTCTGGAATATTTTTTACCCTTATGTTCAATTTTTGAAACTCCTCAATGTGCTCCATTATTAAACCCTTTTGTTTGAGACTTATCAATTGGCTAAAAAAAGTGTTTCTTTTTGTATCCTCATAATGTGCTGTCAATTCTTTCGTAAAAATTGCCCAAGTGATAATTTGTTTATGAGAGAAAATCCATTGATACCACACAAACTGATTTGGTTCCAAATATAAAGTTGCAATACGTACCTTTTTTTTGTTTTGCACATTATTGAGACCGAAAAATTGCTCCATCTGTAATATCCATGTTGCGGGATCCTTGCCATCAGACTTCCTCATATCGATTTTTGGAATATGGTGGGTCTTCAATCCCACATTAGAGTCTATGAAATCATGATTAACATTTCTTTTGTTCGCATCATGAGTTTTCTTTACAACCTTTACACCATTAGTAAGAATTTCTTGTAGAAAATTTGTCAAATTTGTCTTCAAATCTGCCATGTTTGTCTTCAAATCTGTCTTCAAATCTGTCATGTCTCTCTTCAAATCTATCTTCAAATCTATATTCAAATCTTCCATCTTAGCTTTCATTCCCTTTATCTTAGATTCCATGCCATTTATCTTAGCTTCTGTTAGCTTTTTTGAGTGTGACATTTGTTGCACTTGTTCTTGTAATTTTGATATATCATGTAGCATTTCTTCCTCTTCTTCATGAGTCATGCTAGGGATTTTAGGTTGCTTACCAGGTGTTTGCATTTTATTTCCTCGGGGCATCCGTTACCGATAATAGTGCTCTACTATGCCCTTTGAATTCCTTCAAATTAAATTTTCAAACCAATCTTAAGCAAAAATTTAAAAGAATCTACACACCTTTTTTCACTTTGTAGGAGCTCGATATTGCCTTTGATGTATCTATGTAAGTTTGGATCATCTAGTTCTAAACCTATGATCTATAGTAGCCCTCTATGTCCTCTTTACAATGCCACCAGTCTAATCCCAATTGGATTCTCCAAGGAAGAGTTATGTCAAATCTCCCACAGTGACCTGATTATAGACTAGTTCAGTAGAGCGAAATTATACGACATGCCACGTGTCCCTGTTTCGACCTTTGGATCTGAAAAAGATATACAAGAAACTACAGTCCATCCTATTTCTGTACCTTCTTACGAAATTTTAATCTGATGCTCAGAGAGAAAGTTATGACGCTTTTCCCTAGGTCACCTGTTTGGAATGTAATTCAGGAGTTTGCAAAAATACCAACTTCCTCAGACCATATCTCCGCAAATATAGTGTGAAAAGATCTGAAATTTGGACCCGAGATTCAGTGCGATTTACTCTCAAATGAGTTTTGTTTTTAGCTTCTGAAACATCACAGAAAAAATGTTATAGCAAAAATTTCATGATGCCCTGTTTGGAGCAGTGAAACCCTAGAATCCAAAGCTCTGATACCAAATGTTATGAAACCAGCTCAAGAAAAGATAGAAAATATAGATCAACGCCTTAGAATTCAGCCTCTTTAAGGGGGAAACCTCATTTACATTACATAAATGAACAATTTTTCGATGATACAAATGACAAAACCTCCTTTCTATATATCGGATTCTAAGGAGTCACAATATAGCCCAGCCGACCTAACAATAATAATATAAAGCCACAAAAATAACAATAGAGGGATTCTATGGGGCACAATAATAAAAATATGGGGATAACATGGACAAAACAATATTAATAAGGGATGCAACTACAATATTAATGGGGTAATCACTAGTATTATAGGGACCCAACATTGTTAAACTAGGAGGATCGTGTAAATTTTGTAATACAAAGGTAATATCTACATACCAAGGAGAGTTATGAACGTCTTCTGATACCCATGAAGTCGCCATCTCTTCCTGTTCATCAAATGAAGCTATAAAATTAATATCTAGAACATAAAAATTGGACTCAGCCATTAGCTTAGCCAATCCATGACATTTTATGAGCTTGGTAGGTCTTATCTCAGTGTCATATTCTAGGATAACTACAATCCATTTGCCTCTTCTCCCATCTGGGTCAGTTTTTGTAAGGATATCTTTTACCACAACACTTGGAACAAATGAAATCATATGGAATGTAGGATGTACACTCTAAAGTATTTCAATGCCTTCACTAAAGAAAAGGCTTGTTTCTCCATGATTTTATACTTTAAAGAGGCATCCCTTAAATCTCTTCTGAAGAAAGCTATAGGTTTGTCATGTCCTTCACTATTTTTCTATAATAGTATTTTCAAATACAAAAGAAAAAATCATAAAATCCTTTGTAAAGTTAGGGCTAATTAAAATAGGAGTAGTGGTTAAAGCTAACTTTACTTCACCAAAAAAATTATTGGCTTTAATATTCCATTTTATTTAAATATCTTTATTTAGCATGTTTGTAATGGCTCTTGAGATCTCGGTCATATTTGAAATATCTTGAGGAAATTTATCCTACCTATGAAGGATTAAATTTATTTCTTGTTTCTGGGAGGGTCAATTTTTAGGATGGCTTCGACTCTATTAGGATCTATTCTGATGCCTTTTTTCGAAATAATATGACCTAGATGTTTTCCCTCCTCTAATACAAAAACAATTTTCTTGGGGTTCAAGGAGATACCATATTTTTTTGCATTAAAAAAAAAAAAATTCTCAAGTGTAATAGGTGTTCCTCATCTATTTTTGAAAAGACGGTAATATCATCTAGGTAAATCACAATGAACCTATCTATCTCATCATCAAATGAAATTTCCATTTCTATTTGGAAAGTGGCCCCAACATTCATAAGGCCAAAGGGAATTTTTACATGCATAAAAGTTCCCCAAGGTGTAGTAAAAGTTGTTTTGTGTTGATCATCAGGATGAACTAGAATTTGGTTGTATCCTAAGAAACCATCCAACAAAGAGATGATACTTGAACCAACTAATTTTTGCAATATGTGATCCATTTTAGGAAAAGGGTAGTTTTCCTTGAGAGAAACTTTGTTTAGATTCCTAAAATCTACACAGAGCCTTATTTCTCCCGTTTTCTTTCTTGTAGGTACTAGATTAGAGACCCTTTTTGAAAATCTCAGGTACATTGATTTTTGCATAAAAAAAAAATTGACTTCTTTTCTTATCAAAGGTAATAAAACTACATTCACTCTTCAGAATTTTTGTTTGAATGGTATTTTATATTCCCTGATGGGAATGGTATTTTATATTCCCTGATGGGAATGGTATGTTGTATGATACTAGTATCATATGATTTTAAATCTTCATATCTCCATGCAAAGACATTAGGAAATTCTTTCAAGAGTTCAATGTATTTTTGTTTTTCTTTAGGAGGTAAGGATTTGGACAATTTCACAATTTTAGGACTCCCTTCAGTTCCTATATTACAATCCTCTACCTCAGCTCCTACTAGTTCTATTTTTTCTTTTTTGGCTACATCTTTGAAATAAAAATCTCTTCCAATGGCACCAACCCTCTTGGCAGCACATTGCCTTTTAGTTGCAGAACCTCAAGCTCTTCTGGATTGTCATTAGTTTCATTTAACACTATTTCCTTTTTATTCTCATCTACATCATTATCTGTGTCAATATGTGCACACTCAAATTCATCTTTCAACTGTAAAAAAAATTCTACCTGCTTATCACTACCAAAAACCTCTGAATATCTTACATTATCTGGAACAGCTGCCATATGTTTTATCTTGACCTCATATTTTCTGTTAGGATGGAATGGCACCTTACAAGTACTGACTGAAGTAGCTAAAGTATTCCAGCCTTTTGGAATAAGAGACAATTGATATTTAGGGAAACATTGAAGAAAATCTAAAACTGCATTTTTGTAGGCTCTTAATATAGGGTGTTTGGCTGAGTACTCACCTTTAATATTGTTAATGATGAGTTTTGGATCCCTGTGCACATAAACTATTTTTCCCCCTAACCTATTTAAAATTTTTAGTCCTAATATTAATGCTTCATATTTAGCTATATTGTTTGTACATTGAAAATTTAGTTTGTAAGAATGTCCATTAGCTATATTTGTTTGTGAGTTTACAATGAAAACACCTACCCCTGCTCCTTCCTTTTCACAGCCCCATCAAAATCCATATTCCATAGGGATTCTCCATATTCATTTTGTTTCTCAGTATCTAATTTTATATCCTCTATCTTACTCAATTCAAATTTCAAGTGTGACACCTCCTCCTGTACACATCCATCATTATACAAAATAAAGGAGTCTAAATTTGAATGTACATGGTACAGGGGGTAATTGTTTGATTTTTCTAGGATACAAACCATGTACTTCATTAATGTCTCCCTATATAATATTAGCTGCCGACCAAAAACATGAATGGTAGCATAGGTCATATCCATTTGCAAATTACCTTGTAACATTGCTCCCCAAGATCTTGATAGTAACATTCCATACTTAGGAGGTATGTCTGCTGCTACAATGTCCATGACTAGACTCTTTGCTAGTATTTGGACCAGTCTGACACATAAGTCTTTAATATATTACCTTGCTTGAATCAAAAGAATATAAGCCTTTGTAAGTTCTTGTGATGTCTAATCCTAGTTTCTCCATAATAACTCTAGGCATGAGATTGTGAGACACACCAAAATCAAGTATTGTATTGTGTAGGATTTTTTCATGAATGTTTAAAATGATATATAGAGGTGGCACACTACCCTCTTGAGACTTCCCTTCAACTTCAGGTCTAAACAACAACTCAGGTTGGTCAATAATCAGGTTTACTACGTCTGTCCCTTCCCCTATTTTTAGAGCCTTCATGACTTGAGGTCTATATGCATTTTTGTTGATTAATTTTGTGAGAGGAATAGAAATTTTTCACTTTAGCCAATTCATTTTCAATACTGAAAGATTTATGAGGTTTTTCTATCTCTTTGATATTTATATCTTGTTTTTTAGAAGTTTCCTTTTCAGAATTATCTTTCGACTCGCTAGTAGAAGGGGTGTCATTCTGAATTTTCTTGGGAGGATTTTCAGCAACCTTTTTACTTCTCAAATTGTACTGTCTGTGCACCTCCATGATAGAATTTTGGTATCCTTGTTTATAAAAATTTGAATCTAAAGGGAGGTTTCCTGGTTGTGACAACAAGAACAGAGATTTCTGCTCTTTAGTTAAGAAAATGTGGTCAATTTCACTTTCCTCAAATAAGTTTATTTGATTTTCTTCATGATCCTCTCGTAACTTAGATTATTCATCTACATAATTCTCTTAGAAAAGAGGTTTAATTTGTTTCTAATGAATTTTGCCTCTCTATTCTCTTTGTTTGATTTGAGGTGGGTTTCTCCTAAAACCTGAATGTCTATTTGGAGGGCCATCTTGATTTTCTCTTAGAGGAGCCCTATTAGTTAAACTTATCCTTTCCATCATTTTCTCCATTTTTTTAACTAATGTATTCAACTTAACATCTGATGAGCAAGATGAAGGTTATTCCTTAATATTTACTCTCCTCTAAGCTTTTAGTTTAGTATTCTGTTAGGACCCCATATTGTCTCTTTTTGACCATACATTTTGCTATAATGTCACCATTTTAAACTTATATCTAAAGTCCTTGTTATTGTTTTAACCCAAGTATCCCAAAGGTACACAATATTTCTTCTCATCACTATACGTTTAATTATTTTACATATAATTATGCTATATTCATTATTAACCATTGAATTGATAGTTGTTGAACAGTTAAAGAACAATGTGCAGTTCACGTTGTTGAAACTGCTTGGAGACTGCAAGACTACTTCCACAGTTGTTGAAACAACAGAAACGATGCACAAATCTCGTGGTTGAACAGTTGTGATCTGCAGTTTAGATTTGACAGCAGCAAAAGGAGATCATCGGACGAGTTGCTACACTGGATGCAATGATCATGATCTAAAGATTGTATTTTTGTAACAACATTTTGTTAAAGGGAAAACTAACTTCCCTATTTTTGTACAAAGGGTTAAAATAGGACTTACAATGTAATCTATTGTAATAGATGTCTCCTCTTTAAAAAGAGGAGACATCTACATTAGAGGGGGACGAAGAGACTGCGAAGAAGGCTTAGTTGAAGGAACAAAACTGGAATCCTTTTTCTGTAACATGACATATTGACATATGAATAAAATCTTGTTCTGAACATTTCTTTCTAGTTCTTGTTTCTTGGGGAATCTTGTGAGAAGGACAGGGCCCACCTTCATCACAAGGTTCACCCATTTTATTTCTACAGTGTGTTAAGTGTGTCTTTTATTCATGCTTTGTTAACATAACTATTTACTGAATATCATTTTGCTGAAACTCTGTTTTATTTTCAATTGATTGCTACAGTGTTTATTCTATCAACAATTAATTCATGTGTGTCGCAATTAAGTTCACAGAGCAAGGTGACAGCTTGATAATCAGGAACAGGTGCTGAAGATTCTCGCTCTAGGAATAGGGTCCTATTCTCTGTTATAGCATAGCCAACACTCTCCTGTACAGATTGATTCTTTATATTACTTCCTTTAAGCATTCTTTGGTAGCTGTCTACAATAGGTTGTTTTTGCTATAACTCAGAGTGGAGCTTCAGTTTTCTTAAGGAAAAATGTGACCAGTCTTTACTACAACTTTTGTTGCTTTTAGGATTGAGTACATATAGTACGCAATTGCCTTTGAAATAAAAAGACTTCCCTAGGTTGACAATTTATGAAGCACTTTGTTGTTTAAATCAATAAGCAATTAAAGTGACCAACACTCTCTTTGCCAACATATTGGCTTCTACACTGACTACATTTTTCTACATTTCCTCAAGGGTAGCAAGGTTTCTCTCTCTAAGTTGGTAAGACATGTTTGGATCAAATCCATCTAGGAATTTGATCAGAGCTAGTCCCAGTGGGGGTTGTATAGCAGTTGGGATAGAATTGTAAATGTTATTAAATATAATGCAATAGTGTTTTACTATTTCATGAGGGGCTCTCTTTATACTCTCATATCCAACGAAGATTTGAAGAGGGTTTTTCTTTACTTCCCATCTTGCAAGGAATGTCTAATGAAATTGTGTGAGATTTGGGATGGAGGTAGATGGAAATGCTTTAAACCATTTCTTAACTTCTCATGTGAGACTTTGGGAAAATAGTCTCAACTTTACATAATCATCATCAATTTCTTGAAAATCAAAATAATCATTCATTTTTTCTATATGTTGTTGAGCAATGATTGGCCCTTTGCCATCAAATTGAGGTATTCTACTCTAGTAATCTTGTGGCATGGAATTGAGTTGTCCAAGTAGAACTAGGGGGGCATAATCGCCTACCATGATAGGTAAATGAGAGGAAGATGTAACTACAATAGATGTGGATGTGGAAGGTATTAAAGGGGGTTTGATGGTGGTTTTTTGTGTTGGTATAATGGTGGTAGGGATAGTAGATGAAATGGGTACATTGGTGATAGGGGGAATTACTTGAGGTGTAGTAGAAATAGGGGAAATCTTTGGAGGGATAATAGTATTAGGTGGAATAACTGGTGGGGTTGGTGATAAAGAAGTAGAAGAAGAAGGCAAAGATTTAGGTGATTTAAGAAATTTCTGCACATCTTGATCTAATCCAGATACCAACACTTCAATATTATTAAATTGGTTAATGACATCATCATTAGAGTCTGGATTAACATGTTATTGCTTTGAAATGTAAGGTTTTAAAATGCTTTTATTAGAAAAAAAATCAAGTACAAAGTTGTCAGATTTAGTACGAAAGAGACTATGTTCAAAATCTAAATCAAACTCAAGATCCTCTACAGTTACTAAACTTTTTGGAAGAGAATTAAGTCTGGGCAGTGGATTGTTAATTGCTTGCCTCTTAGTTAAACTCTTCTTTCCGAGAATTTTTCATGATTATCTACAATTTTTTGTGGTTTAGGATCTGGATTAGCTCTAGTATATATATTCTTAGGAGCCAGTTCTACAGTATAATATTTACAAATACAAATTATGTACAACTTATAAATGGAAAACAACCTTAATCAGATCTATTTCTCAGCCACAAACCTAGAAATACCTTTAAGCTTCGAAATAAATATATTGACCAGGGAAAATTGAATTCAAATCAGATTTGTTGAAAGTCCCTAGTATGGTCGCTAGGATGTTATCACTCTGTAATTTCTTAAGGTTGTGAAAGAAATACAGAGGTAACCATGGAACCACTTTTAAGCTTAGAAGCTAGCCCTTCTAAACTTAGAGAGGGATCTCTCTATTGGATTTAGATTTGTTGTTATGGGATTTTAGGCTAGTTATTAGGTTCAAAGTTTTATTTTTTGAAATGTTTGGTTGAAACTGCAAGGAAAGGCCATTAGACAATGAATTCAAAGTCTTAGGGTGATTAGATACATAAATATCATAACAGATTGAAACAAGGCAAGGTAGGCAAGCTATTGGATCTTTGAAGCTTTGTGGAGTGAAAGGGAGGAAAAGATTCAAATTCAATTAAACATAGAGAATTTTAACATGAATTCTATATTTAATCTTAGTTTGAAAACATATATATTTCTTATAAGCTAGGACAAAGTGTAATTAAACAAGTTCATCCCTTCATCTTCTTTTAAACAATATAGATAGGAAAGACATATGAAAAACAGAGATATAACAAGTTTATAAGGGAAAAAACATCCCCAATTTGCCTGATACATGAATCCTGGAACAATCTTCTATATTAATGAAATAATCACTTTTAGCTCAGTGGGCAACTTTACATCAAAGTATGCTTTCTTGATACAAGTCCCAACATTTGTACTTCAATTTATGAAGTATTTATACAAAACTTCACAAAATATCTTGATTTCAAAAATTAATATTTTTACAAAATATCTTAAAAATAGTTTCGAAAAATAGTACAGAAATGTAGGAAACTAAAACTGTTGTAGTCCTCTAGAACTATCTTTGAGGGTTTCTAGTGATGACTCGGCCAGGAAAAGTGTTTCTTTACTATTGAAGGTGAAAAATTGTTTTACCCAAATAATTGGCACAATTTGTCCCATTTGTCTTCATTTGGAGTGGAGGACTTAAATAGCTTCCTGTAGGTTTCATCCACCTCGGTGTAAAAGTAGGTTTGACAATGAATAAATGCTTTATCTCATGTTTGATAAGAAAGTTGAAATCCAAAGCTTCCATGAAGTCTTTTCCTGTGATGATTCCTTTGATGGTGGAAAACATTGACTTATCCCTCGCTATAATATACAATTTCTTCTAATAATCATCTAACCGGACCAATTTGTCTCCAATTCCTTTCAAACCTGGCAACCCCTTTAGATTTAGCACATTTAATTTCTTGTGGAACTTTTGAATGTTGGATTATGAATTGTGTCACTTGTTTTCTAGGTGAAGCATGGGGTTCCTTTTTGTGGACCCTCGTCACCTCCAAAATTGTCTCTGTCTTGTCTACAATCTCAAATTCCTCTAATTCTTCTTTAGTCTTCAAATTCAAAATTCCGATTAAAGTGGTGGCTTCACCTAGCTTCTATCCTAAATCTTCTTTCACCTCCTCAATGACTTCTTTAGATATCTTTATTAATTCCTCTTGCTCAAAAATAATCTCAATAGAGAGCCACATTTTAGTCATATCCTCATAGCCTCATTTATTTCTATCCAAATACTTTCCTTTACGTATGCAAGTGTTTGTGCCATTGTAGACTCATTTTCCAACTGTTCGATTTTTTGGGTTAATTTATGAGTCTTTTGCAGCTCTATTAGGTACACACTGTTAAGTTTCAACTTCTTCTCCTCGAGATTATTTACTTAATCTTTGATCTTCTAAATTTCTCGTTCTTTGATTGATAGGTCATCCATTTCTTTGATTAGTTCTTCTGAAGAATCTATAGATTGTGTCTCAAATATGATTTCTACTAAAGTGGATGCCCTTGTTGTTGATGTAGATGCAATAGGAACTTATATGAGTGGAATGGCTACCAGTTGTGTTGATTGTTCTCTCTCCTTCACTAATTTCTGCATCTCAATCTCCATTTCTTTGGTTTTTCCACTCTGCCCAATAACAATTTTCAACATGCCTTTTTCTTCTTTCTCTAGTTGTCCAACTTATTTTGTCTGTGGATCTTCTGTGGGGGGAACCTTGACCTATTTCTTGAGTGATGTAATGTCAGGATTATTCCTCCTAATGATCTCCTCTACATCTTTCACATTGCTAGGATGATATCCTAGTTTAATTACTAGATCCTCTAAAGACTTTATTTTTGTGTCTTTAGCTAGAGAAGAGATCTTCTCTAATTTGAGTTGTGACTGAATGTTGTTAGAAGCTTGTAGCCTAGAAGATGCCATTGCTGAAGTTGTCAAGGTCGAATACAACATCTCCCTTGTTTTATTATGCAAGTCTATTTCAACAATTAGATGAATTTGGTCAGCGTTTAAGGAAAATATGGATTTCTTGTAATCTTTTATATTTTTAGGGAAAGGAAATTTAGCCTGGAGAAAGGCTATCTACATTTTTCATTTCTCTGTGTAAAAGGAAGAGAGTAGCCTATGCTGTGAGGATGATGTCTGCTTCCAAAACTGTGTATAAGTTGTAGCTTTTAGCATCTCATTCTTCTTTTTAATTTCTTTATACCTGGAAAATATATTTGGTTCAGCTTGGTCATGAACCAATTCCCCTAACTGAGATGTATCCAGTGGCTCTTGAGAGGCTAAAGAGGTTGGATATCCTACAAAAATATCTTCATTTTTGGTAGAAATATGGGTGCCTGTCAAAAGAGTAGTAGATTGTACATTTTCCTCTTGAAAGGATTCTTCTGTTGGATTGGTCCTTTGTCTCTTCTTGTAATTTTAAATTCATTTCCATGAATTTCTATGACTGAAGTATAAATGTATTCTTTTTGCCTCTTGTCCTGCTTCTCTTGTGGTGTTGGAGCCTATGATGTTGTGGTTGAGAGCACTTGTTCTTCTGCCTCCTGCAAAGTATTCTTCTTTCATTGATCCTTATTTGCATATTTTTTTTTTTGAATTTCTGGCCTAGGAGTATGAGTGTAGGGAGTAGTCTTATGTTCTATTCTCAACTTTGAAATTATTCCCAAGGGGTCATATGACTGGGTGAAACTGATTTTGAATTTCGTCTACTTCAGGAGGATATCTACTTCTTTTGTTATTTCCCCAGTATTTTAGATTAATGGGCCAACTTGTGTTTTTATTTTAAATTGAGATTTCTTCTTGATTGTCACAAAGTGTAGTTCATCCATGTTAATCATCTACCTAATATATTCTAGTGCAAAAATTGTCATTGGGACAAATCTGGGAAACCTATATGGTGGAAATTGACACCCATGCATTATGATTTCTATGTAATTATGGTACAGGTACCAGTCACCTATATTTTTCTACTGACTGAGATAAAGAAATTCTTTTATTTTAGATCCTATCCTTGGCTTAACATTACTATTCAATATGCAAGAGACTGTATATAAAAATTTATCAACATATTGATTGAAAGTAAATTCATTGGAATGCTTCCTTACCAAGGAAGTCCAATGAATTACAAATTGGGTATTTCCTTGCTCATCCAATTTCTGTAAGGTAAAGTGAAATATGTATGCAAGATGGAATAGAAATAAATAAACTAGAACTGAAGCATACTTAAATGTCCCCTCTGTAGAAAATTTTAGAAACTTCTCATCGATGACATCTGCTAGAAACTCACTGTAGTTGAAGATGATTGAGGGATTTTCACCTATTGATAAAACTGACAAAAAGCTTATGATGGCCTCATCAACCCACTGATCGGATTAATATCCTAGTTAACAAGAAACAATGTGTGAAAATTTCTCACTTGAAATTCTATTACAGTAACTGATATATTTCTCCAAATGATTTTTGACAATAAGTTATTTACAAAACCCTTCAGTAAACACTAAAATAAATTCTACTGCACTTATCACATAATAGCATAGAGAAAAATAACAATGATATACAAGCACAAGAATCAACCACATCGACATAGTTATTTTGGACAATTGTCCTCAGAAAAACCCAATGCGGGAAAATCGGTGTAGCAGATGAGGCTTTATTTATTCTTTAGCAACAATCTCTTTACAAAGAAAGATTCTATAGAATATTGAGTCACTTTTGAGAGAAACAACTGAGACAATTTTTATCCTCCTCCTAGAGGACTTTTAACACACTGGATACCCTCTACCCTCCTATGCGTCACTTCTACATCACTTATGTGTCAGCCTACATGAGGACTACGTCTCCAGTTGCGTTTTCTCACTCAACTTCCCTTTGTGTTGTCTCTCAGATGCTCTGCATCACCTCTTCCTCAGTCTCTGACTGATGTTGATACCCTCCTCTTCCTTCACCCTACTACACTCCCTCTGAAATCAAACTTCTTCTCCATGAGAATCGATTTCCCTCGGGTTACTGAGTATTTTCTTGGTGTCTCCAAATGACTCTCAAGTCTTCTCTTATACTTTTCCTATTGGTGAATCAACAACCAAGATTAAGTCCCTAATCAATGGCTAAGATTAAAACAAACTTGATCCTCGTCTCTTAGAATCTTCTCACCCATATCATTATTAATATCCATTAATATTTTTATATTCATAAGTTTAGACTTAGGAATCCCATTAAAAGTATTAATTATCTTAATAATGCATCATCCAGGTGGAATTTCTCCAAACGATTTCTAGGTCTTGGAGATCTCATGAATTTTTGCCCCTCCACAAAATTTTAGAGCTATATCACAGCCGATGATACCAAAAATAAACACTTCGTCTTAGCTGAATGTGTTTTAGCAATGCCTCCCAATAGAAGCATTACACTGATCCACATCATCAATCTTTTGTGCTTCTGATGCTCGGTCCACTGCCCCTAATCTACTATGTTATTGCACCTTGTATTACTACCCATGACACTGCAACTGTCACTGCTACATTTGTACTGCAACTCCCTTTGAATATGTTGCATCATGCTGCCTATAACACTTCCACTGCAACTCCCTATACTATCCACTTCTACTACTAAAATGGATTCTAACCATCCCCATCTTCTCCCTGATATAAATAAACTTTGTTCTTCCTAGAGCCTTGGCGATAATTTTTTCCACCTATTCTCCTATCGGGGCGTACCTCAAATGTACGACCCCTTGTTGGACATAGTCTCTAATAAAGTGACACCTGATGTCAATGTGCTTCGAACGATCATGAAAAACTAGATTCTCAGAGAGGTTGATGCAACTATGATTATCACATAAAATATTGGTCACTTCTGTTCTCCCCGTGAATAGATTCACAAGAAATATCCTAAGCCATATGGCTTCAAATGAAGTTGTGCTAGCTGCCATATAGTCAGCTTCAGCTAAGCTTAGAGAAAGGTCATTCTTGATCCAATATTTGAAACAATATGCAATGGTACTTTTCCGATCTATTGAAATTCCAACCCAATCTACGTCAGTGAACTCATTGAGCCTAATGTCATCGCTTTGAGTGTAAATTAGTCCATGCTCGATTATTCCCCATATATACCTAAGAACAAGCTTGACTACTACCCAATGCATCATGTTTGGTTCCACCATGAACTGACTAAGGGTGTTGATAGCGTAACAAATGTCTGGCCTGATATTGACCAAATACATCAGGGACCCTATGAGCTGCCAGTACAAGGTGGGATAAACTTATTTATCTTCAGATGCATAAATATTCTTCTAGTTGGTAATAATTGGAGTATTCATAGGTCTAAAGTCCTTCATTCTGAACCTTTTCAAAATCTTTGTAGCATATCTCCCTTGTTTGAGGAAAATCCCACCCTTCTGTTGCCAAACTTCCAACCGCATGAAATAATGCATTCGTCCCAAATCTTTCATGTTGAATTCTATAGCTAAGTTTTCCTTGTAATATTTGATGAGCCTAGATGAGCTTGTTAGAAAAAGATCATCCACATATAAAACCAATATTAGAGGCTCATTCTTTATAACCAAATAGTAGAGGTTAGGATCTGCATCACTCTTGATGAATCCCATATTCTACAAGTAACCATTGATTCAATCATACCATGCTCTAGGTTCCTATTTAAGCCCATACAAGACTTTCTTCAACCTGCATACATGATATTTCTTCTCATGTAACTCAAAACTCTCTGGTTGTTCAATGTATACTTCTTCTTCTATCACCCCATTCAACAATGCCATCTTGACATCCATCTAGTGAATCTCCTACCCCATCTATGCTGCAAGGGATATCATGGATCTAATAGACGTGTACCTGGCTACTGGGGCGAAGGTTTCTTTGTAGTCTATCCCTTCCTTATGAGCATACCCCTTAGCCACAAACTTTGCTTTGTATTTTTCTACACTGCCATCTGTAGTGTATTTTACTTTGTAGATCTATCTCAAACCTACATCTAACTTGTCTTAAGGCCTAGGTACCACTTCCCAAGCATCATTGACCATTATGGAATTGTATTCCTCCACCATAGAATCTACCCATACTTGATGCTGAATGTCCTCCTAAAAACTAGAGGGTTTTCCAACCTTATCCACCAAGGCTTGGTAGCTGTCCCAAAAAGAAAGATTTCCAATGCAGCCCCGAAAAGAAAGATTTGAGGAAAGGACCCTTATGCAGCCCCAAAAAGAAAGATTTCCATTTTCTCCTACGAATTAGAGTTTATTGTACTTGAACTAGCATTTGATCAGTTTTTCAAGTGTAGGATTTAATTACCATCTCTTCCACCTTTAGCCTTATAGTAGATCTCATCAATGATTCCATTTTATTCAACAATTTCCCTCATGCATGAAGTAGATAACTAGCTCATTAAATTCTTGTTTTCTAGCTTATTAGAATTCTTCTTGTTTACATGACTTTCTGGCAATTATCAATATTTTATGCAGAGCAGGTGCTTCAGAAGTAGAAAGAGATCTCATAGCAAGAAACCACATTCCAACTTCATCCATCCATAATCATTCCTTTCTTTCACCAAGACCTTCATCAATTTCATCATTTTACATAGAAACTCCTCCAAGCATTTTGAGAAAATCCAACCATCTCTTAACCTTGGTTTTGAGTTCTGAGTGATCCTAGGAGTTTTCTCACTCCATTCCACCCACCAACCAGCTCTACTAAGCATTCCATCACCTCCAGCACCCATCATTTTTCTCTTGGTTGTATCCTGTAGAAATACATGGAATCCTGTAGGTTTCTAGTACATCTTGTAGGTTTTCCTGTAGTGGCCTGTTTTGAGGCCGAATTGAGGGAAATCCTCTAGGAAGCCACACAAGGTCACCCAAGGGTCTCCCAAACCTTCCAACCATCTATAAACCTTCCAACCATCCACTAGCCTCACTAAGCCACCTGCCACATCACCAAAAGAGATTAGCTTTCACACTTGATTTTCCATAAAAGGAACAAAAAGACAAAACATATTTATTTCAGTCCTTTACATGCATAGCAGTGATGTTTGATGTTTTGAACTTCCATGCTTAGGACAATACCATTTCATACATGTTATCTTGGCATTATTGTAAAGAATAGTTTCTTAGTAGTTAGTTAGGAAATGGTGTGTTTTAGCATTGGATTCCAATCTTTTTCATTATTGTAGTAGATAAGCTTTCTCCTAGAATAGATTCCACTTTATTTCATTAAGTAATCAAGCTTCTTCTAAATCCATAGAAGTCTGTCTTGAAAACCCTATTGGTCTCTCGTCAGTTGAATAGTGACAAAGGTTGAACCATCACTTTTACTTGTGTATACATCACTGTCACCTCCAAGTTTGTACGAACCTGTGTTGATAAAGTAAAGCTGGTAGCCCTAGGAGTTGCAGCATTCTTGCTGTAATACTAGTGCTCATCACATTTTGGCAATGTTGCCATGGAGGTGTCTGAGTAATATGTGATTACTTCTTTCTTTCTTCTATTTCTTGTTTCTAATATTCTGCTATTAGTTTCATTTCTGCAAAATTAATTTAGTTTGCTTCCTTTTTCATTCTGCATTCTTTTCTTTCCTTTCCATTCTGCAAGTAAGATTTCAATCAAGCAATTAATTTTTCATCCATTTAGTAGTTTTCATTCAGTCTAGAATTTCAATTTTGCAAGTACTTTCCAAGTTGAAAAAAAACACAAAACAAAACAAAACAAAAAAATTCATGCCTCGTAGGAATAGGGATAACTTAGGGAAAAAGTTTCCAAATACCCCCACTGCTTCAAATAGCCAACCTTCCCTCTTCTTCGGTGGCTGTGAACTGGAGGATGTTATGAAACCAGCTCAAGAAAAGATAGAAAAGATAGATCAACGCCTTAGAATTCAGCCTCTTCGAGGGGGCAACCTCCTTTACATTACATAAATGAACAATTCTTGGATGATTCAAATGACAAAACCTCCTTTCTATATATAGGAGTCTAAGGAGTCACAATATAATCCAGCCGACCTAACAATAATAATATAAAGCCACAAAAATAACAATAGAGGGATTCTATGGGCACATTAATAACAATATGGGGGCAATAGGGGCACAACAATATAAATAAGGGGTATAACTACAATAGTAATGGGGTAATCACTAGTATTATAGGGACCCAACATGCCCTTCTCCTTCAAAAAAGTGTTGTCCTCAACGCTTGAGTAGTTCTGGATATTTCTGCATAAAATTCTCATCCTCCCATGTGGAATCTTTAGCGGATAAGTTCTTCCACTTGATAAGGTACTCTGAAATTGATCGATTTCGTAGCTGTCGAGTTCTTGTTTCTATAACTGCTTCCGGTTCCAATATAATTTTTCCTTCCTCGTCAAGTTCTGGCAATATTGTTTGAACTGGGAGCTTGTCGCCTATAACCTTCTTTAAGCATGAAACATGGAAAACTGGGTGCAATCGAGAAGCTGCAGGAAGCTCCAATTTGTATGCCATAGTACCAATCTTTTGCAACACCTTGTACGGACCATAATACTTTGGTGATAATTTATTATCCTTCTTAGCTTGCTTGAGGGACATTTGCTTATATGGTTGTAGCCGTAGGAATACCCAATCACCTACATCAAAACTTCTTTCACTGCGATGTTGATCTGCCTGTTGTTTCATTCTATTCTGTGCCAACACAAGGTTATCCTTTAAGAGTTGGAGGACTTGTTGTTGATGTTCGATGTGATGTTCCACTGCCTGAACCTTAGAATTTTCTCTTAAATATGATGTGATGGATGGTGGTTGATACCCATAAAGTGCCATAAATGGGGTCATTTTTGTTGCTGTATGAAAGGAAGTGTTATACCACCATTCAGCCAGAGGCAACCATTTGACCCATTGTGTCTGTTTATCAGATACAAAGCAACGAAGATATCCTTCCAAACATTTGTTTACTATCTCAGTTTGCCCATCAGATTGAGGATGATAAGATGAGCTATGAGCTAACTGAGTACCAAGACAAGAAAATAATTCTGTCCAAAAATTTCCAGTGAAAATGGGATCTCTGTCACTTACAATAATCTTTGGGTTTCCATGTAGCTTTTGAATTGTTTCCATAAATGCAGTAGAAACTGTACTGGCTTTAAATGGATGTGATAATGCACAAAAGTGTGCATACTTGGTAAGTCTGTCAACTACCACCATGATGACACTCTTTCCCTCAGACTTGGGTAAACCTGTGATAAAATCCATTGAAACCTCCTCCCAACGTTGGCTTGGAATGGATAAAGGTTGTAATAGACCCGGTGTCTTAATTGTTTCAACTTTATTTTGTTGGCAAACCAAACATTCCGCCACAAACTTTTGAATATCTGATTTAAGGCCATCCCAAAAAAATTCCTTCTTAACCCTGTGGTAAGTTTTTAAAAATCCTGAGTGCCCTCCTAAGGGAGAAGTGTGCAATTCCATAAGAATCTTTTGTTTTAGCTGGGAATTCTTACAGAGGTATAAGCGATCTTTGTACCATAACGAATCATTTTTCCAGCTAAATGTATCAGACGTACTGGAATCTTGTTGTAGCTTTCGAATAAGTGCCCACACTTCTTCGTCATTCTTCCATTCCTCCCTTGCTTCATTTATCCAATCTGGTTGGATAATAGAAATGGCGCACAACAATGCTTCCACATCCTCATCCTTTCTTGAGAGTGCATCTGCCACCACATTTTGCTTCCCTTTTTTGTAGATGATTTCAAAGTCATAACCCAACATCTTTGTGACCCACTTTTGTTGCTCTTCAGAGGATAATCTTTGTTCTAAAAAGTATTTAAGGCTATCATGATCCGTTTTTACCTTGAAGTGTCTTCCCATTAGGTAGGGTCGCCATTTCTTAAGTGCATGGAGTATTGCCAACATTTCCTTCTCATAAATAGCTTTTCTTAAAAACTTTCCCTTGATTGGACGACTTTCAAAAGCAATGGGTCTTTCATCTTGCATTAGAACAACACCAATTCCATTTCCTGAAGCATCACATTCCACAATAAAGGTTTTTGTGAAGTCCGGTGTAGCTAAGACCGGTGCTTGGCACATTGCCTCTTTAAGATGTTCAAAGGCCTTTGTTGCTTCCCGAGTCCATGAAAATGCATCTTTCTTCAATAATGTTGTTAGAGGTGCTGCTATTCTCCCATAATTCTTAACAAACTTGCGATAATACCCTGTCAACCCAAGAAATCCTCGCAGATGCTTTATGGATGTGGGGATTTTCCATTCCTTAATGGCTTTAATTTTGCTAGGGTCTACCTTAACTCCTTCATGAGATACAATATGACCCAAATATTCCACCTCCTGGACTCCAAAGAAACATTTGGATCTTTTTGCATATAATTGTTTCTCCTCCAATAGTTGTAGCACCCTGTCAACATGTTCAACATGATCCTTCCAAGACTTGCTGTAGATTAGTATATCATCAAAAAATACTAACACAAATTTTCTAAGGAATGGTTTGAAAATTGAATTCATCAAACCTTGAAATGTTGAAGGTGCATTGGTAAGGCCAAAAGGCATGACCAAAAATTCATAATGACCCTCATGAGTTCTAAATGCCGTTTTCGGAATGTCTTCAATCTTCATTCTGATTTGATGATATCCTGAACGAAGATCCAACTTGGTGAAGTAAATTGATCCATGCAATTCATCCAGTAATTCATCAATGACAGGAATGGGGAACTTATCTTTAATAGTGAGCTTGTTGAGCTCCCTATAATCCGGACACATGCGCCATGATCCATCCTTCTTGTGCACCAATACTACTGGAGCAGAGAAAGAACTTTGACTCGGTTGAATTATACCAGCCTCTAGCATTTCTGCAACCATACGTTCAATTTCACTTTTTTGGACATAGGGATATCTGTACGGCCTGATGTTTGGAGGAACACTTCCTGGAATCAGATGAATAGCATGATCATGATCACGCATAGGTGGGAGACCTTTGGGAGTCTCAAATACCTTGGAATGATTGTCCAGGACTTTTTGGAGATCTGGAGAAATAGATGATTCCAATGTGGAAACATCTAGCGAACATAATTGTGCAATTACACCTCTTTGCTCCTTTTTTAGAAGCTTTGTCATGCCATTAGAGCTGATTATCTTTCCTGGTTTCCCTGCAATACCCCTTAATTCAACTTCCTTTCCTTCCACAGAAAATTTCATGAAAAGTTCTTGAAAATTAAAAGCTATTGTACCCAAGGATTGTAGCCATTGGACTCCTAGTACAACATCAGCACCTCCCATTGGAATGGAAAGCATTGGGCTAGTCAATACATATTCTCCCATGGATAGCTTGATATTATGGCACTTTCCAGAACAATTTATTGTTCCTCCATTTGCAATCATCACTTGACACTCTGGTGCTGGATATAGGAAGCAATTCAATTCTTTTGCTACCCTACAATGAATAAAATTGTGGGTGCTTCCTGAATCAATCAACACTATTACCTTTTTCTTCTTGATTTGTCCTTCTATCTTGATGGTTTGAGGAGTGGTAATTCCCGCCAATGCATTACAAGATATGGTCGGATTTATTTGTTCTTCATCTAGGCTTTGTTCCTGGAATATATCCTCTTCTTTTGACCTTTCTTGCTCCTTTTCTTCTTCCTCTTCACAATCTATGTAGAATAATTTCTTCTCAGCACACTTATGACCTTTTGTGTATTTGCTATCACAATTGTAACAAAGCCCTTTTGCTCTTTTTTCTTCCAATTTTTGTGGTGTCAACCTTGTAGGTTGTGGAAGACTATGGGCAACAACACTTCCGTCTTTATAGTTGTGAATGGTATGCTTCCTAGTTGCCATAATTTTGCTTTCCATTTTTCTTGCTAACCTGAATGCCTTCTCTAATGAATCAGGTTCCCAAAGGCGCACATCATGTTGGATATTATCCTTTAAAGACCCTATGAACACATCAATCCTATGCTCCTCTGGAATATCTTTTACCCTTATGTTCAATTTTTGGAACTCCTCAATGTGCTCCATTATTGAACCCTTTTGTTTGAGACTTATCAATTGGCTAAAAAAAGTGTTGCTTTTTGTATCCTCATAATGTGCTATCAATTCTTCCGTAAAAATTGCCCAAGTGATAAATTGTTTACGAGAACAAAGCCATTGATACCATACAAACTGATTTGGTTCCAAATATAAAGTTGCCATACGTACCTTTTGTGTGTTTTGCACATTATTGAGATCGAAGAATTGCTCCATCTGTAATATCCATGTGGCGGGATCCTTGCCATCAAACTTCCTCATATCGATTTTTGGAACATGGTGAGTCTTCGATCCAACATTAGAGTCTATGGAATCATGATTAACATTTCTTTTGTTCTCATCATGAGTTTCCTTTAGTACTCTTTCACCCTTAGTGACCATTTCTTGTAGCAACTTATTCATATTTATCTTCAATTCTTCCATCTTATCATCCATGCCATAAATTTTACCATCCATTCCATTCACCTTAGCTTCCATGCCATCCATCTTAGCTTCCATGCGCTTTATCTTAGATTCTATGCCATTTATCTTAGCATCTGTTAGCTTTTGTGAGCGTGACATTTGTTGCACTTGTTCTTGTAATTTTGATATATCATGTAGCATTTCTTCCTCTTCTTCATGAGTCATGCTAGAGCTTTCAGGTTCCTTACTAGGTGTTTGCATTTTCTTTCCTCGGGGCATCAGTTACCGATAATAATGCTCTACTATGCCCTTTGAATTCCTTCAAACCAAGCTTATGCAAAAAAAAAAAAAAAAAAACTACACACCTTTTTTTCTTTGTAGAAGCCTGATATTGAATCTGATGTATCTCTGTAATTTCGAATCATCCAGTTCTGAAATTTTGACCTGTAGTAGCCTTCTATGTCCTCTTTCCAATGCCACTAGTCTGATCCAAATTGGATTCTCCAAGAAAGAGTTATGCACAATCTCCCGCAGTGACCTGATTATAGACTAGTTCAGTAGAGTGAACTTGTACGAAGTGCCACGTGTCACTGTTTCAACCTTTGACTCTGAAAATATATATAAAAGAAAACTATAGTCCGTCCTCTTTCTGTAACTTCTTACGAAATTTCAATCCGATGCTCAGAAAGAAAGTTATGACGATTTTCCCCAGGTCACCTGTTTTGAGTGTAATTCAGGAGTCTGCAAAAAGACCAACTTCCTCAGATCATATCTCCGAAAATATCGCGCGAAAAGTTTTTAAATTTGGACCCAAGGTTCAGCGCGATTTCTTCTCAAATGGGTTTTTTTTGCGACTTCTGAAACATCAAAGAAAACAAGTTATAGCGAAAATTCCACGATGACCTGTTTGGAGCAGCGAAACCCTAGAATCCAAAGCTCTGATACCAAATGTTATGAAACCAGCTCAAGAAAAGATAGATCAACGCCTTAGAATTCAGCCTCTTCGAGGGGGCAACCTCCTTTACATTACATGAATGAACAATTCTTGGATGATTCAAATGACAAAACCTCCTTTCTATATATAGGAGTCTAAGGAGTCACAATATAATCCAGCCGACCTAACAATAATAATATAAAGCCACAAAAATAACAATAGAGGGATTCTATGGGCACATTAATAACAATATGGGGGAAATGGGGGCACAACAATATAAATAAGGGGTATAACTACAATAGTAATGGGGTAATCACTAGTATTATAGGGACCCAACAGAGGAACCCTTAGGTGAGCAACCAGACATATTTTAAGAACCTATAGGGGAAGAAGAAGAAGAAGAAGAACCCATTCCTACTCAACCAATGGCTGAAAATAGAAATGACAGAGGAAATAGAGAAAGAGTTGAGGGTGCCTTCCTCATCATGGAAACCAATGGGGATACTAAGATGAAAAATATAAGCCCCTCTTCCCTTTTTCATTTCCATGGCATGACTATAGAAGATCTAGACACTTTCTTATTTGAGTTTGTTGTCACATGCCAAACCTATGAATATACAAATGGTGAGCAGAAGTTGAAAATATTTCCTTCCACTCTCAAGGATGTAGCTTTGCGCTAGCTCATGGGTTTACCTGGAGATAACATCACAACCTAGACTTAGATGCAACAAGCCTTCAACAATGAGTATCAAGACTATTGTAGGTGTAAAGACACTAAAGAGGAAATTTTTAGGATTACCTTAGGTAATGATTAGTCCCTAGAGGATTATGAAGAAAGATTCCAACTTAGCTACAAGAGGGCCAGGTGCACATTTAACCCTGAGTCACTGAAGCTAGTCCTACATAGAGGAGTAAGGGAAGACCTGTTGGCTACCATACGCTTGTTAGCAGGAGGGGATATCTACTAGTTATCCTATGACGATATAAAGATTGTCTTTAGAAGCCATTCTAGGGCAGCAAGGAAAAAGGGTAGGGGTAGTCAAACATGCTGGAGGATTTCAAGAGTGAGATGTTGCAAACCCTTGCCTTACAGATGGACACTATGCACATTAAGATAAAGAAGGGGGAAGCAGAGAGGGTCTTGGCCATTTTTTGGCCTAGATACACCAGGAGGCACCATAGGAATTAATGCCCATTAAATTCTATTGAAATCTGCTTAGTCTATGAAGAAAACCACTCCACAGACATGTTCCCTTCTTTACCTAGACCCAAAGCTATATATCAAGGAGCTGAAGGGGTCACTGAGTAGCTTTGCTACATAAACCAAAGGAGACCTCATGGGCCTAGGCCATATCAGCAGGGCATACAAGGGTCATTTCGTTCATATTACAACCTCAACCAAACCACATTCATACCTTCTTGGGGTCTCCCTAATCATCCTTCCTGGTCTACACCTCCTCCTTGGTCCTTTACACCTAGTACCATTCCCAGCCAGCTAGCTAGTCATTTCAATCATATGCTCTGCCACAACCTTAGTGGAATGCACCACCCGAGGGTTGGAGGCCCCAATACAACAATGTTCCATATTTATTTCCTTCACCGCCTACCCAACCACAAATTTTACACTCTGCTCCACCTAAGAAACCACAGATGCCTGCCCAGCCAAATCCAAACCTGAACAACAGATAGGCACATCAAGTATACAGTGGAGAGACATCCTATCCATCTTATGCTATGGAGATTCAGGAAATCAACCTGAGATCTGGGAGAGTACTCCAGGAAAACCAACCTCTACCTCCACCTAGGGAGGTTGGGAAAGAAAGAGAGGAAAGTGTGCTTAAAGTAAGTCCACCACCCTTTCCTGAGAGATTAACCCAACCAATCTAGCCTAACCCAGAAGAGACTGAACTTTTGCGAGAACTGAAAAACCTATGTGCCAAAATTCCACTTCTCCAAGCTATTAAAGATGTATCTATTTACAACAAGTTGATTAAGGAGAAGTGCTTCAAGCATCCAGGGAGGCGAAGAAAAGATGCCCCTACCATTAATGTCATTGGAAAACTATCTGAATTAATGTCAAGGCACGTAATATGTCCAAATTATTTGGATCCTGGAAGCCTTGTAGTAGATGTGCACATCAATGGCACCATTGTCCCACACACTTTGGTCGATCTTGGGGCTACCATTAATGTGATGACCGAGGACACTGTAGAGCTATAAAAAGGGTCTCTTTAACCTCTAATTACCTCACATTAATATGTCAATCCGAGAACGTTTGGTTATTTAAAAGAGTGACTCAATCTGAGGCTATTTGTCAGAGTAATGCTAGTAGTACAGTGTCCTACAAAAACACAAGAGTAAACTAATGCTTATCAATGACTAAGTTCCTTCAAATGACTAAAGCACACACTCTTAAAGCTAGGCAACTTTATTAGTCAAGGGTTTGACAACAATAGCCCATCCCTTTGGAAACTGATGGAAATGAAACTAGAGCATGGATCACGGGTCTGGGAGAAAGGCAGTAAATGCAGAGGCTCACTACAGCCACAGATCGTTTCTCACACCAAATGCGAGTAAATGAAACGACAGATAAAAATGGAACGACAAATAGGAAATTGAACAACAAATCTAGAATGGAACAACAATGCTTAAAATGGAACAACAATTTTGAAATGGAACAACAATCACTATAACTAAACCTTGCGAGTAACAATCAAACTTTATCCTATCAACTCAAATGCTCTCATTGTAATCAAAACTCCAATCTTTCATTCTCAAGCAAATCACGCAACCAACTAAAGGAACAACAATAACTCTTAATTATGGAACAACATGTGAAAGTCATACACGCATAACAATCTAAAGAAGTAATCTGATTTAATACCAATCATCAACAAGAATTACAATTGTGTTTCAAAATGGAACAACATGAATCCTCAATCATAAAGAACACACCTTTCAAATAATTACCTTAACACACATACTCAGCGTAGAAGCTTCATAACACAATGATAACACGGTTCAATTAAGTCTAATAAGATTTCATTCACTCTGAAAGTATTGACAACATAATGCATAGTCAATGGAAAGAACATTAATGAACAAATCTTAGCAGAGCATGTAATGTAACTTATAAAGCATATAAGATTACCAACTAGTGATGATAAGAAAACCACGAAGAAATCAAATCATAGTGATACAGAAGCAAGTGTCCTTCGGGGCTGGGCCCTTAGCCTCAAGGGTACGCCGCTTTAAGTTAATCCAGACGCAAAGATAAGATAATCACCAAGTTTATATTAATGCATAAAATAGAAAGTACAATGAGCCAAGTTCAATGAGACTTGATAATCAAAATTCAGTCTTTAACAAAAAGTTACATAAAAAGCATCTCTCCTTAGACTAACAATGTCGTCCCTTTATAAGGGTAACAACGAAGATGTCTAAGTGATAAGTTTAAATAAAGCAGCGATCCCTCAGGATCGAAGATCCTGAGGGATTCGCCAAACTGTTAATCCCTAATCACTTCTTTTCTCCTCCGCCGAGCTGGTGCCTTCTCCACCTTTTCCGGACCGGTTTGCTTCAGCCTGCTTTGCCTCGTTTGCACTCGGTCCTTCGTCAAAGGGACAACAGTTACCCTGTTCTTATCTTTTTCTTTGGAACAGCAACTCCTCGTTTTAACCCTTTCCTGCACAGGAGAATGACAACTATCAGCGGATAAGTCTTACATACCAATTCCACATATTTTATCACAATTCTCTTAATGTTTTCCACATTCATGATGTAAAAGATTCATAAGTCCTACTGAAAAGCCACTGAAATGATCATTAAAAACATACCTTTTTAGTACTCCACACACCCCCCTGCTTACCCTGTTTCATGCCCTCATGAAAATGTTGTAGTTGACATGCAAAGTAGTGAGAGAGTAGGCTGGAGAAGGAATCTCATGCGGAGGCCTACATCCATGGTGAGTGACTAGGTAGTCAAAGAATTGGCCTATCTGGCCCTCAGGCATCTCATATAGGGCTTGATATCCAGGTGCACGTTTCCAGATAATTGGACTGCGGAATCTATATCCTAACCAGGATGGCCCTGCCCTCAAAATGCTTTCACCATAGAGGTTCAAACGATTGGCAGCTAATTGAAAATTCTCATACTTAAATGGCTCCCTGAGCTGGATGTTTGGATTAGAGGTTCGGTACCAGAATTTGGCTGCATCAATGGCGAGGTCTTTGATAAAAAGAAAATATTCTAAACTTTGTCGAATGAGTGCCTCGTGCATGGGTCCCAATGTTCCAATGACACCCAGAGTTCTCATAAGGTTTCTATGTGCTTTCCATAGCCGTACTAGGTCCCTAGGCTCAGCCCTTACCCACAAGTCTAGGTCATTTTCCTATCTCTGGAAAGTGTTATAGGCTTTGAGCCATTTAATCTGATTGACCCCGAATGAGATTAATGCTTCCAATTGAATGTCCCCAACAAAAGGGCCAGGGTTCAACTCAGTCTCCTAATCTAGCACGAGGTTATGCAAATAAAATTCACATAGCAATCTCTGGACCTTCACTCCATAATATTTACAACAATCTATAAAGTCATTGACAGTATTAATTTGTATCAGGCACCTGCTTTAACAGCCTTTATTTTTAATTGTAAGTATCGTTCCAATAAAAATAGAGCATAGTTTTTGGCAGGGGCCCTACATGCTAAAACATCATTGTATAAAGAACATAAGGTATCCATCTGTTTGATAACAGTATCTAGCCTACGGGTTACCTTTGCAACCTTCTCCTGTTCCTTTTGCCACCCTTCAAGGGCCTGGCTTTTGGATTGATTGACGTTCCTTAGTTGCTGTTGGAGTTCTTCATACTTCTCACGAGGGACTATTTGCTCTCTAAGCTTCTCCATTTCTTGCTGAGCATGTTTCAATCCTTTGTGCAAGATCCTTGTCTTTGGATCTCTTTTCCATGCATCAGTGGAGGCCGGGAGTTTTACCTGAACTTTCTTATTGCGTTGTTTCGAGTTCAGAACCCTTATCACCCCTGAGGGTGGTGCCTCTGTTTGAATCTCCTTGTTGTTCTTTTCTTTTTTAACACGAATACCGGCTGGCAACTGTTCCTTTTCAAATGGAACAGCAGTCTGTCCCTCAACATTATTTGGAACAGCAGTTGGACCTTCAGTTTCCCTTAGAACAGCATCTGGGCCTTCAGCTTCATTCGGAACAGCAGCTGGGCCTTCAGCTTCATTTGGAACAGCAGCTGGATTTTCAGCTTCAATTGGAACAACAGTTGGATTTTGGGCAGGGTTTTGATCAACAGAGTGATTTTTAGTCCTCCGTCATTTTATCCTGCGGTTTCTTATTGTAGTGGTCATCTTTTTCTTACTGGCGGTCTTCCTTGTCCTCTGCCTTGCTTTCAGGATCCTGATCTGCTAGTGGAGCTGGGCTATTATGCTCAATAACCTCCGTTGTTCCTTTTGTAATTCTCTAATTTCCAATGTTTTATTAGAAGGAACAGTAGGTTTTTTGCTGCGTTCTAGGCTATGACTAGTCCCTTGATCTTTTTCCTGGGGTGCTTCTTCATTGTTTTGTGCTGGCTGTTTTGGGGTAAAAACCCTAGCTGGTTCCATGGCTTCGCTTTCTATCCTCACTTCCTCTGGAATATCCTCTGGTGACGTGGGAATAGATTGTTCCCTCTCAGTATCTCCTATCTCCTTCTCATCATGAACGGGTAGAGTTCCTTTTTCTGCCTCTTCTGCATGTAGTTTTTCGAGTACATCTTCTTCCTAGGGCTTGTCGCGGAGGTAGGATGGAGTGGAAGGTTGGCCATACTCACCCATATTGGCCAATATTGTGGCCTATTCCTCTTCTCCCACTGGGTCCTGTGGTGGGCTACCTACCTGTTGTCCCATTTCCTCCTCCTGCCTGGATTGTCCACCTTCTGCCTCAGGATGCTCAATTTCCATTTCAGGGTTCTCGGCTTCTATCTTTGGATGTTCAACTTCTATCTCAGGGGGCTCGGCTTCTGTCTCAGGAGGCTCGGCTTCTGTCTCAGGAGGTTCAACTACTTCATCGTTTTCCTCTTCGGATCGCTTAGCCTCCTCAACCTCTCCTTCCTTTTCTCCTTCAACTTGTTCTTCTTCCATTTCTGGTCGTGAAGGTTGTTCATCCTCAATTACCACTGGCTGGCTAGTGCTTTCCTGGAGTTTTTCCAACCTTCCTCTTATCCAAACTAACCAGACTGATTTTCTGCGTTTCTCTGGCTGTTCCGGTGTATTAGTGTCATGTTTACGCTTTGCTGATTCCTGGCAAGTTTCTGGTCATTCGGATGTGCTTGCAACATTTTTTGGTTTTCTTAATTCTCTGCATTTTTCTGGATGTTCTGGTGTGCTTAGAGTATACTTACGTTTTGGGGAAGGTGTTGTTGCTCTCCCCTCAATTATTGCAATTAATTCCTTCCAGCTGCTTTGCTGCTGGGTGAGACTATGACTAACTATTAGTCGGATTAATCCATGGTGGCTGACAACTAACTCTACATGCTGTGCCTTTTTCAGGCTTCGTGCAGCGCCATGAAATAAAGAATTCAAAAGTGCAGGAAGGTTTACAGAGCATTTCTGCTTTAAAACAGCTAAGAGTTTAAGGTGTCGTGGCCTTACCACGTCTTTTCTCCCCTCGCAGGTGATGTAGCTTTGCACTGTTCTCGCTAATTCTACCCAGGGTTCTCCTAGCATTGCTGGCAGGACTCCCTTCCCTTTAATTGTTAAGCTCTGGCCTTCGTCCTGGAAAATTTCCATGATCTTCTGGAGTCTTTCCTTCTTCAATGTCCATACAAGTCCGATGGCTGGTAATCCCGAGACTTTGGCAATTATATCGTCAGTGACTGCTATCCGCTTCCCCCGCACCGTGGAGTGATCCTCCTGCAGGTTCTGCAGAAATTCCATCGCTACTGTTTCATTGGAATCCTTCAGGCGACTGAGATAAGTCATCCATCCTGCTTTTTCCAGGATCTCCCGAGCAGCAACGGAGACTGTCAACTCCTGTGGTTCACTTCGAACTGCCCTGCCTCCCATGGTTTCACTGTGGATTCTCAATGGAACAAAAACTGCTTGTGCTGTTTGAAACACAGAGAGGGTAGTAATCGTCAGATTTAGAAAAAAACACAGAGTATGCAACAGCAATGAGTTATGAACAACAACTTGTATAGAAAAAAATAGAAATGTCATGCCGTTAAACCATGTCATTTCCTGGTACACCATCTTTCCCGAATAGTGAGCTGACACATAACCCGGGGAATCATGAGGTGAACCTCCCTCCCCGCAATGCGATAGGCTACCCCAGCCGTCAAAGAAAGGAGTGGCACCCCGATCTATAACCAAGTCATAAAGGAACAGCGTATGAAAATATGCCATGTTTAGAAAAACAAGGGATTGCCGCAATCGAGGCGTAAAGTTAGATCGCGTATGACGTAAGAGGCTGTTGTGATATGATACGAGGTCGGGGGATAGGACATCTATCGTACTTGCCAAATCTCAAGTGGTCATTGTCACCTCCTTTGCCATGATTGGTGTAATAAATGTCCATGCGGTATATAAGTCGGGAAATAATGCATGATTAGTGCCTAGGATATAAGAGACAAAAGAGTATTAGTATCCTACCTATTAGTGTAATTAATGTGACTTCGATACCATTAACAGTGCTCTGCTACCGACAGGTGTCCATAACCTTGGCAGAGTTGTTTATTTCACCCCCAGAACCATGATCCTTTATGTGCATATTAAAGAATGTGATGTCAAAGTGTAGGCCATTATGCTGGCTTGGTAACCAGTTAGCCATAATGCCATTCACGAGGAGGGGGCGAAGAGTGGGTAGGCTAGCTCGTGATGAGACCTCCTATTCCAAGGTTTGTTTATTTTCTATACCTTTTGGACCATATCCCTGGTGTGGTGGCCATAGTGGGAATGCCACTTCGCTTCCATCCTCATGATCATGGTAGGCTGGCTCTTGATGAGACCCCCTATCCTGCATTTGACAATTTATAATTCATTTGCTTTTTCTTTCTCTTTTTTCATAAAGCACTTTTCCTTATATATCCACAAAGGTGGTTCAACACTCCTTAAGAGTAGGAATGGTGGAAGAAGTCCTATCATCTCAATAGGAGGATATAAACCCTTTGCTCTTATTCTTGAACAAAAATCAAAGAAAAGAATGGCATGATAAAAGATAACCAATCAGGGCAAAATTAGTAAGAAAATGACAACAAAAGATAAGTACAACCTTCCTTCTGTCCTCTTACCAATACATAGCCTTATAAAGATAGCGATTTCTAATTGCCTGATTTCAGTGTGTTGTGATTTTGGATTCATTGCATAAGTGCATCGCTTGTCTCTAAAAGACTTTGAAAGAATAGGGGCAAGAAACATCCTTACTTGGACCAGCAAGAGGTTAGCTGTTTCACAAAGAGAGAAGAAGAATGCTAGATCAATAAAGGAGCATAAATTTCAAAAGTGCAAATGTCGTTCCTTTTGAAAAAGGAACAACAGAACATACCAATGCCATTCCTTTTGAAAAAAGGAACATTAGAACATACCAATGGCGTTCCTTTTGAAAAAGGAACAACAAAAATCAAAATGTTGTTCTTTTTAGAAAAGGAACAGCAAGACAAGCGAATGTCGTTCCTTTGAAAAAGGAACAACAAAAATCAAAAGTGTTGTTCCTTTTGAAAAGGAACATCAATAAATCAAAAGTGTTGTTCCTTTTGAAAAGGAACAACAGTAAATCAAAAGTGTTGTTCCTTTTGAAAAGGAACAACAGAAAATCAAAAGTGTTGTTCCTGTTATTCCTTTTGAAAAGGAACAGTAGAAAATCAAAAGTGTTGTTCCTTTTGAAAAGGAACAACAAAAAATCAAAAGTGTCGTTCCTTTTGAAAAAGGAACAACAGAAAATCAAAAGTGTTGTTCCTTTTGATAAAGGAACAGTGGAAAATCAAAAGTGTTGTTTCTTTTGAAAAGGAACAGCAGAAAATCAAAAGTGTTGTTTCTTTTGAAAAGGAACAGCAGAAAATCAAAAGTGTTGTTCCTTTTGAAAAGGAACAGCAGAAAATCAAAAGTGTTGTTCCTTTTGAAAAGGAACAACAAAAAATCAAAAGTGTTGTTCCTTTCGAAAAGGAACAACAGAAAATCAAAAGTGTTGTTCCTTTTGAAAAGGAACAACAGAAAATCAAAAGTGTTGTTCCTTTTGAAAAAGGAACAACAGAAAATCAGAAGTGTTGTTCCTTTTGAAAAGGAACAGTAGAAAATCAAAAGTGTTGTTCCTTTTGAGAAGGAACAACAGAAAATCAAAAAGTGTTGTTCCTTTTTAAAAGGAACAGAAAAAACATGCAAATGCCATTCGTTTCAGGAACGATAGAAAAATTGAAATCTATGTGTGCACAAACAAGTTTGAAGAAAAGAAATTATGTACAAATTGTGAAAAGAAATGAATTCCTTAATGAATCACAAGTGAGGAAGATTTCTCTTCCTCTCCTAAAATCTCCATATCAGTGTCTCTGCGTAGCTGTTGGAAAAAGGATTCCTGAGTGAGTGGTTTACGATAGAGACGAACTCGGTGGCCATCCACTTTGAAGGTATATCCAGAACCGTCAATGGTGATTAAAGTGATGGTCCCATTTTCATGTACCTTCTGGATTTCATATGGTCCCAACCAACGAGTCTGGAGTTTCCCAGGGAAATCCTGAAACCGAGAGTCGTATAATAGAGCCCAGTCTCCCTCATGGAAGACTTTGTTTTTGATGAGGGCATCATGCCATTTATCTCGCTGCTGTTGAATCAATGTTGTATTTTGTAGTGCGGAGAGCCTAATTTCATCCAATTCATTGATCTGTTGTAGTCGATTAATCTATGCCTCAGTTAGATCTAAGCCAGCTTCCTGTGTTGTTCGTAATGTTTGGATTTCAAACTCTATAGTGAAAATGGGTTGTTTTCCAAACACTAATTGATAAGGTGAGTAACCGGTGGCGCTTCTCCATGTTGTTCTATAGGCCCAAAGTGCTTCAGGTAGTCGGGCAGCCCAATCACGCCTATGTGAAGCAATGGTTTTTGTTAGGATGGATTCTATTACCTTGTTGCTGCTTTCTACCTATCTGTTCGCCTGTGGGTGGTATGGAGTAGTAATTTTGTGCTGGACATGATAATTATTAAGTGTTGCTGCTAATCTATTGCCAGCAAATTGTGGTCCTCCATCTGTGATTATTTCCCTTGGAAGGCCATAACGTACAAATAGATGGAAGAGGAACTGTATAACAGAGTCCTCTGTGGCTCTTGGCAACGCTTCTGCTTCAACCCACTTGGTGACATATTCTGTTGCCACCAGCATATATGTTCTCTGATTAGATGAGGGGTTGATGGGTCCAACGAAATCAAGAGCCCATCGCTCGAATGGTTCGATGACTAACTGAGGTTTGAGAGGCATCTCGTCAGCTTGACCAGGACATCCTGTTCGCTGGCAGCTGTCACAAGCTTGGATGAATTTCTTTGCATCTCTGAAAATCGTGGGCCAGTAATATCCTGTTTGTAATACTTTGTGTCCCGTTCTATGCTCAGCGAAGTGTCCCCCACATGGTTCGTCGTGACAGGCTTTTAGGATGTCAAAGATTTCATCTTCTCGAACACATCTCCTAATATGCATGTCTGCCCCTGTATGAAACAAATAGCCCCCAATCCAGGAGAATCGAGTACTCTTCTGAACAATTTGTTTCCGCTCATTAGGGGTTAAGTGTTTTGGTAGTTTACCTACTGCAAGGTAATTGGCAACATCGGCATACCAGGGTGTTCGAACGACAACAGCAAACAGATGTTCATCCGGAAATTGATCTTCAACTACTGCTGCATCAATTGGATTTGGCATTCTCGAGAGAAAATCGGCTACATGGTTCTCTTTGCCAGGCCGGTCCTTGATTGTGATATCGAATTCCTGCAATAAAATCAACCATCTAGTTATTCTGGCATTTGTGACAGGCTTATTTGCTAAGTATTTTATGGCGGAATGATCCATATACAAAATAACAAGATAGCCTGTAATATAATGTCTAAATTTATTGACAACATGTATTACAGCTAGGAATTCATTTTCAGTAACAGTGTAATTTAATTCAGCAGGGGATATTTTTTTGCTGATGTAATAGATAGCATATGGTTTTTTATCCTCTTCTTGCCCAAGGACTGTGCCAATGGCTGTATCTGAGGCATCAGCTAATATCTGAAATGGCAGATCCTAGTTTGGTCCTCGCAGGACTGGGGATGTGGATACAAGCTTCTTTAAATCCTTGAAAGCACGTTCACATTTTTCTGTCCAAAGAAAATCAACGTTACCAGTTAGTGCATATAAAGGTGCAGCAATGTGTGAATAATGTTCTATAAATCGTCTATAATATCTAGAAAATCCAAGAAAGCTGCGTACCTCTGTTTGAGTAGTAGGAGTGGGAATAAGCAAAAGTATTTGGATTTTGGCCGGGTCTACCTGAATGTCAGCTGCTGAAACATAGTGTCCTAGAATAAGTCCTTCAGTCATCATCATGTAACATTTTTCGTGACTTAAGCAAAGCCTGGTAGCTATACAACGTTGTAGGACTTTTTCTAGGGTATTTAGTGCTGGATCAAAATCATCTCCATAGGGTGTAAAGTCATCCATATACACTTCAAGTCCATCATTTATTAAATCTGCAAAAATGCTAAGGATAGCCCTTTGGAATGTGGCGGGAGCATTACATAGGCCAAATGGTAGAACTCGGTAGGCAAATGTCCCCCAAGGACAAGTGAAAGTTGTTTTGTCTTGGTCTTCAGGGGCAATCTGAATCTGATTGTATCCACTGAAGGCATCCAGGAAGGAAAAGATTTTTTTGCCTGCCAAAGTATCTAGCAGTTGGTCTATGAATGGGAGTGGAAAGTGGTCTTTTTGTGTTGCTTTATTAAGTTCCCTATAATCCACACAAATTCTCCATTTCCCATTCTTTTTTGGTACGACCACAAGTGGAGAGACCCATTTACTGTCAGAAATAGGATAAATAAAATTAACATCTAACAGTTTCTGAAGTTCTGCTTTCACCACATTCTTTAAATGAGGATTAAGTCTTCTCTACGGTTGACGGACAGGTCTAGCATCTTTTTCTATATAAATGTGGTGTATACACAAATGTGGGTCGATTCCTTTCATATCAGGGTAATCCCATGCAACTGCCTGTTGATATTTTCTTAATAAATGGATGAGCTTAGTTTCTTGTTCAGATGTAAGGTTGGCATTGATATTTAAAGTTTTTCCCGGTTCAATTTCCATAATTTTACTATTTGCGACAGAAGTAACAGGTATTGTTTGATCATGTGTGTCTTTTAGAGGATCTTCTTCTAATTCATTATCAAATGTTGCTTCTATCATGTGACATTGTGTGCAAGATTCAGCTTTAGTTTGACTGATGAAATTATTAATGGCATCATCTTCTGTTTGATCTTTAAAATCAAGTGCCTCTTGCAAAGTCAATGGAGATCTAATGTTATCAGTAAGGTATGATACAAGATACTTGTTAGTTTTAATTATTGTGAGACTTGGCTGCGTTGGAGGGTATAGAACCAAATTCTTAATATCAGGTCCTTTAGTTATGGTCATATTTCCTTACCGACAACCAATGTAAGCATCGACGGTGGCAAGCCAAGGCCTTCCTAGGATTAGTGGATGCCCATCAAGTCGGGTTTTTGGATTAATTATCAGGAAATCGGTCAGATATTCCTAGGAGTCTATAGAGACCATGACATTGTGTAGAGTACCTTCTGGTCTAATCATAGATCGGTCAGCGAATTCTAACAAAGTAGAGGTAGGTTCTACAGATGTAATGTCGAGTTTTTGATAGGTAGTAGTTGTTAAAATATTGATTGCAGCTCCTAGATCAACTAAGGCATTAGACAAGGTCTGACCGTAAATTTGAACAGTGACAATTGGATTTCCTGGGTCTTCATATTTGATGGGTGTTTCTTTCCCAGATAAGAGATCAGATAAAGTGCCGACTACTTGGACTCTTGGATTAGTTGTTATATTCCTCCTTGGTTTCTTTATGCACAATTCTTTGATAGTTTTTGCATATATATGAATATCTTGAATGGCCTGGAGGAACGGGATTTTTATGTACAAATTTTGTAATTCTCCAAGAATGTCAATGTCAGGATATTGTAAAGGTCGAGGTATGACTAATCGTTCTAGTAACGGGGGAGAGGATGTGGTCGCTTGATTATGAGACTACTGATTATTTGCATCCTCTTGCTGTAACTGATGTTCTCTTACTAACTGATCTTCATTATGAATTGTTTTATCTCCCTCATTTTCGATGATACGTCTAGTTCGTAATTGAAGATCATTACACTCCCGCAGATCGTGTCCTATTTCTGGTGATTCTATGATTTGAAGATATTGGACCAGTCTGTTATTTGGATTAGGATTGGGTTGAGCTGGGAGTTGCGGTCTCAAATTAGACTGGGGATTTTGTTGTAGAGCTGGAAGAGTAGGTTGAAGGAGCGGAATAGTTCCTACTGGCTGTTGTATTGGTCTTTGCCAGTTTGTCTGCCAGGATGAACCTTGTGAAGTAGAGGGAGTCCATTGTGGAGGATATGGGCTATTTTGCCAATATGGTGAATTATAAGGAAAATTCGGCCAACTAGATTGATTTGGATGATTCAGCCATGGGTTTGAAGAAGGAAACGGTGGTGGTGGCCAATTTGAGAATGGGGGTGGGGGCTGATTTTGCCACATATTATATTGTTGAGCATTATATTGTGGAGGTTGAAAATAAGAGGTTGGGTCTGAAAACATACCAGATTGTCTTTGCTGCCATTGGCGGTGCTGGTTGATCAAGTACATTGATTCTAGTTCTTCCTCTACTTCCTTGTATACTGCTTTTAATCCAGGAAGTGAGGGGCAGCTTTTTGTAAGATGATCATTTGTATAGATGGTGCATGTTTGGACTGTATCCAGTGGACACTCCTTGTGACTATGTTTTTTTCTGCATCGGGGGCAGAAGATTGCCAAATTCTGTTCTGCCTCCATCTGCTTCTGTTTGGCCTGCATAATATCAAGTGGTGTAGTTAGTGTCCCTAGAATATCAGTTTTAAAATTTTCTAATAAATTTCCAATCTCCACACGCGTTACTCCTTCTGTAGCTATTTTATTGTCACTAGCAAACCGATCATATTCTGCCATTTTTATTCTTGTGCTGCCTCTCGAACTCCTGATGCATAAATCAATAATGTCAGCAAAATTCTCTTGATAAATATCCCCTTTTCCCATAATGTTTAATGTTTCGATCCACTGTTCCTTCATGCCTCTTATTAATGCAATTTTTAAAACATTATCAGGTAAAGGTAGTGATGCATAAGGAGATCTTTGTAAATTGTACTGAAAACGTTCCACATATTCTTCTAATGTTTCGTTTGGTTTGGCTGTCATTTGAAATATTTCATCTTTCAATTCTCTAGACCTACAATAATCCTAATATTTTTTTAAGAAGGATTCTTTCATCTGATCCCAATTGTTGATGACCTCACCACCTAGTCCCATAAACCATCTTAGAGCAGCTCCCTTTAATGTCGAGGGGAATAATTTCAATTTCTGTGGATCAGTGGTGTAATCATATCCCCTACACAACACATCAAATTCGAATAAAAATGCATCTGGATCTTCTGATGTAAGACTGTGAAAGGTTGGGATATGTTGAAGAGGGATAGCTTTCATGGGTGCATTTGCTGTAGAATCCACTATAGGATATTGTAATGTAGAGGTTTGAGTATTTGGCTAATTCTGAGCCATAGGATCGAATATGTGCCAATAACCTTCTGGGATATCTAGGAGGGTATTCCTAGGTTGAGAGGGAACAATTTTAGCAGGGATAGTTTTAATGGCACTTCTTTTATGTGGGATAAGAGGAATACCTGATGTCTGAGGAGATTAGATTCCCTCAACAATTATTTTCGCAACGCTCCCCTTATCAGGGCTACTTAATGGCTGATATGTTCCAATGGGATATTTTGGTTCCTCTGTTTCCCCTGTTTCTCCTTCTCCTTCACAAAAGTTACTGAGATTCCCTTCCTGCAATAGTTCTGGAGTAGAATTTTCAATTTCCTGAAAGTCCTGCTCTTCAGTTTGACTATGCACCTCAGCAAAGGCTACAGATGGTGATCCTGTGGCCTGAAGGGAACTAGTAGGCTGCTTAGAAATGGTTTTCCTGAAACCTACTGATGGCTGAGATTCTATTTTCTTATAGATTTCGTCTATGAAAGTTGTTCGGCCAAGGGTCACCGGCCCCTTAGCTTTTTCAGGTTTGGATGGAAGCTTGATATTCTTTTCCGGTTTTTTCTACTTAGTCATGCACTCAAATAAACTGCTAAATTCTATTTAATCAAAGCAAAAGCAAATCTGTTAGGAAAGCGGACGGTGGAGCAGGGCTTTTACATGCTCCGCACGCAGGTTCTTACCTTTCATTTTTAAAATCCAACTCTTCCCTAGCAGGTTCGTACACTACTCTGAAAAAGACAAATGGCTACACTCTTTCCCTGGCAACGACGCCAAAATGTAGAGCTATAAAAAGGGTCTCTTTCACCTCTAATTACCTCACATTAATATGTCAATCCGGGAACATTTGGTTATTTCAAAGAGTGACTCAATCTGAGGCTATTTGTCAGAGTAATGCTAGTAGTACAGTGTCCTACAAAAACACAAGAGTAAACTAATGCTTATCAATGACTAAGTTCCTTCAAATGACTAAAGCACACACTCTTAAAGCTAGGCAACTTTATCAGTCAAGGGTTCGACAGCAATAGCCCATCCCTTTGGAAACTGATGGAAATGAAACTAGAGCATGGATCACGGGTCTGGGAGCAAGGCAGTAAATGCAGAGGCTCACTATAGCCACAGATCGTCTCTCACACCAAATGCGAGTAAATGAAACGACAGATAAAAATGGAATGGCAAATAGGAAATTGAACAACAAATCTAGAATGGAACAACAATGCTTAAAATGGAACAACAATTCTGAAATGGAACAGCAATCACTATAACTAAACCTCGCGAGTAACAATCAAACTTTATCCTATCAACTCAAATGCTCTCATTGTAATCAAAACTCCAATCTTTCATTCTCAAGCAAATCACGCAACCAACTAAAGGAACAACAATAACTCTTAATTATGGAACAACATGTGAAAATCATACACACATAACAATCTAAAGAAGTAATCTGATTTAATACCAATCATCAACAGGAATTACAACTGTGTTTCAAAATGGAATAGCATGAATCCTGAATCATAAAGAACACACCTTTTAGATAATTACCTTAACACACATACTCAGCATAGAAGCTTCATAACACAATGATAACACGGTTCAATTAAGTCTAATAAGATTTCATTCACTCCGAAAGTATTGACAACATAATGCAGAGTCAATGGAAAGAACATTAATGAACGAATCTTAGTAGAGCATGTAATGTAACTTATAAAGCATATCAGATTACCAACTAGTGACGATAAGCAAACCACGCAGAAATCAAATCGTAGTGATACAGAAGCAAGTGTCCTCTAGGGCTGGGCCCTTAGCCTCAAGGGTACACCGCTTTAAGTTAATCCAGACGCAAAGATAAGATAATCACCAAGTTTATATTAATGCATAAAACATAAAGTACAATGAGCCAAGTTCAACGAGACTTGATAATCAAAATTCAGTCTTTAACAAAAATTTACATAAAAAGCATCTCTCCTTAGACTAACAATGTCGTCCCTTTATAAGGGTAATGGCGGAGATGTCTAAGTGATAAGTTTAAATAAAGCAGTGATCCCTTAGGATCGAATATCCTGAGGGATTCGCCAAACTGTTAATCCCTAATCACTTCTTTTCTCCTCCACCGAGCTGGTGCCTTCTCCACCTTTTTCGGACTGGTTTGCTTCAGCCTGCTTTGCCTCGTTTTCACTCGGTCCTTCATAAAAGGGACAACAGTTACCCTGTTCTTATCTTCTTCTTTGGAACAGCAGCTCCTCGTTTTAACCCTTTCCTGCACAAGAGAATGACAAATATTAGTGGATAAGTCTTACATACCAATTCCACATATTTTATCACAATTCTCTTATTGTTTTCCACATTCATGATGTAAAAGATTCATAAGTCCTACTAAAAAGCCACTAAAAGGATCATTAAAAACATACCCTTTTAGTACTCCACAGACACCATGCTCAAGCTCAACCTCTAAGGTTCATTGAGAAAGACCACAACATTTCTGCAACTTGCAGATCACTCCACATTGACCCCTGAGGGGATTGTGGAGGATGTGATGGTCTCCATTGACTCTTGGGAATACCCTGAAGATTTCCTAGTTCTCCAACCTAAGGTTAAGCCTACTGGTTACCCTCTCATCCTTGGGAGACCCTGTTAGCCACTAGCAATGGTTACATTAGTTGTAGAGCTGGAAATATGATCATCAAGAATGGGCATATGTCCAAGAATTTATTCATATACCCTCTTGCTCATCCATCTCTAGAACAAGATTTACCTTTCTGGTTGGAAGAGGAGGAAGAAGATGAAGTTTATTCCACCCAACTTTATACCTTAGAAACAACCATGGGAATGGGACAACATGATGAAGATGATTTGATTGAACACGTACACCAAAGTCCAACTCCCAGTACATTGTCTTTAGAAGAAGTAGTAAAGGAACCCTAGAACAACCATCAAATTGATATATTCTTAGCCGATTCCAACCCTCTCCATGTCAAATCCATAGAATTCAGCCCTGAGAGAGCTTTGAAAATCAATCCATCTCTTTCTATTCTCTAAGAATAAAGGTTGTGCAACATGATAAAGGAAAATCTGGATGCCTTCACTTGGAGTTACAAAGAAAAGAAGGGAGTGCACCCCTCAGTGTGTACTCACCACATTTATATCAAAGAAGGATGCAAGCTAGTCTGGAAAACCCAAAGGAGGATGAATCCATATCTCAAAGATATAGTCAAATAAAAATTGCAAAAGCTACTAGATGTAGGATTCATTTACCCTATCTCAGACAGTGAGTGGGTCTCTCCTTTGGTGTTGATTCCAAAGAAAAATTGTAAGTGGAGGATTTTTGTCGATTATATGGAGTTAAAAAAAGCCACAAAGAAGGATTATTTCCCTCTACCTTACATCGACCAAGTGCTAGATGGTCTGACAAGGAAAAAGTTTTTCTCTTTCTTAGATGGATTCAGCGGGTACAATCAAATCCAGATTAGCCCAGAAGACCAGGATAAAACCACCTTCACTTTTCCTTGGGGTACTTTCTCCTATAGGGTCCTTCCTTTTTGCCTATGCAATTCTCCTACCACTTTCCAAATAGTAGTCCTAAGTATCTTTGCAGAGTTAGTCCATGATGCGGTAGAAATTTATATGGATGATTTTACACCTTATGGATGTGATTTCTAGGAGGCTCTATCCAACATAGGTAAGATTCTGCACAAATACATTGAAATGAACTTGTCTCTCAGTACCGAGAAATGTGAATTCTTGATGATTGCAGGGATTGTGCTAGGTTGTTCAATATATCAGTAAGGACTGTAGGTGGACCCAAACAAAATAGCTATCATCCAAAGGGTCCCACCTCCACAAAAGCAGAGAGATGTTAGAAGTTTCCTAGGGTTAGTTGGATACTACCAAAGGTTCATAAAGGACTTCAACAAGTTGTCTTCTCCTTTATTTGGGTTGTTGGCCAAAGTATCTGAGTTTATATGGTCAAAAAGTTGTCAAGAGGCCCTGGACACCCTGAAGGACATGTTAACCACTGCATTGATTCTCCGAGGCCCAAATTGGGCCCTTCATTTTCATATTCATGCTCATGCCTCACACAAAACCATAGGAGCATCCCTAGGCCAGATAGATGAAAAATTTTCTTATGCCATTTACTTTATCAGTAAGAATCTGTTAAAGGTTGAGCTATACTATATAGTGACTGAAAAGGAGCTCCTGGATGTTGTGCATTCATGGAACAAATTTAGGAATTTTATTATAGGCTATCAAACATTTGTACATACTAACCATGCTGCAATCAAATATCTAATGAATAAACCTGATGTGAATGCCCGAATTTTTAGATGGTTACTTTTACTACAACAGATTGATCTAGCTATTGTTGATAAGCCTGGCAGGGAAAATGTTGTTGCATAATTTTTTTTCCAGATTAACTTTGCCTACAGATGAGGAGGCAATGGTTGATGATCAGTTACCAAATGAGCACTTAATCGCAATTTCAGTTCTCTCTCCATGGTTTGTTGACATAGAAAACTATTTTGTATCTACACAGTTCCCACCGAATTTTTCCTCCAAAGAGAAAAGCAAGATTGTGAGGAAGAGCACCCACTTCACTTGGATTGGGGGCAACCTCTTCAAACTTGGCCCAGATCAAATTCTGTGAAGGTGTGTCAAGGAGGAGGAAGTCTCTTAAATCCTTCCGACCTGTCATGATGGGCCTTTTTGAGGTCACTTTGTAGAAAAGAGGACAACATTTAAAGTGTTACACATTAGGATATGAAAAGATATACTAGTCAGTGTGATCGATGCCAAAGGATGGGAATGCCTACACCAAGATGTGAAATGCCTCTGCAACCTCAAGTGACTTTTGAGACATTTGAAAAGTGGGGCATGGACTTCATTGAAGCTATTAACCCTCCTTCCAAGCAAAAGTAGTACATCATTTTGTGCATTGACTATTTGACTAAGTGGGATGAAATCAAGACAATTAAGGCAGAAATAGAGGAGAAGGTTGCTGAGTTCTTAAGGGAGAATGTATTTTACAAATTTGGGTATCCTAGAGAACTAGTCACTGATCAAGGCAACCATTTTACCTCCAACATGATTGAAGACTTGCTCAACCATCATAAGATTAGGCATAGAACCTCCACTCCCTATCACCCACAAGATAACGGGCAAGTGGAGGTGACTAACGGAGCACTGGAGGGCATCGTGACCAAAGTGGTTAGAAGCAGCAGGAAATATTGGGCATATAGACTAGTTGAGGCCACCTGGTCCTTTAATACCACCTGGAAGACCACCATTGGATTCACACCCTATGAGCTAGTCTATGGGAAAAAAGCCCTACTGTCCATTGAATTTAACACATTGAAGATGGCACTCCAACTAGATCTAGATCTCAGAAGTTCACAATAAGAGAGGTTGCTCTAGCTGAATGGTTTAGATTAGTTTAGAATGCAGGCCCTCCTACACACAGAGGTAACTCAACTTCAGAGGAAGATCTGGCATGAAAAGAACATCAAGGATAGGAAATTTCAAGAAGGTGATTGGGCTTTGTTATATGATTCCAAATATAAAGACTTTAAGGGAAAGTTAAGGACAATATGGTTAGGTCCTTAGGTTATAGAAATATGTCATGAATGGTTCAGTGCAGATTAGAACCATAGATGCAGAGGCCATTCCTTTACTTGTTAATGGACACAGATTGAAATTTTACAAAAGACCATTGTCAAAGCAGGAGTTCAATGATGGTATCAATAAAACAATGATGGTGGTGGAACAAATCTCAACTCCTGCCTCATCAAGTCACTGAAAGAAAAAAAAAAAGGAAAAAAAAAGGAGACTCAGGTAAAAACCTCCATGAGGCGCCTGAGTCCCACTATTGGGTTGAAAACCTATTGGGACAGCCCAATGATGTAAAAAAGAGAAAAAAACAAAATAAAGAAGAGAAATAAAAATATATCTAGGTTAAAACCTCTCTTGAGGTGCCCAGGGAAAACAACTAGGATGAAAACCTCTTGGAGGCAGACTAGTTGTTTTCAAAAAAAAAAAAGAGAAAATTAAAATCATGCAAAAAAATTGTTTGCAGGTCAATAGGAGGATCATAATAGAACAAAGGAGAATCAAAGGGTACCTATTTCACTCACATTTTTATTTTTCCATCCATTATCATTCATCATTCCACCATTTCTTTCATTTTTTTTCACTCATTTTCTTTAGTTTACAAGGGTACCGTGTTTTCAATAGGATCCCTTGTAAACCTACAGGATCCCCTATAAACCTACAGGATCCCCTGAAAACCTACAGGATCCCATGAAAACCTACAGGATGATCTTGTAGGAATTACAGTGGCTCGGGAATCCTAAAGGGAGTAACCCTAGGGCAAGAAAATGACCTGCTCATGCCAAAAAAATAAAATCCCTACATCACAACTTCATTACCATACCTCTCTCCACCTTGATCACCCTTGCATTCATCATTAAAAAAATAATTTTTCAAACAAAAATTCATAGTCTTCAAGAGAAAACACAGAGGAAAATGAAATAGAGAGTAGAGGGGAACAACACCTGAATGTATTTCTCATTATTCACACCCCTAGACCTCCTCTCTATCCATGTCATCATCCTCAAGTCCCAATAGTGGAAATGATTAAAAATTCTAAGGGAGAAGCAGCTATAGGACATCCTGTAGGAAATCATGTACCAGCCTATCCTACAGAATAAAAATAAAGAGTTGTAGCAAGCTTCCAACATGGAGATCCAAGGGCAAAAGAAGCTCTAGAGAAGCAACATCACCATCATCTTCAACACCAGGTACCTACACATCAAGGGGATCATCAAAGGACAATAAGAAAATGGAGAAATAACATACAACCAACCCATAGCAAGAACCTCATGTCTTCAACAAACTGCAACAAGGTATTATCACCACAAGTAAGTATCTCGCTTCACTCTCTCATTTGCATAGTCTAGTCAAAATATGTAAAGGTTGTCAGTAGGTTGGTTTATAAGCGAAAGTTAGCTAGTTAACTTGGTCACCTTCGATCAGTCAACAAAGAAAAATAGTTGGTCCTCCCATATGTGGCAGCAGACATGTCAAAGAAAAGGAGAATGAGGATGAAAGTAGTTAAGGCTATGGATGCCCGAAGTTGGATTTGATTACGAGGTGAGGGGAATGATGAGGTGGTAGTGGGAACCAACAGTCCAAAAATAGAAAAATGTACCTTGGCTTCCAGCACACATCCTCACTCAACTTGGCCATAAGAGGAAATAATCATTGATCCCCATGCACTCATGCATTCATCTCCTCGAGGCTCACTCTAGCAAAGTCACTCTCATACCCAAGCAACCTACAGAAGAGAAAAATTTCATCTTTCTCCTGCAAAGGACTTCCTACAAGATCACATAGGAAATCCTACATGATCACACATGAATCCTACAAGATACAGTCAGACAATCTACAGGATTAGCCGAGAGACATTTCAGAGGGCAAAACAGAGGGTTTGGCTACAGCAAACATCATGAAGAGGTAGGATCTACATTTCCTTCCATTTTTCCAAGTGAATAGAATAGAAAAATCTCCTAGTTCGAGTGAATTTGATAGCTGTGTAAGGGAATTGTATCCACAAGTATTTCAATCCCATTTCCTCTTGCATTAAAATTTGTATCAACAATCTTTGCTCCTCAAAATTCACCAGGAAAAATGATAGAGGGATTTAACAGAAGGGAGCCCATTAACATTGTGAGGATTCACCAACACCCTCCTGTGTAAGAAATCTTCACGAGGCATAATTGGATGGGGTATTTTGAGAAATTGAGGAGGTATGATGAGGAAGTGGCCCGAGATTTATCTCTCTCCATCATTCCACTAGCGAGAGCCCATGCCACTATTGTGGTGAGAAGCCTCTTCATAGAGCTCACCCCTAAACCCATTAGCAGAATTAACACACTTCCCCTAGGATTGCCTTGGAGGAAGGAAGACAAGGGAGATAGCTAAACTGCCAAGAGGAAATTCTTTTTAGAGGGAGAGGAGCCCATTGAGGACAAGAATGGAGTAAGGAGAACAAGCCTACCATGCCCTTGGAATGAGGTAAGCTACCACCTTATAAAATACATATCATGTGAAGGTAGGTATAGTGTGGTGTATGGATATTAGTTTAGGCTTCTTGAAGAATTGAGGTTTTGAGCAAAAACACCTCCTCACCACAGGCTCAACATACCATACTTCCTTTTGCAATCACTGATAGATACAAGCATAAAGGTGCAGGAGGGAAACTCCCAATAGTTAGCCCACCATGGGTTAATTAGAATCATCATAGAAGATGCCCTCCAAAACCTCAGAATTCCTATCCAATGGGAAATTTTCAGAGACATGCAGATAGAGGAGGATATCAAAGCCCTCGCATATGATCTTAGCCCTACTGTCAGTGAAAAGGATGAAGAAGAGACTGAAATAGATGAAGAATAGGCAGAGAGGGATGAAGATGGGATAGATGAGGAGGAATAGGAGGAGAAAGAGAAAGAAGGTGTTGAAGAAATAGAGGAAGATGTCAAGGAGGAAACTGATAAACAAGATGAGGATCTAGAGGGAGAAGAAGAGGGGAAATACAAAGGTGAAAAGGGAAATGGAAAACAGGAGGCAAAAGACAAGGAGGAGTCATTAAGGGTGTCTCTAGATCCCACTAAGAAAGAGGCAACAACTTCCCTCACTTCCCTTAGCACCCCTATCAAACAAAAAGGCAAAAGATAGAGGCAAACCCCCTTATACTTTAGAACAAGGAAAAGTAAAAGGGCAATGTAAGGAAAACCCCAAACTCCAACCAAGGTTCCCATTAATATTGAGGATTCACCTAAACAACAGGTGAAGATGGCTCCTCCTATAAAAACTCAAGAAGAAGGATCCTCAGCACAAACCTCCCCTAGGTCTCCTATCACCTATGTGAGAAGGCATGTAACCAGATCTACCTCATCCAAAGGAAAATACATCCTACATGATACATAGTAGGAACTAAAAGAAGCAGAGGAAGTCCTACAGGATACTCCGCTAAACCTACAGGAAACTCAAAAATTGGATAAGGAAAGAAATATAAGCCAGAAACTAAGAAAGAGGATCTAGAGCTAAGGGAACCTAGTCCTTAACCTAACCTTCACTCCTACTATATATTTATTAAGGGGGCAGGGTCATTACACAAAATTTTTCCATTCCATTATTCTTTGATCTTGAGAAAGAAATATCCAGAATTCACAGATGGATGCAAATTGCCAAGTCCAAGGGAGTGGAGGACATTGGTCACATGGAGGAATGCTCAAAGAGATGGGCAGAGAACTAAGTATCTTGAGGGACAAAGAGGCCATAATGAAAAATTAGTTGGAGGCAAAAAATGCATGGTTGAAAGGACAACTGCAAGAAATAGAGAATCAATTAGAATCCATGGCCAATCCATCTTTGGATGAAATCTAGTGTAGGATGCCAGCTAAGTCCTATGCATTATACCTTAATGAAAAGTGGCCATAGTTCCAAGTCAATATCCTAGCACAGAGAGGCACGATGCCATTCTAGGATTATATACAGTTCATTGATCTTTGTGATCGAATCACATTGGAAGATAGGGCTAATATGTCTGAGTTCTACTTGCATAACATGGCCTTGACAGATATGAATGTATGGGACCCAAATGCAAAACTAGGGGATTTATAGTTGATGGCCTTGGCATCATGGATGAACCATGAGGAAGAAAGGGATGCAAAAATGAAGAGGATATTAGAAAGGGAACAAACAAAGCCTCTCATGATCAGAGCTGAGTAGTCTAATCTAATGGCTCTCATCAGTACATATAATTTAATTGCAAGTGATCATTAACTTGCACCCAGGTATCTTTCTTCCCAAGAGCAAGCAATGACACATTTTGAGGACATGTTCAAATTGTTAGGGGATGGTAGCATGAAATCTTTCCTACGGAGATATAGTTTGAAGATCAGAGAGTATCATTCTCTTCAAAGGATGAGAGAAGCACTGAACATGACACCCATGTACAACAAATCCATCCAAAGGCTCAAAGTTAATTAGATTGGCTCGAGACTCAGTCGACCACTACTCTTGGGGATGATAGAAGGAAGGAAGGAAAAATAAGAAAGAAAGCAGTGGGAGGAGGTAGAAAGGAAGGCATGATACTATGCATAAGAAGAGGAAACCACAGCAGAAGCATGGGATGTTAAGGAGGCCACTAGAGCTATGAAAGACATGGATATTAATTAAGTTTCTCAGAGGATGAGAAACACTTTCAGTAGGGGGTCATGATGAGCCTCATAATTGGGTAATTATATGGGCCTTAATTCACCTCCTAGCTCAGTAAAATCAACTCTTCTCACAATTTATTACATGTTTTGATTATATTTTGTTTAATGGGATGAGTTAAAGTGAGATATTATGCCTAGTGGACTAATATGCATTGAATGCAGGTTTGAAAGAGAAAATCATGAAATTTTGGCAAGATTAAGGGTTGAAACTCAAATGGAACAAGGGAGAGAGATTGTAGGAGGTAAATCGTCCTCATTTACTCCTCCCTCATTTTAATATTCCTCCATCAATCACACCATCTCGGAGTACAAGAAACCAAGTCATGAGGATCAAAAGGCAGTCGAGCAGGTGATAGACAAAGAGTTAGTTCATCTCGAATTTGGTAGCCGAGCCTCCCTATATTTAAGGAAGTCGTTGGCAAATTCAGTTGTATAAATAAAGAGGCCTTGATCCTCATTAGGATTCGAATTTGTGTTGTAAAAACTCTAGTTATTTCTGAGCTCCAGACTTGTGGAAAATATTGCTATGTAAATTTCTGTTTTGATAATGAGAACGAGTTTTTTCTTCATCCAGCATTGAGTTAACTAAGAGGGATAAAGCTCTTGGGTTAGGGCCCAACTCCAGTGGCAAAGGCTCCTCTTCTTGTATCTGAATGCTTAGCTTAGTTTCATAGATTCATGGTTAAATTGTCTTTAGAAATATTTCATTGCAAGTAGTGTAGATTTGATTAGTTGTTTATTAGTTTGCTTCCATTTGTGCTTTACTTCAGTAGAAGGTTAGAAGGGAGACAAGGAGCACCAAAATTTTTTCAATATGTGTCTTGGCCTCACTTCTTCCTTCAAAGATCATGATTTGAGGAAAGGACCCTTATGCAGCCCCAAAAAGACAGATTTCCATTTTCTCATAGGAATTAGAGTTTATTGTACTTGAACCAGCATTTGATTAGTTTTGAAAGTGTAGGATTTAATTACCATATCTTCCATCTTCATTATTATAGTAGATCTCATCAATGATTCCATTTTATTCTGCAATTTCCCTCATGCATGATGTAGACAACTAGCTCATTAAATTATGCTTTTCTAGCTTATTATAATTCTTCTTGTTTACATGAATTTTCGGAAATTATCAATGTTTGATGTAGAGTAGGTGCTTCAGAAGTAGAAAGAGATATCATAGCAAGAAACCACCTTCCAACTTCATCCATCCATAATCATTCCTTTCTTTCACCAAGACCTTCACCAATTTCATTATTTTACATCGAAACTCCTCTAAGCATGTTGAGAAAATCCAACCATCTCTTAACCTTGATTTTGAGTTCTAAGTGATACTAGGCATTTTCTCACTCCATTCCACTCACCAACCACCTTCCCTAAGCCTTCCATCACCTCCAACACCCATCATTATTCTCTTGGCTGTATCCCTTAGAAATACAGGGAATCCTGTAGGTTTCTAGTACGTCTTGTAGGTTTTCCTGTAGTGGCCTGTTTTGAGACCGAATTGAGGAAAAACCTCTAGGAAGCCACACAAGGTCACCCAAGGGTCTCCCAAACCTTCCAACCATCTCATAAGCCTTCAAACCATCCACTAGCATCACTAAGCCTCCTCCCACAGGACCAAAATAGATTAGGTTTCACACTTGATTTTCCATAAAAGGAATAAAAAGACGAAACAAATTTATTTTAGTCATTTACATTCATATCAGTGATGTTTTATGTTTTGAACTTCCATGCTTAGGATAGTAGCATTTCATACACGTTAGCTTGGAATTATTGTAATGCATGGTTTCTTAGTAATTAGTTAGGAAATGATGTGTTTTAGCATTGGATTCCATCTTTTTCATTATTGCAGTAGATAAGCTTTCTCCTAGAATAGATTCCTCTTTCTTTCATTAAGTAATCAAGCTTCTTTCGAATCCATAGAAGTCTGGCTTGAAAACCCTAGCGGTCTCTCGCCAGCTGAACAATGAAAAAAGGCAAAACCATCACTTTTACTTGTGTATATAGTACTGTCACCTCCAAGTTTGCACGAACCCCAGGTTGATAAAGTAAAGTTGGTAGCCCTAGGAGTTGCAGCATTCTTGCTACAATATTGGTGCTCATCATCACAAACTCCTATTACTATTCTTCCAAGAATTCTTAGAGCCCCATGGTGTAAGTTTCCCATCCTCCAGTGCCATAGTTCATTCAAATATTTTTGTCCATTACTGCCTATCAGTTCCATTATAGATTCCCGCTGTGATTTATACAACCTATTGCTTTTGACTCCAATCTGGGTCTTCTTTTTCCAACTTGGGTGTTTGACATATACTTTCTCCTTAATGAAGAAAACACCATATCCATTGTTTTGAAGCTGATATACAGAGAGTAATTTCATCGCCAATCCTGGCACATGTAGTACATTGGTTGCTTGAAGCCGATCCCCTGCTTTTATTTGAAAGACTACATTACCTCTTCCTATGAGGGTACATTTTGAATTATTTCTCATGGTGATCTGGAAGTTCATCATTTATTCCTGATAATTTTAAAAACATTATTGTATTCTTGTCATGTGCCAGGAAGCTCCATTATCTATATACCAAACCTCAAAGGAGGCATAACTCGCTAAGCAAGTGACTTCTTCTTCCAGTCTGGAAGCTTACATAGAATAATCATGATCCATGTTCTTCGTGCTCTCTTCTTTCTCTAGAGATCTGCGTGAGTCACTCTAAGTTGAGGCCTCAGCATCATGCTCCTGACTCATAGGATATTCTTTAATCCCATTTCCCAATCTCTACTCTGATACCATGTGAAAATTTCTAACATGAAATTTTACTACAGTAACTGATTTATTTCTCCTACTTATTTTTCACAATAATTTATTTACAAAACAATTCGGTAAAGATTAAAATAAATTATACTACAGCTATCACATAATAGCATAGAGAAATATAATAGTGATATACAAGAACAAGAATCAATCACATCGACAGAGCTATTTTGGAAAATTGTCCCCAGAAAAATGCAATGCGGGAAAACCGGTGCAGCAGATGAGGGTTTATTTATTAATATTCAACAACAATCTCTTTACAAAGAAATATTCTACAAAATACTGAGTCACTTTTGAGAGAAACACCTGAAAAAAAATTTCTCGTCTTGGAGAAGTTTTGATGCCCTGGAAACCCTCTACCCTCCTCTGAGTCACTTCTACATCACTTCTACGTCAGCCTCCGTGATGACTACATCTCCAACTGCATTCTCTCACTGATCTTCCCTCTACATTGTCTCTCAAATGCTCTGTGTCACCTCTTCCTCAGTCTTTGACTAATGCTGAGACCCACCTCTTCCTTCACCCTGCTACTCTCCCTCTGAAATCAAACTTCTTCTCCTTGAGAATCAATTTCCCTCGGGTTACTAAGTATTTGCCTGGTGTGTCTCCAAATGACTCTCAAGTCTTCTCTTATACTTTTCCTGTTGATGAATCAATGGTCTAGATTAAGTCCCTAATCCATGGCTAAGATTAAAACATACTTGATCCTCATCTCTTAGAAGCTTCTCACCCATATCTTTATTAATATCCATTAATATTTTTATTTTCCTAAGTTTAGACTTAGGAAGCCCATTAAAAATATTAATTATTTTAATAACTCATCATCCGGGTGGAATTTCTCCAAATAATTTCTGGGTCTTGGAGATCTCATGAATTTTAGCCCCCTCCATAAAATTTTGGAGCTATATCAAACTAATTCTACCCAAAATCAACACAATGGAGATAATTTGTTTGGTCATCTCAGGGAACATGGAGGATGAATAAGGGGGGAATTTTCTTAGGAAATTGAGCATCCTCAGGGATACATGTTTCAAAGATATTAAATCTATGTGGGAAGGTGACGTTCTTGTCGATTTCCATGAGGGAATCTAGTGAAAATGGTTTCAGAGGGGTAGAATTCTTAATTTGCAGCATCTGGAAAATTGAATCAAAGGTAACAATGAGAAAGATATCATTGTTTTGGGCCATGATTTCCCTCTAACTCGGAATGCACCGGAAGAGTCACCATGAAACCAATTCATGGAAATGGTAGGTCTAAGGAAAAATGAATTGGGGTAGGAAGGAGTCCCACAAACCCAATTCATCACTAAGATAAATAAAATTGTGTTTTAACCAGTTGTGGAGTTCGTAGAGGTTGAACTCACAACTGGTTTCAAGGATTTTATATTCCTATCTTTCAGTGGTTGACGGTCCAAATCAATTACAGGGGCTAGAAGGGGATTTTCATATATAGCCTTAGATGTTCCTTTAGGAGCCATGCTGGAAACGAAAGAACTAGGAAATTAGAGTTACTCGAGAATCAGCTGGATGAAAGCTAGTGGCTGGGTGATTGATTGTAGTGGCATTTTGCTTACTAATTGGGCATTTTAGCATTTTGATGGATGACTGGGTATTGCAGTGGTTTGATTGTTGATTGGGCAATGGAATATGTTTTGGGTCTATAGGTATCTTGGAACAACAAAGGAAGGGCTAACAACACAAGTCGAGGCTTTATTAGTAACCAAAATGGCTTACCATTGATGGATTACCTGTTTAATGGAGAGGGTCCGATATTCTGGGAAGGGATAAGTTATTAAATGGTTGTGTTAACCATTTCATGATGATCATAGGATGATGCCATGTGGTGAGAGAGCATTGAATTGGAGAGGGGAAGGATGTGATGGAAATGGGAGAGGAGTGGATGGGGAATGCCATGTGGTGGCATTGTATTGGAGTGAGGTGGGGATAGGAGATGCCACTTGGTGAAATAGGAGTGGAGCAAGGGAACGCGGGGTCAACAGTCCTTTTAGGCTGGAGACATCAAAAAAAAATTTGGAAGGAGGAAGGGATGGTAAGCAGTTTTAGGTGGGAGGGATCTAAAATGCACCTGGGGATGACACATTGTGGAAATGGTATTCAAGGAAACCACCTTTTGAACACCCCCCCTTTGTTAACTGTCAGAGTGACCGGGGGGTCAAAAGTCATCACCTGCCATTGATCTGGGCAGTTGAAATCTCGGCGGTTTATTTGTGCGCAAAATTTATTACAGACGACAAAAATTGTCGTATCAAACAAACAACTTTATTAGCACTACAAATTGAAATTTATACAATGCGATTAACTAATTATATTTATTTAAAACTAATTTAACCACGATTACACTTTGGTTAAATAATTACTTATTTTAACTAATGTGAGAATGCTTAATTGGTGCGATCATACTAAATAAACTTAACTAAACTAACTATATTCACCTAATCTAATCGCTCTTAAAAGGTGTGATTAAAAACTTAATCCTACTTATTTATTTAACTCTAATGTGGCATTTTAACTAGTTGCACATTATTTAAACTTTCTAAAGATATTTCTCACACATATTTTTCTAGTTTTTGAATTGCAGTGGCATTTTAATTTGCTCACTTATTGGGGGTATTTTCATTTTTTCTATATTTTTTATTTCTTTCATTTTTTCACACACATGCACACACATATATATTCTTTTGTATCCCCTTTCTTTTCCTTTCTTTTCTTTCTATTTTTTCTTTTCTCCTTTTTTCTATTTTCTTTTTCTTGAAAATAATTTACAAAATGAAACATTATTTACAATATATCATATAGACATCAACAAATAATCATCAATTGATTCTATAAATTATAGGACCCTAACGGTAATGTGAAAAAACATCCACCATTATTGAGTTGTATGAGACAAATATTCCTATTCTCTAGGGAGTTGCTAGTAGCTACCCTCTTGTATAAATAAGCATGTAGAAGAGCTCATTAGGATTCAAGTTTTGTTTTAAGCTAGGTAGTTATTTTGCTCAAGAACTTAGCATTTTTATTTGATTTATTAGACTTTGATTCAATGATAATGAGAATTTTCTTGTTGATTCATTATTGAGTTAGTTTGAGAGGGTTGAAGCTCTTGGGTTTGGACCCAACCTAGTGGCATAGGACTCTCTTGTGTATTTGTATCTCTTTTAGTTTCAGAGTATTTTTTAGTTTATTGCATTGTAATAGAGAGTAATACATCACATATGTGATTGCATCCTCTACCTCATCTCTCTCATGGGAGCATGAATAGAAGGATTTACAACCACAAGCCAAAAGCATTATGTTTATGATTTCTTGGAAGAAGATTTGTGTTAGTCATCTTATTTTTCATGTGTAGGTTTTAGCTTAGGATCTGGTTTATTGATTATATCCGAGATCTAGCATAGATTAGATAACATTTAAATTCAACCAATATTTTCCACTACTATTTGTTTCATTTTTGTCAATAAAAAATTGATGTATCTATGTAATTATGGCATGGTTCTTTGTTAGGTCCCTATACTAATAGTGTAACCCCTTATTTTTATTAGTGCAACCCCCTTATTATATTGTTGTGCCCATGTAGCCCCCATATTGTTATTATTGTGCCCCATAGAAGCTCACTATTACTATTATTGTGCCCTTAGATTATTATTGTTATGTTGACTTTGATTATATTATGACCCCTTAGAATCCTATATATAGAAAGGAGGTCTTGTCATTTGTATCATTCAAGAATTGTTCATTTGTGTAATGTAAAGGAGGTTTCCCCCTCGAAGAGGCTTATTCTGAAGGTGTTTATCTATCTTATCTATCTTTTTGTGAGCTGGTTTCATAACATTTGGTATCAGAAATCATCATAAAATTTTCGCTATATCTTTTTCATTACGAAGTTTCAGAATCTAAAAAAAAAACCATTTTAGAAGAAATCGGTCTAAACCTCATGTCCAAATTTCAGATCTTGTCTCGCTATGTTTTCGGAGATATGATCTGAGGAATTTAGGGTTTTTGTAAGCTCCATAATTTCATCTAAAATGGGTCAATGTGGAATTTTCTCTATAATTTTTTTTTTCTATGAAGGTGAAGACTCCAAAATTAAAACCCATTTGAGCCGAAATATCAGTGAAGCTCAGGTCCAAATTCAAATCTTGTCTTCGCTATATTTTCAGATATATAATCTAAGGAAGTTAGGGTTTTTGCAGACTCCTGAATTACATTCTAAATAGGTGACCTTGGGAAACTCGTCATAACTTTCTCTCTGAGAATAAGATTGAAATTTCGTAAGAAGGTACAGAAAGAAGAAGGACTGTATTTTTCTATGTAAAGGTTGAAATAGTGACATGTGGCACGTCATACAAGTTTTCTCTACTGAAAAATTATATAATTAGGTCACCTTAGGAGATTGTACATAAATCTTTCTTGGAGAATCCATTTTTTATCACACAAGTGGCATTGGAAAGAGGACACATAGGGATACCGCATGTCATAATTTCAGAACTAAGAGATCCATATTTATAGAGTTATAGTCATTTCAAGATTGAGCTCCTAAAATCAAGAAAAGGCGATATGAGGAAGTTTGATGGCAAATATCTAGTAAATTGGATACTACAGATGGAGCAATATTTTGCTCTACATGAGGTACAACTGTTACAAAAGGTATGTATGGCATCTTTATATTTAGAATGAAATCAATTTTTATGGTATAAGTGGCTTTTTTCTCGTAAACAAAGAGCAACACTTTCTTTAGCCAATTGATAAATCTCAAACAAAAGGGTTCAATGGAAGAGCACATTGAGGACTTTCAAAAATTGAATATAAGGGTAAATGATATTCTAGAGAGGCAGAGGATTGATGTCTTCATAGGGACTTTAACAGATAACATCCAACACAAGGTTCACGTTTGGGAACCCAATTCATTAGAGAAGGCATACAGGTTGGCAAGAAAAGTGGAAAGAAAGATTATGGCAACGAGGAAGTCTACCCCTCATAGATATAAATATGGAAGTGTTTTTTCTCCTAGCCTTCCACCACCTACAAGGTTGACACCACAACAATTGGAAGAAAAAATAGCAAAAGGGCTTTGTTACAATTATGATAGCAAATACATTAAAGGTCATAAGTGTGCTGAGAAGAAATTATTTTACATAGATTGTGAAGAGGAGGAGGAAAAGGATCAAGAAATTTCAAAAGAAGAGGATATGCACCGGGAACCAACCCTAGAGAAAGAACAAATGAATATGACCATGTCTTGTACTACATTGGTAGGAGTTACCACTCCACAAACTCTCAAGATAGAAGGACATGATATTAAGAAGAAGGTTCAAGGAGTGAAATATCATGAAGAAAAGGATCAAGAAATGTCAAAAGAAAAGGATGGTCACCATGAATAAACCTCAAATAAAGAAGAAATGAATATGACCTTATCTTGTAAAGAATTGGCAAGAATTACCACTCCTCAAACTCTCGAGATAGAAGGACATATCAAGAAGAAAAATGTTGAAGAAGTGAAAGATCATATCGATCATCAAGAAATGAATCCAACCATATATTGTAATGCATTGATAGAAATTACCACTCCTCAAACTCTCAAGATAGAAGGACATATTAAGAATAAAAAGGTTCAAGCAATGAAAGATCACATCGAGCATCAACAACAAGTTTCTCCAACCTTTAAAGGACAACGCCACTTTGGTGCAGAATTGAATGAAACAACAGGGAGATCAACATCGCAGTGAAAGAAGTATTGATGTAGGTGATTGGGTATTTTTACGACTACATACATACAAACAAATGTCCCTCAAGAAAGCTATCTATGAGAAGAAAATGTTGGAAATACTACATGCACTTAAGAAATGGTGACCTTACCTAATGGGAAGACACTTCAAGGTAAAAACAGATCATAATAGCATTAAATACCTTTTAGAAAAAAGCTTATCTTTAGAAAAAAAACAAAAATGGGTCACAAAGATGTTGGGTTATGACTTTGAAATCATCTACAAAAAAGGGAAGAAAAATGTTGTTGCATATGCACTCTCAAGAAATGATGAGGATGTGGAAGAATTGTTTTGTTCCATTTCTGTTATCCAACTAGATTGGATAAACAAAGCATGGGATGAATGTAATAATGATGAAGAAGTGTGGCCACTCATTCAAAATTTGCAGCAGATCCCAGTTCAAATAATATTCCCAAAACTTGACGAGGAAGGAAAATTCATATCGGAACTTGAAGCAATCATGGAAACAAGATCTCGACAACTACAAAATCGATCAATTTCAGAGTATCTCACCAAGTGGAAGAACTTACCTGCTGAAGATTCCACATGGGAGGATGAGAATTTTATACAGAAGCATCCATAACTACTCAATTGTTGAGGACAACAATTTTTGAAGGAGAGGGGCATGTTAGGTCCCTATATTACTAGTGTAACCCCTTACTGTTATTAGTGCAACCCCTTTATTATATTGTTGTGCCCATGTAGTCCCCATATTGTTAATATTGTTCCCCATAGAAGCTCATTATTGTTATTATTGTGCCCTTACATTATTATTGTTATGTCGGCTTTGATTATATTATGACCCCTTAGACTCCTATATATAGAAATGAGGTCTTGTCATTTGTATCATCCAATAATGGTTCATTTGTGTAATGTAAAGGAGGTTTCCCCCTCGAAGAGGCTTATTTTGAAGGCATTTATCTATCTTATCTATCTTTTTGTGAGATGGTTTCATAACATTGCTTGAATATGTAGACAAGGGCACCTTCACCACCTCCATATTATACTCCCTCACCTTCTCTTGTGAACCAAAAATTCTATCACAAAAATTTTGTTTCATGTGATCACTTTCCTAGGGTCACCAAGAGCATCCCTCCTAGTGCAAAATAGGCCTTGGAAAGTCTCTGAGCTTGGATAGGGGCTTTGGCCACCCTTCATTAATTTACGTCAACCTTCATCCACATTTTTCATACCCTTAAACCATCATTTTCACCTCTTGAACCTTCTCGACATCCCTCTTGTAGTATTACATGCCCTCCTGTAGCATTTTAGGGCTCCTATAGAATCCTCTTGTGGGCACGAAGAAGACAAAAAACCATATGCAATTTATTATATTAGCAAGAATTTATTCCCTACTAAATTGAATTATACCATTACTGAAAAGGAATTTCTAGCTGTAATACATGTTGTCAATAAGTTTAGGCATTACATTACTGGATATCCTGTTATCTTGTATACAGATCACTCTGCCATAAAATATTTAGCAAATAAACCAATCACAAATGGTAGAATAACTAGATGGCTTATTTTATTGCAGGAATTTGATATCACAATCAAGGACTGAACTGGAAAAGAAAATCTTGTAGCTGACTTTCACTTGCGGATGCCCAAATTTGTGGATGCAGCAAGAGTTGAAGATCAATTTCCAGATGAGCATCTGTTTGTTGTCACTATTAAAACACCCTGGTATGTTGATGTTGCGAATTACTTAGTAGTAGGAAAATTACCAAAACATCTGACCCCCAATGAGCGAAAACATATTGTCCAGCGAAGTGCTCAATTTTCTTGGATTGGGGGCTACATGTTCCAAGCAGGAGCAGATATGCACATCAGGAGATACATCCGGGAGGATGAAATTTTTGACATTTTGAAAACTTGTCACGACGGACCATGTGGCGGACACTTTGCCGATCAGAGAACTAGACATAAGGTGCTGCAAACAGGGTATTATTGGCCCACGATCTTCAAAGATGCAAAGAAGTTTTTTCAAGCTTGTGACAGTTTCCAAAGAGCAGGACGACCTGGTTAGTCTGACGAAATGCCCCTGAATCCACAACTGGTTATTGAACCATTCGAGCAATGGGCACTCAATTTTGTTGGTCCAATCAACCCATCCTCGAACCAGAAAACATATATTCTGGTAGCAACAGAATATGTCACCAAATGGGTTGAAGCAGAGGAATTGCCGAGAGCTACAGAGGATTCCGTCATACAGTTCCTGTTCCACATATTTGTGCGATATGGGCTTCCAAGATATACAATTACAGATGGTGGACCACAGTTTGTTGGTAACAAGATCGCTGCAACACTAAAAAACTATCATATCCAACATAAAATTACCACTCCATACCACCCACAGGCAAACGGTCAAGTTGAAAGCAACAATAAAATAATAGAAGCCATCTTAACAAAAACCATTGCGTCACATAGACGCGATTGGGCTGCAAGATTACTAGAAGCCTTGTGGGTGTATAGAACAACATGGAGAAGCACTACTGGCTATTCACCATACAAATTGGTATTCGGAAAGGAACCCATTTTTCCCATAGAATTCGAAATCCAAACAGTGTGAATAGCACAAGAAGTTGGTCTAGATTTAAACGAGGCACAGATTAATAGATTACAGTAGATCAATGAGCTAGATGAGATCAGACTCTTTTCCCTTCAACACACTACATTAATCCAACAACAACGAGCTAATGTCATGATGCTCTAATTAAAAAGAAAGTCTTCCGCGAAGGAGATTGGGCACTCTTATATGATTCTAGGTTTCAGGATTTTCTCGGGAAGCTTCAGACTCATTGGCTCGGGCCATACGAAATTCAAAAGGTACATGATAATGGCATCCTTACCCTAATCACCATTGACGGATCTGGACATACCTTCAAGGCAAACGGCCACGAAGTTCGACTATACCGCAAACCACTTACTCGGGAATCCTTCTACCAGCAACTCTGCGAAGACTCCGACATGCAAATTTTCATGGAGGAAGAGAAATCTTCCTCACCTCTGGTTCATTAAAGTGATTCAACTATTTTTACATTTTGTACATAATTCTTTTTCTTTGTTAGCATAAATTATTCTCTGTACATATTTTTTGCACTTTGCTGTTCCTTTTTGAAAATCAGCAATTCTATTGTTTTTTTTGTTCCTTTTAGAAGGAACAACACCTTCACTATCTTGCTAATTCCTTTCTTTCAAAAAAATAACAACCTGCATTTTTCTGTTGTTCCTTTATCAAAAGGAGTAGCACCGTCATTTTTGTTGTTCCTTTTTTGAAGGAACAACATTTGTGTGCACTTTTGTTTTTCTGTTGTTCCTTTTCCAAAGGAATATCACTTTTGATTCTTTGTTCCTCTTCCGAAGGAACAAAACTTTTTGTATTAGTTGTTCCTTTTTCACTTTGTTGTTCCTTTTCCAAAGGAACCGCACATGAATTTTTGCTGTTCCTTTTCCAAAGGAACAACACTTTTGGTTTTTGTTGTTCCTTTTCGAAAGGAATGAGGCTTGTGTTTTCTGCTGTTCCTTTTCCAAAGGAACAACACTTTTGGTTTTTGTTGTTCCCTTTCCAAAGGAACAACACTTTTATTTTTTCTGTTCCTTTTCTAAAGGAACAACACTTTTGGTTTTTGTTGTTCCTTTTCCAAAGGAATGGCACTTGCATTTTTTGTTGTTCCTTTTCCAAAGGAACAACATCTGTACTTTTTTTGCTCTTCCTTTTTGAGATAACAACATTCTCGTATTCCTTTTATTTATGCTTGTTCTCCTTGTTGTTCCAATTAAAGGATAGCTTCCATTCTTCTCAATATATAATAATTTCGAGTCTTTTTGGGAGAACAGTTATACACTTATGCAATGGATACAAAACTAGAGCATACTGAAATCAGTAAATTATATAAAATCGCTATTTTTACAAGAAATTGCTTTGAATTGATAAGAGGAAAGAGGAAAGGACACAATTATCCATCACTTTTGCTGTCATTATCCTACTAATACTGATATGATTGGTTATCTTTATCATGGTGGTTCTTTTTTTAAAATTCCCATAATCTTCTTTCATCATTATTAAGGAATAAGAACAAAGGGTATATTTTTCTATTGAGATGTTAAGACTTCTTCCACCATTCCTACTCTTAAGGAGTGCTGAACCACCCTTTGTGTATACATAGGAAAGTACTTTAAAAAAGAAAAAAAAGAGAAAAATGTTTATATAATTTATGAGTTGTCAAATGCAGGATAGGGCGTCTCATCAAGAGCCAGCCTACCATGATCATAAGGAAAAAAGTGAAGTAGCATTCCCACTATGGCCACCACACTAAGGATATGATCCAAGAGGCACATCAGAAAAAATAATGATTCCTTGGAACAAGAGGTCTCATCACGAGCCAACCTACCCATCTTTAACTCCTTCCTGGTGAATGGCATTATGGTTTAATTGGTTACCAAGCCAGCATAATGGCCTCCATTTTGACATTGTACAACACTTCCTAGCATACATAAAGGATCATGGTTCCATGGGTGAAACAAAGAACTCTGTCAAGGTTATGGACACTTGTTGGCAGCAGAGATCTATTAATCGTATTGAAGTCACATTCCTTATACACCAATAGTAATCATCAACACCCTTCTTTGTCTTATACCTTTGTAATATGTCACATAAGATTATGTATATCATTTCCTGGTTGAAGGGAAAATACCCCTAGGGTCCTTTGGGCTAAGACTCTACCAGACTGAAAATTGCTTATTCAAAGAAACACACACACACAGCCATCATTTTACTTTTAAGCAAATGCTAACGTTAAGGGCACGTACCTAAGGTCCTACGTTCGAGAAGACCTTAAGGGTCCAAACCCTTCTTGGAGTTCCCTTCTTCTTTCTTTGACCTGCAAGACAAACAAATCAAAGAACACAACAGTACAAGTGCAAATACTTATATATAAATCATCTCCATGCTATAAAGTTAGTTATAAAAAATCTTTATGTAACCACTTTCATAAGAATTCAACACAAGAATTTCATAAGCATAAAGAAAGATTATTCGGGAACAAAGACGTGTTTCTTTATATATAAAGGCAAATAAAGTACATATATCGGAAAGATATCACCTGAACACCTTCAGCAGGCTCCAAGCAAGCTTCCTCCCGGATTCGTTCCAGCCTCAAGCCTCCAACAAGAGCTCCTTCCAAGTCCTACTCAATGATGATGTCAAGGATGAATGATCACCAATACACATGGAAACAAGGGTTTCCTATGCAAAATGGGGGAAGTGCAGAATGCACCAAGGACTTCAGACCTGGTCTAAGGGAAAAATCTCAGCATAATAATCTTGCTCTCCTTTTTCTCTCTCCCCTTGGCCTTCCCTTTGATGTCTTTTTATACCCTCTCCAAAGTAGTTTTTTAGTTAGGAGTTGGTTGGGAATAGTTGGGCCACGGGCACTAACAGGTGATCCAGCAGGTAAACCCGCGATCACCGCCCGAAAAAGAGGAATTTATTATTTTTTTAAGTGTTTTAATAGATACACGCGGGTTGGGTATGACAGACCCGCGTGTACACGCGTTTAACACAGGGCAAAGTCGTGTACAGGGAATAAAACACTGTTTTTTAAATTTTTGGACCAGGTCTGGAAGGAGGGGTTGCCCTAGGCCATAAGTGCAGCATCACAAACCATAAGAGTGAGATTTGGAGCTATAACAGATGCCCCCTAATGTATGAGGTCAGAAGGGGAACATGATGGCCGAAATATATTAAGTAAGTACAATGAAAGGAACTCTGCCGAAAAACCGAGGAGGACTTCACCAGAATTCAGCCTGCCAAGCCACCGAAAGGAGATCAGAAAGAAACACTGTCTGAGGCGGGCATACCCATGCTCAGGAAAAGTAAAGCATGTCCGCATATCAAGTACGAGCGGATCCACTAAGTATACAAGTATAAATGACTGTAAAACACATAATGGATCATCTGATCATAATGAGTAAGTACATGTCTGAATATCACATATAAAACTGTCAATGATGCTGAAAGATGCAACGGATCACTGAAATGAAAGACTGATCCCATAAGGTACCAACTGAACATGATGGAATAGGATGGTACTACACTGCAAACTCAGGTGCCAGCATATAGAATGTCGCCATGACTGACTGCAACATATAAGGTGGAGTGGTATCAACTAGCAGCAACAGGAGCAACTGTCAAGTGAACCAATGAATGCTGATACAACCTGAGGTCTTCACCGACCGCCGTGGTACATTTCTACACCATGGGAATAAATGATCTGAAGTCGACCATGTGAGAAATCGTTTGATTACCGGTCATTGATGTATACCGTTAACAAACGCGAGACTACTCACCGATAATGATAATGAGCGTCAAGGTACCCAGTACAATCTAACAAGTGTGAATAGATGAGCTGAAGTCGAACACCTATAAGAATCTATCAATCAGGAGACAATGATGGTTTCCCACTGTCGATAGCGAGGAATCTGCCACTAATGACTGCAAACCCCAAGGTACTGTCAAATAGACTCTAGATCTTTGCCCCAGAGCAATGAGTCGGAGTCGATAGGGAAAGATCCGCTAGAAGGAAGGCATTAAGGCATCCTCCATCAATCTAGCGCGAGTGTAACCCGTAGGCCAATAATGTGGAAGGAATCGGACGAAAGAGATGTAGTAACCCAACCGAAGTACGTTTCCGGCGTACACAAGATGTGGCTAGCACACGGCAGAAACCCTTTGAACCAACCAATAATGAAAGCTGACACAGAGGCGAGGTATCCACTAATAGGGTCAAATGGAAACCAAGGTACTGCACAAATCCCAATGTGTGATAATGTATGCTGATGTCGAACACAAGGGAAACCACTCAGTCAAAGACCCATGATACTGATCGATGCTGAGCACAAGGTGACCTATCAATAATGAAAATAGGGCCAGGGTGCGGTCTCTAGGTCTGCCCTCAGAGCAATGTGTCGTCGTCGATAAGGACAAGACCCGCCAGCAAGAAGTCAATGAGGACCTTCTCAAACCGGCACGAGTGAAGGACCAATATAACTGATGTGATGATAGATATGACACTGACAACCAGGGATGGCCGACTGAAAAATGAGTCAAGAGACACCGCAGAAAGGCCGACTCAGGCTAACTTCCCTTGAACAAAAGCACGACTCAATGTGACTATGTGGCAGCATATAATGAATCTGTATAAGTTCGTCATGCAGGAGGCATGAACGAACCCTCCATATGATTGGAAGAGATAACCAATCGGGGGAGAACTGACTCGATAACAAGGTTATGGCTTACCTAAGTCAAACTAAATCCCACCCATGCGGAGGAGACTTTGTTTTGAGTGCTTTGTTCAAGGGCGACACGACTGACTCTAGCTGCCAACAATAAATGGAAATAATGTCCCTGTTCCCGCTCTTTTTGGAATATTTAATTTTTTTGTCTTTTTCTGATAAGCCGGAAAAGGAATAAAAGAATGCTATGGTACAGTGGAAAGAACGAGTGTCGGTGAAACAGATGATCTAGTTCCTGGGAAAGGAACGTTCCTATGCTCAATGCAGGGAGGTGAAAAACTGGTCAGTGACACTCAGAGGTATGTTCCTTCCACGGATCTGGGTATGTCAAGCTGCAGAGGTCAAGGGTATGCAAGGTTGATTTTGCAGACGTCATGGTCAAAAGTGGGCTTAAACACGAGTCCAAGTGAAGCCGGCTATAGGCCAAAAGGTGCAAATGGTCAACATGCAATGCAGAAGTACAACTCAACACACATAGGAGCCTCTAAGGTATAAGGCCAAAACGAAGCGAAGAAGCAAAGAAGAATGAGTCTTCAACGCATAAGTCATGGCGGGACTACAGAGGACTCCCGAGCCTACTCAAAACGAAGCAGCATGGGCAACAAATGTCAGTGAGGTGCTAACTAGGATGCCCATGTAAAAGGATGGCTCTACCATCATGTCATGATTTAAAGAATCGGCGAGTGAAAATGGCTTGCGAACCATAACATGATGGGGTCGACCCTACGGCAGATGTATCGGTCAAATGGAGGCTAGCATGCATAGTGCAACGGAAAAAATGGTGTCCCTAACCTATATGCCAGTGAGAACACGATACCTGCCATGACGGGTCAGCAGTCATGGAACCGTCTCGAACCGTCGAAAAATGTCCAAAATGTCCTGAAAAACAACTCAATCTCGACATTCCAAGCTCCCAAGTTAAAAGTGACATGAAACCAAACAAAATAAAAATTTGAAAAAATTTTGCATTTTCAAAACTTATAAAAAGAAATTTTGGACTTACCATTTTCACCGTTTGACTTGGAGAGCAAAAATTGTGGAGCAAAAGGAGCAAACTTCCCCGTGACTTATTCAACCGTTCAAACTTGCCGAAAACTTCCAGGTAAGCACTAAACTTGTCTTGCAATCAATTGTGATAGTTTTTAGGAAGTTTAATTAATGTTTCACCGTTAGATTTTTGCAAAAAATCGTTCTGCGGCGTACACGCGGGTTGGATGTATATAAATCGCGTATACGACGGCCCTACACGCGACTGTGTATAGGGTAAACCGCGTGTGCGCAGCGAAAAATTTTTATACATAAAACTAATGGATGAAAATGATTTTTTCTTCCAGGATGACTCTCACATGGCGTGAAAGAGAGCACTCAACCGTAGATAATGAAGTTATGAACAATGATGAGGCATTAGACGCCCTACGGGGATGCGGATTGTTAAAATTCTTCAAGTTGCCAAATATGAAAGCAAATGTGCGTCTGCTCGAGAGACTCATTGATTATTGGGATGTCGAGGAAGAAGCTTTTGTGATTGATCAGATGCCACTCAGGGTAGAAGTGGAAGATATATATTTCATCACGGGCCTTTCCCGAAGGGGAGAGGTAGTACACTCCCGGGGCAGGACCCGGAATAGTCTCAGTGTAGACGACTATGTACAACTTTACTGCCCAGGTCATCGGAAGGTCGGGAGCCAGATCTCGATCCCACACGTGGCGAGTTTGTCACTGCGGATAATCTTGTTCACCATAGCTCGAGTGAACGGATCATCCTCGCTACATCAGGCATCACGGGTAAACATGAGCGTAGCAGTGGACTGTCTCACCACGGTGTTTGACTGGTGTACTCCTCTACTTGCCAACATGAAAGAACAGCTTGCTTCTATCAGGAGGGGACAGACCAAAAACTTTGGGTACGGAACCATTTTATGCACTTTCTTCTTTGAGAAGGTTCCTGCACTCCGCCCCAGGGTAGCAGTTCCCATCAGTAGTCCACGTGATCCACGCATGGGCCGGTGGGCTGACTTGATGAGACGTCTGGGGGGTGGGGAAGTGCCCAGGAATGCATTCGACGATGACTTTTTTGCTTGGTGGGAGCAACAGATCATCGCCATAGATGACTACCCCTATGCTGGACTGGATTTCTGAGGAGATCCTGATCTAGTGTTGCCACCAGATGCAGCATGGGGCGAGATCGGTAAGATTTTTGATTTTTATGATTTTATGATTTTTAGGATTTTTCAAATATAATGATGAACTTTGAAAAAAATATTTTTGATGAGATTCAAATGGCTAATATGATGATCATGTTCCAGACATTGGGCTTGTGCGACCAGATGGATTCCCACGGCACGGACGGCGTGGCCGAGGAGCCGAAGAGGCGGCTGCGGATGCGGAAAGGACCCTCGCCAACGTCCAGCGACACTTGGCGAGATTGAGCTACCAAGTACCGATGGCCGAGATAGAGGACCTTCCTCCAGATATGCAGCGTCATGTGGTTGGGATGCCACGTGACTGGGTTCGCGTTTTTCGGCGCGTGGCCAATGCTATAGTTAGTTATTTAGCTGCTCATCCAGAGCCGAGGCATTAGATATGTCTGACATGATTATGGGCATTTGAGTCCCAATTTTGTATATTTTTGGACACACATATGTACACTCGAGACGCTTTGCGATATATATATATATATACAGTTTGACTTTTTGATGCATGATTTTATGATGATGAATGATTGATATGCCAGTCTAATGCTTGATTAGCGATAGAATCAGCTAACCAATTTTGAGATCTTGGAATGTGCAAATAATTAATGTAAATAAATGATCTTTGCAACAACCTCACCCTTAAATATTGGCGATATAATGATGGATCTCTAACCTGATAAATGTTATTTAACTGAGACACTATCAATTGAGAATCAAGGTATACTACCAACGAGTCGATCCCATGAGAGATTGCCTCGGATAATAAATTGATAACAGCTGTATACTCAGCCATATTGTTTGAAGCAGGACCGATACACACGCCTCTCGATATCATCAACTGACCAGTTGGGTAACAAAGTACCCAAGCTGCGGAAGCAAGATTCCGAGTGTGCCGACTAGCACCATCGGCGAATCCAAAATAAACCAAATCATCCATCAACACCTGCCAAAGCAGACCAAAAAGTGCTGATATCAGAAAACGCTCGATAAGATATGTACAAATATACATAAAATACAAAGAAGTCATTGCCTGGTAAAACTAAGCAAAATACTTCTTTAAATAGAGCCCATTTCGGGGCTCCGCCAGCTTGTTTCCTTCGAAATCAATTAACTCATACGATCCTTTTTCTAAGACTCGTTTTATAATGAAAGGACCGTACCACATAGGCTTAAATTTGCCTGCCCCCACGGCGTCCTTATCTTGGTCATAGACCAAGACAAGGTCACCTTCAGAAAAGACACGAGGACAGACAGACTTATCATACTGAGTTTTAACCCTTTTCTTATGGGCCTCATTCATCGTGGCGGCATCTCGACGCTGCTCATCGAGATGTTCCAGGTGAACTAGGCGCTCCTCGAGACTCGAAGTCTCAGGAAGAAGCTCGACAGCCAATTTTAGAGATGGAATTTCACATTCGACCGGAAAGATAGATTCCATCCCGTAAACCAACTGAAAAGGAGTAAAACTAGTAGCCGTTTTGACGGAGGTTCGGTATGCCCAAAGAGCCGGATACAACATAATGTGCCAATTGGACCGATTTTTATCGATTGTCCGTTGGAGTATCATCTTAAGAGTTTTATTGACCGCCTCGACCTGTCCATTGGCCTGAGGATAGTAAGGGGACGAATGCTCCTGACGGAAACCTAATTTAAAAGCCAATTCGGACATTAGCTGATTTTGGAAATGACTGCCATGGTCAGTGACAATCTCTCTTGGGATACCGAATCTTGAGATAACCTGATTGAAAAGAAACAAAGCTGTCGTGTCACTGTCGTTCTTATAAGTAGGCATGGCCTCAGCCCACTTCGTGAAGTAGTCTACAGCCACGATAATGTACTTGTGATTCGCCGCTGAAGGCGGATTACAAGTCGTAAAATCAATACCCCACTTAGTGAAGGGACCGACGGTGACAACGGGAAAAAGGGGAGCTGGATGCGCGCGCATCTTGCGAGTAAAAATTTGACACGGGTGACAGCGTTTGACCGCTTCCACACAGTCCTTAAAGAGTGAAGGCCAAAAGTAGCCGGCACGTAAGATGCGCTGGGCTGTAGCAAGCCCGGATAGATGACCGCCACAGGCTCCACTGTGGCAATCATTAAGCACAGACTCTGCTTCCTCTAAGGTTAAACAACGTCGGAGAATTGAATCAACCCCTCGACGATATAATGTGTCACCAATGATAACATAGTTTTTAGCCAGGTGACGTAATTTGCGACGTTCATCCTTGGAGAAAGTAGAGGGAAACTTCGAAGTCTGGAGATAAACAATGATATCTCCATACCAAGGGTCTTGTGAAGAGATGAGGAATATATGTTCGTCGGGTAAACTTTCCTCATAAACAATATCCTCTCCACAAGGAAGCTCAGAAATTAGCTCCGCGAAGACCATAGATTTCTTAGACTTGGCGGACAAGAACTTGAGATCGAATTCTTGTAAAATGACTATCCATCTATTATATTTGCCCCCAATCACTCGCCTACTAAGGACAAATTGGAATGGATTGACCGCCGCTAAGACAAAAGTTTTGCGTAGCAAAATGTAATGACGGAGCCTCTGGACAGCATGGACCGCCGCCAAGGCCAACTTCTCAACTGGAGAATAGCGGAGTTCAGGGCCTATCAAGCCTCGGCTCAAATAATAAATCACGTGCTCGACAAGAGCATCGTCTTCCTGAACTAGAACCATACCAATGGTAGATTCTGCTGCAGCGAGATATAAAAGGAAGTCTCTACCATAATCCGGTGGACTCAAAAGCGGGGCAGAGACTAATGCCTTTTTCAAAGCATCAAACGACCGCTGCGCAAAGTCGTCCCACAGGAATGGAACTCCTTTCCGTAGCAAACGCATGAACCCTTTAGTGATCTCGGCATAGTTTGCTATAAACCTCCTTAAGAAATTGGCCTTCCCTTGAAGACTTTGAAGTTGACGAATTGAAGACGGGGGAGGCAACTGAACTATTGCCTCAACCTTGAAGGGATCAACCCGAATCCCTTCATTGGAAACTATAAACCCTAACAACCGACCTGATGTAACCGCGAAAACGCACTTATTAGGATTCAACCGGATTTTGTAAAAACGACATCGCTCAAAGACTAATCGAAGATGACTAGGATGATCAGTTCTCTTTCGAGAACGAGCAGCGAGATCATCTAAGTATGCCTCGATGATATGTTTGATGTCGTGGAAAGCGTAAGACATGGCCCGCTGAAAGGTGGCTCCAGCATTTTTAAGACCAAAAGGCATCTTTCGATATGCAAAGGTACCCTAGGGACATATGAAGGCTGTCTTATGCTGATCTTCAGGACGGATGGAGATCTGATTATAACCCGAAAAACCGTCCATGAAGGAAAAAATTTCATTACCCGCACACTCGTCGATAATCTGATCAATGAATGGCGTGGGGTAATTGTCTTTTGGACAAGCCTTGTTCAAGTCCCTAAAATCGATGCATACGCGGATTGTTCCTTGCTTTTTGTCCACAGGGACTGGATTCGAAACCCAATCCGTAAGAGGAACAGGGTATATAAAACCCGCCCTTAGCAGCTTCTCAACCTCAGCTTTGATAGCCGCTGCTTTCCTAGGGTTAACCGGCCGAAGCCTTTGACGAATCGGTTTTGCGTTTTCGTACGTCTTGATCTCATGTTGGACTATAGAAGGATCAATGCCGGGCATTTCCTCATAAGACCAAGCAAATACATCACGATATTCCTTGAATAGGTCAGTGTAAATTTGAATTTCTTCAGGGGAACACTCACTTCCGATGAAGATATTCTCGATGATGTTAGGATCCTTAGAGATGTTTATAGGTATCGTTTTTGAGATTACCGACATATTACCTTCGGCACGCATGTGTGTTGGAGCCAAAGGGTTCGACACCGTACAAACATCACTACCAACGAGCTCGGAGAATCTAGATTCTACTTCCTACAATGGAGGAAGAAAATATGAGCGATGGTGTAAGTCTTCCCAAGGTCGATCTATACCCATCATAATTTCGAGGATTGCTTCTTCAAAAGGTAGAACCGAATCTAAGCAGTCCAAGGCAGAGTTAGAATCAAAGCTCCAAGCGGGGGCCACATGACCATCTAACTCCTCTTCGGAAAAAGGAGTAGAATGGTTATCTGCAGAGTCTACGATAGCCTGATATCTAAGCTCAGCTGCAGATATAGGAAACGCCATTCCATTAACTTGCCCTTCAACTAATGTGGTCGTAGGTGAAGGCAAGGTCCAAGGGTCGGAAAAATAATGAGTTCGGAAGAACTCTTCTCGAGAATACTCCTTGGATGATGAAATAGCATTGATTCTTGCAAAAGGAGAGGGAAGATCAAACGTACCCATCAATGAGGAATACATCCCTACTCCTAAATTCTCAGTCGGCGGGCGAGGGTTATCCACCAAAGGAACAGTAGAGTCGGAGGTTGCTTGAGGATCGATTGGAGCATAGTCCAATTGATCAACCTTAACGATTTTCCCCTCATGAGGAAAGCAAATGACACGAAACAGAGTCGAAACAACGGCTTCCATCTCGTACACCCAGTTCCTTCCTAATAGGAGATTATAGTCTAGGTTAGCATCTACGACTTCAACTTCGATATTAACGACCTTCCCTCCAACACATATAGGAAAGGCCGGGATAATCCCATGCGGCTTGTGAGAATGGCCATCAAATGCAGTTAAGACGGTTGGTGAAGGAACAGCCGAAGGTGAACCAATAGCCTTCCAACATGACATGGACATGACGCATGTGGAAGCTCCTTCATCTATAACGGTGCGAAAAATATTGATTTTCCGGTATGTTGACTTTACCTGAAAAGCCATATGATGAGGGAGTCTCTTTTTGACATTTGACATGTCAAAAGAGAGCACTAGAGAGTTAGCTGGATCGACTGCTCCAATGGCGGAGAGTAAAGCACTTCTCTGAGACGGACACGACTGGAGAACTTCCAAAGCGGACATAGCACATGGGCTTTGAGCCAAATCCTCCACAATGGAGTAATTTTGGGCGGCTCTAGCATTGGGGTTAATTGTCGCGCGTTTGGCGGAACCTTTCGGTATCCTAGGTATAGTCTCAACAGGAGGTCGCTCGATATGAAGGTCATTACTTCCGGGAACCGTTTTATCCTTAGAAGTTTCGGCTTCACCATAATCACGTGACCGAGTAGTCACGTTAACGTTTGAACCCATCATAAAAACATTTGATGCTTTTTCCCCTTCTTGGTTGCCCCCTGAGGAGGTCCCAGGATTCGAATTTGCGCCAGCAAGAAGTTGCTGCCCTTGGGGAAACGGGTTAGTCAACACAGCTTGGGAACTAGAAGTCCCTTGCTGTCCTAACAAGCACTGAGCGTCTTCAATTCTAGGGCAAAGATGAGTTAGATGGTCCCCACTGCATAACTTGCAAGGAAACTTAACTTTCTTTCTCGACTCACCTTTACCACCACCAGCGTTGTTGCCGGATTTATTTGCATCGGGCTTCCCATCCGAGTTCTTCTTTTTACCACGTCCTTTCTTTTTCCCATTGGAATTTTGATTTCCTTTGGGGTTATCGGATTGGACGGCGTTAATGGAAGAATTTTGGGAAGCGGGAGGATTAGACATTGTGACTTGGTTGTTAGGAGCAGTTTGTAATGACAACTGCTGCAATTGATTCAACAAGTTCACTGTAGTCGAGTCTACTGACCCTACGATACCATCCGTGTGCGGACCTGGCTTTGGCTTAGCTAAATCAACCTTAGATCCAGGAGCATCTGGCAGGTACTTTTGGAGGATCCCAGACTGAGAGTAAATCAGTTCTAACTGCTTGGCCCTGAAAATGGCTTGCTCCTCAGAATAGACCCCAGACATGGAGACATCCTTGGAGATCTCAGGTTGCAAAGACTTCAAAAACCACTCTAGACGGTACTCCGGAGGGATTTCGGCTTTAATGAGCCTCTTTCTCCGTCTGCATTCCTGAATGTGATCAAAAATGTGGGTTGCCTTATCCTGACGAAAGGTAGCCAGAAGTTCAGTTCCGGCATCATAGCGGACAGGCAACTGGAAGTGATTCAAGAAGATATTGGCTAAGTCAGCGAACGATGTAAAGCTGCCCCCTGGCAACTCTATATACCATTTAGCCGCATTACCAGTCAAGGTGCGCTGAAAGAGTCTCAACCTAATCGAATCCTCGATGAGGGAGTTAGATGAGCACCACAAATGGAATGTGGTTACATGGTCGCCCGGATCTTCACCACTCTTCCCTTCGAATTTTGGAATGTCCGAAGGGAGTTTGGTTGGGACCGGAGGCCAGGCCAGATTATACCTGATAGGATCATTCATTAGCTTAGTGAGATCTGGCAAGTTTAACGTTGCCAGAAACAGAAGCCTAGGAGGACCTAGGGGATTCCACCCAGACTGGGCAGAACTCCCAAAGTTCTGAAAAGATTGTCCTGGGATTTGGGAGGCACCAGGTTGCCCGAAGTGACCAGTAGAACCGGCTGAACCAAAAGGCAAGCCTTGTGGTCCAGCAAAATTTGGAGTTTGACCAACTCCTGCCGTATAAGCTCCATAGCTTGCAAAGTTTCCTCCTAAAGAATTGTAAGGAGTCGATAACCCCTGATATGGGTTCCAAGCCGAAGCGAGGGGAGGAATACTTTGAAACATGCTAACTGTGGAATACGACCTACTTCCTTGTTGGCCAATGAATGGATTCGCAGTTCCTGCGTTACTAACCCCAGGGTTATTCCAACCTTGGAAAGGATTGCTGCTTTGTCCTATTGAAGAAAAAGGCATGGATCCTACCGTTGGGTTGGAATGTGGGATATGACCACTTCCAAAAGGAAAACCCTGAAATGAAGCCGATCCGCCCATCATGGACGTAGCGGCACTGAACGGAACTGATGGAATACCCTGTGCTTGGGTGCCAAAAAGGAAGGAACTAGTACTAAAAGCATTGGTTTGGGCATTTCCACTCATGGACGGAATGGAAGTAGACCCAACCAAAGATGTGCTAGCAAACGATCCAAACAAGGAAGCGGAGGGGATGGAAATGGTTCCTCCCCCTTGCACCGATGTTGGGGTTTGCATAGTCGCAGCACTCGTAGAAGCCATGCTTCCAGTAGTGATCATAAATGGTAAGCACGTAGCGTAACCTGGACTCGCTGGTCTATATAATGGAGGCCCAACGTATTGCAATACGTCTGGATAACTAGATGGTAGTGGAGAATTTGGAATCACTAATGATTCTGAAAGTTCTTCTACCTCTACGTTATTCTCCGCTTGAAAGCGAACTCGAGAAAAGACTGGAGTGTCCCTCTCTTGTTCAGAAGTACCAGGCCTTGCTTGGCCGCTAATATCCCCTAGAGGAGGATCAATCCCCGATGCGTCAACCGGCGTGGGACGGACCCCACCGGTAGTATTCCCTGTGCGCCTTCTAGGAGAAGGCTCTAAACTAGGTGGCGAGAGACCACGAAGTCTTCGAGACCGTCTTGGAGACCGGTCAGCCACTTTGAATTTTTGTTATGATCTTATCTAAAGACTCAAAAAATTAAAAGCTAGGCCAACTAGGAGCACAGAGCACACACTATAAAGTTCCTAAAGATACAGCCAGTCAAACAACTTTCAAGTATTTCCGCTTCGGGTGATTAGGACCGGACACCAAAATACGAGAAAGTGAATCAAAGGGCCTTCCGAAGATAGTCTAGGATGATGAGGGCCCAGTCCTATCAGCGAAGGTATCAGAGGAAGTTACGCTGACCTCCTAACAACAGCCTGCGCCGGTGCAAGCCCCCAAGCTTTGCAAGGGTGCCCTCCGGAAGTACTGTCGAGAGTGATACAACGTCGACCTCAGGTGCCACGGGATTCCCCTCCGTAGCCACCTATGCAGATCCCTAGGAGAGGCAACTATGGGTACCAACTCGTCGCAGAAGCCAGGCGGAACAGTCGTGAGGAAAGTTCGGACAAGTAGGAGAGGGGGTATCTCTCTTCCCTGTCTTCACAGACCCTCGTGCTTAACTCCCAGATCTGGAGCTTTCCTGGTCTTCCTAACACTATTGGATTTACTCTCTTTAATCAGACTCTTATGTTTGACGTTTTGTGTGGCCTTGGAGAGTTAACTCTCCACTCGCCTAATCCAAGGCCCTAAAATCCTAAACTTGTTGGTGTAATAACTAAAACAAAAAGTTCTAGTGGATTTTAATTAAGCGCTTGATTTTATTAGGCTGTTCTTTAAGTCAAAGGTAATGGAGGTGAAACTTGTGGTGTTTTTATGGACGCAAAAGAAATTAATAAAACTTAGCTACATGCACATGCACTTTTGTTTTCGATGAAAAGCAATTTCTATGAGGTTCAGAAGGCACTTGTAATATAAACAAATTTTTTCCTTTTCAGACTCCACACTCACAAAAACTAACAAAACTGAATATGCCTAAAAAGAGATGCAAATCTTACCCTAATGCAAGAACTATATGTGGATGCAATATTCAAAGACTACTCTAAAAACAAAGAAGGAAAGTTGCTGCTTTACCAAATTTTGTCTTGCCACTAAAATGCTTAGATAGAAGATGATGTGTTACCAATCATTTCTTCCAAACAATAAAAACAAGTTTTAAGATAAAAACAAAGCACTTTCACTTCACAAAAAGGAAATCAAATGAAAAGCAAGTTTAAGAAAGTGAAACTCAAAACTTTCAAAAGATTTTCTTTCAATCAAACCAAAAAGTCTTTTTCAAAGGAAAGCTCTCAAAAATACTGACACCAATGATTGATAAACAAGCAACCAAACACTTTTGTGAATTGACACCTTTCAAATGATGAGAAATCAACAAAAATAAAATGTGTTCGAAATCGCTTTTGACAATCAAAAGCAGCAATGAAAGTCCAAGAAATCAAAAGACAAGTTTCAAGAAAATGGTAACAAACAACTTTCCCGAAACAAAGGAGCAAATGGTCATAAAAATGATTTCGTTAAGCAAACAAAAATGTCATGAAAACAAAATGGACACAAAGATTGAACACAATCTTCCCACTTTGCCGAAACAGAGCAATCAAGATTCTTAAACAGAAATCTTGTGTGTCAAAAATCAATGACGCTTGCAATCAATGAAAAACAAGACTAGTACTCCTTATAACTAGAGAGAGTTCAGAACAAGATGCCCCCTGTTAAACAGAGAAATGTCACAGGGAATTGACTGCTTTAAACTGACCCAAACCACCAGGCAGACATTCAGCAAAAAGAAAAATTATAAATCTTGAAAATTATGGAATATACGCGCTTGCAATTATTTGCAGAATGCGTGTACACGCGAATGTAACTAAGGAAACCTGCGTATACGCGGGTTCACTTAGTGCAACTTGCGTATATACGCTTCTATAATCTAGAAAAAGAGCGTATCTGAAGTCTTTCAAGAAAAATAAAAAAACACAGACTGAAAAACTGGAAAAGCTTGGATTTCAAGAAAAGATCAGACAGTCAGAGCCAACAAACAGAGGGGTTGAGCCCTGATTGGCTTGAGGACTACCCAAACTAGGAACAACAAGAGTGTTGTCCCCAGCGGAGTCGCCAATTTTGGTTGAAGGGAAAATACCCCTAGGGTCCTTTGGGCTAAGACTCTACCAGACTGAAAATTGCTTATTCAAAGAAACACACACACACAGCCATCATTTTACTTTTAAGCAAATGCTAACGTTAAGGGCACGTACCTAAGGTCGTACGTTCGAGAAGACCTTAAGGGTCCAAACCCTTCTTGGAGTTCCCTTCTTCTTTCTTTGACCTGCAAGACAAACAAATCAAAGAACACAACAGTACAAGTGCAAATACTTATATATAAATCATCTCCATGCTATAAAGTTAGTTATAAAAAATCTTTATGTAACCACTTTCATAAGAATTCAACACAAGAATTTCATAAGCATAAAGAAAGATTATTTGGGAACAAAGACGTGTTTCTTTATATATAAAGGCAAATAAAGTACATATATCGGAAAGATATCACCTGAACACCTTCAGCAGGCTCCAAGCAAGCTTCCTCCCGGATTCGTTCCAGCCTCAAGCCTCCAACAAGAGCTCCTTCCAAGTCCTACTCAATGATGATGTCAAGGATGAATGATCACCAATACACATGGAAACAAGGGTTTCCTATGCAAAATGGGGGAAGTGCAGAATGCACCAAGGACTTCAGACCTGGTCTAAGGGAAAAATCTCAGCATAATAATCTTGCTCTCCTTTTTCTCTCTCCCCTTGTCCTTCCCTTTGATGTCTTTTTATACCCTCTCCAAAGTAGTTTTTTAGTTAGGAGTTGGTTGGGAACAGTTGGGCCACGGGCACTAACAGGTGATCCAGCAGGTAAACCCGCGATCACCGCCCGAAAAAGAGGAATTTATTATTTTTTTAAGTGTTTTAATAGATACACGCGGGTTGGGTATGACAGACCCGCGTGTACACGCATTTAACACAGGGCAAAGTCGCGTACAGGGAATAAAACACTGTTTTTTAAATTTTTGGACCAGGTCTGGAAGGAGGGGTTGCCCTAGGCCATAAGTGCAGCATCACAAACCATAAGAGTGAGATTTGGAGCTATAACATTTCCCCAAACTGTTAAACACATTAAAATCTATTACAGCCAATCATGACAAAAAGTTGATAATGACCGCATCAGACTTTTTGTGCATGTCAGCTGTCCTATCCTCCCAGCCTTGCATCATATCATAGCATTCTCTTATTTGTTAATCGATCCTACTATACACCTCGATTTCAGAAATTTGTTCCCTTTGTGAAACATGGCATTTTAGCATACGTTGTTCCTTTATGACTCTGTACCATAGCAAGTCGGCACGCTACTCCCTCATTTGACGGCTGAGGGCGGCCTATCACATTGCAGGGGGGAGGCAGGTGACCTCATAATTTACTGGTATACGTGTTAGACTATTATTCGGAAAATTTTTTACTTGGAAATAGCAAGGCTCAACGATATATTGTTTTTCAATATGCATGGCTTGCTATGCCTAAGCCATTTCCATATTATGCTCTATAGCAATTAGTAAGTAACCCATGATTTGAACGAGCCCTACTGTTTCATTATTTTCTTTGTATTTCTAATAGTTTGAACAACTTGTTGTTCCATTGTCGTCTCTACGTTTTTATAGTGAGCTAAAGCATGGGATGAAGATCAATTCGGAGATAACCACAGGTATTGACAATTTCTAATGCTGCATGGGAAATCTTGGCAAGGGCAGGATGGCTAGTTTATCTTAATCGTTTACAGGAATCCAATGAGACCGTAGCAATAGAATTCTTGTAGAACTTGCAAGAAGATAACTCCACAGTAAGGGGGAAACACATAGAAGTCACCGATGACATAATTGTAGAGGTCTCGAGACTGCCAGCCACTGGACCTGTGTAGACTCTAAAGAAGGAGAGACTGCGAAAGATCATGAAGATCTTCGAAGATGAAGGCCAAAACCTGACTGTTAGAGGAAAGGGAGTCCTACCAGCAGCATTGGGCAAGCCGTGGCAGAATTGGTGAAGATCATCTAGAGCTACATCACCTGTGAAGGTAGGAAAGACATGGTAAGACCACGACACCTTAAACTCTTAGCTGTATTAAAATAGAAATGCTCTATGAACTTACCTGCATTTTTAAATTCATTACTTCAAGATGTCTCCCGAAGTATGAAGAAATCACAACATGTAGAATCGGTAGTAAGTCACCATGGGCTGATACATCTAATAGTTAGCCACAGTCTTGCTCAGCAACAGAGCAGCTGGGAATAGCTAATTGCCATGATAGAAGGGGGACTTACTATGTCGGCCCCAAAACGTAAGCATGCTACCAGTACACCAGATAGACCATTGAAACAGAGGAAATCAGTTAGATTGGCATGGATTAGAGGGAGGCTGGAAAATTCCAAAGGGGATACTAGCCAACCAGTGGAGATAGACGATTCAGGGGATGAGCAACCCCTGCAATTGGAAGGAGAATAGAATGAGAAAGGATTGGAAGGAAATGAGGAAGGAGAAACAGAGGAAGAGACCGAGCAGCCTAGGTAGGAGGAGGAAGAAATAGAGCAACGCGAAGATAGCCCATTGCAAAATCCATTGCAAGAGGATGAATTGGCCAAAATTCTAGCCAATATGGGTGAATATGCCCAACCTCTCAGCCCACTAGGCCTCCATATTGAAGAAGAACCAAAAGAGAATTCTGCTCAGGACAAACATGCACCCAAAGAATTACGCGACAAGGAAGTAGAAGAAGAGAATCATCCTGTTCAATATGAAAGTACTACAGGAGAGAAAAGTGATACAGAAGAGGAACAATCTATTCCCATCCAGACTACACCAGAAGAATTCCAGGAAGAAGCAGGGGTGGAAAAAGAAGTCACCCAGGAAATAACAGAACTAGCTAGGGTTTTTACTCCTGAGCAACCTGAATAGAACAGCAAAGGAGCACCCTAAGAAGAAAACTAGTGAATTGGCCAAGGTGATAGCTCAGGCCCGACTAAAAAAACAACTGTTCTTTCCAAGAAAACAAAAGAAATTAGAAGACTATGAAAAGAATAGCAAAGATTGCTGAATGTGATAACACGACTTCGACAACAAATTAGGGTTTTGAAAATGAGAAAGAGAGAAAAAAGGAATTCGGAGGTAAGACATGCAACCACTCTGGTGAGACCCCCCAAGAAAAAGGTTTGGAGGACTCAAGTCCAGCCTGCTGTTCAAAACCCTAATGAGGAGCAGTTTGTTGTTCAAAGACCGGTGGAAGAGCAGCCTGCCGTTCAAAACCCTGTTGAAGTGTAGACTGTCGTTCAAAAACAAAAGGAACAACATTCAACTGTTGCCCATGTTGAAGTGAAAACAGATGATATATCAGCCTGTGACAAAGAATTTCAGACAGAGGCACAGTCCTCTGAAGGAATGCAGACAATAAACATGAGGCAATGCAATAAGAAGATTCAAGTAAATCTTCCACTTGCCACTACTACATGGGACAATGATCTGAGGATAGTAACCCTACAAGAGGGTTTGATGCAGGCTGAACAAGCAATGGAAAAACTCACATAAGAAACGGTTTCTCAAGAAAAGTATGAAGAATTACAACAACAGCTAAGGAATGTCAATTTATCTGAAAGCTAGGCTTTTGAAGGATGGTGAAAGTAAGAAGAGAAAGGTGCAAAGGTAACTCATAGGTTACATGTAGTTATCAAGCAGATGGACACCTTATGCTCTTTGTACATTGAGCATGTAGAGCCCCTGCTAAGAATTATGCCTTGTTTTTAATGGAACGATATTTGCAATTGAAAATTAATGCTGTCAAAGCAGGAGCCCCTATACAAATTAATACTATTGATGATTTTATAAATTGTTGTAAACACTACGGAGTAAAGGTTCAAAGACTATTGTGTGAATTCTATCTGCATAGCCTCGTGTTAGATCAAGAGCCAGAGCAGAACCCTGGCCCTTTTGTTGGGGATATCCAATTGTAGGAATTTGTTTCATTTGGAGTTAATCAAATCAAATGGCTTAAAGCCTATAATGCCTTCCAAAGAAAAGAAAACAGATTAGACTTATGGGTAAGAGTTGAGCCTAGAGATCCATTACAGTTATGGAATAATCATAGGAGTCTCATGAGGACTCCGGGCATGATTGAAGCATTAGGACCCATTCATACAACAATCAATCGGCAAGGGATAGAATACTTCTTTACCAACAAGGACCTTGCCATTGCAGCTGCTAAATTTCGATATCAGACCTCTAATCTGAATATCCAACTCAGGGAACCATTTAATTATGAAAACTTTAAGATAGCCGCTAATCGCTTGATCCTCTATGGTGAACTTATCTTGAGGGCAAGGCCATCTTGGTTAGGATATAGGTTCAGGAGTATGATTATTTGGCACCCTGCACTTGGGTACCAAGCCCTGTATGAGATGCATGAGGTTCAGACAGGCCATCTTTTTGAACACCTAGTTAGGAATCATGGCTATAGAGCACCACATGAGATCTCGTCTCCAGCTTACTCTCTCACTGCCTTAAATGTAAACTACAATGTTTTCATGAGGGCATGAAAAAGGGTAAGCTGGAGGGTGTGTGGAGTACTAAAGAAGGTATGTTTTATTGATTATTTTGTCATCTTTTCCTTAAAAACTCATAATCCCTCTGCAACATGAACTAGGTAAATAATAAGAAATTATGGCAAAATCTATGAGATTTGTATGTAATTCAAAACAACTAATAATCGCCATTTTCTTATGCAGAAAAAGGGAAAAGCAAAAGATTGTCGTCCCAAGGAAAAAGACAGGGCAGAGTTAACTACTATCCCTGTGGCAGGAAACCATATGCAGACAAGGCGATCCAAATTGAAGTGTATGAGCTAAGGAAAGGAAAAGGAGATATTGAATCGGTGCAAGAGAACAAAGGGATAACTGGAATTAATAGTTTGGTGAATCCCTCAGGATCCTTTGATCCTGAAGGATCACAATCTTAACTATTTTTGCATCATTGATATCTCCACTCGGCTGTTATAAAAAGGGGCAGCACTGTTAACTCGGAGAGACCGGTTGTTATTCTTATGTAATTTCTCTGTGTATTGAAAACTTTGATCATAGACTCTTGTTGAGAAGTGACCCACTGTAACTTTTCTTGGATTTCTTTAATATAAATCTGGTTGTTCTTCGATCTTTGATCCTGGAATAATCTCAAGCGGTCTGTCCCCGGAGGCTAAGGGCCCAGCCCTGGTGGAACACTTGCTCCTGTACCATTATCTTTAATTTATGTGTGGTTTTCATTATCAGTTTCATTCGGTAATCTGATGTGATTTGCTATTTTACATCACAGCTCTGTTATATTTACAATATCGTTCTTTGTAACAGGAATGTCGTATTGTTCATTTTGACCTTGTAACGCATTGCTATTCTTTAATCATTGATGTAACATTACTATTCCTTACAAAATGCTATTGTTGTTCAATTACAGAGTAACCGGGCTGTAACATTCTTAAGTTGTTATTACTGTATTCATCTATGGTTTATACTTAATTACGATTGTTGTTTAATTGACATTGTTGTTCCATTACGAATTGCGATCGTTATCCTTTATAACTGAGATTAATATTTGTGGTATCAGAGTCAGATAATTGTTTCTCTCAATATCTAGGTGTGATGTGTGTATTATTTATTTTGGCTTACTGTACATTCACAATTGGCTCCAAGTGCTGTTCTATATTTCATTGCTAATCAGTTTTTGTTCTATTTCCATTTTCTGTCTGATTTTATTCTTAGAGTAAGGATCGCTCTTTGATTTCTGTAGGATATGATTGCTGCCTTTATCTCCTTAGAATAAGGTTTCACTGTTTATAAGAACTAGTTGTTGTTCCATTTCCTAGTTGCTGTTTCAATTATAGTTGTTGTTCCATTTCATTTTATTTGCATTGTCATTGCTTTGAATGATCTAAAACTATAGTGAGCATTGACATTTGTTGTCTAGCTCCCAGGTTGATGATCTGTTCCTTGATTGTCTTTAGTTACATCAGTTTACAGAGTGATGAGTTATTGTTACTGTACCCTTAACTGATAATTTATTTAGTTTTCTGAATGAATGATTTAAGTCTTAAAGTGCTTTGTTGTAAGTAGATCTTATTTTAAGCATCCATTTACTCTTGTATTTTTGATCACTATACTACCAGCATTACTCTGAACAAATGACCGCCTCAAAATGAGTACACTCTTTGAGATAAAAAATTGTTCCTGGATTGATAAGTTAATGTGAGGTAAATAGAGGTGAAAAAGACCCTTTTTAGGATTCGACAGTATGTCTCCAAAAATCAAGGAGGACAGTGCACTTTGCATTGTGGGCGTGTTGGGATGGGGTTCCCTAGGGTAAATTTTTGGGCAAACTCCCAAGTTTCTGGGCAAAATCCCAAGTTTTGTTGTATAAATATGTAAATACTCCTCAAGTTGTAGTTGTGGAGTGCATAGATAATTAAAGAGTCATAAAGGGTTTTACCCTTCTTTTATCTAAGTTGAGTCAATTTTTTAAGATCTATTAGACCATGGGATTGTATAAATAGGTGTGTCTTAGGATGCCTAAGAAAAGTAATGAAGTTTGGTCTGTGGGAGAAAGTATAAAGAGTTAGCAGAGAAGAGTAGAAAGAAAGGCACTATAGCTGAGTGCACATAGGTCTAGAGTAAATTCCACAGTTGAGTGCGTGGACCCCTGCAGCTGAGTGTGCAGGGAAGTCTTGAGTCTATAAGCAAAAATGAGTATTAATAAAGAATATTGTTGCACAAAAACTTGTGTTTATCTCTTTACTTTTGTTTATATGAATGCAACTTATTTTATAATGGGTTTATGAAATAATGATGTATTGATGTGTGAGTTTACATGACGTATACTGTTATATGAACACAATTATTGTTAAGTGTTTATGTGAATATTATCTTGTTGTATGTTGAAGTCATTAAACACTTGAACTGATTTGAGTCATTACTGGGTTATAAGTAATCTTTGATGTGCGTAAGTAGTGGATTTTCCTTTTTAGCGTCCATGAAAGATAGTCATAGACCTTCACGAAGGTCTAGATGCTGATTAAGGGAAGTTACATCAATAAGACTTAAAGGCTTATCGATCCGCGCAAAGACAGATTTAGAGAATAAAATGAAATCACACTCATCTTTTGGTGTATAAACTTGGTTCCAACATCCCCCCATACTGCTTCGGGTGAGAGTTCAGTTCGCACTCCACCAATTGATGTTGAAAGGGCTAGTAGTGTAGGGATTTGTTTGGCACAACTAACTCTAAATCTGGGTCAAGATCCACTAGCCAACAAATGGTTCTATTGTCGAGACCAGGATCTGCACAAAGAGATGTATGATGTCGCATCACTGGAATCCGACCAAGAAAGAAATTAAGGAGTGGTTGGATAGAAATATCAATGAATTCACGATGCAAGAAAATAGAAATAAGTGCTTAAGGAAAAAACATTGGTTGGACATATATCTATACACAAAAATACATGGGATCTTCTTCTGTACCTTCCTGATCGAACTATACAAGTGAATAATGAGGTCCCATTAGGTGGCCCTCACATCTATTCTCTTAGTGACTATGATATCATCATGATTGTGTATCCCATACCTACGAGCACCCTCATGACCATTAGCTAGTCACCCATGAGAGTTAGGAATTTTCCACCTAAAAGGTTCATATAGGCCACTCCTATATGACCTATCTACCTTATACTATTGAATTAACAAAGAAATGTTTCATGATGTCTTGTCTCTCCTCATGCATTGAAAGGTTACTATGGCTGAAAATAAACTCATGTTGAAACTCTAGGTCCATACCAAACACCACGTGATAAGAGTATAAATGAGGTGGAAATGTGGGTCTTGCGACCCTTATAGACACCATTTTTTTAATTTTTCTAGAGTCCTATATGGGAGTTCATGAGCTCCATTTTCTAAATCATTAGTGGTATTGGTATCAGTACACTCCCGTCTTCATCATGGTACCCTCCTTTTATTTCATCAAAATTTCTCATTTCTGGCCTATTTCCCACTTAGAGTACTTGTTAGGTGCACCTTCCTATCATTTGGGTTATATTTTCTTTAGTATTTACAATATATACCTTATTTTATGAATACGTTTTCATTTCCAAGATTGGTTTCAAAGTTGTAGGTTATTCTTGGATTCCACGTAGAAACAGGATTGCTTGTGCAATGATCGATAGATTAGGTATCATTCTCCACTAGAATGATAGGTTTCCTTTGATACGTTGCATCTCCATATATAATTTCTCCTCAGTTCACTATAGGGTCCTCCATCTCAACCAAATTTACTACAACTATCCACATTCAATCAGTCAATTTTTGTGTCGGCCAATAGAAATTTAACTAACCTGGATTACCTCATTATGTCACTCCCATCGTACTATCAGTATCCATGACCATTTTATCTTGCCCAATATGCAACATCGCGTCCTCTTATAGTTACCAACTTTCACAGGCTTACCCAGGGTAAACATGAGATGAGGGGTTACTATGATATGATTCAACCTCCTAGATGACCTTAAGGAATTGGAGTCAACACATCAAGACCTTAGTGACTTCCCTCAAGTGCCATAGGACCTCTAGGAGTAACCCATCCCCTCCAGGTGTCCAACCCCTGAGACAACTCACCTTTTTCTTGACCTAAAGCCCTAGTCACTCGCTTCAAAAGGCATTCATGCCACTATGGGTTCACAGTTGCTCCCATAGGCTTGCAATAGAATGACTATGGCCTTTTTCCATTAGTCTTGTGCCAGAGACTATGATAATTAAGAGATAGTTTGTAGGTTTGTGGCTTAGCATCTTCCCGAAAAGTTTTGAAACTTAAAAAACTCATAAAAGACATGAAAAAAATGCTAGTAAACCAAAAAATGGAACTAGTACTTGACCTAACCATCCCCAACTAAGACTAACATTTTGTCAAACACTTGGTAGATATTGAACCTACATGTCATGAATGCAAGTATGGACATAAAGGACTAAAAACATAGTTGAGATTTAACAAGAAATACCTCTACCTTTTCACATTAGATGTCATAACATCAATTAGGTCTTGCATTCATTATTTATTCAATTATGAGTAAAAATATTAATAGAGCCTTGACTAAGATCTACCATACAAACATGCTTATAACCAACATATAACTAGATAAATAGCAATAAGAGAAAAATCATTAAGGCCGCATAATAACCATTACATTTCATCACCAAAACCAAGAGAAACTTAGCTTTATTTAACCATAGGAAATTACCAACCGGGTTCAGGACTTCCATGTTCCACACAACAGTATATTGGTTGAACCATATATTTCTTTTAGCCAATCATGCCCATGCCATATTCCAAGCATCAATGTGGGATCTCATGGGATAAACCAATCCAAATATAACCAAGGGGATCTAGAGGTTAAACCACCTCCATCGTCTCCATACCATTATCACACCTAAATTAGTGTCGAGATCACAAAACCAAACTGACCTTGTATGCCTTAGAATTTCTTCACCATCCTTGAGGAATTTTCTTGTCTCCACCCTGAGGCTTTACTATGTATCCCACCATTACTAGTCAAGGGATTTCTAGGACTTTGGGAAATCTTCAAAGACCACCTCACCTCAGATTCCAAAACCATCCAACAAACTAAAGCTCAAACCAATAACAATCCCATCACACCATGGCTATCTGGAAATGGAAAAGATAGGCTAAATCCACTATCTAATCCCAAAAAAATGCACGCCAATGACAAAAAAATAATCATATACCAACAAGCACATACCACGAATGTCAAAACCATATAGGAAATCATACATGCAATTTGTTACTTGCAAGTATTCCCTCTGAAACTACTTAATCCTTGCCTTCCTTTGCTTTCTTTATCCTTCTATGTTTTTCCATTGATTTCCTCTCCTTGATTTCCCTTGCTTGCTTTCTTTCTTTATCCTCTTGGTCCTCTTCTCCTCTCTGAGACAAATTCTAAAACTAAATTGAGAAAACTATACCAACTAATGCTATGAGGTCTTTTTATTAATGAGGCCTCTGATTTCTTCAATTATCCATTATTTTCCTTCATTTTCCTCGTCACATGCAACTTGTGACATTTCACCTTCCTTTTTTCCTAATTCCCATTATTTTCATAAATTATGTGCCAAAAATATCTTTTTTCCTTTCCAAGTACTTAGCCATTGCCTTTGCTAATTTCACTTAACCATAAACACATCTAGTGATTCCCACTACGATATTTTTCCCAACATTCAATGTGGAATAAGTGTTCCATAACCGTGGTCGCATTTTACCTTTATTAACTTTTATTACATGAAATTTTAACCCAGGTGTTGGGCACAAACGAACTTGGTTCGGTTTTGGTCAAAGGATCTGCATTTTGAGGAACGAAGCATGCGGAGTCTGCAAAGTTTTATTTACTGTGTGATGTTTAGGGGTTTTTGGGTTGGTTAAATTCCCTCATTTTGTAATGGGTATTGGGTGTTAGTTCATTGTTATATCGAATCCATGGTATGTGGACCATGGTCTTGTAGTAATGAAATGCATATAAGGACTTATAGTGCCTTGTCAAAAGTAATAGAAGAGGGAAGTCATAGATGAATCATTGATATCTTCTAGATTTAATCTCCATTTTGGGATTTAGGAGAAGGCTCCATAGCTAAGTGCAGAGAGGCCTAGGAAGAGTTTGCAGCTGATTTTGTAGACCACTTGCAATTGGGTACACAGGTTGAGAAGTTATATGTATTTAAGATCTATGTTAATAAAATAACAAAAGGTTTTGGCAAAGTATTAGCTATTTGTGTTTATTATCTATGTTTATACATATTTTTATGCTTTTTTTTTACTTAATTATGTGAAAGAATACATGTTACACTATTTTTTGATATGTTTATGCGATAAGTGAAAATATGTGAAGTAACTCATCAGTGCGAAGTTATTTATGCATGCAAAGTTGTAGATAGGTCTAAGACATAAGTAAACACATGGGTGCCACATCGCACATATCCCTTTGGCTACAAAAACCTGGTTCTGCAACATCACATAACTGCTTCGAGTGAGACTATCATCTGCTTGCAGGTCATTACCAAAAGGGCGAGAGTGTTGAGGGTTTTATTGATGCACAGGTAACTTTGAACCTGGGTCCAAGCCCATTGAGCCAACAAATGGTTCTGCTGCCATGACAGGCATCTGTTTGAGGGATATGTTTTGGTGTCTCCTGAAGCAGGAAATCCAAGAGTGGGTTGAAAAAGAGAGTGAATTTGGATTTCATGAAAATAGAAATATTTGATTGATGACTGAAATCTTGTTGCAGAAGTATATCTTTGAAGAATAGTATGAAATCTTCTTTGGGTCATTTAAAATTTAATTATATGAGTGGGTATCAAAGTTGACTAAGGATAAGACATTTTTTAAGGGAGACAAACCTAAGGAGTTGAATCTCGTATTGATACAACGACTAAAGTACGTCAATAACAGGACCTCAAGAACTATTGATTTCTGGATTGATATAATTTTGGGAGCATTTATCACTGATTTCGTAATAGACACAACTATATCTTACAGTGAAGTTGAGAAGATATTTTTTGGTGGTTTGTGAGGTATGTACTTGAACTCTTTGAAGTTGTGGATGAAAATTCTTTTATATGAAAATGGCGTACTACGAATGTAGTCAGATTAATGTTTGGGCAAAGAGGGAATAATTCTAAACCATAATTTAAACGAAGTGGGAAGTTCTATAGAGTAGATCATAGACCAAAGAAATTTATTGAGACTAGCTATAGTCCCTTGTTAGGTGGGTATGCAACTAAAGAAGAAGGATGTAATCCTGCAATCCTACAGTATTCCACCTCCCATCCTCAAGGTGCATCAATGTTAGAAGTTGAGAAAAATCAGGGCATCTTTAGGATTCCCCATCAATACACTCCCCTTATCCACCATCCCCCTCCCCATAATTCCCCTACACCACACCCCCCTCCACCTCCCCCTCGCTCCACAAGAAGAAAAATGACCGATGAGATTAAGCTATCTATATTTAAAGAGCTTGGATTAGAGGACCGTGACCAGTTTTGGTTCGTAGTTGATGCAATATGGGAAGCAAAACAAATCACTGACGAATATGTAAAGAAGGTGCATCTCATCACAACATTGCGGGAAAGGGAATTGACATGGTACATGAAATATTTTGTCACTAATTCGGCTACTTCGTTGGATGATATTAAGAATGTGCTGGAATCAAAATTCAAGAAGGTGAAGTCAGAATCATAGTGCATTATAGAGATAAAGGAAATCAAACAATTGGCTACTGAGTCCATGTAGGAGTTGGATCAATGATTCAAGATATTAATGGGATGAGTAAGCTTTTACGTACCCTTACAACAACATAACCAAAGGTTTATAGCCACACTACTGCCACATATCAGGTTACCCTTGACATAGTAGAAGATCATGACTCAAGCTAAAGCATTGGAGATTTCGATGAAGTTGGAATCTTCGCCAATCAGTGGTACTCATGCAGAAGTACAACAAATTTAGGGCCAGATAGCAAGTTTGACCTTAGAATTTCAAGATCTTAAGAAAGGTAAAGATACCATATGAGAAGTATGGTGCACAAAATTAAAAGCAGAGGGCCATCATAATGATCAATGCCCAATGTTCATAGATTAATTGGCAAGTGGAGCACCTAATCCAGTGAACCCAGGATCAAGTTTGTGGTGTGATATTTGAAGAACGAGAGGCCAACATGGCTCTGGATATTTCTCTTAATTAAAGAAGCGCATACAAACCCCAAAGAAGTTTTTTTGCAACTTTTGTAAATCAGTAAGCCATGATGAGAGAAATTGTCAAAGTTATGGCTTGATGATGGAGCGCACTGCTGATGCTTATAGAATACAAGTTTAAGGACATACACATGAAGAGCCAGGTCAGCATGCTCTTCGATAAGGTTTACGAGGAGGAGGAGGAGGACCTGGTCGAGGATGCAGCTAGATTATCTATTATATTTGTGGACAAGCAGGGCACTTTGCAAGAGACTATGAGAACCCTATGATAACATACAACTACTGTAAGTCTTTTGATCACATAATAGAAGAATGTCTTGTCCTTTTCTTGAATATGTAGGAGAAAAGGAACTAGTAGCCCATAACAAATCTTCAAATGATGACTATTGAGCCAAGGGAAGATCAACTGCGCATTGACACTGTAACAAGAAGCGGAGCTGGAACTGGAAATGATAAAGCTTATGAGAAGAAGGAAGTTGAAGCTACATGGGTAAGAAAAACTAATGAAGAAATCCATACATTTGATATTATGAAAGAATACAATTATTCATGGAGGTGAGATGAAGCTTTATGGATGATGGGGCTTCAACCTCTATCATGCATCCAACACCGAGGAACAAATGCGAGATAGTATCAGTTGCGACACAAGATGTGGATCTAGATATTTTGAAGTATTTTATACAGACTTGCATGAAGTTGTTAAGAAACGATAAATTTATGGAGGGATTACAGGGACTAATATAATCTTCTTATTCTAAGGAAGTGCCACAGAGTAGGATGCATGTAGTAAACAACCTACAATGACATAGGAAGAGGACTAGAAAATAAATGAGGCTTATTTCACAGATTGGAGAATATGACATGGATCAGGTTATCCTGGATCTAGGATCTGATGCCAATGTCTTGCCAAAGAAGAATCAGGAATTGATGGGTAAGCCAAAGTTGCAATGGTCCTCAATCAAGCTGAAGATGGCGAACCAACAAAATATTTTTCCTCTAGGAAGGTTGTCAGGTATGACGGTATAAATTGAAGGAGTGCGCACTACTACAAACTTTGAAATGGTTGAAATTGTGGATGATTGTAATCCCTATCCTGCGTTGCTTGGATTAGATTGTTAATTTACTAACATGGCTATAATTAACTTGAAGAAAAGGAAAATGATATTTTAAAGAAACAATTTGAGAGTCATTGTTCCATTATATCCATCAGAGGAATCGAGGTATACTAAACCTTTTAAAGAGGAGTACAACGCAGAAGACATTGACAACATTTATCATATCAAAACAAAAGGAGAAGAATGGATCAAACCTACTGCAGATGGAAGATTGGGTTGGGAACAAGATATTTCCTACACTTTAGATTCAGAAGAGGACTTAAAAAACTAGCAAAATAGGTTACATGAAGTGTTTACAAGCCGATGTGCAAGGATCAGTAAAGCAGTACGTTTTATGAAAATAGAGGTACATTATTTACCTTTTTATGATGGTTTGGATAATGTTGATACTTTATTTAGATTCTATGACAGACAGGTGCTGGAATTTCAGAGGGTGTTAGCTCTGTATTTAGCGCTAATATCCATTCCTATTAGATGGCGGGGTGCACATAAGAAGAATATATGAGATTGGAAACAATGTTGAAGATTGATGTGGGTAAGGTTTGGTCAACTAGAAACAAAACTGGCGGATAAGAATGATGTTCAAACTTATCCTAGAGAACACATACAACTCTATATGAGAACATGGAAAGACATTCTGCGAGAAGAATGGGTGCATGTATTCATCCATACCTTGGAGAGAATTCCTTAAAGTTGGTATTTGGAAACATAATTGTGACATGGTACTACAAGATGGGCATAGATGGTTTATGGATTCATAATGACATTTAGTTTTGAAGATGATTGTCCACATATAGATGTAGCCCTTTAGATAGTTAAGAAGAAGATTTTTGAAAATGAATTTCGATGTACATGGCAACCTGATTAGACCGCATAGTTACAGAATTTAATGGAATGGTACAATATCACTGTAGAAGAGGAGGAACATCCCCACAATATCGACATCGTAGAATATGGAGGTCACCGCGAAGTGAATCGACCTGAAATAGGGATGCCTAATATAATGAATCCACTAAAGAAGAATAGGGTGAATATAGGATCAGAGGATGAGACAAAGTTTGCAATGATAGGAGATTCCTGGGATGAAGACATAGTCAACAAGATAACATATATTTTGCATGAGTACCAAGAGGTGTCTCCCACTAAGTTCTCATATACAAAGGGCATAGTAGGAGACTTGTGAGTTATGAATATTACTTTGAAACCTGACACGAAGCCTATCAAGCAGAGACCTTATATACTGAATCCAAAATATAAGGAAAAGGTGATGTAATAATTAAAAAAGATGATAGAATTTGGGATCATCAAACCTGTCAAAGAGTTTGAATGGGTAAGTCCCATGGTGGTTCAGGAAAAGAAGGAAAAAGGGGAAATCAAAATTTGTGTGGAATTGAGAAAATTGAATGACGCATGTCTACATGACCCCTTCCCTACACCGTTTACAGACAAAGTATCAGACAATGTAGGATGAAAAAAGGTTTATTATTTCCCATATGGATTTCTCGGGGTACCATCATAAGAGAATTGCGTTAGAGCATAGAAATAAGACAACCTTTGCTAGAATGGGGATCTTACAAGTACATAGTCATGCCTTTTGGTTTGAGGAATGCTCCTACCATATTTTCCAAAGCTGTAGTTGTAGCCTTCAAAGAATATATACAATTTTTTTTGGAATTTTACTTCGACGATTCCACAATCTTTGGGATGTTGAACAAGAATGTGGCAAGCTTGAGGTTGATGCTGGATACATGTAGACAATACCAAATATCATTGAACTTGAAAAAGTGTACCTTCTATGCACCACTTAGTACATTGGTGGAACATGTAGTTTGTAAGTAGGGACTAATGGTGGATCCTGCAAAGATCGCATTTACTGTGAACTTCCTAGCACCGAAAATAGTAAGACAATTGTGCACGACACTCGGACACACTGGCTATTAAAGAAAGCTTATAAAGGGGTATGCACACATAACTATGCTAATGGAGAAATTGCTGAAGAAAGATGTGAATTTTTAGCAGAGAGAAAAGTGGTAGAAAATTTTGGATGTACTGAAAGATAAGATGGTGACTGCACTTATGCTTGTTTTCCTGGACTGGAATAAGGAGTTTCATGTGCATGTTGATGCATCTTGCATAGCATTGGGTATAGTATTAGCATAGCCAAGAGCAGGAGAAATTGATCTCCCCATAGAATTTGCAAGGAGAAAACTCTCCAAGGCAGAGAATAACTATAGAAAAACAGAAAGAGAGGGTTAGCTATGGTATATGCATTACAGAAGTTTAGACACTACTTGTTGGGACTGCATTTCAAGATGTTCTTCGATCACTTTGTGCTGAAATTGTTGGTGTCAGTCTTTGAAACCTTCCTCCAGTGATCAAACATGCTCTTACAAAGTGATTTTAAGGTGTCAAGGTCAAATTTTGTCATTTCAGTGAGTCTTCAAGCAAAATTTGGTCACTAGGTATTAGGTCTAGGGTTTGTTTTCACTCCTTTCAAAGTTTTCCAAATTTCAATCCATGTCACCATTCAGTTGAGTGTACCATCATTAAGAGGGTTTTCATCATCATGTCAGGTTCCAATGGGTCATTTTACACCTTGTTCATGCTTCAGTTGTGCCTAGGTAAGGTTCATTTCCCTCTCCTAGGGTTTTGAAGGTAATTTCTCCTGGATGGTCAAATCATCAACAAAACTTGTATCCTAATGTTCATACACCTTCCCCTATCCTTAATGTACCTTATTAAACACTTCCCATCACTGATATCCCTCAAATTCCTCGTTTTTGCACAAACCCTAGTTTCTTGCTACAATTTGACAATTATCTAGGCTAGGCCTGTGTTTTTCCCTTTTGGACCCCTTCCCCTCGCTCAATATTTGAAATTCCACTTCCCCTGCTTCCTGACATCCCTCCCTACTTCCCAAAATTTTCTCAAGAATTTAGAAGCCCCTTATCCCCTTCATTTCACTTCATTTCGACAAATCCCTTGTTCCACACATCGGGATAGGTTTTACTCCAATGATGTTTCTGAGCAAGAAAAGACAAATTTGGGAAAATTGAGAGACTTTTTTGTCCAAAATAGGTCAAGGAAGAAAAAAATCCTTCAATTTTTACACAGGTTTCATGGTTTTAGAGAAATGTCAAAAATACAGTTGCCTCAAGAGAATTGATGCACCTTTGAAGTGATCTTGGGAAAATCAAGATATCTCCTATCTTGGTTGGCCAAATGACTTGCTTGATAAGTCAAATGAAAACTAGACACAAGTTATTTCCAATTAGCTATCATGAGCTTCATTCAGGGTTGAGTAAGACCTTCAAATATTGACTGCAACAACACTCTACCTTTAGGCAGCCTCATTTTGCACATTTTGACCAGTCTTGGGAGATTTGACTTTTTACAGAGCAAATGAACTCCAAATTGAAACATTCAAGTTTTTTGTGAAAGTAGACTCAATAAGATTTCCAAAGAGCTATCCCACGCCCAATTTGGACACCAGGAAGGCCTCCAAAACGGGTCTTCAAAAAGGCGCTACGCACCTGTTCTTTGGCGCAACACACCTGGGTAGTGGCACGACGCACCTGCATGCTTAGCCCAAATTTCACTCAAATCATCTTGCAAAGCTCCCAAATATTAAAAAATTTATTCCACGAGTAATTGAAACATTCTACTTTTCCATTTAAAAATATTTACCCATCCTTCATGGTGTTTTAAAAGGTGAAAAAACAAACCCTACTTGCTGCATAGTATATTGAAAAATTGCCTAGGATTTTCAAAAGTTGTCTTTGTTGTTGTTTATTTCTCTTTCTCATTTTCACATCCTCTTCACTATATTTCCCTCATTTCATTTTACCTCCCCTCTCTCATTCACACTCATCCATTCCCTTATCCCTAAAACTGAAAACCCTAATACCTAATCCCACAACTCCCAAACTCTAATTGGCATCTCTAAACCCTATCACTTCCCAAAAACCCTATAATCATCACAAAATCCATCATTCGTAGTCCCCACTCATCAATCCCTTCATTGAAAAACAAGCACCTATTGTTGATATAAAATATCTTCATACTCATCATTGAAACACCATACAGTGGCAAACATGGAGACAGATTCACCCTATGAAAAAGATGAAGAAACAGTAAGTGATTCCTCCCAAGAAATTCATGCACCAAGAGAACTTCACAAGGGAGGAAAACACATCCGGGAGGAGCCCACTACACTTAATGAGCTATTTGTTTGCCCTCTTGTTGTAGCATGTTTCAAACATCAATCTTGCTACCAGTTTTGTGAGATGGTGGAAATAGTCAAATGCCACCACGAGCTTGCTAGACTATTTGTTCTCCATCTTCACAATGGCCAGGTCAATTTGGCAGGTGTTACCTTCACTTTGACACCTAAAACTATAGTTGAAGCAACAGGTATTCCGAATGTGGGTGAACAGTGGAACAAATGGCAGCTAGTGGACAAAGAGCAATATGAGCCTTATATCAAGGCTGGATTTCAGAGGAATATCAGTAAGGTCTTCCCTTTTAGACACATACAGGACACATATGCTTCCCTTATGAAACTCATAATCAAATATTTCTGCTGTGAAGGTAGATTTTCTCACTTATACACCTATCATGTCAGATTGTTGACGCATTTTACTAGAGTGAGGATGATGAACATCCCATATTTCATATGCCGGAATATTGAGAAAATGACCACATTGGTGCAAGGGAAACCTCCTCATCAGTAGTACAACAATATCTATCACTTTGCATTGATCAAGATTGTGGTTTTGCATCAGCTGAGTTTACTGAATGTTTCATGGGATGATTTCATTTCACATGAGGCCCTCACAAGCCCTCAAGTGACCCCATCAGTTTTTCATGAGGCAGGAGGGCCTTCACATCAGTAAGAGGTGCATGAAACTCAAACCACCAGTCTGCCAGTGTTTGTCACTTATGAGAAAGGCACAAGGAGATTGTTTGTAGTAGCAAAACAAGTACTATCTCCACCCGGGGTGGAAGGGGTCTCATTTCCTTCAACAACAAAGCAGGTACATGATAAAGGTAAAGAACCATTGCATGATGAGGGACCTTCTGTAGGTCAATAGAGAGATTTCATTCTCATTCAGGATGATGACATTGATTTGGGCTCCCAAAGCTAAAAGCTCAAGGAGATCATCCAAGAATAGCAAGCTGGCATTCATGACTTGTCTCTCAACCTGGAAAAAGCCAAGTGGGTAATAAATTATCTTGAGCAAAGGAACAAACAGTTAGAGGACTAGAAGACTATCTTGGAGCTCCAAAACATAAGAGAAAACCGGCAAGTAGCCAAGAGGAGGAAAATCAAGTTGACACCGCTAGAGCAAGAGATTGAAGTTGATCGTGAATCTTGGCTTGAAAGGGCAAACAGGAATTTGGAGAAGATGTTGGCAAAGGCCAAAAAAGAGAGAAAGATGTTGAGGCACATGGCCTATCACTCTTTGGAAAGAAACAAAGTTTTTAAAGCAAGAATAAGGACTTTGAAGGTCAAGTTGAGGAAAACTTTGAGGAAGAGGAAAGAGCAAGACAAGCTCAAGATTTTGGATGAGGCTTCCTTAGCCCAAAATAGCACTTGATGCAGGTTACATTGTCCAAATTTCAAGAAATTTGGCACACTTTTTGTCAATTTTGAAAATTTGAAGCAAAACACAGATTTTTCTGCTTGGTGCATAGCGCCACCTGGCGCTCGCTTTTTCTAGGGACCTCCTTTGAAGGAAAACTCAGCATTTTTTTATTCCTCATGCAAAATTATGAATGCCTAGAAATGGCTGGAAGATTTTGTCAAGTTTTGAGCTTCCAAAAGGGTCAAAAACACCTCCAAAATGCCTTTTTTTCCCCTTTTTGGCCACATAGGAAGCAGTGTTGGGAGAACTCACTTTTGGAGGGGCAAATGGACACCAAATTCAGAAATTCCACCTGTTCTAGAAAGTAGATAGATAGAAATTTCCAAAAAGCTGACTTGGAGTAAATCTGGTGCACGGGAAGGCCTCCAAAATCAGCTGCAAAAAGGTGCTATGCACAAGGACATTGGCGCGATGCACAGGATGGAAAATTGTCATTTTTGCCAAAAAACTCTATTTTTCGACTAGTTTTTTCTCAGTTTGACTTTTCTCTCTCTCATAGTAAAACTCATTATGTAATTTGAGCTAGCTTGATGGAATTTAATGTAAAAATGTTAAAAATTCACTCATGGAAGTAGATACATCATGAAAAGGTAGTTTTGAACTGAATGAATCAGTGTCCTAGGTTTTAGAGGCAAGCTGTTCCACTGCCTGCTTTTCAGTTCTTAGTTTAGATCTTGTTGAAACAAATCCTAAACTCATGAATTCGACCCCTAAAGCATAGCATGAGTTGTTTTTTGCCTATATCTAGTAGTTTTTCAGTCATCTTTAAAGGTTGGACTCTTGTGAATGCTTTGAGCATTATTGTACATTCATCTCCGCAGTTTGGCAAAGGAATAGACCAGGGTTTGTAGCCTTTTGTGGGATTCTTGTGGCAACTTGATTTGGTATTGTTTTCCCTTCTATAATGCAAGTTTACATGTGTTTATGTATGCCATCATCTCTTTCTGTTCAGTTTAACTAAATGAATCAAGGACAAAGGTTGCAGTGCTCTACCTAGGGTTTGTTTAGTTATTTATGTTTTCAACTATTTGAAGAGGATTCCTGAGACTCTCATGCCCTCTCCAACTCCTCACCAATCATAAGACTCTCCATATCACTTATTTCAAAGTACTAAACCATTTGCCTACCTCGTCCCACAGAAAACTCTACAAGACTAAGTCCATTTTTCGGACCCAAATCTGCCTTTCACATTTGAGCCAACAAACCAACATTAAATTCATTCAAACTCCTCTGAGCATAAACCTAGCCTAAAATTAGTCTTTACATTAGTCATCTCAAGCTTCATTTGCTATATTTTCCTGGGATTGATGTTAAACATGGTTTGATGTTACCCTAGATCTTGCGTTTCTCAACCTAAGGTAGATTTAGGCCCTAACAGAAATATTTGGTGAATAAACCTATTTTAGGAGGGAAACTTTGTCGATGGTTGTGTTGATGCCTCGAAAATCGCTGCAACAACATTGGGGATAACCACCCGGTCCGGACCTTAGTACAGCTCCTTTTCCGTTTGGAATAGTGGCTCCGACTGGGGATAATGGGACCAGTTTCCCAAAAGTGGATAAACGGGATGAATGGATGATTTATAAACTAAGCTAACGGTGAGTGAATAACTAAACTATTAACAAGAATACATAAACTATAATCTATCCCGGGAACTTATTTGAGCTTTAAAGTGCAGCGCTTGATGATCTGTGTCTATAAACAGGCATATAGATGACTCTATTTAACAGACATAGACATTATTTCATTCATGATTACTATGCTTAAATAGTTAAGCAAAGTGATTAAAGCGATATTACCACACTTATCATTTATATCATTGACATATACATGATTAAAAAGAAACACATCATAAAACATCCAATAGTGGAATGAATATAGATCTGTTGTTACAGCGCATGCATATAATCAATAATAGCAAGAATAATCACATAGCAATTCATATGAAAGGAATGAATTCAGACATAGATAGAAATACCATATGAGCTGCTTGACACTCCCAATATCAATCGCTACTTGTAGTTCTTCCTTCAACGCAAAAACATTCTCAACAAAGACAATAGTGCACAATTGCATAAAAAGCTTCCTTGTCGAATTAAGAACAACTGGTCCAGTTTCATAAAAGAATATTGACTGAAGCACAATAGTGCAAACTTCAGTCTTTTAAGTCTGGTACAAAACTTTACGACCCTTTCCAAAACAATGAAAGGGTCTATAAATACTAAATTAATCTAAATATCTATTAAACTGAAATCCTACTAAATTGGTATCAATAAATCTTGATCCTATTTCCCTCAGTGATCTGGCAATCGGCGGCATGATTCATCAAGTAGGCTGCTTGCCTTTAAATTTGAGCTGACTTATCGCAAGCATTGGCTCTACTTCAAGAGGTTTGTTGAGGCGAGAACTGAGCTGGGCGGCATAGGCGGCATCCTGAATATCGGGAATTATATACCAGATTGCATCTGTTAGGCACTTAAGGGCGGCTCTCTGTGTGTGCGGCTTAATCAGGAAGAGCCAATATGCTTCGAAGGTTAAACTGTTAATCCCGGCGATTAATCTCCCCTTTTCCTCTAAATCAGAATAACATGATTGCTCCAATATGTTTGTTGTTGTCATCTTTCTTGGTGTACATTGGCAAATCATATTTGCTAAGTAGAGAGTGTTGTTAACTAGTTCAACTAGATTGCTGGAAGTTGATTTACATCTTGAAGCCGCCCGCTCTGCTTTCATCACCTGAGTCTGCCATTCTGTGAAGAGTATATATTTATGTGTTTCTAAGATCCTGGGCAAATTTACTGCTCTCCCTTGATCAGAATCTTGCCAGTCAAGATATGCAGTTATGATCTCTTCGGCTTGGTCTAACTCATTTCTGGCCTTCTCTACCTGCTGATTTATGGATGTCGTTAACTCACATAGTGGCTTTGCCTGAGCGATTTGTTGACACAGGAGCCTAATTTGGGATATTAATGCAGTGTTTATTTGTAATTCTTTTGCTCTGAATTCATCCACTTGTGGAGCACCCTTTATTCTTTCGAGCTGCGATGACAATTGAGCGATTTGCTCATCTTTTGTTTTCATCATTTGCTCGTTTGTTGCCCTCAATTGTGCCAATGCCTCTGATAATTCCTTCTGTTTCTGGATCGCGCTTTGGTCGATCCTTTTCTTTTCTGCCTGCAATTGCTGAGTTAATTGACTGTTCACTTGTTGTTGTGTCAACAATTGATGCTCCGCCTGTTCTGCCTTCTGCTTTGATTCAGCCAACTCTGCCTGTAATGCGAAAATTTCTTGATCCTTGGTTTTTAGTAGAAGACTTACCTCCGATGCCTTATCGATTGTCGTTGCCGAATAGGCTCCCGCATATTGCGACAGTTTTGTCAGGTCATCGGAGGGGTTGAATTCCTCCTTCCAAACCACGCTGCCAGTAACAGTTTGCTCTAGGAAAAGGGAAGGTTGATCAATCTTCCTTCTTTTCCTTTGTCGTTTTACCACTGCTCTATGCCTCGGGCTGTAGAAAACATCCAGGGGAGGAATATCTTCTACCTGGAGAATGATTTGGTCGGAGGGGTATTTTGGTATTACTTCAACATCCTTAGAAATGGGTGGGCCGCTGGTTCCACTTAGAACCTGAGGTGAAGTGATGTCCTGTGTATCGTTTGTCTTGGAAGTGTCTGTATCTTTGGAACATTCCAACCCACTGATGATAGAGTCAAATTGCTTCCATTCCTGGAGAAATTTAGGGTCAATACGAGTATCTATATTGACATCAATGGTGGTTTGTTTCTGCTTTTCGACTTGAGACTCCTTCCGTACTTCTTCCTGCTCTTTCTTCTGTTGTTCCTCTTGTTCTTTCCTTTGTCTTTCCTTTTGCTCTTTCATTTGCTGTTCCTCTCTCTCTTTCCTCTGTCTTTCCTCCTGCGCTCTCTTCTGCTTTTCTTCTTGTTCTTTCATCTGCCTTTCCTCCTGTTCCTTCTTATGGTCCTTTGTTATAACCAGAGGTTCCTTTGACTGTTGCCAACCAGGCTCACTTGATGATGTCGCTGGGGTTGTTGCTAGTAAATCTAGAGGCAGAGTTTGCAACCTCTGTTCTGTAAGTTTATTAAATTCAGTCAACCCTTCATCATTATACCTTGCTATGGCGAATGATCTAGCCTGACCTATTGACTCAGCTGAGGAGAACAGGTCATCAAAGATATCTTCCTTATGATCAAATCTTGTCAGTTTGGCCTGTTCTAATGCATTATAGGCAACTTTATTTGGATCGAAATGCCTATTTGGGAGAGTCGCTAGAGTCAAGGATTGAATTTTTGTGGCTTCCTTTTCTACATGTTTGAGGTCATGCAGGGTATATACACCACACCTCAAAGGAAAAGAGGGCCAGCCTTGCTTCTTATTCTTCTTGAGCATTTGTGTAACACTCTCTGCAATGATTTGGTAAGAAATTTCCCTCGCTAGCAGTTTATCCGGTATGTACAAAGGGAGGACATGGGGTCTGGCTTGGATGCCGAAAACTCCTATGTAGGTAAACCTCTCCTCTCCAAACCATTTACCTATTCCGGTTAAATCAATTCCGGCTTGATAGGAAATCTTGGGAGTAAGTCTATCGAAAATGGAATAATGAATAGGCAACATAAAGCCATTACAGACTTGGTATAGATCATGTTTATAAGAAGATTTCCACAATTTCTGATGATATATATGAATAGGTGAGGGGTCTTGTGCAGTCCACCTCCAGCCGACTACGGGGAATTCAGAGTTAAAACAGAGGGTATCTAGAATATAGGCACTGTAGTAAAATGGGGGAATTACTCTTTCAGAAATACGGGTCTTGTTTCTAAACTCAAGCACAGCTTGTGCTAATTTGTCAGAAAGGATAGTGGCCCAATCCATAATTATACTGTTCACTGCTGCTTCCATTAGAGGAACCATTTCTATGGTAAAATTAGCAGAGTCATGCAATCCCCATAATCTACACATCATTATTCCCGCATAGAAATAAGGAGAAGCCAAAGAATCAACCGAGTACTTACCGGAAGATTCGTGTTTGTGTTTGGCTGGATTTTGTCTCCAATCCCAGATGGGTTCGGATTCAACTTCGTTTTCATTTGCAAACTTCTCCAGGAATGCCTTATTATATATCTTCTCTGGCTCGGGCAAATGATACATTTTCCTTAGATCATCCGCCCTGAATGATCCAAAAATTCTCCCGTCTCTGGTGCTGAAAGTTCTATCCAAGATTGGGATTTCTTCAATCGCCCATCGCACGACGTCTGTGTATGGGAGAATTTGCTCCCTGGCCGCTATCCTGTGAAGGAAAGAGTTGGCTAAATCCTTGAGAGTACTCTCAGACTTCCGAAGTAAATCCACACTAGCTTCTACTACTGTCTTTACTGGTTCTTTGGCTTCAGTCAGGTTGTAAGTGCCTTGCCAAGTAACTCTGGTGAGACCCGTACATGTAGTATCAGATATCAAGCCCTTCATTTTGTCCACGACAGCTTGTCCTGCAACTGGTGTAGCGGAAGCGCCCGTGGTCTTCTTGGATTTATTCCCCATCTTGCTTGAGCTTTCTTCTATGGATAAATTCTGCACAGCGGCAAAAATAAACGTAACACAGAGATATGCTAATGAAAATCCAATATGGGAAAGATATATTGATCAAAGTGTGCTGAGAGATTAACTCTTAAAAATGGCTGCAGATACAATCCATGGGAAGATCTTACTATTACATTAAATGGTCGTTTAAGACCTGCCACCCCTTAAATGCTCATTACACCATTATTCGGCCGAATGGCCCGCTTAAGCGTGCTATGGATATTTTGGCGGTTGAGATCGATTTATTAAGAGATCAGGCTTTAAATATGAATAGATCACGATATCCTTCCTTTTAACGATTTTTTGAAATCCGCGCTATATCATAATCGGGTGTTGGGAACACTTTAAATCCTTATGTTGACAATCTTGAAACCCCGATCGCCGATAGCGATATCGCATCGCATCGGGAGAATTGGTGTTATGCAAACATATGGATAGCATACCACCGATCGCCGATAGCGAAATCGCATCGCATCGGAGTGAATGGGCATAACAATGTGCATGGATAGTGTATCACCGATTGCCGATAGCCAATATCGCATCGCATCGGGGGCATGACCTGGGCGCCTTATTATTGTGCATAGGATATTGCCGATTGCCGATTGCGATATCGCATCGCATCGGGGTGAATGGCTTAAGGTGCTTTTAAGACTTCGTGCAAAGTATCGCTGATAGTCGATAGCGATTTCATATCAGCAGGAACCCACATGTCACTTATTTGTGTTTCCAATGTCATTGCGATATGCGATCTTGCGATTGCTTTATCGCAATGATAAAAGATTGTTTTAATTGATCAAAAATGAGTTTTTCCAAAGGTTTTATATAATGTCTTCATTTGATTTGCGGACCTTTTGCAATATTGATACCAATTAACTTCTAAAGGGACCCATTTCATATAATAATTTTGTAAATATAAATGATATGAAATGGGGGGTTGTTGTAGGGCACAACAATTGGCGATTCACTGGAAGAACCAGTTATCTCTGAAAAGTACATAAATACTTAAACTTTTGCGAAATAGAATTCTAATCAAAGGGGAAAATTCTAATATAACTAGGTATATATGCATTCCAAGTAAAATGAATCTATTTTTGCTAATTTCCTCTCTTTTTTAAGAAAATAGATACATTCTAAGTTTTAAATAGGTCTCTATGGGTTTATAATGATAAAACAGAAAATTTTTCCAAATCAGCTTTTAAAATGAACTCCTCTGTCATAGGTAGAGCCTCTGCTGCCAGCAAACATTTATAGTTTCGACAGGGATACCTTTTAACCATGCTATTGTCCATTGTTCCATTCAATTAAGAGTGTGATTAATAGAATGAATTCAAAACATGTTTTCATATTTTGTATTTCATTTCCTTTTTCTGTTGTTGATAAGATAAAAAGCCATTGTCCTGGTTTGGTGGCCAGCTGTTGACAATGCCATTCACTGGTAGTAATCTAACCGAACAAGCTGGCTCGTGATGAGACCCCTTGTCTTATAATTTCAAGCCATTACCCTGTTTTGGTATGCAGTATTGGTAATGTCGGTTAAACTATTTCCTTATGAACATGGTAAGCAGGCTTGTAATAAGACCTCTTATCTTTAATATCAGATATTTTAGAATTACACTCTGAGTAATCATAAACTTTAGTGAATGGGATGAACAATCTTCTCCTTAAGAGCAAATGGATGACAGGGTGAGTGTTGAAGATGTTGAAATTGGATTAGCTTCTATTTTGATATTGATAACCTTTTGAGACCAATTTGAAAACAGAAAATGATTTACAATACTTTTAAACTTTTGAGAGGAGTTCACAAAACTTGAAATATGGTTTCAGAATACAATGATACCTAATTTCCTAGAAATTATTCCTTTTGGTTAAGAGTTCTATTATTTTAAAAGAAAATATCACTGTACTCCTGTAGATCAAATTTTCAAACACAGCAAAGGTCAATAGTAGATGCCTTACAACATTATTTTCTACAAATCCTACAAACTACAAAAATCTATCAAACTAAAAGGACAAGGGGTTACCTCCTCAATTAAAGAATTTCTTCAAGATAAGGCCATTAACAGGGAGAGAATCTCTCAACCCTGATAAGTATTGCAAGATAAAGGTCGAATGGCCTACCTTTTCACAGATTTGAAATGGTCCAAGCCACATCTTCTGGAACTTGGTGTGCTTTCCCTTGTCCTCATGGGCTTTGTCCCATTTCAGAACTAAATCACCGACTTGAAATTGTTTTGAACCGGATGAGACTGAATCAAAAGCTGCTTTGATGATTTGTTGATGTTTGGCATGAATAACCTTGGCTTTTTCTCTTTCTTCTTCTAATTTTAAAATTTGATCATGTCTAAGTTGAATAGAAGAAGAAGGAGATTCCTCAATGTACTGTACTAGGGCTAAAGAAGGAAGAACAAGATTTGTGGGCAATACTGCTTCTTTTCCATACACAAGATTGAATGGGGAAGAACCTATAGAAGCTTTTTGTGTTATCCTATCAGCCCATAATGCAAACATTAAGGATTTGTGCTAGTTTTTATGATTTTGTTCTATAGTTCGCTTAATGATTTTGATCAGATTCTTATTAGTAGATTCTGCTAAGCCATTACCCTGGGGATAGTAATTAGCAGAATACTTCAATTTAAACGCTCTTTTAATAGCGAAATCAAACATAGCATTTCCTGAGAAATAAGATGCATTATAAAAAACAAGAGCATTCGGGACACCAAACCTGGTAATGATGAATTGATCTATGAACTCAATGATTGCTTTAGAATTTGCTGTCTTCAAAGGAATGGCCTCCACCCACTTAGTAAAATAATCGGTAGCAGTAAGGATATACTTATGTTGTTTGGAAGATGGTGGAGTAATCTCCCCAATGATATCCAATCCCCATTGCTCAAATGGTTGTTCAATGTTGACTGGTTGCATAGGGAAAGCTGATTTACGTTGTCTTCCACTAGAAGTCTGGCAATTGAGGCATTTCCTTACATATTCGTGGGCATCTCTAAACAGAGTAGGCCAATAGTATCTAGCATGAATAATTTTGTGAGCTGTTGTATCAGCTCCAAAATGTCCTCCTGTTGGTCCATCATGTAACTCCTGCAAAACCTTTTGGGCTTCAGGTTTCTCAAGGCATCTTAACAAAATAGAATCATAATTCTGCTTAAAAAGCACGTCATCAATAATTGTGAAATTCTTTGCTTTTAACCTAATGGCCCTTTTGTTTTTATAAGACAGGTTTGGAGGGGCATAACCATTCTTTAAATAAAAGATTAAATCTGCATATTGAGATTGAGAATCAGTGACACTTATCTGGTTGATTTCTTCAGTTTCATTTGTATCGCCTGATTCTGGAATGTTGGATCCTCCTGCCAATATCCTGTAAAAACCTTGACCCCTAACAATCTTTGCTGGTTTAATTTCTAAGTCATATTCTTGAAGCGCTGTGACCCAATTTGCCCTTTTTTCACCCAGTTCTTTTTGGATTAATAGTTGCCTAACTGTAGGGAAAGGAACTATAACTTTTGTGTGGGTTTTCAAAAGGAAGGGTCTATAATGCTTGACTGCTTTAAATACAGCAAAGGCTTGTTTTTCTACATCGGAGTAATTTAATTCAGCACCCTGAAGATTTGAGCTAAAAAATGAAATGGGTGCTTCCAAATTGTGATCATTTAGTTGCGTGAGTACTGCAGCATAAGACAAGTTGGATGCGATGGTATACAATGTAAAATGATTAGAAAAATTTGGAGTATTTAAGGCTGGGGCATTGATTATTGATTGCTTGATTAGATCAAAAGCTTCCTTTTTTGCTGATCCCCACTTAAAGACTGAATTTTTCTTAATCATTGTTTGAAGTGGCAAAATAATTTGAGAAAAATCTGGAACAAATCTTTTAACAAAATTGATCTGGCCTAAAAATGACTGCATCGAATTTTTATTGTGTGGGAAAGGGATTTCAGAGATTTCTTTGATCCGATCAGGATCAATATAAATGCCATCTTTGGACACAATAAATCCCAAGAGCTTTCCTTGATCAAGAGCAAAGAAAGACTTTTTAGGGTTAAGAGAAATACCATATCTTTTGCAACGCTGAAAAATTTGACTTAGATCATGCAAATGATTATATCTTTCCTTAGAGAATACAGTAATATCATCTAAATAGACGACTACTGTTTTATTAATCAATCCTCTAAAAGCTATATCCATAGCTCTTTGGAATGTCGCTCCTACATTTATAAGTCCGAAAGGCATTTTCTGATATGCATATGTTCCCCATTTTGTTCTGAATGTAGTTTTAAGCTGGTCATCAGGATGAACCAGTACTTGGTTATATCCTGAGAAACCATCTAGAAAGGACATTAATTCGGAGCCAGCTACTGATTGAAGTATTTGCTCCATAGTAGGTAATGGGAAATTGTCTTTCAAGCTCGCTTTGTTCAAATTTCTGAAATCAATACAAATTCGAATGTCGCCATTTTTCTTTCTGACTGGCACAATATTAGAGACCCAATTTGAGTGTCGGACAGGAAAAATAATCTTGGCTTTCAAGAGTTTGTTAAGTTCTGATTTTATATGGCTCTCTAAGTTTGGATGTATTTTTCTTAACTTCTGCTGAATCGGTTTCTGGTCAGGAAGCATTGGAATGGTGTGCTGGATAATGGATGTATCATAAGTCTTCAAATCATTGTACTTCCAAGCAAAGACCTGTTTGTTTTTTCTTAACAGTCTAATAAATGCCTCTTTTTCTTCAAAGGAAAGTCCTAATCCTAAATTAATATTTTGAGGAGCTTGCTCAGTACCTAGATTTATCAATTCAAACCTAAGGGTAGAGCTTTGGAGCTTTGCATTAGTTACAGGTTTAAACCTGTCTTTAATATCATAAAGATCTTCCAGCTTTACCACAGGCTTAGGAATTGCATTTTCCTGAGGTGTTTCTCTCATTTGGGAGTCATGCTCATCTTCCTCAATGATTTGATTATCATAGGACTTCTCGGAAATTAAGAATTGTAAAACATCCTCATCATGGTTGAATACTCTCCAATTAGTGACATTGTCAGGCACTGAAGGCCTAAAAATCAATTCTATAGAAAATCTATCTAGGCTGTAGTCTTCAGAAGGTAAGAGCTTGGAAGCTACATTAGCTAGGAGATCGGCTGTCGAGTTTTGAGACCTGGGAATGGAGGAAATGTTGAATGCAGAAAAGTGCGAGGTAAGTTCCTGTACTAGCGATTGATAATTCTTGAGGTGATTCGAAAGACAATGAATTGCATTCCTCACCTGTTTAACAATAATTTTAGAATCGCCAAATACTTTTAGATATTGCACTTTAAGGCCGATTGCTTTATATAATCCCTGGACTAAAGCTTCATATTCGGCTGTATTGTTAGTGCATTCAAATTCTAGCCTACAGGACAACATTGTCTTTTCTCCTTCTGGGCTAACCAAAATACATCCTGCTCCTGAGCCCTCGCTAGACTTGGACCCATCAAAATATAAAGACCAAAATAAAGAGGTATTAACAAATGTATTTACAATTTTCTCAGCATCATTGAAACATCTAGACCTATCTGTTTGTGAAAAATTCTCAACCTGGGATGTAAAATGATTAACAAAGAAAGGGGATGGTTGGGCAACAAAGTTGCCGAAGAATGACTCTGATGAATAATTCCCCAAAATGTTGTTGTTGAATGCTACCGGCTAGTTTTCTTGCTCAAATTCAGTAACTGTGTGGGTCATATGTTTTTCTCGATCGACCCTTATTTGATTTGGCTTGCCCTTGTAGGGAAGCCACATATGTGACCAATCAGTGGAAATATACCCATGCAATTTCTCAGACCAATCCCTACTCAAAATTAAACCGTAAAATTCAGGTATATCAGCTATTAGGATATCAATCCTCTGCACTATTCTTGGATCAGCAGATAACCTAATGGTTACAGAATTAATTTCTCCTAAAACCTGTACTTTGGTCCTGTCCAATTGTACAATATGAATAGCAGACTTTTGAGGTTCAATGTTCAGTTTAGAACAAACTGAAGCTGGCATTATGTTAGATGATGCCCCTGAGTCAATTAAACAGTTGTGCAAGTTTCTATTGTAAATCTCATAGGTTAGAAGGAAGGGTGGAGTATGAGAATTTGATCTATCTCCAATCAGAACTGAATCGGTAGCTTCAACCATTCCTGGAGGAGGTTGGCCTGAATCATTAGCAGCTTTTGCACTGGGAAGAGGTGTAGAAGGAACAACATTTAATTCTTTAAGAAGTAATTTCTGCTGATGCTTTAATTTACTAAGTTCAAACATAGTAATGTTTGCTTTAGTTTTCTTCATGTCATCAACAATATTATATTCCATTGAATCTGATACCACTAATGTTTTAGATGTTGAAGGAGTATTAGAAGTTGAAGGCTGGTTTTGGGGAACTGCCACAGGTGATTTCTTTGCAGGTGTTTTTTCTTTGGTTGTAGCAGCACCAGCACTCCTTTTCTTTGACGTTACCTGAACAGGTTCGGAAGTACTTTTGCTTCTAGTAGTGACCGGGAATGCTTCTTCTTCGTTTTCGGTATCAGAGTTGGGGAGTATAAAATCCCACATTCCATGACATTCTACTACTTCTTCTTCATCGCTAGTTTGTGAAATCGATTCCTCTTCCTCTTCTTCTTGTTCTGAATCAGCATTAGATATGACATTTGGTGGCTTTGATTCATTTTTCTTAAAAGTTCTAAAGGGCCTTTTGGTTGATGTCTCAGCTACCTGTTTCTTTATTTCAACCATTTCATTTGATAAAGTTTTTAGAACTTTTTGCAAACCTTCCATGTCATAGGGGTCTTTTGAGGTTTTCTTTCTTGAGTCATCTTTAAAAGAGACCTTTTTGGCTTTTCTATCTTCCAGGGCAACTTTCTTTTCCAGGGCATTGATGCGTTTCTCCACAGCAAGCGCTTCTTTCATGTTTTCGGCTAAGGTAGGTTTCCCAGCCCTGTCTACAAAGATGGCTATATTGGCAGGCAGAGCTGTTATATACCATTCGCTCCGAATTTGTTCACTTGGTTTGGAGGCTGTGGGGATTTTATTTAGGAGTTTATTGAAGCGGGCATTAAATTCCTTAATTGGTTCCCTATGCTCTATTCTCAAATTGGAGAGGTCATTTATTAGGGTAGCCAAAGACCTATCATCTCCATATTTGGTAAGAAACTGCTCTTGGCAAGTGTTCCAACTGGTAATGGAACCAGGTGGTAGGGAAAAATACCAGGATCCTGCTGATCCTTGCAAAGTATAAGGGAAAAGCCTAACAACAACATCTTCTTCTGTTACTCCTTTCAAGTTGACTGCCAACATGAAATTATTGATGTGTTCCTCAGCCTGGGTCCCATTATCTGGATTAAACTTGGGTAGCCATTTTTCAGGAAGATCTGGTAATGGATGCAATGGTGCAGGCATATTGACTGCACCAGGTCTGGTCCATGGATCTGCCATTATAATAGCAGTAGTGGTTGATACTACCGCTGGAACTCCAGATGTCTGGGAAGGAAATAATGTTGAGGAATGAGCAGGTTGGGATGCTGAAGCTTCTAATCCCTGGTGAATGACAATATGTAATGGGGGAGTGGATGGTTGACTTTGCAGATAAGAAGTTGAAATGGAGGATGTGGATGAAAGCTCTTCACTGTCAGATCCTTCAGTATTTTTCTTCGCCTTTTTCCTTTTAGGTAAAGGGAACTCAGTGGGTTCAATACTGAGCTTTTCACTCTGAAGTCTATTGAGAGGGTGAGGTAAATTGGACTGCGAAGTTGCGCTGCTTTGTGATACCTCAGATTTCTGTGGCGAAATCGAGAAGCTCTGAAGTTTGTGGATAAGAGACTGAACTTCAGGTGATTCAAGACTTAATTGTTCTAGAGTATGATGGGTTTGAGCAGTGGTAGTTGATTCCTCTTCTTCTTGTTTGGATACTGGCGAACCAGCATGCGAATGAGAAGTTCGAGGGGATTCGGAGGGAGAATTACTCTTAGAATGGCTTGCAGATTTGGGTTTGTTTGCCATTCACAGTCAGGCCATCCTTCTAGCGCCAAAAATGTTGATGCATCGAAAATCCCTGCAACAACATTGGGGATAACCACCCAGTCCGGACCTTAGTACAGCTCCTTTTCCGTTTGGAATAGTGGCTCCGACTGGGGATAATGGGACCAGTTTCCCAAAAGTGGATAAACGGGATGAATGGATGATTTATAAACTAAGCTAACGGTGAGCGAATAACTAAACTATTAACAAGAATACATAAACTATAATCTATCCCGGGAACTTATTTGAGCTTTAAAGTGCAGCGCTTGATGATCTGTGTCTATAAATAGGCATATAGATGACTCTATTTAACAGACATAGACATTATTTCATTCATGATTACTATGCTTAAATAGTTAAGCAAAGCGATTAAAGCGATATTACCACACTTATCATTTATATCATTGACATATACATGATTAAAAAGAAACACATCATAAAACATCCAATAGTGGAATGAATATAGATCTGCTGTTACAGCGCATGCATATAATCAATAATAGCAAGAATAATCACATAGCAATTCATATGAAAGGAATGAATTCAGACATAGATAGAAATACCATATGAGCTGCTTGACACTCCCAATATCAATCGCTACTTGTAGTTCTTCCTTCAACGCAAAAACATTCTCAACAAAGACAATAGTGCACAATTGCATAAAAAGCTTCCTTGTCGAATTAAGAACAACTGGTCCAGTTTCATAAAAGAATATTGACTGAAGCACAATAGTGCAAACTTCAGCCTTTTAAGTCTGGTACAAAACTTTACGACCCTTTCCAAAACAATGAAAGGGTCTATAAATACTAAATTAATCTAAATATCTATTAAACTGAAATCCTACTAAATTGGTATCAATAAATCTTGATCCTATTTCCCTCAGTGATCTAGCAATCGGCGGCATGATTCATCAAGTAGGCTGCTTGCCTTTAAATCTGAGCTGACTTATCGCAAGCATTGGCTCTACTTCAGGAGGTTTGTTGAGGCGCAAACTGAGCTAGGCGGCATAGGTGGCATCCTAAATATCGGGAATTATATACCCGATTGCATCTGTTAGGCACTTAAGGGAGGCTCTCTGTGTGTGCGGCTTAATCAGGAAGAGCCAATATGCTTCGAAGGTTAAACTGTTAATCCCGGCGATTAATCTCCCCTTTTCCTCTAAATCAGGATAACATGATTGCTCCAATATGTTTGTTGTTATCATCTTTCCTGGTGTACATTGGGAAATCATATTTGCTAAGTAGAGAGTGTTGTTAACTAGTTCAACTAGATTGCTGGAAGTTGATTTACATCTTGAAGCTGCCCTCTCTTCTTTCATCACTTGAGTCTGCCATTCTATGAAGAGTATATCTTTATGTGTTTCTAAGATCCTAGGCAAATTTGCTACTCTCCCTTGATCAAAATCTTGCCAGTCAAGATATGCAGTTATGATCTCTTTGGCTTGGTCTAACTCATTTCTGGCCTTCTCTACCTGCTGATTTATGGATGTCGTTAACTCACACAGTGGCTCTGCCTGAGCGATTTGTTGACACAGGAGCCTAATTTGGGATATTAATGCAGTGTTTATTTGTAATTCTTCTGCTCTGAATAGATCCACTTGTGGAGCGCCCTTTATTCTTTCGAGCTGCGATGACAATTGAGCGATTTGCTCATCTTTTGTTTTCATCATTTTCTCGTTTGCTGCCCTCAATTGTGCCAATGCCTTTGATAATTCCTTCTGTTTCTGGATCGCGCTTTGGTCGATCCTTTGCTTTTCTGCCTGCAATTGCTGAGTTAATTGACTGTTCACTTGTTGTTGTGTCAACAATTGCTGCTCCGCCTATTCTGCCTTCTGCTTTGATTTAGCCAACTCTGCCTGTAATGTGAAAATTTCTTGATCCTTGGTTTTTAGTAGAAGACTTACCTCCGATGCCTTATCGATTGTCGCTACCGAATAGGCTCCCGCATATTGCGACAGTTTTGTCAGGTCATCGGAGGGGTCGAATTCCTCCTTCCAAACCACGCTGCCCGTAACAGTTTGCTCTGGGAAAAGGGAAGGTTGATCAATCTTCCTTCTTTTCCATTGTCGTTTTACCACTGCTCTATGCCTCGGGCTGTAGAAAACATCCAGGGGAGGAATATCTTCTACCTGGAGAATGATTTGGTCGGAGGTGTCTTTTGGTATTACTTCAACATCCTTAGAAATGGGTGGGCTGCTGGTTCCAATTAGAACCTCAGGTGAAGTGATGTCCTGTGTATCGTTTGTCTTGAAAGTGTCTGTATCTTTGGAACATTCCAACCCACTGATGATAGAGTCAAATTGCTTCCATTCCTGGAGCAATTTAGGGTCAATACGAGTATCTATATTGACATCAATGGTGGTTTGTTTCTGCTTTTCAGCTTGAGACTCCTTCTGTACTTCTTCCTGCTCTTTCTTCTGTTGTTCCTCTTGTTCTTTCCTTTGTCTTTCCTTTTGCTCTTTCATTTGTTGTTCCTCTCTCTCTTTCCTCTGACTTTCCTCCTGCGCTCTCTTCTGCTTTTCTTCCTGTTCTTTCATCTGCCTTTCCTCCTGTTCCTTCTTATGATCCTTTGTTATAACCGGAGGTTCCTTTGACTGTTGCCGACCAGGCTCGCTTGATGATGTCGCTGGGGTTGTTGCTAGTAAATCTAGAGGCAGAGTTTGCAACCTCTGTTCTCTAAGTTTATTAAATTCAGTCAACCCTTCATCATTATACTTTGCTATGGCGAATGATCTAACCTGACCTATTGACTCAGCTGAGGAGAACAGGTCATCAAAGATATCTTCCTTATGATCAAATCTTGTCAGTTTGGCCTGTTCTAATGCATTATAGGCAACTTTATTTGGATCGAAATGCCTATTTGGGAGAGTCGCTAGAGTCAAGGATTGAATTTTTGTGGCTTCCTTTTCTGCATGTTTGAGGTCATGTAGGGTATATACACCACACCTCAAAGGAAAAGAGGGCCAGCCTTGCTTCTTATTCTTATTGAGCGTTTGTGTAACACTCTCTGCAATGATTTGGTAAGAAATTTCCCTCACTAGAAGTTTATCCGATATGTACAAAGGGAGGACATGGGGTCTGGCTTGGCTGCTGAAAACGCTTATGTAGGTAAACCTCTCCTCTCCAAACCATCTACCTATTCCGGTTAAATCAATTCCGGCTTGATAGGAAATCTTGGGAGCAGGTCTATCGAAAATGGAATAATGAATAGGCAACATAAAGCCATTACAGACTTGGTATAGATGATGGTTATAAGAAGATTTCCACAATTTCTGATGATATATATGAATAGGTGAGGGGTCTTGTGCATTCCACCTCTAGCCGAGTACGGGGAATTCAGAGTTAAAACAGAGGGTATCTATAATATAGGCACTGTAGTAAAATGGGGGAATTACTCTTTCAGAAATACGGGTCTTGTTTCTAAACTCAAGCACAGCTTGTGCTAATTTGTCAGAAAGGATAGTGGCCCAATCCATAATTATACTGTTCACTGCTGCTTCCATTAGAGGAACCATTTCTATGGTAAAATTAGCAGAGTCATGCAATCCCCATAATCTACACATCATTATTTCCGCATAGCAATAAGGAGAAGCCAGAGAATCAACCGAGTACTTACCGGAAGATTCGTGTTTGTGTTTGGCTGGATTTTGTCTCCAATCCCGGATGGGTTCGGATTCAACTTCGTTTTCGTTCGCAAACTTCTCCAGGAACGCCTTGTTATATATCTTCTCTGGCTCGGGCAAATGATACATTTGCCTTAGATCATCTGCCCTGAATGATCCGAAAATTCTCCCGTCTCTGGTGCTGAAAGTTCTATCCAAGATTGGGATTTCTTCAATCGCCCATCGCACGACGTCTGTGTATGGGAGAATTTGCTCCCTGGCCGCTATCCTGTGAAGGAAAGAGTCGGCTAAATCCTTGAGAGTACTCTCAGACTTCCGAAGTAAATCCACACTAGCTTCTACTATTGTCTTTACTGGTTCTTCGGCTTCAATCAGGTTGTAAGTGCCTTGCCAAGTAACTCTGGTGAGACCCGTACATGTAGTATCAGATATCAAGCCCTTCTTTTTGTCCACGACAGCTTGTCCTGCAACTGGTGTAGCGGAAGCGCCCGTGGTCTTCTTGGATTTCTTCCCCATCTTGCTTGAGCTTTCTTCTATGGATAAATTCTACACATCGGCGAAAATAAACGTAACACAGAGATATGCTAATGAAAATCCAATATGGGAAAGATATATTGATCAAAGTGTGCTGAGAGATTAACTCTTAAAAATGGCTGCGGATACAATCCATGGGAAGATCTTACTATTACATTAAATGGCCGTTTAAGACCTGCCACCCCTTAAATGCTCATTACACCATTATTCGGCCGAATGGCCCGCTTAAGCGTGCAATGGATATTTTGGCGGTTGAGTGCAGGTGATCGATTTCTTAAGAGATTAGGCTTTAAATATGAATAGATCACGATATCCTTCCTTTTAACGGTTTTTTGAAATCCACGCTATATCATAATCGGGTGTCGGGAACACTTTAAATCCTTATGTTGACAATCTTGAAACCCCGATCGCCGATAGCAATATCGCATCGCATCGAGAGAATTGGTGTTATGCAAACATATGGATAGCATACCACCGATCGCCGATAGCGAAATCGCATCGCATCGGAGTGAATGGGCATAACAATGTGCATGGATAGTGTATCGCCGATTGCCGATTGCCGATATCGCATTGCATCGGGGGCATGACCTGGGTGCCTTATTATTGTGCATAGGATATTGCCGATTGCCGATTGCGATATCGCATCGCATCGGGGTGAATGGCTTAAGGTTCTTTTAAGACTTCGTGCAAAGTATCGCTGATAGCCGATAGCGATTTCACATCGGCAGGAACCCACATGTCACTTATTTGTGTTTCCAATGTCATTGCGATATGCGATCTTGCGATTGCTTTATCGCAATGATAAATGATTGTTTTAATTGATCAAAAATGAGTTTTTCCAAAGGTTTTATATAATGTCTTCATTTGATTTGCGGACCTTTTGCAATATTGATACCAATTAACTTCTAAAGGGACCCATTTCATATAATAATTTTGTAAATATAAATGATATGAAATGGGGGGTTGTTGTAGGGCACAACAAGTTGTTATTGTTCCAAGAGTATGAGTTTGAGATTGTAGTGAAGCTAGGAATATTGAATGTTGGGTCTAATCATCTATGATTCAAGGATAGAGACAAGAGAAGAACCCACTAGTATTGAAGATAAACTTCCTGATGCACAAGTATTCACTATTAGAGTCACAAATGATCACTTCATAGATACTATTAAGTTTTTGGCTACAACAATGGTGCCTGCAGAGTACACTATGAATCAAAAGAAGGAGTTAGTAGTTAGAGTAGCTGATTTCTTGTTGATTGTTGGACACTTGTACAAAATGGGGCGGGATGAAATATTTTGTAGATACATCTCTAAACATGAAATATAGAGTATTCTGACAGAAGCTCATGGAGGATTCACAGGTGGACATTATGCAGGAAAGGCCACTGCAAAGAAAATCTTGAGATCTGGGTTATGGTGGCCCACAATACATAAGGATGCAAAATAATTATTCCAAGCATGTGATGTATGTGAAATAACATGGAATCCATTTAGGAGAGATGAGATACCACTAGTACCAAAGGTAACTTTGTAGGATTTTGGAAAATGGGCTATTGACTTTGTTGTGCCTATAAATCCACTAGGGAAAGGACTGGTGTGAGGTATATAATTAATACAACTAATTATCTGACAAGATGGTATGATGCACAACTAGTGAAGGATTGCATCATAGAAACTAATACAAAGTTCATCTTTGAATATATACTATCTAGATTTGGTTGCCTAGGGATTCTAATGAGTGACCAAGGGACACACTTCTTAGATAATAACATTGAAGGATTAACTAAGAAATTTCAGTTTTACCATCAGAAGAGCACTCCTTATCATCCTCAGGAAAATTGAACAGTGGAATATTTCAATAAGATTCTAGAGAATGCATTGACTAAGGTATGCAATGAGAACATAGGTGACTCAGATTTGAGGATTCCAACAGTGTTGTGGGCATGCATGACAACATGCAAGAAATTAATAGGATAGATACCTTTTAGGTTGGTATATGGACAAGAGGAAATTATGCCTATGGAGTACATTGTTCCAAGTTTGAGGATTGCAAGGTTCATAGATATGGCATACTCTAACATTATGAAGGAAAGGATGTTGCAGTTACTGGTTCTAGAAGAAGATAGGTTCATAGCAGTGTTCCATCAAAAAGTGTGGAAAGAAAGGGAGAAAACCTGGCATGACAGGAACACCAAGAAGAAGACATTTAAGGAAGGGGAACTTGTACTATTATATGGCAACAAATTCGTGAAGTTCCCAAGAAAATTTAAAATAACTTGATTAGGGCCATACATCATCAAGGATATCTCTGATGGTGGTGTAGTTTAGCTTGTGAAGTTAAATGGTCAGTTGATACAAGGAGGATTGAATAATAGAAGATTGAAAGTATACAAGGATGATTATGTCCTTGGAAATTCACCCTGAAAAATGAAGGGAAGAAACTCTTAATGCTACCTGTAGTTGAAAGTAGGAACTGGACTATAAACTACTATGCAAAAGGGGACTTCCCTAAAGGAAGATTACTGCGTGATGCTCAGAAGTATGATGAAGTCCAAAGGAATTGCGACCAAGAACGTATGACTACACCACAACGGAAGGTTTATTGAAGTGGGCCGGAAATATGACCGATGGTAGGAAAAAGCTACCGTTAAAAGGATGTTTCCATTAAAGGGTGTGGGATAAATACATTTATGAAGCACAAATGGCTGAATATAGCACCATACCCATGTTAAATGAGCAATATATTATCCAATCATGGGGCTGGAAATTCAAATTCTTTATGAAAACCATATGATTTGCCACATTTTACACTTTTTTGTTTGAAGAATTCAATTCAAGAACTTGCAACTAAATGTGAGAGAAGTAAGCTACTATATTTCTGAGAGAAGTTTTGAAGAAATTTTAGAGCATTTGCAAATAAAGGGCTAGAAAAATTCATGGAAAGCTAGGGTGGTCAAATTGCAACAAAAAATGTACCCATGTCCCCAAGGTGTGTGAGGTCGCCACAAAAGTAGGTAACCACAGAAGCACAACCATAGAAGAAATTGGAAAAGAGGTCAGCTAAGGTCTCTGGGATAGAACTGACATCTTCGAGGAAGAAGACATAGAAGGAAGTGTGAAAAAGGATAAAGGAGGACAAGGGGAAGAAAATTTTGTAGAAGGGAATGAAACCAATCCAGCAGAAGGAACCACAGGAGATTCATGATAGTGAGGAAGAGGTCGAGGTGCATCAGATGGAGATAGAGGGCACAAAAATTTCCTCAGTGCTCCCACCTTACATGCCACCAAGGAAACTTAGCACCAAGTTGGTCAAGGATCCAAAAGAAATGAATTTCGGCTCATTCACTCCATTTTTACTGTAGGAAGTTTTGTTTGATGGTGAAGTGTTGGGGAATATCCCAGAATACAAGATGGGGGACTAGGATTTCAATGATCTCAGAAAATACTGACAATTTGAGCCGAGAAGATACCTATGATAGGTATAAACCTAGAAGGTGGAGTGATATGGTTGGAGCCACATCGATGGGCTACAGGGTTGCAGAGAGCAAGCTTGTTAAATATGATACTTGTGCCACACTTCGGTAGAAGCACATCCAATACAACCTATGTGCGAACACTTCTTGCATTAGTACATGATGGATGTCTCTAGTTGGGGATGAGAAACTTGATCAAAAAATTGTTGATTAGGAAAATTACAGGACTGCCTCACCAAGGAAAAAACCCCACATAAGCATTTGTGGGAAATAATAAAGACAAGGTGATCACACAGATGATGAAAAATAAGTTCGAAATTGTCAAGAAGTCACACGGATACAATATCATCTCTATCAGCAACCAAGGGGTGCACTTCATGACACACATATTAGCAGGAAAGATCATGCAGAAGTGTAGGGAAAATGAGGTCCCCACAACCATGGTTTCTTTGGCTACGCAATGCAGCACCGAGGTCCAGTTTAACTAGGTTGCATATTTGTGTAAATATTTTTTGGAATTCTGTAGGGCGGCACAGGAGGAAGGGAAGACATCTCATTATGCAGGTTTAATCATCATCATCATGCTAATTGCATGGAAGGAGATGGAGGACTCGCAGTTTCCTCCTATCAAACTATATGTTTGTGAAGCAGTAGAGTATGCCTCCCTTTGGTATACTAAGGAGTTGTTGTGTGCGATGGAAAATAGGATTTTCTTTGTAATATTATCGATGGATTTACACATGGTGGTGAATCAGCATATAAGGCTATCACCCAGTCTGTATAGGCAATATTGTCACATCACAAACTTTAAAGCAAACTTTCATTGAGTCTATGTGAACGAAAGGAAGGACTTGAAAAGGACATAACATCTATTGCCATATTTAGCAACTGGAAATGACTTACTTGCATTAGTATAACATTGATCAACAGAGTGGATGAATCCAACCAATGAAGATGTTGGAACAGAGAAGGTTACTTCGCAGGATGCAGGTCTGAGTGGAAAGGATACAGAAAAAGAACAAGGCACAGAAGAGATAGAGCCAAAACAGGAACATGGTACTCAAGAACCCCTCAGTGATGAAGGAGTATCATAGGAGTCACCATTCATCATTAAAAATAGGGTACCTACAACAACCATGTGATGCATGAGGAAAAACAAGAAGGAAGATAAATTTAGGGGTGTTATACCACTTGTCCTCACTGATGGGGACATTGACAAGATCAGGGAAAAGGTCTAGGAGGTAACAACAAAAACTTGGGATAGAATTGATGATCGTTATATAACGATCTTGGCTAAGGTTTAGCAGTGAATTACAAAGTTGAAGGCACTACCACAGACAGCGAGACAACCAGAGAAGATTCAACCACTACAAGTAGGTGACAAATAAAGACAACATTCAACATTATGGCTTTTAGGATGCCAGCTGGAGCACTACATTTCAAATAACCAAAGGATAGGGAATGAGCTAAAGCTTGGAGCAGCGTCAATATGAACATTGTCGTGTTGCCAATTCACGTACTGCATGAATTCCACCAGTGTATAAAAACTAACCGTTAGGAGAAGGAAGAATGAACATCACTATGGACCAATCAGGTGGAAAAGGAGAAAGCTTCACTAAAAAAAGGAGTTAGAGCAGTTGGCTAAGAAAAGAGGAGGTATGGTAGCAACAATAGCAATTGGAAAAATTCATTATAGAAACTTGTAGCATAGTTTCGGATGTGAAGGTCCATGAAGAGGAGCCACCAACAAAGAAGGTTGTGAAGCTCACCCTTGCAATAAAAGAATCAAAGAATATGATCGTGAAGATGAAATTTGACTATGAAGTGCAGATTTTGGAGCTGCAAATAAGACTGTAGCCAACCACACCACCAAAAGCACGGGAGTAGAGGGAGAAGGACTTAAAATAATCTTTGAAGGGGACCTAGTGTTAGACTGTGGAATATTACTAGATGACATTATGCAAAGTTGGACCTCATTGTAGGAGGATCCAAACATTCATAAGATCGAGGAGGAGATATAGGTGAAGTAGAGGTAGCAGGAAGAAATCCTAGCAACTGTGAAGACCCTACTAGTCTCACAGAGGCTTGCGTGTATTACTAAAGGAAAGAACCTCTAGAAATAGATAGAATATCTTTGAAGGAAGGAGAAGATATTGCAAGTGAGGACTTAGCCATGGCAGGATGAGGCCCTCCAACTTTCAAAAGCAGTGGATGGAAGGCTCAAGTAGTTAAACGAGAGGCAAAATAAATACTGTAGAAGACTACTAGTCCAATTATATACACATTGTTGGAGGAGGTGTGCCAAAAGGACAGACATGTAGCATAAATAGTCCAAGAGTAGAATGCAGTTAACAATGGTATTGCATCGGAGATCAAGGGCATTGTAGCTAAGTGACTCGAGACAAGTCACATGTGAGTGTTGGAGGCTTGTTGGGCACAACCCAACTTGGCCCAGTTTTCATCAAAGGCTCCACATTTTGAGGAGAAGAGCATGCAGAGTTCGTGAAGTTATATTTACCACGTGATTTTTAGGGGTTTTGGGGTGGATCAAAAACCCCCCTTTTGTAATAGGTATTGGTCGTTAGTTCATTATTATGTTGGATCCATGGTATGTGGATGATTGTCTTACAGTAATGAAATGTATATAAGGACATACAGTGCCTTGTTGAAAGTAATAGAAGAGGGAATTCATAGATGAATCATTAATATTTTTTGTCTTTTGTCTATATTTTTGGATTTAGGAGAAGGCTCCACATCTAAGTGCATGGAGGCCTAGGAAGAGTCTGCAACTAAGTGGGCATACCAGCTGCAGCTGGGTGCAAAAGTTGTGGAGTTATATATATTGAAGATCTATCTTAATAAAAGAAGAAGAACTTTTGGAAAATTCTTACGTATCTATGTTTATACATATTTTTATGCATGCTTTTTACTGAATTATGTGAAGGAATACATGTTGTACTATTTTATGATATGCTTATGCAATAAGTGAATATCTATGAAGTAACCCATCATTGCAAAGTTTTTTATGCATGCAAAGTTATAGATAGGTGTAAGACATAAGTAAACACATGGATGACATAGCGTGCATATCCCTCTGGGTGTAGAAACCTGGTTCTGAAACCTCTGATAACCACTTCAAGTGATACTGCGATCTGCTTGTAGGTTGTTTTCCAAAGGGCTAGTGATTGAGGGTTTCGTTGGTGCATAGTACACTTTGAACTTGGTTCCAATCCCCTTGAGCCAACATCGGGGCTGTTACAGACCCCTCCCTCTTAGGGGAACAACATCCTTAGTGTTAAACCAAACCTAGACCCAGCAAAACCATTGAAGAAAAAAAACATACTACCTATTGAGCTTTATAACCCATCTCATTCGAATTTTTACAATAACATCCCACTCAAAAGAAAACCATCATGTAAAACATGATAACATGACAACCATACCACTTATTGGAGATTTATAACTTAGCTTATTGTAGTATCTACAATATCAATGTAACATAAATATGTACAAATATGAAGACTCATTTTCCTTCACCGGTAAACAATGAAGGATACATATCCCACATCTGATCAACCATCTCCCATGTAGCTTCATTGGGCCCAAATTTCTTCCACGCACTATAAAATTCTCGAGTGCTCTGTTCCAGAGCATGATATGTTTTGGCTACAATATGCATTGTGGTTTCAGCTAGAATTATCCTTCCTTCTCCATCATCAACACAAACCAATAAATAACATGATCAAAATCATTTACATATATTTTAAGCAATAAAAGATGAAAATCATGATGGTATTTCACCATTGGAGGCAGTGCAAGTCTATAGGTCACTGGTCCAATCCTCTCAAGGATCTCAAAATGTTGGCAATACTATGGTGCCAACTTGGCATATGATTTGATCCCTAAGGAGCTCTTCTTTGGACTGATGTCCAAATAAAGATGCTCCCCAACCTAAATCCCCTTAAATTCCTTATTATGGTCTACATAATTTTTCTTCATGTCCTATGCTGCATTTAGATTTTTTTTTATAACATGCATTTCATATTCCATGTCTAGCCACATGTCTGTCCAATAAGTACCCTTTTCACTCGGTCACTCCAGTTGATGGGAGTGTTACAACTTCTCCCATACAGTGCCTCAAATGAACTCATCCTCATTGACTCCTGATAAATGTTGTTTTAAGAAAAGTAAACCAATGGAAGGTACTCCTCCTGTATCCTTTGTTGATGCATGACATACATCCTAATAATGTCCTCTAGTGTCCTATTGACCCTATCTGTTTATCCATCTATCTAAGGATGAAAAGCTATGTTGAATGCCAACTTTATCCCCAATCCTACAAACAACTCCTTCCAAAACTTGGAAGTGAACATGGCATCCTTCTTTGGAACAATATTCTTTAGAGCACCATGCAATCTCATGATCTCCCTGATGAAGACCTATGGTACCTCACTAGCTAGATATGTAGTCTTCAGTAGAATGAAGTGAGCCACCTTGCTCAACCCGTCTATCACAACCATGATACAACCATGCTTCCTTGATGTCCTTGGAATACTGCTAATGAAGTCCATGGGAACTTCTTTACTATTGTTAATGTCTTATGATATCCCAGGTGACCTGAATATGGTTTTACATGAAAATCCATCAAGATAAGTTTCTTGAGCTCACTGCTACAACATGGTTCAACTGCACATTCTTTTTGAGAGCATCTGCAACCATATTCTCCTTACCCTTTATGTATCTGAATTTGAATTCAAACTCACTAAGGGCGGCCAATCATATATGTTTTCTAGCATTCAAATTTGGCTAGTCAAATACATAACTTAGCCCACAAAGATCGCTCATCAACAAAAACCTCCTTCGAAGAAGATAATGTCTCCCGACATTCAAAGAATGAATAATAGCCACTAACTTAATATCATGTCACACAATTCTACTCGTTCTCATTTAGTTTCCTAGACTCATAACATATCACTTGTCCCTCCTGCATAACGACTCCACCAAGCCCTCCCTTGCAATCATCTGTACATACTACCAACTATTTATCTGGATCTGCAATCTTTAACACTAGAGCATTCGTCAACAACTATTTCAACTACTCAAAACTCGTTGCACACCCCTCTTTCCATTCAAATTTATTTTATTTCCTCTACAATGATGTAATAGGATATGTAATGCCTGAGAAGTTCCAAATGAACCTCCTGTAGTAACCTGCTAAGCCTATGAATGATCCGACTTCCTTAACATTTCTAGGAGATGTTCACTCCATGATAACATTTATCTTTTCTGAGTCTACTGTTATGCCATTCTTGGAAACAACATGTCCCAAGTAGTTTACTTCTGCCCAAAATAATTTATGCTTTCTAAGATTAGCATACAATTGATGCTCTCTTAGCAATCTCAACATTGTTGTTAAATGCTCGACATGCTCTTCCTCATTCTTAGAGTATAGCAAGATTTCATCAATGGATACAATAAAAAACTTGTGAAGATAAGGACAACACACTATTAATCAAACACAAAAAAGTAGTTGGAGCATTAGTCAAATCAAACGGAACTACAACAAACTCATAATGTACATACTTGGTCCTAAATGAAGTCTTGTATATGTCCTCTTCTTTGATGCATGCCTGATGATAACCTTATGTCAACTCAATCTTTGAGAACAATGTTGCTCCCTTCAACAAATCAAACAAGTCAGCAATCCTTGGAAATGGATACCTGTTCTTGTTTGTCACCTTGTTCAGGTGCCTGTAATGAATGCACAGTCTAAGAGTACCATCTTTCTTCTTCATGAAAAATATTGTTGCACCGCAAGGTGATAAACTTGGTTTAATGTATCCCTTATCAATAATTTCCTTCAACTACAAATTTAACACTACTAATTCTAGAGTTCTTATCATATAAGCTTCCTTTGATGCTGGTGCTTCCCCTGGTACCAAGTCAATAGAAAATTCTATTTCCCTATGTAGAGGCTACTCTGGAAAATTTGTTGGAAACACATCTTGAAACTACTACAATACAAGGTACTTGTTCGATATTTCTACATCCTCAACATCCTTACCCTTGTCACTAGAAATATGAAATTCAAACATCACCCACCCTTTTCTGTAATCATGCTTACCTTGCATAGTTTTCACCATCCTCACTGATGTAGGATTCTTCTTTCCCTACAAGATTATATTCATTCCATTATCATGTAGGCATTCAATAGCATTCTCATAGAAATTTAGTTTGGTCCTATGAATATATAGCCAATCCATACCTAAAATCATATTATATGTATAGTTTTTAACCCCGTATAGAAATTACCTGCATATGAATTCTAAAACACAAAAAATAAACAATGTGAGAGCATAACGCATAAAACACATATACATAGAGATTTTCCCCTAGATCCCAAAATCGGGACTACCAACTTGATTTTTCATTATGTTCCTTTCAATGTTACAATACATATTATACATGCCGAAGCATCCAATACCATGGACCAAAAAACCATTGCATCCAAAACCATGGACCGAAAACCATCGTGTCCAAAAACATGTGTGAAAATTATGCACAAAACCATAGGTGGGTCCACCCAACCTAACATAGGGTCCAAAACCAAAAGTGGGGTTACGGTTACAACTCAAACCCCCTATGACACCCCCCCCCTGGCTACAAAATCGGCTGAACAAAGGGGGGCTCCATCCCCCCTCTAATCCCCCCCCCCGGGTTAAATATGTGTGCTAGTCATGGAAAGAATATAACACAACCCAACATTCTCCCACTTGTTGTTTTCTTTCCAAAGGGGGCCACAAGAGAGCTTAGTCATTTTTTCATCCCTGAAATTCCTATTGTTTCTCTACACCAAGAGAACTTCTCAGAGCTCATGAATCTTGTCAATGCATCTGCAGTATTCTTCAAAGTGTCCACCTTTACCAGCAACACCTTTTTATCTTCTATCACATCCCTCACAAAGTGATACTAAACATCAATGTGCTTTGTCTTTGAATGATATGCAGGGTTCTTTGCCAAGAAAATTGCACTTTGGTTGTTACAGTCTATCCTTATAGCTTCCTGTACTAACCCCATACTTGAACACAATCTCTGGAACCAAACTGCTTCCTTGCATGCATGAGTTGCTGCCATGTATTTTGCCTTTGTAGTTGATAGTGCCACTACAGATTGTTTCTTACTCATCCACCTGACTACAACCCAAAATAGGTTAAACACATACCCACTTGTAGATCTTCTCTGATCCAGTTCTCCAGCCCTATTTGCATCAACAAAGCCATGAATATCCAACACTCAGTCCAATCCTGGTCTTCCTTGGTAGCACAAACCATAATCACTACTGCCACACAAATACCTGAAAACCCGCTTCACTGTTGTCCAGTGCTCCTTCCCTGGTTTTGACATAAACCTGCTCAATACTCCCACTACATGTGTAATGTCTGGTCTAGTACAAACCATTGCATACATTAGGCTACCGACTACACTTGCATATGGAACACGAGATATGTCCTCTTCCTCTTCTTGTGTCTTGGGACACTATTTAGCAAATAACCTCACACCTACAGGAATAGGAACCTTCATCGGTTTACTATTCTGCATATTAAACCTTTGTAGTATTGTCTTGACATACTTCCTCTAGTTTAACCAAAACTTCCTCTTTGTACGATCTCTTTTAATTTCCATGCCCAAAATATAGTTTGCAGCACCAAGATCTTTCATGTCAAATTTGGAGGAAAATTGGGTCTTCAAATCTTGGATAATTTCTTTGTCATTTCCAACTAGCAACATATCATCCACATACAAGACCGAATAAATAACATGGTCACCAATTAATTTAAAATAAACACAATGATCTACCTTGCTTCTGGTGAAGCCAAGTCCCTATATAAATGTATCAAATTTATGAGACCACATCCTTGGTGACTATTTTAACCCATACAAAGACTTCTTTAACTTACATACTAGTTCTTTCTTACCCTTCACCGCAAAGCCTACAGGTTGCTTCATGTAGATCTCCTCTTCCAGATCCCCATGAAGAAATGTTTTCTTCACATCCATCTATTATGCCTCAAAATCAAAAGCAACAACAATAGATAAAAGTAATCTAATATAAGTTACCTTGGCAACAGGAGAAAAAATATCACCAAAATCAATTCTCAGCACCTGGGAATAACCTTTTGCTACCAACCAAGCCTTGTATTTCTCCACTTTTCCTTCTAAATTTGTCTTCTTTTTGAACACCCATTTGCTGCCAATGGGTTTCTTTCCAGCCGGAAACTTCACCAGATCCCAAGCCTCATTTTTGTGCAAAGATTCCATTTCATCAACCATGGCCTCTTTCCAGAGTTTTCCATCCTTTGAATCCACTACTTCCTTCATAGTTCTGGGATTGTCATTAGTAACAGAAAAAGAAAAATTTGAATAACAAGCATATGGACTATACCTTTTTGACTGCCTTCTTTCTCGAACTGATCTTCTCACAGCCGGATTTTGTGGCTCTTCATCTTCTAATTCCTCCTCTGTTGTAGAGTCTGATTCTTCCTCCTTTATCTCAAACTCTATCTTCTTAGGTTCCTTTGGTTGGACTTCATGTTTAATAACATCTTTCACCTCTCTGAACACCACATCTTGGTTGTACACAACCTTCCTTGTTACTGGGTTTCAAATCTTATAACCCTTTAAACCATCCTTATACCCAATGAAGATGCAGATTTCAAATTTACTATCCAACTTGGTTCGTTTCTCCTTTGGAACATGTACATACGCATCACATCCAAATACCCTTAGATGTGAAAGAGAGGGTTTCTTACTAGTCCATACCTCTTGTGAAGTCTTATCCTCCAACGTTGATGAAGGTGACCTATTGACTAGGTAACATGCAGTATCCACCACCTCTGCCCACAATTCCTCTCCTAACCCAACACCACTGAGCATGCTTCTTGCCCTTTCCATCAACGTCTTGTTCATTCTTTCTACAACTCCAATTTGCTGAGGTGTATAATGGAGTAGTCTTCTACGTGCTATACCACACTTCTCACAGAATTCTTCAAATTCCTTACTATAAAACTCTCCACCATTATCTGTCCTCAACACCTTTATCTTCTTCTCTGTCTGGTTTTCCACTAGAGTCTTAAAGTCTTTAAACCTGTCAAAGACTTCATATTTCTTCTTAAGGAAATATATCCATGTATTCCTTGAGAAGTCATCTATAAATAATACATAGTACATAGACTTACCCAGTGATGGAACCTTCATAGGTCCAAACACATCACTGTGCACAAGTTCTAATATCTGTTTCACCCTCTTACTATCAAAGGGGAAGCTAACCCAATTCTACTTCTCGTATACACAATGTTCATAGAAATAAAAATCTAGAGAGCCATTACTCATACCTTCTTCCATACCTTTACCATGAAGTATTCAAAATCCCTTCTCTCCAATATGTCCAAGCCTTTGATGCCACAGCATGGTCTTTTCTCCAGAGACCACTAGATTTTCTACTCCACTTTCAGGAACCACAGAACTGTTTCACCAATCAACAACAGTGCTACCTTGAAGCTTGTATAGAGTTCCAATATGAACTCCCTGCATCAATACCATTTCTCCTTGAACCATCTTGCAGGTATCCTTCTTGAACACTGTTTTTAAGCCTGCATCATACAACTTGCTTATAGAAATCAGATTTCTAGCCAATGTAGAATATGCAAAACACCAAGAAGTGTTCTAACCCTTCCACCTTGCAAATTCAACTTTACTTTTCCATGACCAATGATTCTAGCCTTCCAATCATCCCCTAAGAAGACATCACCACCATCATATTTCTCATACCTTCATAACCACTCTCTATGGGGAGTGAAGTGAAAGGATGCACGTGAGTCAATTAACCATGCCTCATGATCTACATGTGTACTTGAAGCAGCCAATTAAACATCCCCACCTTCATTTGAGGTGGTTTTCACCACTGTAGAAGGAGCATCATCACATCCCTTTCCTTTATCAGGAGCTTTATATTTACAGTCCCTTTTGTATTGCCATTCCTTTCTGCATTTCTAGAACACAACCTTTACAGGTTTCCCTAGAGATTTAGATCTCCCTCTAGATTTAGATCTCCCACTCGATGACTTATTTTTGTTTCTGTTCTGGGGCTGTCCTCATATAGACAAGGCGTCACCATTTTGGCTCTCCATATTTTTCCATCTCATCTCCTCCATCAGTAAGGATGAGCCTATTTCATCAAGATGCAAGGCAGTTGCATTACTGCTTATTATAATAACCAGACTATCCCATGAATCTAGTAGAGAACACAAAAAACTGATGCACTTATCTTCATCTAAAATTTTAATATCAACAGATGCTAACTGACTTACCACAGTATTAAATGCGTTCATATTCTCTGTCACCGAGTCTCCATCTTTCATCCTTAGGTTATATAGTTTTTTCTGAAGTAATAGTTTATTCACCGGAGACTTAAATTGATACAAAGTCCCTAAGCTATCCAACTAAGCCTTCTCCATAGCTTCCCCTGATACATTCATCAATACTGAATCTAAGACACACAATCATATTGTTCTCTTTGCCTTCTGATCCAACTTCTTCCATTCTTCATTGGATACTTCTGTTGGTTTAGTACCCAGATCTACCACGATCCACTAATCTTTATCCACCAACAGGTCCTCCATATTGAGTTTCCACAACTCAAAACTATGACCATCAAATTTCTCGACCTCTATCTTTCCATTGATCGCCATCTTCTTTCACCACCAGAATAGATCTCGCAGATCTCCCATTGAACAGGGTCTACCACAGGCCCGAGCGAAACCACTCAGCACCAAAGGCATCCCCTTGAAGCCAAATATGCTCTGATTCCAAATGTAGGTTTTAATCCCGTACATAAATTACTTGCGTATGAATTCTAAAAGACAGAAAATAAACAATGCGAGAGCATAACACATAAAACACATATACACAGAGATTTTCCCCTGGATCCCAAAATTGGGACTACCAACTTGATTTTTCATTATGTTCCTTTCAATGTTACAATACATATTTATACATGCTAAAGAATCCAATACCATGGACCAGAAAACCATCGTGTCCAAAACTATGGATCGAAAACGATCGCATCTAAAAACATGTGCAAAAATTGTGCACAAAACCATAGGTGGGTCCACCCAACCTAACATAGGGTCCAAAATCAAAATTTTCCGGGGCACTATCCCGAACCACATAAAGTGGGGTGATGGGTACACCTCAAACCCCCTATGACCCCCCCCCCCACTACACAATTAGTGCAATGAAGGGGGGGCTCCACCCCCCCTCTGACCCCCTAGTTAACTATGTGGGCTAGTCATGGAAAGAATATAACACAATCCAACAATATGATCCCAATGAAAGTGCATTAAAATGTGTTGTGGTTGGAATACCATTTAGCTCAAATGCACAATTATTACCCAGTGATGAACTCTCTTCTTCATACCTGTAGAAAATTGTACCAACCAAGACTCCCCACTCACTTATATCCTTAAGCCACACTTATGCACTAGGTTAGGATTAACATAACTATGATTAGGTCAAGGATCAATCAAAATAGAAATTACTTGATCACAAAGATCACCCTACATCTCAATGGTAGATGTTTGGTGATCTTCCTACTTATTGTCCACAACCATATAAATTTGAGGAATACTATGACCAACATCCCCAACTGTCTGTGCCTCCTGAGCACTATAGATCTGAGGTCTACCTCCCTGGTATAATGGATAATCCTTCTTACAATGATATTTTCCACATATCCAACACTGCAACAGTTCTTTACATCACTTCTAGTATGTTGTTCTTTGAGTTTTGATGCATGTCCCTTCTCAAACACACTAAACTTAATAAGGAGAAACATTATTTTTCTCACCTGCACCTTGAGGTCTTCGCTGCTTCGGTGGCCATTTTCCTTTTAATTTCTCATTTCCCTTCAATTTGCGTTTAGGCTTAGATTTTCAATTTGACTACTCATAACGATGCCTCAATTTACAGATGGATTCCTCTAATGATCTATGCTCATCAAACTCAATCTGATCTCTATATCCTGCTAGAAATCTACTAATGAGTCTCTGAATCTTAGAATTCTCCTCCTTTTGATATGGCACATACCTCAAATGCTTCAATAATCTACTAGTTTACTCATAATCTGTCATAGAACCCATTTGTATCTCATAAAACTCCTTAGCTCTAACATCATAATACCTCTCTAGCAAGTACTTCTTCTTGAAAAGCCTCTTAAACTCATCCAAAATCAATTCTTATTCCTCAATTACATTGACATTCATCACATCCTCCCACCAAATATATGCTTTGCCTTTAAGACTGAAGGTGGCTATCTTTCATTTCATGTTCTCTGAGTAGTTGTGCAATATGAATAATTTCATCATTCCAAGAAACAATGCCTCTATATCTTCTGGCTTCTTCATCTCTCCACCAAATGTAGGAAGCTTCACCTTCTTGAAATCCTTAGGTAAATACTCCCTCCTCCTATAAATATCATGACGACGAAGATTGTAATGATGTCTCTAGGATGAGGAACTAGAATCATGCCCATACATACTGGTCGTCTTGTCAGGTGTATCTAGTGATCTACCACCTGTAACTACATCTTCTCCATCCAACCTATATCTAGACCAAGGTCTTCTACCATAGGCTCCATTATTTTTCTCTTCCTACTCTTGATTGATTCTCATCTACCCCTGTCTCTGTAACTCTGACAAGCTCTGAAGGACTATTGCATTAACCTCTACCTACTTTTCCTGAGCCATTGCAAGTATTTCCTAAGCCTCATCTAACCTAACATTGTCTACTTTACAAATTATAATCTCTAATCTCAAGATCCTAAATGTATATACTATACTAGGAGAATAGTCTTCTCCTTGATTCCCAACTAATTTGTAGGGAGAACCACGGGAACTATAGACTACTATTTTTCTTGTCATTTTGAATTATCTTCTTCCTAAAAGGAAACTGTGTTAGATAAACCAAATAAATTCCAAAATCAATTCCATATCTAGTGACATTCATGGGAAGCTTATCTCATCTACAAGATCAATCTGCATTAGCATGTACATGTATAATCATAAACATATCAATGTAATAACATAACATCATAATAACATCATGCATGATCATACCAATTGTATATCCTAATGACATGCATGACAACCATAACCTTAACAACATCAGACTTACCAAAAGGGACTAGAACTATTCTCTAATACCACAATGTGGTATCAAATATGACCCAAAGAGAGTATAAACCTCTTTGATACCACCCTGTAACATCACCTCCTATCACATCTACCCACATTCACTAGCTTACACGAGGTAAACATGAGATGAGGGGTTACTATGATATGACTCAACATCTTGGATGACCTTAAGGAAATGGATTCGACAGAACCAAACCTTACTGACTTCCCTCAAGTGCCATAGGACTTCTAGGTGTCCAACCCCTTGGAAAACTCACCTTTTCCCTCACCTAGATCCCCATTCTCTTCCTTAAAAAGGCCTCTGTACACCTATGGATTTGTATCCACTCCAATAGGCTTACATCAATGCAATTGTGGCCTTTTTCTACCTTTTTTATGCCAACGAATGTAAGAATTAAGGATACTTTCCAAGGATGGGGCTTAGCCTTTGCCCAGAAAGTTATGTAACTTCTAGGCCTCAGTAAAGACCTGAAGACAATTCTTGTAAATCAAAACTCAAAATAGAACTTGACATGACCATCCCCAACCAGGATTGAGTTTTTTTTCAAACACTTGGTAGATATGCCACCTAAACGTCATGAATTGAAGTAGCAATATAAGGGACTAAGAACTTATTTGAGGTTTAATAAAAAGGGTGTCAACCTTCTCACATTAGTTTCTATAACATAAATTAGGTCTTGCATTGATTATCTATTCAGTTATTAATAAAAACATGAATAGAACCATGACTAAGATCTGTCACACAACCATTCTTATAACGAGCATATAACAAGATAAATAATGATAAGATAATAGCCATTAAATATACATAATATCCAATACATTTCCTTACCAAAAGCAAGATAATATTAGCTTTATCTAACCATAGGAAATTACCAATTGGGTTCCAGACTTCCACGTTCCACCCGACCATAGATTGGTTGAACAATATCTTTCTTTCAGCCAATCACCCCCATGCCATATTCCAATCATGAATGTGGGATCTCATGGGATAAACTAATCCAAAGATAACCAAGGGAATCTAGAGGTCAAACCACCTTCACCCTCTCCATACGTGATCACACCTAAACTAGTGCCAAGATCAAAAAACCAAACCGAGCTTGGATGCCTCAAAATTTATTCACCTTCCTTGAGGAATTTTCATGTCTCCACCCTCAGGCTTTACCATATATCCCTCCATTACTAGTGAATGGATTTGTTAAGTTATGGTATGTTCTATGCTTATAATAGTCTACTTATCTTTCTTATTATTATCCACAGATTAGTAATCACATGTACATAAAGTAAAGTGCAGATAGAACATTAAACGATCGACAAAAAACAAGCCAAGACAAGAGACACAAGATGTGGCGGCTAGCCAGGGACAAACCCCAACATAAATATTGGGGAAACCCTTTGATCAAATCTTCCTTTATATTCAATAATCTAGCAGAGAGAAATAGTACATAAATCAAATTTACCTTCGCAGCAACAAATTCTAGATCAGTCTCGAACTAGGGAAAACAATATCTCACAAACCAACCGTCAGATCGGCTTGATTCCACCACCAAAAAATGCAGCCTTTATAGGAGATCTAGATGGACCTACATCATAGTTCTGAGGAGGGATTCTTCTGGTCAACGCTGGTAAAACTTTGGTTTTGCAGTTGCTACCCTAAAATTTGCATGTTCCTTCCACATGTGTGAGAGAGAGTCTCTTTTCGACGTAGTAGAGAAGAGCCTCTTTTCTGTGCAGGAGAGAGAGAGAGAGATGTGATGAGATCAGTGAGTGCAAATGAGGAAAATTCCTCCTGTATTTATACACAACTATTGATGTTTGAATATATGCAACTGTTGGGCTTCTGAGCCTACATGAGTTGTAGGTCAGCTTGATAATAATTCCATAATCAAAATAAATTCATATCTCCATAAATACTTATCGGAATCAGATGATCTTTAGATCAATCCTACACCTCTTGAAGAGAGGAATCTAATAAAAATATTATTAGCCATGAATAAGATGACCCACATGGAGTTTGACCCTAGTTGCCAATTTTAACACTCCCTCTCAACTAGGGAGAACTCCATCTGCAATCTGTCTGGCGGTTGCTACTATTCATCCATCAAATGCACTGCCCTATACAACTTGACCCCTACTCTGCTCTGCTCTATCCTGCATGTTCTACTCTGTTATGTTATGTCTTGTTCTGATCTGCTCTGTTCTACTTTGTTTTGCTCTACTCTGCTTTATCTGAATTATGAAGAGGAAGAAATGATCGAGGATATATCATAGTGACTCAAACTCAGTCTCAGAGTATGTACCACTAGTCCCAGACTAGTCTCAACTAACCCGAAGTCAGTGTCACCATCGGTACAACTCCTACCATTGGTCCTAGACTAGTATCAACCTCAACTAAATCAAATTTAGTCTTAGAGTGCGTACCACTAGTCCTAGACCAGTCTCAACCGACCCAAAGTCAGTGTCATAGTAAGTACCACCCCTACCACTAGTCCTAGATCAGTCCTTCATTGACCTGAAGTCAATCTCAGAGTATGTACCACTAGTCCCAGACCAGTCTCAACTGACCTGAAATTAGTGTCATAGTGGGTACAACTCCTACCACTAGTCCCAGACTAGTCTTTCATTGACTTGAAGGCAGTCTCAGAGTATGTACCACTGGTCCTAGACCAGTCTCAATTGACCCAAAGTTAGCGTCATAGTGGGTACAACTCCTACCACTAGTCCTAGACCTGTCCTTCACTGACCCGAAGTCAATCTCAGAGTATGTATCACTGGTCCCATACTAGTCTCAACTGACCCGAAGTCAGCATCATAGTGGGTACAACTCCTACCACTGGTTCCAGACTAGTATCATTGATCCTAGATCAATGACAGTCATCCTAGCGTAGGGAGTACGGTAGATACAATGATGCATCCATTGGTACTACTATGGTCCCTATCCTCATTTCCCTACTCGTTGATCAGATGAGAGGTATTTCGCATGAGTCCCAGACTACATGGGTAGGATTCCTTGACAGGAGAACTTAATCAATCCTGTCCTCATAGGAGAACTAATCATCCTACTACATAAACACCATGGAGAACACATCATCCAGGCCTCACAGGAGAACTAATCATCCTGCTACATAGTTGTCATGGAGAACACTCATCTAGACCTCATAGGAGAAACAATCATCCTGCTACATAGTTGTCATGGAGAACACATCATCCAGACCTCACAAGAGAACCAATCATCCTGCTACATAGTCACCATGGGGTGTACATGTATACCACTAGGGAATGGTCAATCACCCTGTGGTCATATGTCGATCCAAGAAGTACCCCACACCCCCCCTGGAGCTCCCAGAGCTCAATACATCATACAAGACCCTCATCATAGGTTCTTTGAACAACACCAAGTTGTTCTTAGAAAGTCAGAAATTTGACTTTCCCTAGGGGATTTGTTAGAATGTCAGTGACTTGTTCATTTGTATCAATATGCTAGAGCTTTCTAGCTCCTCGTTGCACCATATCTCGAATATAGTGGTACCGACATCAATATGCTTGGATCGATCATGAAATACATGATTCTCTAACAAATGAATCCCACTTTGGTTGTCACATAGGATTATGGTGGTATCCATTGTAAGTCCAAATAGCTCACTGAAGAGCTTCTGCAACTAGAATGCCTCGCAGGAGGCCATGCTAGCAGCAATATACTCTGCTTCAGTGGTGCTCAAAGCCACCGACTTCAACTTCCTGCTCATCCAGGATATCGAAGCAAATCCCAAGGAGAAACAACACCCAAAAGTGCTCTTACGGTCCTCCACATTACCTGCCCAATTAGCATCAGTGTATCCAAGTAGTCTCACATCTCTGGCAGTGTATCTCAACCCATAAGTAATTGTGCCATGAAGATATCTCAATAGATTCTTAGCACCAATCCAATGTATGTGGTGAGGTTCAACCATATGTTGACTCAACGTGTTGACTGTGAAGCATAAATCTGGATGGGAGTTCACTAAGAACATTAATGCTCCGACAAGTTGCTGATACTCGGTAGCATTTTGTAAAATAGGTCTAGCAGCATTACCACTTAACTTATTGAAATTGAGCTCCATAGGGGTAGTTACAGGCTTACAGTCCACCATACCAAAGATTTCTAATATCTTCACCAGATATTTTCCTTGAGATAGGAAAATCTCCCTTGGCTTCTACCCAACTTCAAGTCCTAGGAAATAGTGGATCAGTCCCAAGTCCTTTATTTCAAATTCAGAAGCCAATTCCCTATTACATTTGTGAATGAGAGGGTCTGCACCTATTAGGAAGAGGTCGTCAACATAAGGCACTAGTATGAGAGTTTTATCATCTTCAGCCTTAAATTAAAGGTTAGGATCGACTTCACTCCTAGTGAATCCCAACTTCATCAATTACTTATCGATCCTCTCATACCATGCTCGGGGTGCTTGCTTCAGCCCATAGAGGACCTTCTTCAACCTGCATACATGAGATTTTTGATCATAAATCTCAAATCCTTCGGGTTGCTCCACGTAGACCTCTTCTTTGATCGAACCATGTAGAATGTGATCTTAACATCCATCTGATGTAGGTTCCATCCTTGTGAAGCTGCAAGGGATATGGTTGAGCAGATGGTCGTATATCTAGCAACTTGTGCAAATATCTCATCATAGTCTATACCTTCCTTCTGGGAGAAACCACGAGAAACAAAACGAGCCTTATAATTTTTCGTACTTCCATCTGCTACATGATTTATCTTATAAAGCCATTTAGAAGTGACAATTGTCTTGTCCTGGGGTCTGGGAACTACTTCCGAGACATCATTCTTCATAATAGACTCATATTATTCGGTCATAACATCCTTCCATACTTGATGCTTAATGACATCTGAGAATGATGAAGGCTCATTTTGTATGATTGTACTCATGATGGTCAGGTATTCCTGATACCTGTTAGGTTTCTTACTTTCACAGAAGGTTCTTTGGGGTGCAACATGTCCTTCAACATCATCAAGTAACCCCCTAAGCCATGGAGGCCTCTTCCTAGAAGAGGAGGGCTCATGTGGAGGAGGATCAATTGGATCCATGGGTTCTTCCACATCAGGCATTGTTACGTCATCTGCCCATAGAAACTTCAGAAGTCTTTTATCATGGAGCATGGCATGGACAACTTCCACAATCATATGGTTCTTCCTTTCTGCCACACCATTATGTTCAGTAGTATATGGTTTTTATGTCTCCCTCTTAATGCCAGCCTCTCTACAAAGGTCATGAAATTCATTAGATTCATATTCAGTCCCATTATTAGTCCTTAAGATCTTGATCTTATTTTCGGTTTTCTCAATCAAGGCTTGAGATGTGTCACAAGACATGACACCTAGCGGACTTCCATCGACCTAATATAATGAATCAACTCGAAACCCAAGAGTGAAGGCATCTTTAACATTATTTTTCCACATACATACCTTGTCATCGTTGAAGGTTACCTTATAGCCCTTGTCTTCCGTTACCGAGATGGACACCAGGTAATTTTTGATGTCAGGTACACATAGTACATCTTGTAAGTGAATCGTATTACCTTGATTCAATTTGAGAGAGACATTGCCTACACCTTTCATGGGATATTTCATATTATCTCCAAGGACAATTTCAAGGTTAGTTTCTTTCTCTATTATATTATGGAGAACATCTTTGTAACCAGTGAAGTACCTTGAGGCACCACTATCAATTAGCCAAATTCCCATTGAGTCCGAAGGAGTAGAGGTAGATAGAGAAACTGGTAGATAATATTCATCTTGCTTATTTTCAACAATGTTGGATTCATACATGGAATTTCTAGCCTTTTTCGATGGTTGTCCTCTTCCTTGATTTCCAGCGCTCCTTTTACCTTTGCTATTGAATTTTCCATTCCTTTGATTGCCATCAGATGGATTTTGATCATTTTCTTGGTGTGAGTCCTTTCTATTAGGGAACTCCCTTGCATAGTGACCTACTTTATCGCAAGTGTAACATCACCATTTTCTTCCACCCTTAGGTCCAGATTTTATTTTTGATTTAGTCCCAGAAGTGTTTCTTTTCTTAGCATGAGAAGAAAAAGCAGTAGGAGGACCTTTAGGCATGGGAATTTCTTGCTCTTCTACACTTGATTCTTCTTGAATGCATCTAGCCATTAATTCCTCGAAACCAGGAATTACATTATTGTTCAGAAGAGTAGTCCTAAACACGTACCATTCAGATGGTAATCCTCCAAGAGTCATGAGTTCCATTTCCCAATCAATAATAGTCTCCCTAATAGATAGGAGATTGTTCCTGATCCCAGTGATTCTTAAGAAGTATGCTTGCATACTCTCAACTTTACACTTCTTAATTTCCTTCAGCTTATTTCTAAGAAACAAAACTTGATTTACATCATTAACTTTAAATAAACTCATCAGTCTATCGTAGATTTCCTTGGAGGTGTTCAGGTCGGAGATGTAGGCAACCAAGTGCTTGTCAATAGAGTCCTGGATGATCTTTTCTTTGACTTCTCCGGTTTTCCATTTGTTCCTGGCAGTAGTGGATGCATTTGATGCAGGCTCAACAATATTTCCTCTCACATGGTCCAACACTCCTTGATCTTCTAGGTTTAGATCGATAGACATCTTCCATCTGTGATAGTCAGCTTTCTCACGGAGCTTGTCCTCGGCAGGAAGGAGTGATAACAACCCCATTGTTCCTTTTAGGATAGCCTTGCCAATCTTCTCTTTGGTGATTTATCTTGCTCTTGCTCGGGCTTTGTCTTCACCTCAAATCTATTACCATGTTAAGTTATGGTATGTTCTATGCTTATAATAGTTTACTTATCTTTCGTATTATGATCCACAGATTAGTAATCACATGTATATAAAGTAAAGTGTAGATCGAACATTAAACGATCGACAAAAAACAAGCCAATACAAGAGACATAAGATGTGGTGACTAGCTAGGGAAAAACCCTAATATAAATATTGGGGAAACCCTTTGATCAAATATTCCTTTTTCTTCGATAATCCAGTAGAGAGAAATAGTACATAAATTAGATTTACATTAGCAGTTGATGAGCCCCAATTTTTGGTAACAATTTGGGCTCATTTGGCCTACTTACCTTGCTCAACCCTTCATCTTTTAACACTTATGCATTCATTTCTTAGTATATTCGTGTTATTTGTAGGAAGAAGGGCAGGAATTATATCTATGTGGCTAATACATGATGATTTCAGGTTTTTTGGCATTAAAGAGAGCAAAGACCACGCAAATGGAGACAAGGAGACAGCAAAGGTGGCATTGCGGGTTCATAGGGAGGTTGTCCATAGTCTTGATGATCTTCCTCGTGATTTCCACCTTAACTCCGAGCTCCAAAAACTCTCCCCACCGAGCTTAAAGGCAGCCAACGGATTCTACAGGAACAACAGTTTAACTTTCAGTTGGACAGCCAAGCTCCACGAATTGAGGAAGCCAGCTTGATCTTCATCATGTATAAATATGAAGGCCGTAGCCTTTGATAGAAGCTTTTTGAACTTTTGAACTACTGTTGCAATTTCTAAGCACGAGCTACAGCTCGGTTTTTGCTTGTTGTAAGCCAGTTTTGGCATGATGTTAGACTCATGATTATTTAATAAAGGCAGGTAGCTTTGGATTCAATTCTGAGTTTTTAAGGGAGCTATAGCTCTCAGGTTAGGGCCCAACCTGAGAGCAATAGACCTCCTTTTCCTTGTATTGTTACTTGTTTTCCTTTCAACACTTTATTTCTTTGCTTTGACATGCATTTGAAAAAAACACAGTTTGCTGATTTAATTTCCTTAATGTGATTGGATAGGATTAGTTTATGGTTAAAGTGCTTTTAGTTGCTTAGATTAGAGTAGGAGGATTGTAATTCATTAGAGCTCCAAAAAAGGTTGATAGTGCACTCGCTGCCATCTCTGTTTAGAGATTGGGGGTGTGGGCTGTACCAACCACAAAAAAATGCAGTCTTATACTTTCATGCAAGCTGCCACACAGTCATTTCAATTGTAGATCCATCCATGCATTCTGATCTTGAGCACTACTTCTTCGTTCCAACACCATGCACGATTTTTCTCCACACTTTACATTGTTGTTCATTGGTTTAATAACACAGTTAGAATAGGTTGATGGAATTCTCGGTTTTGTGCAAGATATAGAGGATTTGTTTCTTTTACACTGCATAGCATCACTTTATCGTGTTCTTCTTCTTCTCAACCACGCCTGAAGCCACTTGCTCGACCTCTGTTCAGCTCGTTAGCCTTCCAACCCTTCTACTTCTCACGTAGCTCCATCTTTTTAACTTTTCCTTGCTTCCACCCTTCTATTCACCAACCAACTGTACCCACTCTTTCCTCATCTCATATCTCTGTCCCTGAGCCACCACAAACTCCTCCTTCACCTTACCCATCCACCCATACAACTCCTCCACTCCTCCATCACCCAAAACTCCAACTATAGCACATCCTGTAGAAGTTAGCAGACTTCCAGAAATCCCGAGCTTCCTGTAGGATCCCCTGCAGACATCCTGTAGAAGCCTGCAAACTTGGTTGCCGAGCATCTGAACATTGTGGACTCCTGTGGAATGATGTTAGGGATCCCCTGGAACCTCTCCTAGCCCTCTTGACCTTTCCCAAGCTTTCTTTCCCTTTGCACTACCCCTGCACAGTCAAAACCTAATAAGAAACGAAATCATACTAACTCCAACCACTTAAGCAAAAATACAAAAATGAGTTCTTTTCAATGAAAGTAGTTTAAATTCATGCATTTCATCTCACTAGAAGTAATGGCATCATTTTTAGACATTTGCACTCCCACCATTGCATCATAGAGATTAAGCTAGTCAAATTAGGGTTTACTAGGGTTTCCATGTTTTGGTTGGCTTTCAGTTCATTTTTGCAAAGTAGATTAATTTCCCTTGAGATAGCCTTCGTCCATCATTTAGAAAGCTTCTTCTGAGAACATATAGAAGTTGGCTTGAGCCCTAGCGGACTTGTGCCAGCTGACCAAGTGACAGTTATGACAAGAGCTAGTACTTGTGCATACAGCACCATCGCTTCCAAGTTTGTTACGAACTACCGGGTTGATAAAATTAGAGATAGGAAGCTCCAGGAGTTGTAGCATTATTGCTACAATACTGGAGCCCACCATCTTTTTGGCGCCGTTGCCGGGGAAGCGTCAGAGTATTAGTAATTGTTGCTTTTCTTCTATTTTCTTACTCTTGCCTTCTGCCAAGTAGTTTAGTTCATTTCCATTCTGCAAAAGTAGCATAGACATTTCCTGCTTTCCTAGATTAGCCTTTCAATTCCGCAATTTCAATTCTGCAAGCGTAGATTAGCATTTCCATTCTGCAAGCGTAGACTAGCATTTCCATTCCTGCAATTTCATTTGAGCAAAGTAGATTAGTTCTTTCTTGCTTTCAATTCAATTCTGCATCTCTATTTCAGTAAGATAGTTAGTTGTAGATCAATCTGTTTCAGTTTTGCAGGTACCAAAGAAAAAAAAAACAAAAGCAATCAAAAAAAAAAAGTCTTTCCATTTCATGCCTCGTAGGAATCGAGATAAAACAGGCAAATTCCTACCCAATACCCCCACCACATCACTAAGTCACCCTTCTCTCTTCTTAGGTGGCAGTGATCCAGAAGAACCTATAGGCGAACCTCCTGAGATATACAAAGATCCTATAGCAGAAGAAGAATTAGAGACCATCCCATCTGAAGCTATGGCTGACAATAGAAGAGAAGATGAGAGAATGGAAGGTGCCTTCCCCATCCGAGAGACCAATGGAGAGATGAAAATGAAGAACATTAGCCCCTCCGCTTTACCTCACTTCCATGGACTGACCACTGAAGATCCTGATACCTTCCTGTTTGAGTTTGTTGTCCTTTGTAGAACGTATGACTATACTGAAGATGAGCAGAAGCTGAAACTCTTCCCTTCAACTCTTAAGGATGCAGCATTACGCTGGTTCATGGGCTTACCTGGAAATAGTATCACTACTTGAGCTTAGATGCAGCAAGCTTTCAATACCAAGTACCGGGATTACTGTAGGTCCAAGGAAACCAAGGGAGAAATCTTTCGGATGACCATGGGAAATGATGAGTCCTTAGAGGATTATGAGGAGAGGTTCCAACTTAGCTATAAGCGGTCCAGGTGCACACTTGACCCTGAATCCCTCAAGTTGGTCCTGCTCCGAGGAGTCCCTGAAGACCTCTTAGATACCCTTCACATGTTAGCTGGGGGGGACATTTACCAACTGCCTTATGAGGACATCAAGACTGTGTTTAGAAACCACTCCAGGGCAGCTCGGAAATGAGGTAGAGGAAACCTCCTCTTAGCTGGTGTTCCTTTCTCCAAGCATGAGTTTGCAAATCAATTAGAAGATCTTAAGAGTGAGGTGAGACAGACCATCGCCATGCAACTGGACACATTCAGGATCTAGCAGAAGAAGGAAGAAGCTGAGAGAGCCTTGGCTATCTTCTGCCCTAGATGTACAAGGAGACACCCTAAGAACGAATGTCCATTGCATTCGGTTGAAGTGTGTTTCGTTTGTGAGGAGGACCATCCCACAAACCAATGTCCAACCTTACCTGGATTCAAAGCCATGTACCAAGGGACAAAAGCTTCCACTGAACCTCTCTACTACCTCAACCAAAGGAGGCCACAAGGACCTAGACCTTACCAGCAGGGGATGCAAGGGGCACCTCAAGCTTATTACAGCCCCAACCAATCAACTCCTATGCCTTCCTGGGGTCCCCCTGCTCATCCTTCCTGGTCCATGCCTCCTCCATGGTCTTATCCACCTCAGTATCCTACTCAACCTGCTTCTCATTCATATCATTCACATGCCCAGCCACAGCCTCAGTGGAATGTACCTCAGTCGGGGTGGAGGCCCCAGTACAACACTCCTCCTGCCATTTTGCCTCCACCACCAGTTCAACCTCAGCCATTACCTCCTGCTCCTCCAAGGCAACCTCAAATGCTTGCTCAACCGAACCCGAACTCCAACAATAGACAGGCCCAGCAGGTATACACTGGGGAAACCTCATGCCCTACCTATGCTGTGGAGATCCAGGAGATCAATCTTCGATCTGGAAAGACTCTTCCAGATCGCCAACCTCCTCCCCCAGAGGATGAGGAAGATAAACAGGAAAGTGAACCAAAGGCTATTCCACCCTTTCCTGAGAGACTAATAGCCACCACACAACCCAACCCAGAGGAGGATGAGCTTCTGGGTGAGCTCAAGCAGTTGTGTGTGAAAATACCACTTCTCCAAGCCATCAAGGATGTGCCAATATACAACAAACTAGTTAAGGAAAAGTGTTTCAAACACCCAGGCAGGCAAAAGAGAGATGCTTCAACCATCAATGTCTTGGGACAACTGTCTGACCTCATGTTAGGACAAGTCATCTGCCCAAAGTATCTAGATCCTGGGAGTCCTGTAGTAGATGTCCACATCAATGGCACCATCATACCACACACCTTGATTGATCTGGGGGCTGCCATTAATGTGATGACCAGGGATACCATGCTCAAACTCAATCTTCAGGGTTCCTTGAGGAAGACCTCGATAGTACTGCAACTAGCAGATCGCTCCACTGTGACTCCTGAAGGGATTGTGGAGGATGTCTTGGTCTCTATCGACTCTTGGGAATACCCTGCAGATTTCTTGGTTCTGCAACCCAAGGCAAAGCTTACTGGATATCCTCTAATTTCGGGAAGGCCTTGGTTAGCCACTGCAGATGCTTACATAAGTTGTCGTGCAGGAAACATGACCATCAAGAATGGTCCTATGTCCAAGCAGCTAGTCCTATACCCTCCTGCCCAGCCCTCCTTAGAGCATGACTTACCAATTTGGCTGGAGGAAGGAGAAGAGGATGAGGTGTACTCAGCACCTTTGTGCACCCTAGATACCACTAGAAGAGACCCCCCAACCGAGGATGACTTGATTGAGACCTTGATCCAGAATCCACCTTCTAGTGCATTATCCTTAGAAAAATTGGTGGAGGATGCCCAAGCCAGCACCTTAGTGGATCTTTGTACAACCAACCCTGTCACTCCCAGAGTAAAAAATGTAGAGTTCGGTCCTGAGAGAACGTTAAAGATCAGCTCCTCCCTATCTCCTTCCCAGGAAAAGGAGCTGTGTAGCCTGTTGGCCAGTCACCTAGATGCTTTTGCTTGGAGCTATAAGGAGATGAAAGGAGTCCATCCTTCAGTCTGTACCCATCACATATACATCAAAGAGGATTGTAAGCCGGTTAGGCAACCTCAGAGGAGAATGAATCCAGCCCTTAAGGACATTGTCAAGGGAGAATTGCAAAAACTGTTGGATGCTAGATTCATTTACCCCATCTCAGATAGTGAATGGGTGTCCCCTCTGGTCTTGGTTCCCAAGAAAAATGGGAAGTGGAGAATCTGTGTGGACTACCGAGAACTGAACAAAGCTACCAAGAAAGACCATTTCCCTCTACCTTTCATAGATCAAGTGTTGGATGGACTGGCAGGAAAGAAGTTCTTCTCTTTCCTGGATGGGTTTAGCGGGTACAACCAGATCCAAATCAGCCCAGAAGACCAAGATAAGACCACCTTCACTTGTCCTTGGGGTACCTTTGCCTACCGTGTCCTTCCCTTTGGGCTATGCAATGCTCCTGCTACCTTCCAGAGAGCTATCTTGAGCATCTTCTCGGAGCTGGTCCATGATGCAGTGGAAATCTATATGGATGACTTCACTCCTTATGGGGCCAACTTCCAGGAAGCATTGTACAATCTGGGAAAAGTCCTAACCAAATGCATTGAGATGAACTTGTCCCTTAGTCCTGAAAAATGTGAATTCCTAATGACTGAAGGGACTGTGCTAGGCCATACCATTTCTTGCCAAGGGTTACAGGTGGATCCTAACAAAATTGCTCTCATCAAGAAGGTTCCACCTCCTCAAAAGGTAATGGATGTTCGGAGTTTCTTAGGATTAGCAGGATATTACCGGAGATTCATTAAAGACTTCAGCAAGCTAGCCTCGCCATTGTTTGGCCTGTTGGCAAAAGATGTGGAGTTTAAATGGACTGACGATTGTCAGAGGGCTTTGAATGAATTGAAGGACAAGTTGGTGTCAGCCCCAATCCTGAGAGGTCCAAACTGGGCCCTACCTTTCCACATCCACACTGATGCCTCGAACAAAGCCATAGGTGCAGCTTTAGGACAAGTTGAGCAAAAACTTCCATATGCCATTTACTTTGTTAGCAAAAACTTGTCCAAAGCCGAGCTGAATTACACTGTAACCGAGAAAGAATTCTTGGCTATGGTCCATGCACTGAACAAGTTCCGACATTATATCACTGGCTATCAAACATTTGTACATACAGACCATGCTGCAATTAGATATTTAATGAATAAACCAGATGTGAATGCTCGTATTATTAGATGGTTACTTTTATTGCAGCAGTTTGATTTGACCATTGTTGACAAACCAGGTAGAGAAAATGTTGTTGCTGACTTTTTATCTAGACTGGATTTGTCTGCAGATGAGGATGGAACAGTGGATGACCAGATGCCCGATGAACATCTATTCGCTATTTCAGTACTCTCTCCATGGTTTGCTGATATAGCAAACTACCTTCTTTCAGCACAGTTCCCTCCGCACCTATCTTCAAGAGAGAAGAGCAGAATCATCAGAAAAAGTGCCTCATTTACTTGGATCGGGGGCAATCTGTTCAAGCTTGGCCCTGATCAGATCTTAAGGCGTTGTGTAAGGGAGGAGGAAGTCTTTGATATCCTCCTCACCTGTCATGATGGGCCTTGTGGAGGACATTTTGCAGCAAAGAGAACTGTCTTCAAAATCCTGCAGGCAGGCTACTATTGGCCCACACTTCATCAAGATGTCAGAAGATATATCAGCTAGTGTGACCAATGCCAAAGAATGGGGAAACCGACCCAAAGGGATGAGATGCCTCTCCAACGTCAGGTGACTCTTGAGCCATTTGAGAAGTGGGGTATGGACTTTGTGGGCCCAATCAACCCTCCTTCGAGGCAAAAGTCTTACATCATTGTGTGCACTGACTACCTGACAAAGTGGGCAGAGACCAAAGCAATCAAAGCAGCAACAGAAGAAAAGGTGGCCGAGTTCTTAAGAGAAAACATCTTCTACAAGTTTGGCTATCCATGAGAGCTGGTCACCGATCAAGGAAGCCAGTTCACATCCAACCTGGTTGAAAACCTACTAGCTCATCACAAGATCAAGCATAGGACTTCCACCCCCTATCACCCTCAAGCAAATGGGCAGGTGGAAGTCACCAATAGAGCATTAGAAGGGATCTTGACTAAGGTGGTGAGCAGCAGCAGAAAGGACTGGGCAGATTGCCTAGTTGAGGCCACATGGGCTTATAACACCACTTGGAAGACCACCACCGGCTTCACACCTTATGAGCTGGTCTATGGGAAGAAAGCTTTGCTGTCCATTGAATTTGAATACAACACTTTGAGGATGGCAGCTCAGCTGGACCTAGATCTCAGCCATGCACAACAAGAAAGGTTATTGCAGCTGAATGGACTGGATGAGCACCGAATGCAGGCCCTCCTTCACTCGGAAGTGGTTCAACTTCAGAGAAAGGTGTGGCATGACCAACACCTCCATGACAAGCAATTACAGCCAGGAGATTGGGCCTTGTTGTATGACTCCAGATACAAAGATTTCAAGGGGAAGTTGAGAACCAGATGGCTAGGGCCATATGCAGTGGAAAAATGTCATGACAATGGATCTGTTCTTATTCGGACCATTGATGAGGAAGCCATCCCCATGCTTGTCAATGGGCATCGATTGAAGATCTACAGGAAGCCTCTCTCAAGACAAGAGTTCATCAAAACTATGGAGAAGTCAGTGTTGGTCATAGAGAAGGGTTCTGCCTCTACTTTGGGCATACCCTGAAAAATCTAAAAAAATAAAAAATAAAAAAAATAAATAATAAAGATCCTTGGGTGAAAACCTTTCTGAGGCACCCAAGGCAAGTGGTAGGGGTGAAAACCTCATTGAGGCGCCCCTATTGTCTTTCAAAAAAAAAAAATTAAAAAAAATTGAAAAAGATCCCTGAGTGAAAACCTCTCTGAGGCGCTCAGGGCAGATGGCAAGGGTGAAAACCTCATTGAGGCGCCCCTGTTATCTTTCAAAAAAAAAAGGAAAAAAGAAAAAAAAGAAAAAAAACAATAAGCAAGAAAGACAAAGACAACAAGTTTATAATGTGAACTTGCATGCAGATTGCAGGTGTTCTATGGAGGTGTTGTGGTCACCAACAACCCCCCCCTCTTTGCTCGATATTAGCAATAACATCGAGCAAAGGGGGGGGACCCTGAAAGAAAAATCCCAAAAATATTTTTTAAATTTTTTGTATTTTCTCCCTAAGGCTTAAAATCGCATCGCAAGGGAAGGCTGAAGCATTACCCAAGCGTGGAAAACAAAACTGTGAAAGAGCGATGCGAAATTCATCGCATCGCATGCATCCCAAGCACTCTCTAAAAAGAAGACCTTCAAGAAATGCCGATCGCCGATATGCAACATCGCACATCGCAAACGTCGCACTAGGCAGCATAAACCATTGAATAAAATCTGCGATCAACGATCTGCGATGACAACGATTTGTGATTTGCGATATCGTCGAACCGCAATCTGCGATATGAAAAGACTCATCGCACGAATTCTCCGACATACCCGACAGACCCAAGATTAAGCGCGCGCCTTAAAGGAAATTAATGACCGCATGCTTGAGTATCAAAGAATGATTGCATCGCATTTTTCGAAGAGTCAAGTCATGATGAATGTCAGGATTATGCATTCATTAGAGTTTAATGCTTTCATGTCAAATCTTTTCATTTCCCTTCTTCTTTGCGTAGACTGCAAGACACGCAACTAATATAAATCTATATGCAGGAAATATCTAAAGGAAAAGGGAAAACGCCAATTAGACAGCAGAGAGAAGATGCCTCCACAAATGGATGCCGCATGCAGCAGGACCGTGGATTCCATACTATAAGCCAACCGGCACTGATGAAATTAGACTATCTAGGACTCAGAGTCAAAGGCGCACAAAAGCAGCGTGTTCACAAAAGATCCTGAAGCTCAGACTTGGTAAAGCAGAGAAAGAAGCGCATGAGAAGGAAGACGCTCCAGAAAAGCCTGGAACAAAGAACGGAAGAAATTCTCGACACAGGGAGTTGCCCATATAGCACGGCTCCTAACCCACTCAGTCATTCCCACGACTGGAAACCGGAATAGCAACAGCAAAATCAGTTCGAGAAGAACCTGGGTTGTGCTAAGTATACACGCGGCGAATACACCCAGCTAGAGAAAGGTTTTCGAAAATATCTTCTGGTCTGTCAGAAGGAAGTGCCAGCTCTTGTTATTTCCACTTTTATCTCCCGAGCGAAAGAAGAAGGCGGCCAGCCGACTGTTCCCAGGAAAACGTTGCGCTGTTGACAGCACTAAAGAGAATATACAGAAACGGTCAGAAATTAGATTTAAAGTTTTAGAAATAAATTTGCTTTTAGTAAAGGGCGGTCATTTGAAGCCGATTCCCTAATTTCGTGTAAATAAGATTAATTAGTTAGTAGTATTTAACCCTTCTCATGGCATTTAGAGAAGGGTCCGGAAATCTGTCAAAAAAACTTGTCCTCAGAACATGCACTTTTGCACCCTCAGAGGAGGTTTTTGATGAATGGATGGATCGAGATTTATTTATGTTTGCATTTTAATGTCTGTTACTGATGTTGCACTTCCGTACTCTTAGCAGATATTAGAACAAGTAGAAATAAATCATTATTGCTTGAAGTTTATTAGTGAAATCAGTCATAAATAGTACTTTTATCTCTTGACTAAATTCTGCTAGTATTCCTAAAGTGATATGCAGCTGAGTTCTTTATATGTTACTGTATGAATGTCTGTATTACCATTTGGCACTTCTGTACGGTGGGGTCATTTATTTATGCTTGACATATAGAAAACTGATTATGCGATATGCTGTTCACAACTACTCTGCCTAACTTCTTATGCAGAATGGTTTATCTTTATCGATTTATATTCTGATAACAGTTGAATGATCTTTATCACCAGCTGTTGTTTGAAATCTTTCTAGATCGCATAACAAAAGAAAACACCCCGGGTTAGCGTAGACTAGATGTATTGTTTCTCTTCATTAGATTACATTAGCATAGAGTTAGCTTAGCAGTTAGATTAAGGCTAGTTTAGAGAAACCTTTAGATTAATACCATCAAACTCTACACACACACGCACACCCTTCACATTGGGAAACTGGTCCCATTACCCCCAGTCGGACCCGCTACTCCAAACGGGCAAGGAGCCGCCAACCAGGTTCCGGACCGGGTGGGTATCCCCCTTGTTGTCGACCCGACTTCGGGGCCCTCAACATTTCTGGCGCTAGAAGGAGGGCCGAGCTATGAATGGCGCATAATTCAAAATCCAAATACCATTCTGAGAGCAAATCACCCTCACCAACTTCCCCGACTTCCCCGGTACGACTAATCTCGGAACTAGAAGTCGCTCGGACATCCACCGCTGCTATACATACTGATACGTCAGACCAACTTATTATCGATCCCCCTGAAGTTCAAACTTTGATCCGTAAACTCCAGGGATTCTCTATTTTTACCCAGAAGTCTGATAAATCTAAAGGCAGCCTGACTTCGCAGTACAATCCTGCTCATCCCCTGACCCGATTGAAGAGTGAAAAGTTTGGCGTCCAGCCAACTGAAATCCCTCTCCCCACTAGGAAAAGAGCAAGGAAAGCACTCCCAGAGTCTAACAGAGAGACTCTTTCATCCACTTCGTCCATTTCAACTCCCTCTCCGCAAAGTCAACCACCCACATCTCCACCTCAAGTCACTCATCCATCTTCCACAACCCTTCCTCCGCAATCGTCGAAGATCATAACATCTCCATCTTCTCAACATCAAAGACCATCTCCTACACTTTTGTTGACTAGCAACTCAGCGATGGTCCAATCTCCATGGAATAATCCTGGGGCGGTTTTAATGCCTCCACCCCTAAGTCCAATACCTGCCCATCCCGAGAAATGGCTACCAAAGTTCAATCCAGAAACAGGAATGCTAGCTGAAGAACATATCAATAATTTCATGCTTTCTGTTAATCTCAACGGAGTTACCAACGAAGATGTCGTGGTCCGACTTTTCCCCTATACAATGCAAGGAACGGCCGGGTCATGGTACTTTTCGCTGCGCTCCGGATCTATCACCAGCTGGGACATTTTTCAAAATCAATTTCTCACCAAATTCGGCGATGATAGATCAACAGCGACACTGATCAACGATTTATCCAATCTTAAAGCTGAGGATAGGGAACCCACTAAGGATTTTAACTTATGATTCAACAAGATCCTCAACAAAATCCCCGCTGCTTCTCAACCCAGCGAGGAAGTAAGATGTGAGTGGTACATCACGGCCTTACCTTCAAACTTGGCCATCTTCGTAGATAGGGCGAGCAAGACAACCTTAGTCGAAAATTTGGCTGAGGCGTTAGCAGTTGAAAGACACGTAGTAGCCCTAGAAAAGAGATCTACAATCGAAGAGCGTAAATCTAAGAAAATCTCTTTCAAAGAAGACACCAAGAAGAAGCAAACGAAAGATCCTTTTGACATGGAAGGACTACAAAAGGTATTAAAGGCCATGTCTAATGAGATGATTGACATAAGAAAACAAGTAGCAGAATCGTCCCCAAGAAAGCCTTTTAGGAACTTCAAAAGAAACCCTCCCATGGAGACAAAGCCACCCAACGTGGTCTCAAATGTGGAATCTGAAGAAGAAGAAGAGGAGAGCACCGTCGAAACGCAGACTGACGATGAAGAAGTGGTGGAACTGCAAGGAATGTGGGATTTCATCCTCCCACAAGAGGAAGATCAAGAAGCACTTCCGGTTAGCACACGAAGCAGAAATCAACTTGATCCTCCCCAGAATACCCCAAAACAGAAGGGCACAAGCCCTGCAGCAAAAGAAAAGGTCGCACCAAAGAAAACAATTGCTAAAACGACCTCATTTAGCCCAGTCCAATCAGAGCAATCACCTCCATCAAAGACACTAATAGTGTCGGATGAAATGGAGTATAACATCATCGATGACATGAGAAAGACTACAGCTAATATCACTCTGTACGAGTTGAGCAAATTGAAACACCAACAGAAAATCATGATGAAAGAGTTACACGCCGTACCTACTACACCATTACCTACGGCTGTAGCTTCCCATAATATAGGAAGACCTCCAATCAACATGATCAATAAAATCGATCCAAATGACATCGCTCTGATTGGAGGGAGATCTAGATCTCATACTCCTCCTTTCCTCCTCACTTATGAAATCTTTAACAGAAACGTGCACAACTGCTTGGTCGATTCTGGTGCTTCAACCAATATTCTACCCAAGTCAATATGTGCCAAACTTAATGTTCAACCGCAAAAATCCGCAGTGCGCATAGTTCAACTTGATCGATCGCAAGTCGAAGTGATAGGCGAACTTAATCAAGTGACCATAAGATTGTCGTCTAACCCCAAGGTATGTTAGGTTATCGACATTCTAGTGGCTGACATCCCTGAATTTTATGGTCTGATTCTTAGCAAGGACTGGTCCGAGAAACTCCACGGATACTTTTCAACGGACTGGTCGCACATGTGGTTACCCTTCAATGGGAAACCAAATCAAATAAAGGTTGAACGGGAATTGCACCAAAAATACATAGTGACGGATTTGGAAGGAGAGAACGAAGCCATAGCATACAACAACAACATCATAGGCAACTACTTGGTAGACTCTTTCCTCGGAAATTTCAATGCTCACATATCACCATATTTAGAAAATTCAGTTTTGTCCCAAGTTGAAAACTTTTCCCAGACTGATGATTCAAAATGTGTTAGTTTCTTAGATAACCCTGTAAATACTTCTTTATTTTGGAAATTATATTTTGATGGCTCTAAATCCAACGAGGGAGCGGGAGCAGGATGCGTTTTGATCAGCCCAGATGGAAATAATAAGACCATGCTCACATGCAGATTGGAGTTCGATTGCACGAACAACACAGCGGAATAGGAAGCCTTGGTACAAGGCCTATACAAAGCAATCGGCTGCAACGTCAAATATCTTCAAGTCTTTGGAGATTCTGAGATCGTCGTTAAACAGGTACGTAACACCATACACTGCCTGTCTAATCATTTAAAGCACTATCAATCTTTAGTACAAGATCTCGCTGCACATTTTACAGCGTTCAATATTTCGTCAATCCCGAGACTTCACAATGCAAACGCAGACCTGTTAGCTAACGTAGCCTCTAGACTCATCCCCTCCGAAGACTTTAGTCCAAATAGTTTTTCGATAGAATTGATTTTTAAACCATCTATCCCTGACAACATCACCAACTGGAGAGTATTCAACGACGACCCAGACATCGTAAGTTTCCTCACCTCCGAAGGATCCTACTCAAACCAGATAATCGACGAAGACTGTCATGATCACCAGATACAACAAAATAGCACTGATAATGCTATACCCAAATCGGTGGTCAAACTAGAAGACTTATACGACTTGAAAAGTCGGTTCAAAAGGTCAGCTAACGCCAAACTCTATAGTTCAAATCTGAACTACGAATCAGTGAACCTAGGAATCGATGAGAAGTCGCAAAACGTTAATCTAGGTCAAGGCCTAGCTCCTAAAGAAAAATCAGCATATATCCGTCTTCTACGATAGTACAAAAACATCTTTGCCTGGAATTACGATGAGATGAAGACTTACAACAGTTCTATCATTCAACACACTATCCCTATGATTGATAACGAGAAACCTGTCCAACAGAAGCTCAGGAAAATCCACCCCAACTTGGAAAATCAGATAAAAACTGAGCTGAATAAATTGTTGAGAGCCAGAATAATCTTCCCGGTCAGACATTCCAAATGGGTATCCAACATGGTACCTGTTAGGAAGAAAAACGGAGATATTGGAATCTGCATCGACTTCCGGAATCTCAACAAAGCCTGTCAGAAAGACAATTTTCCCCTCCCACCTATGGAGCAAATATTACAGGCAGTCGCAGGCTCAGAGTTAATTTCTTTCCTGGACGGATTTTCAGGATACAATCAAGTGTTGGTACACCCAGATGATCAATTAAAAACCACCTTCCGAACTAAATGGGGTACCTACGCGTATCGGAAAATTCCGTTCAGTCTGATCAACGCCGGCGCCACTTTTCAGAGAGCCATGGACATTACGTTTAAAGTTTTAGTCAATAAATCGGTAGTGATCTACCTGGATGATATAACTGTATACTCCAAGAACCGAAACGACCACCTCAAAGATTTGAAGCAAATCTTTCAAAGATGTTTAAGGTACGGGATCTCGCTTAACCCGAAGAAATCTTTTTTCGCGTTGAGTGAAGGAAAATTGCTAGGATTCATAGTGTCCAAATCTGGAATTCACATTGAACCTGACAGAATCAAAGAAATTTCCGAGATATCCATGCCTCATAACAAAAAGACCATGCAATCTTTCCTAGGACAGATCAATTTTGTGAAAAGATTTGTCCCAGATTTTTCACGTATTATTTCTCCTTTACAAAAAATGATAAAAAAGAATTCAAACTTTAAATGGGGTCTAGACGAGCACGAAGCATTTAACTTAATCAAACAAGCCATCATCAATGCTCCATCTCTAGCAACCCCAAATTTTTCAGAGCCCTTTGTCTTATACACATTTGCCTCAGAGAATTCTTATGCTGCGATCTTGACTCAAGCGAATCAAGAAAAGGTGGAAGCTCCGATCGCATTCTTTAGCTCAAACTTACAAGGTGCTGAGCTGAAATATTTGGACGTAGAGAAACAGGCGTACGCCGTTTTCAAAGCAATTAAATATTTCAGACCTTTCTTGCTAAAGGCCCATACCAAGGTCATAGTACCATTCCCAGCGGTAAGAAACCTCCTAATACAGAAAGATGTGGGCGAAAAGAGAGCGAACTGGATCATCGCCTTGCAAGAATACGACCTGGAGATCAAGCCGGCACACATCGTAAGAGGCCAAGGCTTCTGCAAGATGTTAGCTGGAGCATCGCAAATCCCCGAAAAATCATCTGAAGAAGTACACGCATATGAGGTAAGCCTAAACGACGCACAATCATTATATGCTGACACCATTTATTTCCTGAAAAACGGGCATGCTCCATTTCACCTGGATCACATCAAGAAGAGAGCCCTGAGATTAAAAGCTAAACAATACCAGCTCGTAGATGATGTCCTGTTTAAAAGGAATTATGATTCTGTGCTCCTTAGATGTCTTGAGAAAACTGAAGCCGAAAAGGTTTTGCAGGAACTCCACGATGGACCAGCGGGTGGACACTATGCTGGAGAAGCCACCGCACACAAAATCTTACGTGCAGGATACTACTGGCCCACGCTGTTCAAAGACTCATACCATCACGTAAGGAAATGCCAAGTCTGCCAAACTGCTGTAGGAAAACAAAAGAAGTCATCCATGCCACTGCAGCCGGTTAATATCGAACAGCCGTTCAGCCAATGGGGCCTGGACATAATAGGTGAGATCGTTCCTCACTCCTCTAAACAGCATAGGTATATCCTCACGGCAACTGACTATTTTACTAAATGGGTAGAGGCAGTTCCTCTCAAGGCAGCTAATTCTGAAAACATTATTGAATTCATAGATCAGTTTATCATTACTAGATTTGGATTGCCAACGGCCTTAATATTTGATAATGCTTCATATTTTTCTGGAAATACCATGACTGAGTTCGCGCTCAAAAGAGGGTTCAAACTGAAGTATTCTGCCAACTACTATTCGCAAGGTAATGGGCTGGCTGAATCAACGAACAAGAACCTAATCAGGATTATCAAAAAGACAGTCGACCAAAACCAAAAGAATTGGCATAAAGCGCTGGTAAACGCCTTATGGGCAGACAGAATTACAAAGAAAGCCTCTATCGGCACTTCTCCCTTTAATTTAGTTTACGGGAGAGAAGCAGTTCTTCCTACTCACTTAGTCATTCCCTCCTTGTCCTTAGTACAATACATTGATGAAGTATCTACTTCTCCCTTACAGCTAAGGCAAATGGAAATAATTAAGCTAGAAGAACAACGAGAACAGGCCAAGAAAACCCATGCTCACCACCAAGCGCTGATAAAATCCTCTTTTGATTCGCACATAATGACCAAAAAAAACTTTCAGACGGGAGATTTAGTTTTGAAATGGGATAAGGCTCACGAAGAAAAGGGCAAACATACGAAATTCCAGAAGCTATGGCTTGGTCCTTTTCAGATCGTGGAGGTCATAGGCCCGTCAACTTTTGTGTTGCAGGACTTGACAGGCAGGAGAGATTCTCTGCCTGTGAATGGACAAATCCTCAAAATGTATTTTCCGTAGAAGGTCATCCTTCTATTTTTGTAGGATAATTTTAGTTTTATTTTATTTTTTAGTTTTTATTTCTTATAAATAAGGTTGGTTGTGAATGATCATAAATTATATTCATGAAGAAACATACCATTTCTCTATCAGATTTTGATTTCACTTGTATAAATAGTAAAACTTTTCAGAAAAAATCTGAATTTTATTATTGACAGATAGAGTTAACTTTAGCCTGAATATGATGTTAGTTTCAACTTCACAAAGAAATCTGGGATGAAAGTAACTTTTGGCAAAAAATTGTTTTATGCCAACGCAATGAAAAGTGTCATCAATAGCAAAATAATTATTCTCTGCAAAACTGCTGTTCTTAAACTCTATTATTGTCGTCCAAAGCTTTCTTAAGGAAAAACAATGACTTCCTCCCTGTTAAAGAAATAGCAGCATCTAGAGAAACAATCCAAGAAAACACTATATCTCAAAGAATGAGAGGTCTCATCACGAGCCGGCTTATCATGATCACAGATATTATAACTTGCTGACTTTGCCACTACTGTCTACCAAAACAGGGCAACGACTCAAGATTGTTGCAATCAAAAGACAAGGGGTCTCATCATGAGCCAGCTTGTTCAGCAAAAGTGTAAATCAAGTGAATGACTGTGTCATAATTTGGCCACCAAACCAAGACACTGTTCTTTAGAGAATAAAAAATAAAAAAAAGGAAGGAAAAGTGTCAAAAGGATTTTTCTCTGGTATGTTGTAAATAACCTTAAACAGGAAAAAGGATCATTGCTAGATAACATGGTAACCCTGTCGAGGCTATGGACGCTTGCGGGTAGCAGAGGCTCTACCTACGACAAATGAGCATATTTTACAAAGCCAGTACGCAGAGAAGACCTTATTTTGTCTTTGAAAAACACTGAGTAATGTCTAGGTGTGAATACAAGAAATAACCCAAAGGGAGCAAACAGTCGGAATGAAATAAAAGTTGTGACGAAACATCATTGACGGGATAAGGGGTAATACTCTATCTGTCCATAACAAAATTTAGGCAAAAGAAATTTTTTTCTGTTTTGGAAGTGAAAATGCAATAAAACAAGCAGAGATAACTGGTTCTTCACAGTGAATCGCCATTGTTGTGGTCACCAACAACCCCCCCCTCTTTGCTCGATATTAGCAATAACATCGAGCAAAGGGGGGGGACCCTGAAAGAAAAATCCCAAAAATATTTTTTAAATTTTTTGTATTTTCTCCCTAAGGCTTAAAATCGCATCGCAAGGGAAGGTTGAAGCATTACCCAAGTGCGGAAAACAAAACTGCGAAAGAGCGATGCGAAATTCATCGCATCGCATGCATCCCAAGCGCTCTCTAAAAAGAAGACCTTCAAGAAATGCCGATCGCCGATATGCAACATCGCACATCACAAACGTCGCACTAGGCAGCATAAACCATTGAATAAAATCTGCGATCAGCGATCTGCAATGACAGCGATCTGCGATTTACAATATCGTCGAACCGCGATCTGCGATATGAAAAGACTCATCGCATGAATTCTCCGACATACCCGACAGACCCAAGATTAAGCGCGCGCCTTAAAGGAAATTAATGACCACATGCTTGAGTATCAAAGAATGATTGCATCGCATTTTTCGAAGAGTCAAGTCATGATGAATGTCAGGATTATGCATTCATTAGAGTTTAATGCTTTCATGTCAAATCTTTTCATTTCCCTTCTTCTTTGCGTAGACTGCAAGACACGCAACTAATATAAATCTATATGCAGGAAATATCTAAAGGAAAAGGGAAAGCGCCAATCAGACAGCAGAGAGGAGATGCCTCCACAAATGGATGCCGCATGCAGCAGGACCGCGGATTCCAGACTATAAGCCAACCGGCACTAATGAAATTAGACTATCCAGGACTTAGAGTCAAAGGCGCACAAAAGTAGCATGTTCACAAAAGATCCTGAAGCTCAGACTTGGTAAAGCAGAGAAAGAAGCGCATGAGAAGGAAGACGCTCCAGAAAAGCCTGGAACAAAGAACGGAAGAAATTCTCGACACAGGGAGTTGCCCATACAACACGGCTCCTAACCCACTCAGTCATTCCCACGACTGGAAACCGGAATAGCAACAGCAAAATCAGTTCGAGAAGAACCTGGGTTGTGCTAAGTATACACGCGGCGAATACACCCAGCTAGAGAAAGGTTTTCGAAAATATCTTCTGGTCTGTCAGAAGGAAGTGCCAGCTCTTGTTATTTCCACTTTTATCTCCCGAGCGAAAGAAGAAGGCGGCCAGCCGACTGTTCCCAGGAAAACGTTGCGCTGTTGACAGCACTAAAGAGAATATACAGAAACGGTCAGAAATTAGATTTAAAGTTTTAGAAATAAATTTGCTTTTAGTAAAGGGCGGTCATTTGAAGCCGATTCCCTAATTTCGTGTAAATAAGATTAATTAGTTAGTAGTATTTAACCCTTCTCATGGCATTTAGAGAAGGGTCCGGAAATCTGTCAAAAAAACTTGTCCTCAGAACATGCACTTCTGCACCCTCAGAGGAGGTTTTTGATGAATGGATGGATCGAGATTTATTTATGTTTGCATTTTAATGTCTGTTACTGATGTTGCACTTCTGTACTCTTAGCAGATATTAGAACAAGTAGAAATAAATCATTATTGCTTGAAGTTTATTAGTGAAATCAGTCATAAATGGTACTTTTATCTCTTGACTAAATTCTGCTAGTATTCCTAAAGTGATATGCAGCTGAGTTCTTTATATGTTACTGTATGAATGTCTATATTACCATTTGGCACTTCTGTACGGTGGGGTCATTTATTTATGCTTGACATATAGAAAACTGATTATGCGATATGATGTTCACAACTACTCTGCCTAACTTCTTATGCAGAATGGTTTATCTTTATCGATTTATATTCTGATAACAGTTGAATGATCTTTATTACCAGCTGTTGTTTGAAATCTTTCTAGATCGCATAACAAAAGAAAACACCCCGGGTTAGCGTAGACTAGATGTATTGTTTCTCTTCATTAGATTACATTAGCATAGAGTTAGCTTAGCAGTTAGATTAAGGCTAGTTTAGAGAAACCTTTAAATTAATACCATCAAACTCTACACACACACGCACACCCTTCACATTGGGAAACTGGTCCCATTACCCCCAGTCGGACCCGCTACTCCAAACGGGTAAGGAGCCACCAACCAGGTTCCAGACCGGGTGGGTATCCCCCTTGTTGTCGACCCGACTTCGGGGCCCTCAACAGGAGGAGAGGGAGCCTCTCAACTCAGAGCCAAGGATCCTTATCATACTGCCAGGAGACCTCACCAGCACCTCCTCCAAGAATATTCAGCTCCTCCAAGGTATGTGCACAATTTCATCATGGCTTGAGTCTTCTACAGGAAGATGCAGACCTTCTACAGGAAGATGCAGACTTTCTACAGGAAGGTGCAGACTTTCTACAGGAAACGCAAACCTTCTACAGGAAGCTCTGTATTTCTACAGGAAACTTCCTGTAGAAGTTCAGGATGGGCTAGAATTCATTTTATGAGGAGATCTAACGGCTAAGGATCGGTTGGGATGCATGCAAGCTACTGTTGTTACCTTGTTCCACCATCCTTGTCGACATGCAACAAAGTTACCTGCACCAGCAAAGCAGATCGATGATTTTCAAGGAGAAAGAAATTTTTAAGATAAATAAAGGCTGATATCTCATACCATATCCATCCCAGTCATCCAGAAGCTCTGGGAGCGTGATCGTGAGGCCAGATCCTTCGTCGTGCAGCATGCACCCAAGGAGGAAGAACTGTTACAAGACATCCCGCGGGAGTCCTGTAACAGTTAAGCCCGCTAGAGTGGATACCATTCACAGCGCTGGCCATATGCAATGAAACGCGGGCGCATGCAGCCAAAGCATCCAATCCATCGTCGGCAGCCTGTAAGCATGAACCTCCGAGCCTGTGCAAATTCATCAGCGGCAGATAGATCCACTCATCATCGTCCAAAAGCCGAAAAATCGTGTTGTAGCCGCGCAGGTAAGTGTCTCGACCCTTCCTTCCATCAGATTTCATGAATTTTACTTCGAATTGTTTGCAAAGTGTGAGGTGAATGGGTTGAACAGTGGTATGGTCGTTTGAATGGCCACGTCGACCGGTTAATGGTCCAGTTGGATGTTTGGGTGGTGGCCGTGACAAAAGGAATGGGCAGCACGCACGTGAGAAAAATCCCGTCGGGAAAAACGAGTCTAACGAGAATGGCGGCGGCGGATCTGCTGGGGGATGATTGGCAGTAAGTGAACTCGCAGACAAATGATGGAACAACGTCATCCAACGGTCCGGCGGGGACAGCTCACCCCCGCGCCACGGATTCCGCCGATTCAAATCTAATCGGCTAGATTGCCCGCATGCATTTATCATCCACCGTTTGAACCTCAAGTGAACATTCGGATCCCTCTGCAGTTCGGAACTCCGAGCCTTTGGCTATCAGAACGCCTGTGAAGCAACACCGAGAGCGCAGACCAACTGCAGTCTTTCCCAGAAATCACGCGCTGCTCCTACAGGAAAGCTGCTCCTACAGGAACGTTGTTTCTACAGGAAGGCGGGTTCCTCACGTAAAAAGGTGGCAGATTAAAAAGGTAACCCTGAACTCTCCATGCAATTGGTTTTAAAGGTGGCAGAATCATCGTCTACAGTCTAGTCATAGGAAGTTGTTGCAAGTATTGTCTGTTGTGCATAGACTGTCGTTCTACAGGATGTCAGTATAATTAAAATGTGTTAAGGTCCTCAGGGATAAATTTCGTGGGTTATGTGCATGACAGAAGTGTAATTCTACGCTCTGTCTCAGTAAGCTAAATTTCCTTCGCATTCGCCACCTCTAGTTAAAACCACAGTTTTTATCATGCCGGGTGGGTTTATTAGACGGGAACCCACCGATTCATCAAAGTTAAGGGAAAAACAGGAAGTGGTGGAGCTCTTCACACAAGCACAATGGATATCCTTTTGTGACAAGTTGCAGGGTTATGACGACGAAGTGGCAGAAGAATTTTTACAAGCTTTGAGGCCGAAATCCAAAACATTGGCCACCGTGAATTTCAGGGGCCTAAGCCTCAATCTCACCCTGCAATATATCAGTCGAATTACTGAACTTCCAATGGGTTTTCCATGGGATAAGGAAGAAAGGAAGTTGAGCCAGCAGGCCAAGAAAGAATTCTTTCCACTTGAGGAGGAATTCTTGGAGGACAAAAATGGGGTGCGTAGAACCAGTTTGTTGCCACCATGGAATGAAGTTAGCCTGCAGATCATGAAGTATATAACCTGTGAAGGCCGTTTTAGCATTGTGTACGGGTATCACTTTAGGTTGCTCACTGAATTGAGGCACCAGACTGATCTTCCTGTAGAAAATAAACTGAGCATCCCTTATTTCTTGCTACAGTCTTTAATTAAGTGTGCCACAAAGTTAAAAGAAGGCATACCAGATCAGGTAGCCCACCATGGATTGATCAAACTTCTTGTGGAGGATGCACTTCATTCATATAAGGTTCCCCTCTCATGGGAAGCATTCAGAAATTTGACAAGAGATGGAGACATAAGGATGTTGACCGACGAAAGTGGTTCCTCCAGCAGTGAGGAAAAAGAATCAGTGGCCACGGGAAAGAGAGAAACAGGCCAGAAGACCTCGACCACAGTGTAGAAGAAAGAGCAAAAGAAGAAGCATGAGAAAAAGGATGACAAAGAAAAAGGTGACACACCCATCTTGTCAGCAAGAGAGAAAAGGTTGCAGAGTAGAACGGACAAAGCTGAGAAGGTCCACATCAGCCCAAGTACCTCATCAGCACCCGCAACCAAACCAAAAAGCAAAACCCATGTAGCAAAGCAAGCCAAGGTGGTGACACCTATGTCTACAGGAAAGCATAAACAGGCTTCTACAGGAAGCCTGAAAATTATTGGAAAAGGGTCTTCTACAGGAAGCCCGAAAGCTGTTGAAAAAGGGTCTTCTACAGGAAGCCTGTAAATTGCTAAAACAGGGTCTTCTACAGGAAGCCCTGACAAAGTGAAACCCAAGGAGAAGAAAGCTGATATTCGTGAGAGGGAGGCAGCAGCTGTGCTGGCCGCCCTTAGCACGCCCCCTAAGCCAAAAGAGAAAAGAAAGAGGGAAACCCCTCTATACTTTGAGGCTCGAAGAAGTGTCAGGATAAAGACGGGCAAGCCACAACCTCCATCCAACAGCCAAACCACTACAGGGGATGCCCCTACTTCACCCGGTGAGAGGTCCCCCTCGAAGATATCGGTCACCTACGAGAGGGGGAGCCCAAAAACAACTACTTGGAAAGGGAGGTTGGACCAATCGGTTTCAAAAGCCCGGCTCAAGGTCAAGGAAACAGAGAAGGGGGAAGGAGCGGCACCCTCATCACCACCAAGGACAGAACAGGCAGAGCCACCAAAAGTAGGAAAGAAAGAGAGTATTCTGGAGCCTAGTTCTCGGCCAAGGACAAGGAGCTAGAGCAAAATTGCTCAAGGATGAGCAAATGTTTTAGCTGGGGGGTGATGATGAGCCCCAATTTTTGGTAACAATTTGGGCTCATTTGGCCTACTTACCTTTCTCAACCCTTCATCTTTTAACACTTATGCATTCATTTCTTAGTATATTCGTGTTATTTGTAGGAAGAAGGGCAGGCATTATATCTATGTGGCTAATACATGATGATTTCAGGTTTTTTGGCATTAAAGAGAGCAAAGACCACGCAAATGGAGACAAGGAGACAGCAAAGGTGGCATTACGGGTTCATAGGGAGGTTGTCCATAGTCTTGATGACCTTCCTCGTGATTTCCACCTTAACTCCGAGCTCCAACAGCGCTCCCCACCGAGCTTAAAGGCAGCCAACGAATTCTACAGGAACAGCAGTTTAACTTTCAGTTGGACAGCCAAGCTCCACGAATTAAGGAAGCCAGCTTGATCTTCATCATGTATAAATATGAAGGCCGTAGCCTTTGATAGAAGCTTTTTGAACTTTTGAACTACTGTTGCAATTTCTAAGCACGAGCTACAGCTCGGTTTTTGCTTGTTGTAAGCCAGTTTTGGCATGATGTTAGACTCATGATTATTTAATAAAGGCAGGCAGCTTTGGATTCAATTCTGAGTTTTTAAGGGAGCTATAGCTCTCAGGTTAGGGCCCAACCTGAGAGCAATAGACCTCCTTTTCCTTGTATTGTTACTTGTTTTCCTTTCAGCACTTTATTTCTTTGCTTTGACATGCATTTGGAAAAAACACAGTTTGCTGATTTAATTTCCTTAATGTGATTTGATAGGATTAGTTTATGGTTAAAGTGATTTTAGTTGCTTAGATTAGAGTAGGAGGATTGTAATTCATTAGATCTCCAAAAAAGGTTGATAGTGCACTCGCTGCCATCTCTATTTAGAGATTGGGGGTGTGGGCTGTACCAACCACAAAAAAACACAGTCTTATACTTTCATGCAAGCTGCCACACAGTCATTTCAATTGTAGATCCATCCATGCATTCTGATCTTGAGCACTACTTCTTCGTTCCAACACCATGCACGATTTTTCTCCACACTTTACATTGCTGTTCATTGGTTTAATAACACAGTTAGAATAGGTTGATGGAATTCTCGGTTTTGTGCAAGATATAGAGGATTTGTTTCTTTTACACTGCATAGCATCACTTTATCGTGTTCTTCTTCTTCTCAACCACGCCTGAAGCCACTTGCTCAACCTCTGTTCAGCTCGTTATCCTTCCAACCCTTCTACTTCTCACGTAGCTCCATCTTTTTAGCTTTTCCTTGCTTCCACCCTTCTATTCACCAACCAACTGTACCCACTCTTTCCTCATCTCATATCTCTATCCCTGAGCCACCACGAACTCCTCCTTCACCTTACCCATCCACCCATACAACTCCTCCACTCCTCCATCACCCAAAACTCCAACTATAGCACATCCTGTAGAAGTTAGCAGACTTCCTGTAGAAATCCCGAGCTTCCTGTAGGATCCCCTGCAGACATCCTGTAGAAGCCTGCAAACTCGGTTGCCGAGCATCTGAACGTTGTGGACTCCTGTGGAATGATGTTAGGGATCCCCTGGAACCTCTCCTAGCCCTCTTGACCTTTCCCAAGCTTTCTTTCCCTTCGCACTACCCCTGCACAGTCAAAACCTAATAAGAAACGAAATCATACTAACTCCAACCACTTAAGCAAAAATACAAAAATGAGTTCTTTTCAATGAAAGTAGTTTAAATTCATGCATCTCATCTCACTAGAAGTAATGGCATCATTTTTAGACATTTGCACTCCCACCATTGCATCATAGAGATTAAGCTAGTCAGATTAGGGTTTACTAGGGTTTCCATGTTTTGGTTGGCTTTCAGTTCATTTTTGCAAAGTAGATTAATTTCCTTTGAGATAGCCTTCGTCCATCATTTAGAAAGCTTCTTCTGAGAACATATAGAAGTTGGCTTGAGCCCTAGCGGACTTGTGCCAACTGACCAAGTGACAGCTGTGACAAGAGCTAGTACTTGTGCATACAGCACCGTCGCTTCCAAGTTTGTTACGAACTACCAGGTTGATAAAATTAGAGATAGGAAGCTCCAGGAGTTGTAGCATTATTGCTATAATACTGGAGCCCACCAGCAGTAATAAACCCTAGATCAATCCCAAACTAGGGCAAATAATATCTCACAAACCAACCATCAGATCGGCTTGATTCCACCACCAAAATATGTAGCCTTCAGAGGATATCCAAATGGACATACAACACAGTTATAAGGAGGGAATCTTCTAGTCAACACTGGTCAAACTTTGGTTCTGCAGTTGCTCCCCTAAAATCTGCACCTTCCTTCCACATGTGTGAGAGAGAATCTCTTTTCTGCGTAGTAGAGAAGAGCCTCTTTTCTGTGCAGGAGAGAGAGAGAGAGAGAGATGTGATGAGATGAGTGAGTGAAAATGAGGAAAAGTCCTCCTGTATTTATACGCAACTTTTGATTTTTGAATAGATGCAACTGTTGGGCTTCTGAGCCTACATGGGTTGTAGGTCAGCTTGATAATAATTCCATAATCAAAATAAATTCATATATCCATAAATAATTATTGGAATTGGATGATCTGTAGATCAATCCTATACCTCTTGATGAGAGGAATCTAATAAAAATATTATCATCCATGAATAAAATGACCCACATGGATTTTGGCCCTAGTTTCCAGTTTCAGTAGGATTCTTAGGCCTTTGGGATTTATCTTGAGACCACCTTACACTAGATTCCAAAACCATCCAACAATCCAAAGCTCATACTGAGAAAAATCCCATCACACCATGGCTATCTAGAAATGGAAATGTTAGGCTAAAATCCTTTGTCTAATCCTGGTAAAATCCGTGACAATGAAAACAAAAGAACCATATACCATAATTCACCCATGCATTTCAAAACCAGCTAGGAAATCATACATGCACTCTGTTACCTGCAAGTCTTCCTGCTGACGCTGCTTGATCCTTTCCTTCCTTTTATTTTCTTCTCCATATTTTCTTTTCCTATCCTTTCCTTGCCTTTTCCTTTCCTCTCATTGCTTTCCTTTGCCTGGTTGATTTCTTTCTCCTCTTGGTGCTATTCTTCTCTCTGAGAAAAATTCTAAAACCAAATTGACAAAAGGCTGCCAACTAATGCTCAGAGGTATTTTTATTGATTTGGCCTCTAATTTCTTCAATTTTCCATTATTTTCATTCATTTTTCTACTCACATGAAACATGTGACCTTTCACCTTCATTTTCTACTAATTTCCATTATTTTTATAAGTACTGTGCCAAAAATACCTTTTTCCTTTCCAAAGCCTTAGTCATTTCCCTTGCCAATTTACCTTAGCCATAAGCACATCAAGTGATTCCCACTAGGATGTTTTGCCCCACATTTAGCTTGGAACAAGTGTCCCTTAATGCGGTATTATTTTACCTTTATTAACTTTTATTACATGAGATTTTAACCTGTGGCTGTTACACAGGAGCCATTAATTTGCATGATATTGAAGTAGGTTGCATATATCTTCTTGAATTCTTGCTTTCCACCACATCACAAGCCACCATTCCTTTCAGATTATCATAAATGTACCAGTTCTTTTCGTACTTGGCCTACCATCCCCCACATTGAATTAGACCATCTGTGATAACGCATATATTTCATTAACCCCACACCGAGACCAGCTAATGGGTCCCCCACACTCTACAGATTCCAACCCATGTGATTATGTAGGCCACCATATTCTTGTAGCACCTATCTCCATGTTTGTATATCCAAAACTAGTTTTATAATTCTTTTGGCAAGTGTATAAGGATTATTTTGGAAAAGGGTTCTCTCTCATATTTTTGTGTGAATTATGTGTTGGTAGTCCCTAGTCACACTTGGTTAGATCTTGAATTATACTCACATCATATCTACATCATTTATCACCATTTATTCATCACTCCACTATGATAGTGAAAACATATATATACCTCCCCTAGATGTCCTCCCAACTCTAGGGGTCTATCTTTCAGATTTTTTTTTACCATCATCATTCAAATTATAGCACCAACCTTAGGTAGTTTTCAATATCCATCTTATCCTTTCAACATCTATTATATTGCCCTTGACCCATCATCTTACAATACCTACCTTAGCTTCATATGGATCTTCCTGAACTATTTTCTGGATATTCAGTGATTCATTTTTGTTGAATTCACCACTCATCTTATAGAATAGAATTAGGATGTTTCCCCCACCCCATCTGAGACAATATTCTGTGGAACATTGGGAAACCTCATTTCCCACTAATTTCATCGATCTCCCTCATGTTATACCCTAGAAAATGTTTTTACATTAGTTGTGTATTGTACTTTATGACCATTACAGTTCTCTAATTTAGTTGAAGACCCATGTATTCAAATCACACTTATTTTAGAAGTGTTTTGTATTTGTTGCATTGTGGCACATAATTAATGGAAAGAGAAATTATCTTCTTCACATAACAACACATCAACCACTACAATGATGATTTGACAAGATTTTCCTATGTATTTGTAACATTTCAGTCAAAGTCATCATAAAAAGCATGGAAAATGTTTGCCTCACATAGACATTTCTTATAAAAACAATTATTCAGAGCATGTTTTTCTTTGGTTTCTCTGTTTCACTTTATTTTGTCACCATTACAAAAATGACCACAAATCCAGTCCTCTCACTATTATATGAACTCTTGCAAGCAATCCCCTACAATGTTGGAAGAAACACAATTTTGAAAACAACAATAATCTTGGATTTCATTACTAAAAGCCTATTTTCAAGAAGTGTCACACTTTTCCTAGCAACTATATACACAAACACAGTTTTAACGATTGTAGAATTTGCTATATGCCATTTTGTTTTCCATTAAAAAGTGTGAGGACCTTTTAATGTAGGTAAAAATAAAATCAATTTCTAGAATCCTTGTTGGGGAATAATATATCAACAAGAAGGAGTCAAACCCCTAGTTATTTGGGACTCATCTCATGGTTCATAAATATATTTCCTCTCATTATGTAGCCCTAAACACCATAGTTCTGGATCTGATCCATAGAAACAGGATCTCTAACACTCTCCTCTTATATTATAAATTCACTCCACACCAGAGGGGAAGGCGTTGACTTTTGATGTAAATTTTGGAAATATATTCACTACTGAGAGGGGGGCAGGGGGTGAATTAGTAGTGTGGCCCTTTTAAACGTTTTATGAAATTACTTGATAATTTTTATCATGAAAAAATTGAATCAAAAATCGTAGATTAGCGCACCAAAAATAAAACATGAAACCATAAAAAAATTCACCAGATAAACACAAGTGCTTCTAGTGGAAAACCCATCTCAGGAAAAAACCACCCTACTGCTGATGTGCTGCTCAATTATTTTATGAATCATCAAGAAAATCACACATGGATAATCTCACTCCAATGAGCCTTGAAGAATTGCTTCTTTCACAGTCTTTTGTTCCTTTCATACAGGAACCTGTTTGTCTCTCGGATCTACGGACTACCATCCACTGAAGGTCACCACAATGAGTCGATCCTCACCCCACTCTGATGGGACTATCCAATTCCTATTGGATGAAGAAAATTCTTCCCTCTATTGAATCCACCAATTCACCATCTACTCAAAGCCTCCATGCCTTCACTACCTTCATGTGAGCCTCCTTTCATCCATTTTCAAACTGGACTATGAAAACTTGCTTAAAATGAGCACTGCAACAACATAGCATCAAATGTCTATCAAATGATATTTTCAACACAAGCTTCCATAAAAAAAATCCACACAAAACTCCACACTAGCTCGAACACAATCTCCTCAACTCACTACATCAATACACAACTCTTCATCACAAACATTGCATAAATTTAATGGCTGAAATATACTCAATCTCACTACTCCTACAACTGCAAACTGATTCAGTAAATATGCATGATATGGCTCACATAGTTTAGAAGATATTCTCCATGCTCTCACTCACTCCACACACTAGTTCAATCAACCAACCAAATATACACAATGTCTTCCTCTATTTATCAAATTCATGAGATGATTAACTCAGTAAATGATAAAAGTTATGGAAGACTCAACAACTCCTTTCACATGATTCTGATTCGGTTTAGAATGGTATATTCACCAAATTAAGTACTAATTCCACTATCGCTTTGATATCTTCAAACTTGATATGCTTTTAGAGACACCACAACATTTTCCAACCACATACTCCAAAATTTTTGATCAAGATATAACGTAAAAACAAAATAAAACATTTGTGGAGCATGAGGAACATAGAGAAAACTCATCTACACATCTAGTGGCTCCCATGAGACATTACGTGATCACCCAGGTCTTTTGTCTCTCTCAAGACACATTGTGCTAGCGTCTAGAGGCCCTCTAGTTGCTCCCACAAGCTTATGTGCCTGCGTCTTCGGTAGAGAACCTTCTTTTTCTCCCCATATATACCAAATTTTGAAAAACCCCTCATGTAGAATATAATTGGGTCTATTTTGCACAAAACCCATGTCTCAAAATTATGAAATTCATCTTTATGTTCCGCTAAAGTCCATTCCAAACTTCCGCTTATATCCAAACACCATACTCAACAAGTGGGCCAAAAAATGAAGTAGAACATCTGATTTTTAGTCCAAAACCTCTACCACCTTATCCATCATCTTATTCTACTCTTGTAAACTCCTCCAAGTCTATACAACAATTCTACAACTGATGAATAGGCAGGGAACAAGTCTAATACATGCTAGACCTATTCTTCCAACTTTAGGATCGTGACCAACACCTTCAACTCCTAAAGAAGAAACCTCAATGTCTCTAACACCGGTAGTAGCATCTTTATCCTCTGTAGTGGCATCTGTAAGTCCTGCAACATCAACAAAATTCCATACAACTACCTACAACACTAGTGAAAGAAACTCCAACATAGCTAGCCTACAACCATCACATGAAGCAACAAACCAATGTCTCCAAGAAAAGTAGGTACATATGCAACAACTATAGAAGCACTCCAACAACCTCCTATAGTAGCAACATCTCCAACAAACACACCATGTTTGGAAAAAATACCCTTAGGAGCAACAACATCATCTCCTCTAGGTCTAGTCATAGGATTTTTATATCAATGCCAACTAACAAGACCATCACTAATCTTGCATCCATCACTCATGCATATGACCAACATCACCAAGGGCTCGTTGACATCAATGCCAGCAAGCGCCCCCTTTGGAATTGATGGAAACCTCAAGACAACATGTGAGGCTAACTCATTAACTGAAAATCTCTCCCCCTTTGACATCAATGGTAAAGGGCCATGCAAACATGGAAGTACCATGCCAATAATGTGCTAGAAGAGAAGAGTGCTCCCCCTGTCATACTCAAAACCATAACTGATGCATCCCAAAGAAGTATCCTCTACAAGACAAGCATGTAGAATAAGGAAATTGACTTCCAACACCACTAGCCAATGTCATGCCAACTCTTAAGGCTGAAACATGCTCCCCCTAAGCATGTAATGGAGCTCCAATCAATAATCTTCTTGTTGAAGGAAAAAATCTCCCTACTGCAATGAGCCTCCTTGCCAAATGAAAGAGACTAATACTCATGAACCATGACTCCTATTGACTTTGTACATGATACACAATCCATAACAATACAAATGCTTCATCGACTAAAAGCATGGTTGTGACATATACACATGACTTGACATATGAATCCTCTAAAACCTCCTATCTCCAACCATGACTCTATGGTCCTAAGCTTACATCATGTGCCACCCAAATGTGTGGGGCTACATCAATGGTATACATCATAATACATGACTTGGACATCCATTGTCCCATACATAGTAAATGACAATACATACTAAACACCATGGGTCTCTCCATGAGAAATATGCCCAAAGTATGACATAATGATTATTCATGGCTTTTACATCCACACACAATGTTGCTCTCATCAATACATCCCAAAAACATGAAATAATTGAGTACATGGAAACATTGAGAATCAACATATGCTCCATATGGAAGCAACAATACGTGGCATATATATCAACCACATGACCTCCATGAGTTATAACATAAGCTCTCCAAATATAGCAATATAAATAGGAATACTACCTAGAACATGTGGTAGTGCATGGGGCCATCACCATCATACTTCAGATGTGCATCAAACATAAAATCAACTAATAGCAGCAACATAGGAATATGTCATAAGTGGTAGCAAATACATCCATATCATCACATTCTCTCTCGCTATGAGAGAAAAACCAAACAGCAACAACCATCGTACCAACACATCATAAGTAGCAACAAATACTTATCCTCATCAAAGGTGAGCAATATATCATCAATGAGGCATAAGCACCAAATCGGTGAGCAACAATACAAGTATAATCCATATATGAGCAAAAACATATAAAATCATCTCTCATCCATCAAAAATACATAAGTGGAAACATGCATAATGCATATAGATAAAAACATGAGCACTAAAGTGCACAATCTAGATGAGCTAACAAATCTCCATGGCAACAACATACACATGGAATAATATCATCTAGCAACAAAATCATTGCCAAATTTTCCATGCAACCATGCAAGCTCATCCAACATGTAATGTATGGCAATAGTAGCAAAAATATTCTTGAAACACAATTCCAACACATTCCAAAAACATTTGGAAGAACAAATACTCTCCCTAGATGTGTGATTTCTCACTACATATTGACAATGCATGACTACCATATCATCATTAGTATCATAACCGCTCTAGCATGCATCAGCTACAAACACCATCACTAACAAAATAGTTGATCCATTGGTAAATAAAATAGAATACAATAGATCAGACATATAAATGCACTTTACCTCCAATAAGACAGGTTGAACTTATGGACCTGAATGTGCATGAGGATGAAATGAACTCATCATATGTTGCTGCAAAATCCATAATACACTCCCTCTGAGGTTATGTACCTCTCATAATCTAGAGTCCTTAATAAGTATGCATGAAATAGCCATGGACTACGTGAGGGAATTGTCTTCACTAGTTGAAGATCTGAAGCTCCTTCTCCTTCCACATGGTATTGGGTTGCTTCATTTCTTCCTTTACCTGCTTCTTCTCTTCCCTCACTGGTTTTGTGTTAGATCCTCTTGTTTTTTGCTACGTTTGACAATTTTTCCTTGAGTAATGACATAACAAAAAATATATGGAAATTATAGCACTCCACAAGACTAAGAGGATCAACTCTTCTTCTACTCATGACGAATATAAACCGTGTATGAAATATCTCTCTCTCCAATGGTTAGACCTACAATCTATTGCTTTATGGCCAAAAAAGTGACATGAGTTACAATAACCATAAAAATCACAAGTATACATATTGGCCATTCTCCTTTGTTGTTAATATTGTTGGAATCTCTGCTGATATGGTCTATATGTCTTGCTCCAACGATTTGCTGCAATATACCCAAACTTGTGACAACTATAGCATTGTATCTCTTTCATCAATGGAATGAAAGGACTGTACTTCCTTTGAAATCTAATGGAGCTTCCATGAACATCTCTAGGAGCAAAGGATCTTCTGAATGTAGATGCTCCTTGAGATTTTCTACTCTGCTATTGGTTCTGCTTACTTTTTTGTTGTTGATTCTTTTGTTTGCTAACTCATTTCTGGATCTTCTTCTTTCGTCCTTGGTTCTCATTTTTTCTACTTGTATTGTTTGCAACATGTTTCTTGCATTCTTCTTTGATTCTCTTACCTGCATGAAAACTAAATTCACCCTTTTGAAATCCAATGCTAGATTTATCCAATGGTGATCTTTGGATTTCAAGAAAATTATCCAAGGCCATGGTACTCTTCTCCATCTTTTTCTTCTTTCTCAAGGAAACAATTTCAGCTCCTAATTTCTCAACCTCTTCTACCTTTACTTGATATTGTTTTCTCATTCCTTCCTCAACTCTATCAAATTCTGCCATTTTAGATTTCAAGATCACAACCTCTTCCTTGAGCTTAGCCTCCTTGTCATCATAGACCTACAAAATTTTCTCTTGATCCTTGCATGTAGTTGTTAGTATAGAAATCTCATATCTAAGAATTTTAATAACATTCTCATCTTCACTATGTGCTTCAACATGATCTAAATCGTAATCATCAAGATTATAGCCTAACAGAAAATCATCAAGATTTATAACTTTAGGAGCATGAATTTCTGGTTCCTTCTCATCATCTGCTAAATCATGTGCACTAGAAGAATGAGATTCTTGTAGCCGAGATTGTTATTTCTAGAAGCTCTTCATTTTGTTCTTCTTCTTGTTTCTCTTCTTCTCATTTTCAAAATTGTTGTTGGAACCATCTCCAAATATGGATTCTAGCTTGTCCCACATATATTTGGCATGTTTCAAGCCCACTAGTCTCTTCATAACATCATTATGAATATTCTCATATATTATACACCGTGCTTCTGCATCCTGTTGGAAAAGTTCATCTAGAATTGGATGTTTTCCACAACCTCCACAAACTACTTTCAAAATGTTAGATCCAAAAGATAAAATTTGATATTTTACATTTTTGTGCCATACATTGTAATTTTCTACATTGAGGATAACCATTCTGATAACAAAAAAAAAAAAAAAATATCCAACAAACCCCTCATCTACTCTCCAACTATCAAGTTGCAACCGAGAGCCCCTCTCTCATACCAATTGTTGGAAATATATTCACTACTGGGGGGGTGAATCAATAGTATGGACCTTGTAAACGTTTTTTTCAATTACGTAATATTTTATAACATGCACAAAATGAATCACAAACCATAAACTAGAGTACCAAAAATAAAGCGTGCAAGCATAAAAGAAATCACACATAAACACAAGCGTTTCTGGTGGAAAACCGATCCCGAGAAAAAATCTACCCTACTTATGCTCTAGTGCTCAATTCTTTTATTAATAGTCAAGCAAATTACGCATGGATAATCTCACTCCAATGATCCTTAAATACTTGCTTCTTTCACAGTATTTTGGTCCATTTAGATATGAACCTATTTCTCTCTCGGATCAACGAACTACCATCGGTTGAAGGCCACAAGGATCATTTAATCCTTGCCCAACTCGAATGGTACTATCCAACTCCTATTGGATGGAGAAAACTCTTCCCTCTACTAAATCCACCAAGTCATTATCTACTCAAAGCCTTCATGCCTTCACAAGCTCCATGCGAGCCTCCTTTCATTTATTTTCAAACTGGACTCTGAAAACTTGCTCAACATGAGCACTGCAACAACGTAGCATCAAAGCTATATCAAATGATATTTGGAGCACATTTTCCATCAAAACTCAAAGACAAAACTCCACACCAGCTGGAACACAATCTCCTCAAGTGACTGCATTAATCCACAATTCTTCATCAAAAACATTGCATAAATATAATGGCTGAAATATACTTCAGCTCACTATTTCTACAACTGCAAAACGATTCAGTAAATATGCATAATATGGCTTACGAATTTTTCAAGATCTTTTCAAAGCTCTCACTCAATCCACACACTAGTGCAATAAACCAACCAAACAGATTCAATGTCTTCATCTATTTATCAAATTCCTTAGATGATTAAGTCAATAAATACTATAGGTTATGGAAGACAGAACAACTGATTTCACATGCTTTATATTTGGTTTAGGAAGGCATATTGACCAAATCAAGAACTAATTCCACTATCCCTTTGATATCTTCAAACTTGATCTGCTTCTAGAGATACCATGACCTTTTCCAACCACATACTCCAAATTCTTGATCGAGACATAACATGAAAAACAAATAAAAGATGAGGAGCATGAGAAACATGGAGAAAACTTAGCTACGTGTCCAGTCGCTCCCATGACACAATGTGCAAGCGTCTAGGTCCTTAGTCACTCTCATGAAACACCATTCCAGTCTACAAAGGCCCTCCAATCATTCCCACAAGCCTCTGTGTCTGCGTCCATGGTAGAGAACCTGAACCTTCATTTTCTCTCAATCTAGACCAAATTTCGAAACAATTATCATGAGGAAGCTAACTAGGTCTATTTTGCAGAAAATCCATGTCTCAAAATTTTGTAAGTCATCTTCATTTTCCCATCAAGTCCAATCCAAAAATCCACTTCTATCAAAACACCATACTCAACAATTAGGCCAAAAACTAAAGTAAAAAATCTGTCAGTCCAGAACCTCTGCCACCTAATCCACCATCTTCTTCAACTCATGTACACTCCTTAAAGCCTATATAATAGGTCTGCGACTAATGAATAGGCAAGGAACAAGTTTAAGACATTATAAACCTATTTTTCCAACTTTATTACCTTGACCAACACCTCCAACTACTCAAGAAAATGAATAGGAAAGAATCAAGTTTAATACATGCTAGACCTATTCTACAAACTTTAGGACAACTAACAATGCCTCCAGCTCCTCAAGAAGCAACCTCAATATTTTTAACAATTGTAGAGGCATCTCTACCCTCTATATTAGTATCCTTAAGTCCTACAACATCAACAACATGCCATACAACTCCCCCTAACACTAGTGAAAGCACCTTCAACACAAGTAGCCCACAACCACCACATGAAGAAACAAACCAATGTCTCCAAGAAAAGTAGAGACATATGCAAAAACTATAGAAGCACTCCAACAACCTCCTGTAGCAGCAGTATCTCCATGCTACACCATAACATGATCATAAAATCACCATCCTCCTGCAACAACAACATCTCCAACCAACACATCATGTCTGGAAACCATCTCCTTAGCAACCACAACATCACCTTCACTAGGTCTAGTCATAGGATGTTGACATCAATGCCAACTACCAAGACCATCACTAATCATGCATCCATCAATCATGCATATGACCATAATCACCAAGAACTCGTTGACATCAATACCAACACCATTATGCCAACGATAAACTTATGTTGTCAATTTGAGGCTAGAAGATTATAATTTAAGGGATGATTGGAGACTATTGGAAGGAGGTTTTCAACATCAAGTCTAGGTTGTATCTCTCCCTTTAATTTAATGATAATTGAAAAGAGTATTTCTTCTCATTATATTTTCCATTGGATTTGTTATAATGTATACATATTTTTACTTTCCATTGTTTATGATATTAGGTACTAGTCTCGTTGATCACTAGTATAGGTTGTATTGGATCATTTATTGTAGAAATTTTGAATAATTAATCACTTATTCACAGAGATTATCCCGATTATACACTATTTCGGAATACATGCACAATACATAATCTCCTCTACGTTGATCATCAATTTAGCAACATCAAAAACAATGAAACATCAATCACATGCACACATTAACACAGTATATAACCCGGGGAAAGCATACAGCTGAAAACCCCACACTATCTATATATTATAATGATTGAGAACATGTAACAATACATAGTACAATACTCCTCACAAGTACTCAGTACTATCTCCACCTGTTACACACAAAACTAGCTCAGATCCGAACAAGTCACAGGTTCAAATCTCCTCTGTTGCTTTGCCTGCCTCCACTACACAATCCTGCAAGAGAATCACGTGAGCACAAGCTAAAATTGCCTAGATATTGGCCCACACTGCACAATCCTCATTGGCATAACTTAATCCCACTGATTGTGCAAGATCTCATGCATAACTATAATCACAACTGATAGCAATCTCAACCTCTAACACCTGTCTCCACTGAACTGTACATGCACTGAGTTAACTGATGTATTCTTCAGTGGCTTTATGAGTTAATAATTAGTGAATTAATTAATATTTAATTCACACAACTCATCACTAGTGTATTCTTTAGTTAGACTAAAATAAAACTAGTTCAGCCAAGTCAAGCTAAACACAACTCCATCAACTCCACATCCAACTCCACAGAACTCACATGCATGAGTTCTAACTGAAGTCCTCCATGCAATAGCTCAACTGACCCACAAGAAAAGCATATTTCCTTCTGACAGCTACATGTGCCACATCTGTAACTCAAACTGAAGTGCTCCAAGAGGATAAGATAATGTTTATAGTCTAAATATTATTATGAGACAATAATATTTGACTTTTCTATTTTTAGCATGGTAGTCTAAAAATAGACTCTGATCACTCCACTGTGAACCAGAAATAGAAGTCCATCTATTTTTCCCAACATGACCAATCATCCATAAAAATCATCCTACAACTCATAGAGCATGATCCATATGTCTAAAAATAGACATAGTCTAAAAATAGACTTTGCACCAAAAATACCCTGCGGGCCCACTTAGTGAAGGTGACTTCTTTCCACTGAGCTCCATCATCTTGTTGCATTCTCAACACTCCCTCTCAAAAAGATATGGATTATCAGCAACCCCTATCCTGCCTCGGTGGTATTATGCATGTAACACATTTGCCCGGTCCACTTGCTCCAACAACACTTGGAACAAAAACACTCCCAACTGACCACTCTATTGGGCTAGGAACATAATCTGATGCTGAAGCTCTACCTGCTGCTGACAAGTGATCCCTCTCTAACATCTGCGCTACTGCAATATATCCATGCATCTAGCACCATTGCACACTTCTTTGTGCCACCTAGCACTGTGCAAAACACTTGTGCCTCTCGCATTGCTGCAGCCTGCTAGCTATGCGCTGTCCTAGAATTCCCTAGACTGTCGCTCTCTCTGCTGCTCCATCCGCATCTGTCTCTACCCAATTATTCAGTTCCTGCTACTCCAAATCAGGGCTCCCATAACAAGGTCTCATCCAAGAGGTTGGGTACCTCAAGGATCCTGCCCCTCCTCCTTGGGACGATCACTCTATATCGCCCCACCTCCTACCTGGAGGTATGACTGCATGTGATCCCTTAGTCCACCTGGCTCGAAGTTTCCCCCAACGGGAGGTCTCTACATGAGTAGATATCTTTACTTGATCTCCTCTCAGGTTCCCTTGTTGTGGCTACTCCACAACTTCCTGAAGTTGTTGCACCAATCGTGGCTCCTCCACAATCGTCTGAGACTTCTTCTGGCTCTGCATGTTGAGAGGTAATATACGCTCCCTCTCAACCACAAAATCTCCATCAGTTTCCTCGATCCTCAAGGCTTTTCATGCATCTACATGCAACTGATAAAGGTTCCTGATTCAAACCCCTATCTTCTGGGTTTCTCTAGTTGTCTTGTTGCACAGGAAAGCCTTTCCCTCGCTGAAGACAACATCATATCCCTTGTCTTCTAACATCACCACAGAGATAATATTCTTCTTCAATCCTGGAACATGCATCACTTCCTTCGATATGAAGGGTTTACCAGACTCCCTCTCAAAGGAAATGGTACTGATACTGGTCACACTGTATCTACCATCATCGCCCATCTCGATGTGCACTCCAAGATCTTTCTCCTCCAGATCATAAAACAAATCTCGATCTCCCGTCATGTGAGAAGATGCACCACTGTCCAAGAACCATACCGATCTCATCACACTTGATACCAAGCATGCGATTAGTGAAAAATCTAGCTCAAACTGCAAGGCTAAGGCCTCTCCTGCTGTAGATCCAACAACTTGCTTATTTTTCTTCTTCTGTGGATGATCTATGGCATCTCCATTCTCAGCTTTGATGTTTCTAAGTTTATCCTTGAGCGCCATTCCACCAGCTCAAAACTCAACCGCTTTTGATCTAAAATTCGTGAGAACAAAGTATTTCTTGAACAGAGATCGACTGTATGGGCATTCACCGTATATCTCACCTTCCAAAAGAAGGATGAATCCAGAGGCTACCTGGCCCGATTATAGACTCTGCCTAAAGAAATAAAATGTAAACACTTTTTGAATAATAGATCTGATGATCAATCCTCGCTTTGATATTCTGTAGAACTTTTTATACAAATCAACCAGCTTTGATACAATGTAGAAATTTTGAATAATTAATCACTTATTCATAGATATTATCCCAATTATACACTATTGCGGAATACATGCACAATACGTAATCTCCTCTACGTTGATCATCAATTTAGCAGCATCAAAAACAATGAAACATCAATCGCATGCACACATTAACACAGTATGTAACCCGGGGAAAGCATACAACTGAAAACTCCACACTATCTGTATATTATAATGATTGAGAACATGTAACAATACATAGTACAATACTCCTCACAAGTACTCAGTACTATCTCCACCTGTTACACACAAAACTAGCTCAGATTTGAACGAGTCACAGGTTCAAATCTCCTCTATTGCTTTGCCTGCCTCCACTGCACAATCCTGCAAGAGAATCACGTGAGCACAAGCTACAATTGCCTAGATATTGGCCAGCACTACGCAATCCTCATTGGCATAACTCAATCCCATTGATTGTGCAAGATCTCATGCACAACTATAGTCACAACTGATAGCAATCTCAACCTCTAGCACGTGTCTCCACCGAACTATACATGCATTAAGTTAACTGATATATCCTTCAGTTTCTTTATGAGTTAATTATTAGTGAATTAATTAATATTTAATTCACACAACTCATCACTAGTGTATTCTCTAGTTAGACTAAAATACAACTAGTTCAACCAAGTCAAACTGAACACAACTCCATCAACTCCACATCCAACTCCACAAAACTCACGTGCATGAGTTCTAACTGAAGTCCTCCATGCAATAGCTCAGCTGACCCACAAGAAAAGCGTATTTCCTTCTGACAGCTGCATGTGCCACATCTTTAGCTCAAACTAAAGTGTTCCAAGAGGATAAGATAATGTTTATAGTCTAAATATTATTATGAGATAATAATATTTGACTTTTCTATTTTTAGCCTAGCAGTCTAAAAATAGACTCTGATCACTTCGCTGTGAACCAGAAATAGAAGTCAATCTATTTTTCCCAACATGACCAATCATCCATAAACAACGTCCTTCAACTCATAGACCATGACCCATATGTCTAAAAATAGACATAGTCTAAAAATAGACTTTGCCGAAAAATACCCTGTGAGCCCACTTAGTGAAGGCGACTTCTTTCCACTAAGCTCCATCATCTTGTTGCATTCTCAACATTTACATATGATATGCCGTTAATCCTTTGTTTTTTATCGTGTTTGCAGATGTATATTCTAAGAATTGAAATATTGTATCAAACCATAGTAAGGATCTTCAACAATAATTTTGATTAAAAGGTATGGATTGTATACTCTATTACTGTTATTTATGATTCAATGAAGATGAACCTAGAGAATGATTTATTGGTTTGTTTCTTTGTTACTAGAGTTGGCCATTGAGTCTAAGGAGATATTGCCTTGTTTTCAAGATGAGATTTATCCATGTAACAAATCGGTGACCATACTGGAGAACACATTTCTTCTTTTGTATGCCTTCTTGTGTTCTCTAATTATCTTCCACTATGGTGATTTATTGTATTTAGATACTTGAAATTTAAATTTTTGGCTTTGTGGCTACATTTTTTATTTTTTCCTTGTTTTTCTTGGGTGTTGCACTATTCTATTTAGAATTTGAACCATAATTTCATAATTTACTATTAGCATCAGTGTGACATTGCACTTGTATTAAAATATTACATACGACACACTTAAAAATTTTGAAAAAATAGATTTTTTCCTATTTTTGGCCTAGAAATTTTTTATTGTTGTGATTTTTTGGGTTTGTGTTCACCTAAGAAAAGTCAAACTTAGCTTGGATTGTCATGTTCAATTTTATTTTTGTGTAATTTGTTTATCTTTACATATTTAGGATTTTGGAATTCATTAGTTTCATTGATTTATGAAAATGAAATTTCTTCTTTCTGGAAATTGGTTGTATGAATTTGTCTTGTTTCAGTGGTTGGATTAAGAATTCGTTTTGTTTACAGTAAATAATTTTGGATTACTTTCAAAAAAGGATAGATTAATTTGATATTGTTTTCTTGCTTTTATTTTTGTGGGAAGTATTTTTTGGCTTGGATCACGAAAATTGTGTATTATGCATTGTCTTTGATTTTCATTTCCAAAATGATTCATTGAATATTGCATTGCTAAAAAGTGAATGAAACCTTCTGTCTTTCATAGATAAGATTTCATCGAAGTGAAAAGTTTACATTTCATTTTAGTTGCATTTGAAATTGAGTTACTATATCGGTTGGTTACCATGCACATTATACTACTTTAATGGAAAAGGAAACAATAAAATCAATTAAAATATAACAAGGCATTAATTAATAACATCATATTTAGTGGATCTAGCTTAGAAGACGTGTTCCACCATCTATAAACATTGGAGTTGTCATTAATTTTCTATGTTGCATTCTGTGGGTAGTAGACATTACAAATATGTAAGTATAGATGATCATTCTCCATGTACCCTTGGTTATATTGGATGGCACTTCACGTATGAAAATTATATAGAAATGTTTCCTATCGTAAAGGATACATTAGAGAACACTAACATGGAATGAGATTCCATGAACTCTTGGGTATATTGGAAGACCACCCTAGGTTTCATACCATCCATTGCTAACCAAGTTTTCCACCTTGTCATCTGTGACACAACGAACAAAACATTCGGGGAGATTCCCTGCACGTACCAAGAATGATATTCCAGAGTTCATAGGGTCTTAGTAATCCTTTTATATCTAGTATCCAATTCGTACTAATTTTTTTTGTTTTCATTGATACCAATTGTGAATTTAACTATAAAAAATTGTTAAAATTCTTAATTAAAATTCACTTTTTAGTAGAACTACGAGAATCTGATGGCAATAGTTCTAGAATTTACTAATCAGGGAACCCCTTTTAATGGGGATTATAGTTCTTTTACTTTGTAAATGTTTCCCTCCTTATATGGCTACCTTTTCTCTTCTTGGATTATCGATATATTTACCGATATGGTTATTTTCAACTTCATTGGCTTCAAACATCCAAGTTTCTTCGCCTCAACTAGATACTTCTCCCCAACCTCAACCAAATATTTTACCTCATGTTCATCCTTTACCTTCTACATTCATAATTTCATCTTCCCTTTCTCTTTCTTCACCTCATGAAAGTCTTAATGCTAGTAACAAGGAGGCTAAGACGAAGGATAAAAGAAACTATAAGAAGAAGACGAAAGATAAGAAAGGTGTAAACCAACCAACCATGGCTATGATAGTTCATAACATGGAAGAAACCTCCACCATGCATCATAAGCCCAAATACCCTTACAAGCTTTCTAAGGGTGACCACATCCTTATCAGTTATCCTAGTATTCCTAAGGTCTTGGAAGTATGGTCTAAGGATTATCATCAACTAGTGATTCTAAGGTCCCAAGGAAAAATGGTAAAGTTAGGTTTCCTTGTAGGTTATGTAAAGGGAGTCATCAAACTTATATTTCCCCTCATATGGATGAAACATATAAATTATTAGAAAACCTTACTATTTCTTAACAATAACTTCCAACTTACTACCATAAGCTTTCTCCCAACCTACACTCAGTTGATAAAGTGATTGACCCCATTTCAAGTTTGGTCAATCCCACCCCTCCCTTGGAGAGTGAAACCCATAGCAGTCAGGTTGATGAATGATTGATTTATGAAAAAGGTCAACTTGATTACATCTTCAGTTGATCCTACTCTCCTATTAGAGAGAAAATTTTATATCACTCATGTTCTTCTTGTTACATCATATTCCACTGCACAAGGGATAATTTCACCTGTTTCCACAAAACCCCCTCTAAGTGCCGAGGTCATTTCCTTTTATTGGAATCAACTAGTAGAACCTCCTCTCTCTTATCGCATCCCTTTATAAGTCATTATGAAATATTTTGATAAGAACATGTGTCGCACTATTTTAGATGAAGGTGCTTCTATTAGCAGTGTATCCTCAATGACTTGGTAGGCTTTGGGTTCCCCTAATCTTGTTTCTATTACTTAGAATTTTTGGGTTTTAATAGAAAAACTATTGAACCTTAAGGGATCCTTCTTTAGCTTTCGATTAGCTTGGGAGGGAGAATTGTATGTATTTATGTTATGGTAGCCCAAGGCCCCTTCAATTTTGATGTTCTTCTTGAGCAAGACTATGTCTATGCCATGAAAGTTTTCATATCCACACTCTTTTGTGCAATCTGTTTGCGTCATAATGGAAATATCATGACTTTTAACCACCTTTTGTTTAGTACCCTTGATATCATTTCCAACCATCCAACATCCCTGAATGTTCCCTATATGCAAGTGGTATCCATCCCACCACAAGTTAATTATCTAGCAACTTGTCCCATGACTTCACTTACTAACAAAAATGAGCCTATGGATATATTCTCAGCTTATTTTGACCTAGATCTAGTAAGTGACATGATAAAACCTTTAACGGGGGCATGGTATCCTAATATTCCTTCCCTTATTGACTTCCTTGACATGTATTCCTTCTAGATAATTGTTCTTCCATCTAATGAAGATGCCTTCGAAGCCATAATCAAGGTGTGTCCCTTGACATGTATTCCTTTTAGAGAATTATAGTCTTGGAATCCATGATAAGGTTCCATGAGCATAGTTTTTTTCTTGTGTCAACATTGTTAGAAAATGAAATAGACCCCCTCCAATCGATTCAAGTCTTCAATCAGATCTTGTAAATGAACATTCATTTCATCTGGCTATTAATCATTAGTAGTCTACTTAGGTAGATAAAAAATATGTTCGGAGGCATGTGCCTCTTTAATTTATGCTTTGGGAGGCATACCCCTTTGTAGGTTATGATGGAGTGCATATAACCTATCTCGAGCACAATTTTTATCTGTTTCAAGATTGTGTAAAAATGAAACCTATCTCAAGCAAAATTTTCTCTGTTTCAAGCTTGAGTAAAAATGAAACCTATCATAATGAATTTTCTCTGTTTCAAGCTTGTGTAAAAATAAAACCTCTCTCAAGCACATTTTTTCTATATTTCAAGCTTGTTGAAAATGAAACCTATCTCAAACACAACTTTTCTTTGTTTCAAGCTTGTGTAAAATTGAAACTTATCTCAAGCACTATTTATCTCTATTTCAAGATCGTGTTAAGATGAAACCTATATCAAGCACATTTTTTCTCTATTTCAAGCTCAGGAAAAAATGAAACCTATCTTAAGAAAAATTCTTGTTTATTTCAAGATTTTATAAAAATGAAACCTATCTCAAGCACAAATTTTTCTTTGTTTCAAGCTTGTATAAAAATGAAACTCATATAAAACACATTTTTTCTCTATTTCAATCTTGTGTAAAAACGAAACATATATAAAGCACAATTTTTATCTGTTTCAAGATTTTGTAAAAAATGGAACCTATCTCAAGCACAATTTTTTCTTTGTTTCAAGCTTGTGTCAAAAATGAAATGTATCTCAACCTTAGTCTTTTTTCCCTTTCATGCTCGTAAATACATGAGAATAAGTTTCGGTGTACACTTTTATCACTTTTTTGGACTCTTTACACTTACAAAAAATAAAAACCTTAGATTTATCTTTAAAAAAACATTCTAACTCTCAAAACATGAAAAGATTGTTGAGTACACTTGTTTCTTTCAAACCAGTAAAAGTAAATGGAAGGATTTCTACCTGGTATAAGTTTACCACTTTTATAGACCAAGTATACTAGTTACGAAAAATATATACTTTAGTCAATCCTGGCTAAAAAAATTCTCTCCTACATTATTTTACCCTTTTTGAGGCTTTAGAGACTAAATTTATGAAAGAGTGCATTTTGTATTTTACTTAGCTTTTTCTCCTAACTCCCTAAACATGAAAAACATAGAGCTCCACTTTATCTGGGTTCTTTAAAAAATTACATTCAAATAACTACATGAGTTTTCTTTTTGCATCTTTTTAAACTCTTAAAATATGAAAACGATTCTAGTCACCCCTTTATGGGACTCATAAAATTAAACAATATAGGAATCATCAATCATCATGAGACCAAATCACTCCTTCCTAGGGTTTGTTTAAAGTATTCTAAGGGATGAGCTTACAGGATAAGCATATTTTATCCTCCTTAAACTTGCGTGAAAATAAATAGGTACTTTCTAGTAATAGTGGAGGAAAATGGGAAAGAAATATTTATTTTTTGTATTGTGAAAAGGTAGTATGTTTCTCTTGAGCATGACACTCCATCACTTTTTTGTCTGGGTTTGGAAATCCATTTTCCTCTTATATGATCATACCTCAATAGAATTCTTCTCAATGGTTCTTGATATTTTTTGAGTCAAATGATGCTAAGTCAAAAGGTAGTGTCACCATTATGTTCAACAGGAGTCCAACCTTAGTCAAAATTACCTTGGAAATCATAACCTTCAATCATGTTGACCATCCCTGAGTAAATCTTGAATCACTCCAATTTTTTTCTTCAAAACTTGACATGAGTTTCGTGTCATAGGTCCTTCCGCAATGAATTTATTCCTATATAATTTAGCTCATTATCTAGCAAGTTGATCTAGAAACATCCTTTAGCAACTTGGATCTTGCATGCTTGAGTGACATTTTCTTGTTTTTGATGACAAGTTTTCAATAGTAACCTTCAACTGAATGATTCTATGGGTGTTCGACTTCAGGAAATTTATTCACACCTTATAGATTGTATTGGAACACCTTGAGAAGCATTTTCATTGTTGGTGTTTTTTCTTGCACTTGTTAATGGTTCACACCATTAGATGGTAATCAAGTAGTTTCTACCATGTTTGAATTCGACGCATTCACTTTCATGATTAGATTCACACTATGGATTGACAGATATGAATACCAAGACCCTGCATCTAGTCTCATCTGTCTAGGTTGGGTGGCGTTTTTAAATATTCATGATTGTAAATATAGATCCATATTTGATGGTTGTGTCGATAGTAGATTTATTATTAACATGGATCTTTCTACATTTCCATACTTATTTTTTGATATTATTGTACTCTGAGTATGAGAATTCCTACCTTAGTGATGATTATGTAAATATATTGTATTGTAATCCTTGATTAGTTATTACAGGTCTCTCACTATTTGGTCTCTAATCCTAAATTTTGCATGATAAATTGCTTTAGTACTCAAACAGATTTTTTGAATTTTCACCTTAGGGGGAAATCCATTACATGTCGTTTTTTCACCATTACGAAAATGACCACAAATTCAAATCTCTCACTATATGATGAACTATTGTAATAAATCCCATACAATTTTGGAAGAAAAATCATTTTTAAAACAACAAGAGTCCCGTATTACATTGCTAAAAAATCATTTTCAAGTAGTGTCAGACATTTCCTAGCAACTATCTATGCAAACACAATTTTAATGATTGAAGCATGTGCAATTTGTCGCTTTGTTTTCCATTAAAAATTGTTAGAACCTTTTAAAGTAGGTAAAAATAAAACCCAATTTATAGAATTATTTTTGGGGAATATTATACCAACAAGAAGGATTCAAGCCCCTACATATTTGGGCCTCATCCCATGGTTCATGAATCTATTTCCTCTCATTATGGAACCCTAATCCCCATATTTATGGATCTGATCCTTAGAAAGAGGATCTCCAACCCTCTCCTCTTATCTTATAAGTTCACTACAGACCAAAGGGGAAGTGGTTGAATTTTGAGGTAAAATTATGTTGTTAATTTGAAGCTGGAAGATTTTCATTGAAGGTAGGATTGGAAAATATTGAAAGGAGGTTTGCAACATCAAGGCTAGGGTGTATCTCTCCTTTTCATTTAATTATGATAAAAAATATTATTTCTTTCTCTATATATTGTCCATTAGATTTGATATAATGTATGTTTATTTTCATTTCCCATTGGTTATGATATTAGATCCTAATCTCCTTGATTACGAGTTTATGTTTTATTGAATCATTTATCTATCATATGCCTTTGATCGTTATTTTGTTAGCATGTTTGAAAATTTATATTCTAAGAATTGAAAGATTATATCAAAAAGGATCTTAAATAGACATTTCGAGTTAAAGTTAAGGATTCTATACTCCATTACTATTATTTATGATTCAATAAAGATGAGCTTAGAGAATGATTTATTGATTTGTTTGTTTGTTACTAGATTCAATCATTTAGTGTTGGGAGATATTGTTTTCTCTGCAAGATGAGATTTGTCTGCCTAATATTTTCAATAAAGGATTTTACCCAATCCTCTCCATAGAATGTTTCTTTTTTTCTCAAGAAATCAACAGGACTCATTGTTAAGAATAGAAAAACATGATGTATTTCAGAAATATGTTTACTCTTAGCCTCACACATCAGGGGGAATCTGTTATTATGAAAAACTGATACACTTGTTTGTACGCAACAAATGGTAATTAGAGTAGGTAAGAAACATATATAGATGGCAAATTTCAAGCTGAAAATATTATGAAAGGAAAAAATTAAAAGGTTCTACTATTGTTTATTAAAAAAAATCAACCCTCACAGGTGCTCAAAATATAATTTGACACACCCTTGTGGCTTTTTATTCGATAATTGCAAGGGTTGTAGAAAGCATAATCAAACCCTTGGGGGGGGAGACATTGCGTGAAGTAAAATCCAACCCCTAATATGGATGAGCTGACCATTCGAACCTTGAGGATCAAGAAGCCTTAATTGAAGGGGGGTGGTTTCTCCCGTCTAATTTATGAGCCAAAATATCTCATTTATAGTCCAAACGAGGGAGAGAATGTTTCAAAATTTCAATAATCCAAGAGGACAGAGAGCCAAAAACAAGATTTTATGCATTGTTATGCTACCAAAATTGGTCCAAGTTATCAATCATTCCAATGTCATGAGGATTCCACCTCTTAAATAGTTTCTTGTTTGCTTATTTGAGAGAGAAAGAGCTTGCAAACGAGATTTAGAAGTGGAAATCCTTGTTGAGAGTTGTTGAGCACCATTGTTGTAACAACCTCGGGTTAAAAGTTCATGATAATAAGAATTTAATAAAGGTAAACTAAGATGACAGTAAGGGACACTTATTCCAAGATGAATGTCTAGAAAAATATCCTAGTAGGCATCACTTGTTGTGTTTTATGGCTAAGGGAAAATTGGCAACACAAAATCACTAAGGCTTTGGAAATGCGAAAGGGTATTTTTCACACATTGTTTATGAAAATAATGGAAATTAGGAGAAAAGGAAGGTCAAAGGTCAAAGGTTGCATGTGAGGAGAAAAATGAAGGAAATAATGGAAAATTGAAGAAATTAGAGGAGTCATCAATAAAAAGACCCCAAACCATCAATTGGTAGCATTTTGTGAGTTCAATTTTAGAATTTGTCTCGGAGAGGAGAAGAGCACTAGGAGAAGAAAGAATGTAAGGAAGAAAGGAAATGAAAGGAAAATCAAGGGAAGGAAAGGAAAAGAAAATAAGGACAAGGAAAGTAAAGGAAGGAAATGATCAAGCAGCTTTAGCAGGAATACTTGTTGGTAATATATTGCATGTGTGATTTCCTAACTGGTTTTGACATGCATGGTATGTGCATGTTGGTATATGGTTATTTTTTTGTCATTGGCATGGATTTTGCTCATATTCAATAGTGGATTTTAGTCTAGGATTTCCATTTCCAAATAGCCATGGTGTAATGGGATTGCTCTCCGTTTGAGGTTTGGATTGCCTAAGGGTTTTGGAATATCGGGTTAGGTGATCATAAGAAATTTCCCGAAGGCCTAGGAATCCCTTGACAAATAATGGTAGGATACGCAGTAAAGCCTGCAGGTGGAGACAAGAAAATTCCTTAAAGATGGTGTAGAAATTGTGAGGCATCCAAGCTTGGTTTAGTTTTGTTATCTTGACACCTGTTTAGGTGTAATCACGATACGGAGAGGGTGGAGGTGGTCCTACCTCTAGATTCCCTTGGTTATCTTTGGATCCTTTAATCCCATGAGATCCCACACTCATCCTTGGAATATGGCAAGGGGATGATTGGTTGAAGGAAAGATATGGTTTAGCCAACCTATGGTCGGGTGGTTCATTAAATTCCAGAACCTGATTGGTAATTTCTTATTGTTAATAAAAGCTAAGTTTCTCTTTTTTTTGATAAGGAAATGTACTGGTTATTATGTGGCTTTAATGGTTGTTCTCTTATGGTTATTTATCTGGTTATATGTTGGTTATAAACATGGTTGTATGAATGATCTTAGTCATGGCTCTATTCATGTTTTTACACATAACTAAATAAATAATGAATTCAATACCTAATTTATGTTATGATAGCTAATGTGAGAAGGTCGAGACGCTTCTTGTTAAACCTCAAATGAGTTTTTAGTCCCTTGTGTTTAGACTTACATTCATGAACTGTAAGTGGCATATCTACCAAGTGTTTAACAAAATGTTAATTCCATTTGGGATGGTGAGGTCAAGTCCTCATTCTAGTTTTGGTTTACAAGGATTATCTTCATGTATTTTATCAGTTTTGGAAGATTCATAGCTTTCAAGGAAGAGGCTAAGCCAGAGCCCTAGAAAGTATCCTTAATTCTTAGAGTTGTGGGCATGGCACTAGTAGAAAAAGGCTAGATTTGCACTGATGGAGGTGTATGGAAGCGATTGGAAACCCATAGTCACATGGAAGCCTTGGAAAGGGAGTGGATAGGGTTATACACCAGAGAAAAGGTGAGTTGTCTTACGGGTTGTACATCTGGAGGGACTGGTTTACTCCTAGAGGTCCCATGGAACCTGAGGAAACTCAATAAGGTTTTGTTATGTCAACTCCATTTCCTTAAGGTAATCTAGGAGGTTGATTCATATCATACTAACACCTCATCTCTTGTATGCCTTGGGAAGGTTAATGAAACTGGGTAGATATGAGAGGAGGTGATATTAAAGGGTGGTATTAGAGTAGGTTGTAGTCTCTTTGGGTCACATCTGATACCACAAGTGGTACCAGAGCATGATTTCACTTCATTTGGGTAAGTTTGATGTTGTCAAGGTTATGGTTGTCATGCATGGGATCAAACTACAAAATTGGTATGAGCATGCATGATGTTGTTGTGATGTTATGCTATTACATGGATATGTTATGATTATACATGTACATTTTATTGCGGATTCATCTTGCAGATGAGTTAAGCCTTCCCTAAACATAAATAAGGTATGGATTTGATTTAATTATCTATTTGGTTTATCTAATATGGTATCCTTGTAGGAAGAAGAGAATTCATGATGACAAGGAAAATGGTAGACTACAGCTCCTGTGACTCTCCCAACATATCAATTGGGCAACAAGGAGAAGAGTATTATCCTGGTATAGCAAGTACGTTGAGGAGCTTGAGGGCATATATAAGAAGTTGTAAACAAGACAATGATAGGTTGGTTGAGGCCCAGGAAATAATTTCAATGGCTTAGGAGAAGAAGGTAGAGGTTAATGCAGCAATCCATCAAATCTTGTCAAAGTTACAAAGGTAGGGACATATGATAATTAGTTAAGAGAATGAACAGAAAACTAATGGATCCTATGATAGCAGACCTCAGTCTAGATATAGGTTGGATATTGGGGACACAGTTAGAGGTGGTAGATCACTAGATACACTTGACATGAGGACTAGTATGTATCGGCATCATTCTAGTTCCTCATCCATGAGACATCATTACAATCATCACCATCATCATCCTTATTGGAGGATGGAGTATTTATGTAAGGAGTTCAAGAAGGTGAACCTCCTACATTTGATGGAGAGATGAAGAAGCTAGAAGATGTAGAGGCATGGTTGATTGGAATGAAGAAATTCTTTGTATTGCATAGTTATTCAAAGAACATGAAATCTAAGATGGCCACTTTCTATCTTAAAGGGAAGGTAGTTACCTTGTGGGAGGATGTAAAGAATGTCAAGGGAATTCTGGAAGAAGACTTGATCTCGGATGAGTTTGAGAGGATCTTAAAGAGGAATTACCTGTTAGAGAGGTACTATGATGATAGAGCTAAGGTTCTTTATGAGCTACAGATGGGTTCTATGATAGATGATGAGTACACTAGCAGATTCTTGGAGTTTCTGTGGTATGTGCAAAATCTCAAGAAGGAGAAGGCTAAGATTGAGAGGTTCATTAGTGGGTTTTCAACAACTTATAGAGACCAAATTGATTTTTATGAGCCTAGATCATTAGACAAAGCCATCCGTAAATTGAAGCATTTTTATGAGTAGTCAAAGTGAAAAGTTGAGCCTAAACGCAACTTGGAAGGAAATAAGAAAGTCGAAGGAAAATGGCCATTGAAGTAGGGAAGACCTCAGGATACAGGTGAGAAAGAAAATGTTGCTTCTTACAAGAAGTTTAGTGTAGTTGATAAGGGACATGTGTCACAACGTGGAGAGAAATAGACTAGAGGTGATATTTGAGCACCATTTCAGTGTTGGTTATGTGGAAATGATGATCGTAAGAAGGATTGTCCATTGTAATAGGGAGGTAGGCCTCAGATCTACAGTGCTTAGGAGGTGTAGAAAGTTGGGTATGTTGGTCATAATATTCATCATATTTATGTGACTTGGGATAATAGGAAGACTGATCACCTGGAATTAGTCATTGAGATGGATGGTAAGCTTTGTGATCAAGTGATTTTTATTTTGATTTATCCTAGATCTAATTATAGTTATGTTAATCTTGACCTGGTTGATAAGTTTGGCTTGAGAAAAGAAGTGCATGAAGAGTCTTTGTTGGTGCAGACAGTTATAGGTATGAATAAGATAGTTCATCACTGGGTAAGAGCTTATGCATTTGAGTTGAATTGTATGCTTACAGTAGCACATTTGAATGTGCCTCCATTGGGATCATATAGTATGCTTTTGGGTATGGAATGGTTGTGTCTAAATAGGACCAAGGTTGATTTCTATGATAACGCTATTGAGTACCTCAATGATAATGGAGAGAAGAGTATATTTCTTGGAAATAAGAAGCCTACATTAGCGAGGATGGTCACAACCATGTAGGTTAAGTGTAGTTATAAAAAAGGGTGTGTGATGTTTACAATTCATATTTATAGTGACAAACATTAGGATGTTGAGGATGCAGAAATTTTCAAGAGGTACAATGAACTATAAAAATTTTGGGATGTGTTTCCAACAGAGATTCCAGAGTTTCCTCCACACATGGAAGTAAAATTTTCTATTGAATTGGTACCATGGGAAGCACCAGCATCAAAGGCACCTTATAGGATGAGCACTCTAGAATTAGTAGAGTTAAAGTTGTAGCTAAAGAAAATGTCTGATAAGAGATACATTAGGCCAAGTGTATTTCCTTCGGGTACACTCATATTTTTCACGAAGAAGAAAGATGGTACTCTTAGATTATGCATTGATTATAAGTGGCTAAACAAGGTGATGATCAAGAACAGGTATCCATTGTCGAGGATTGACAACATGTTTGATTAGTTGAAGGAAGCATCAATGTTCTCAAAGATTGACTTGAGATCCATATCTCATCAGGTACGCATCAAAGAAGAGGACATCTACAAGAATTCCTTCAGGACCATGTATGGGAATGATGAGTTTGGTATACTTCCATTCGATTTGGCTAATGCTCTAGCTAGTTTTATGTGTTTGATGAATAATGCATTGTGTCCTTATATTCACAAATGTGTTATTGTACTCATTGATGGCATCTTGATATACTCTAAAAGTGAGGAAGAGTATGTTGAATATTTAGTAGCAGTATTGAGATTGCTAAGAGAGCATCAACTATATGCTAAGATTAGCAACCACATCTTGTTTCAAGTAGAAGTACACTACTTGGGACATGTTGTTTCTAAGAATTACATAAAAGTAGACCTGGAAAAGATAAAATCTATCATGGGTTGGGCAACTCCTACAAATGTGGAAGAAGTTTGATCATTTATGGGCTTACCAGGTTATTACAGAAGATTCATCAGTAACTTTTCTTGCATTACATATCCTATTACATCATTACAAAGGAAAGGTAAGAAATTTGAATGGACAAAGGAGTGTGCAATTATTTTTAAGCAGTTGAAGCATTTATTGACAAATGATTTGTTATGAAACTAGCTCACAAAAATATAGAAAATATAGATCAATGCCTTATAATTTAGCCTCTTCAAGGGGGCAACCTCCTTTACATTACACAAATGAACAATTCTTCGATGATACAAATGACAAAAACTCCTTCTATATATAGGAATCTAAGGGGTCACAATATAACCCAAGCCGACCTAACCATAATAATATAAGGCCACATAAATAACAATAGTGGGCTTATGGGGTGCACAATAATAACAATATGGGGACAATAGGGTCAGAACAATGACAATAAGGAATACAATGACAAAATTAATGGGGTAATCAAGAGTATTATAGGTACCTAACATTCCCCTCTCCTTCAAAAAATTGTTGTCCTCAATGCTTGAGTGGTTCTAGATGCTTCTGTAAATAATGCTCATCCTCCCACATGGAATCTTGAACGAGTAAGTTCTTCCACTTGATGAGATACTATGAAATTGATCGATTTCGTAGCTGTCGAGTTTTTGTTTCTTTAACTACTTCAGGTTCCAATATGATCTTTCCTTCCTTGTCAAGTTCTAGCAATATTGTTTGAACTGGGAGCTTTTCACCTATAACATTCTTTAATCATGAAACATGGAAAACTGGGTGTACTCAGGAAGCTGTAGGAAGCTCCAATTTGTATGCCATTGTACCTATCTTTTGCAACACTTTGTATGGACCATAATACTTTGGTGATAATTTGTTACCCTTCTTAGCTTACTTGAGGGACATTTGTTTATATGGTTGTAGCGTTAGGAATACCCAATCACCTACATCAAAACTCCTTTCACTGCGATGTTTATCTACCTGCTGTTTCATTCTATTATGTGCCAAGGTGAGGTTATCCTTTAAGAGTTGGAGAACTTGTTGTTGATTCTCGATCTGATCTTCCACTGCTTGAACCTTAGAATTTTCTCTTAAATATGATGTGATGGATGGTGGGTGATATCCATAAACTGCCATAAATGGGGTCATTTTTGTTGAAGTATGGAAGGAAGTGTTATACCCCCATTTAGAGAGAGGCAACCATTTGACCCAATGTGTCTATTTATCAGATACAAAACAACAAAGATATCCTTCTAAACATTTGCTTACTATCTTAGTTTGCCCATCAGATTGAGGATGATAAGATGAACTATGAGCTAACTGAGTACCAAGACAAGAAAATAATTTTGTCCAAAAATTTCCAGTCAATATGGGATCTCTATCGCTTACAATAACCTTTGGGTTTCCATGTAGCTTTTGAATTATTTCCATAAATGTAGTAGAAATTTTATTGGCTTTAAATGGATGAGATAATGCACAAAAGTGTGCATACTTGGTAAGTCTGTCAACTACCACCATGATGACACTCTTCCCTTTGGATTTGGGTAAACCTGTGATAAAATCCAGTGAAACCTCCTCCCAACGTTGACCTGGAATGGATAAATGTTGTAGTAGACCCGGGGTCTTAATTGTTTCAACTTTATTTTCTTGGGAAACCAAACATTCTTCCATGAACTTTTGAATATCAGATTTAAGGTTGTCCCAATAAAATTCCTTCTTAACCCTATGGTAAGTATTTAAATATCCTAAGTGTCCTCCTAAAGGAGAGGCATGCAATTCCATAAGAATATTTTTTTTGAGTTGGGAATTCTTACATAGGTATAAACGATCTTTGTACCATAGTGAATCATTTTTCTAGCTAATTGTATCAAATGCACTACGATATTGTTGTAACTTTTGAATGCGTGCCCCCACTTCTTTGTCATTCTTCCATTCATCCCTTGCCTCATTTATCCAATCTGGTTGGATAATAGATATGGCACAAAGCAATGCTTCCACATCCTCATCCTTTCTTGAGAGTGCATCTGCCACAACATTTTTCTTCCCCTTTTTGTAGATGATTTCAGAGTCATAACCCAACATCTTTGTGACCCATTTTTGCTATTCTTCTAAAGATAACCTTTGTTCTAAAAAGTATTTAAGACTATCATGATGCGTTTTGACCTTGAAGTGTCTTCCCATTAGGTATGGTCGCCATTTCTTAAGTGCATGTAGTATTGCCAACATTTCCTTTTCGTAAATAGCTTTGTGTAAATACTTTCCTTTAATTATATGACTTTCGAAAGCAATGGGTCTTTCTTCTTTCATTAAAATAGCACCAATTCCATTTCATAAGGCATCACATTCCACAATAGAGCTTTTTGTGAAGTCTGTCATAGCTAAGACTGGTGCTTGGCACATTACCTCTTTAAAATGGTCAAAGGCCTTCGTTGCTTCTGGAGTCAATAAAAATGAATCTTTCTTCAATAATATTGTTAGAGGTGTTTCTATTCTCCCATAATTCTTAACAAACTTGCAGTAATACCCTGTCAACCCGAGAAATCATCGCATATGAATTATGGATGTGGGGATTTTCCATTCCTTAATGGCTTTAATTTTGCTGGGGTCTACCTTAACATCTTCATGAGATACAATATGACCTAGATATTCCACCTCTTGTACTCCAAAGAAACATTTGGAACGTTTTGCATATAATGGTTTCTCCTTCAATAGGTTGAACACCTTGTCAACGTGTTGAACATGATCCTTCCAAGACTTGCTATAGACTAGTATATCATAAAAAAATACTAACACAAATTTTCTACGGGAGGGTTTGAAAATGGAATTCATCAAACCTTGAAATGTAGAAGGTGCATTGGTAAGGCAAGAAGGCATGACCAAAAATTCATAATGACCCTCATGAGTTCTAAATGTTGTTTTTGGAATGTCTTCAGTCTTCATTCTGATTTGATGATATCTTGAATGAAGATCCAACTTGGTGAAGTAAATCGATCCATGCAATTCATCCAATAGTTCATCAATGACAGGAATGGGAAATTTATCTTTAATAGTGAGATTTTTGAGCTCCCTATAATCCAGACACATGCGCCATGATCCATCCTTCTTGTGCACCAATACTACTAGAGTAGAAAAATAACTTTGACTCGGTTGAATTATACCAACCTCTAGCATTTCTGCAACCATATGTTCAATTTCACTTTTTGGGGCATAGGGATATCTGTAAGGCTTGATGTTCGAAGGAAAACTTCCTGGAATCAAATGAATAGCATGATCCTGATCACGAATAGGTCGAAGACCTTTGGGAGTCTCAAATACCTTGGAATGATTGTTGAAGACATTTTGGAGATCTGGAGAAATAGATGATTTTGATATGGGAACCTCTAGTGAACATAATTGTGCAATTATGCCCCGTTGTTCTTTCCTTATGTTGAAGGCCCCGAAAATTGGGTCGACAACAAGGGGGATACCCACCCGGTCCGGACCTTGGTTGGAAGCTCCTTATCCGTTTGTTATAGCGGGTCCGACTGGGGATAATGGGACCAGTTTCCCAATCTAAGGGTGTGTGTGTGTGTGTGCAGAGTTGGATGTTGCTGATCTAAGAATACTTAAAGCTAATTTAATTCAAACTTTTAAACTAACTATATGCTATTGTAATCTAATGAGAAACAACACATCTAATCTACGCTAACCCAGGGTGTATTTCTTCTATTATGCGATCTAAAGAGATTTCAAACAATAACTGGTAATAAAGATCATTCAGCTATCATAAGAATACAAATCAATTAAGATAAACCACTTTGCATAAGAAGTTAGGCAAAACAGTTGTGAACGACATATCACATAATAAGTTATTCATATATCAGACATAAATAAATGGCTCCATTGTACAGAAGTGCCAAATGGTAACTCATACATTCATGCAATAACATATAAACAACTGAAAACTGTATATCACTTTAAGAATATAAGCAGAAATGGCAAAGAGATAAAAGTACCATTTATGACTAATTCTACTCATAAGCTTCAAGCAAAAACGATTTATCTCTATTTGTTCTAACATCTACTAAGAGTACAAAAGTGCAACATCAGTAGCAGACATCAAATGCAAACATTAATAAATCTCGATCCATCCATTCATCAAAACCTCCTCTGAGGGTGCAGAAGTGCATGTTCCAAGGACAAGTTTTTGACAAATTTCTGGACCCTTCTCTAAATGCATGAGAAGGGTTAAAATACTACTTCCTAATTCTAATAATAGTGTTTTTACAAAATTTAGGATGCGGTTTTCAAATGACCGTCCTTTTTCTAATCTAATAAAAAGAAAAAACAACATTTTAAAATAAGGCTACTTCTGAATTTGGTCTTTAAAGCTGCATGTGTTCATCATGGGCTTGAGGAGAGTCGGCTGGCTGACTTCTGCGCTGAGCTGGGATGTGAAAACAACATCTATGAGAGCTGGCACTACTTTTTTGGCCGCGTTTGTGATGCATTTCACAGTCATACATTGACTATGCGGCTTGACCAAGTATGCCCAGTAACATTCCCAATTCAACCTGTTTAATGCTTGGATCGTTTTTCCCTTTACCTGCACCTTCTGCTTCCATTCTGCATCCAGTTGTAGCTTATTTGGTAGGTACCCCGGGGTGGTCTCTGTGATTAAATTGGCCCTGTGTAAATTCTCATTTACACAGTCGATAAGAATGCTTGCTTTTGTGGCCGCTGTCTCCGTTGATCGTTCCGCCTGCCTGATTTGATCGTCCCATTTATTAAAGAGCAATTCTTTATGATTCTCGTTTATTCTGGGTGCACTTGCTCTTTTCCCTTCATCTTCATCTTGCCAAGTTAAGTATTCCGTCACTCGTCTGTCACTCTGATCATAGTCACTCCGCAAGTCTACCACTTGATTGGTGATTTTATCGCTCAGCTCGCAATAGTGACTCCACTGTGATATTTTACGTCCCAACTCTTCCTGTTGCTGCAGTAGTTGCTCATTTAAGCCAATAGATTCTGAAATAAATTCTGCCAGCTTAGGCTCATCTTTATGCATTTCCTGTAAAATTTTCAATTGTTTTCCTTTCTCATCTAGACTCATTTGATAGCCTATCTGCATCTGCTGAAAGTCTTCCTGCAGCTTCTCGAGCTGTTTGGAAGCTTCAATATTAGCATTGGCTTGTTGCAACTATCATTGTAGTAGCTGTATTTGATCTTCTTGTTCTTTCAACAGTTGCTGAACTTCCGATGCCTTGTCAATAGTTGCAGAAGCATATGCTCCTGCGATCTGAGACAACTTAGTGAGATTTTCAGTTGGGTTATTGTTGGGGTCTTTCCATAAGACGTCCAAATGTTCAGCATCTTGTGATAGTGTATTTTATAGTTTTCTTTTCTTCCTCTGTCTCCTTACAACTGCTTTATGTTGGGGACTATAGAACACATCCAGTGGGGGAATTTCTTCTACATTAAGTAGAAGCTCAGAAGGTGGAGCGATAGGAATGTGCTCCGTTTCCGTGACACTGCTGACTATGGTCGAAACCACTTCTTGCGCTACCTGTGTATTGTTCACAGGAGTTCTTGGGGCTTTCCCTTCAAGATTGACTAGCTCATTGAAGGTTTCCCATTCTTTGTCCAGTTCTGTTGTGACGAGTGGCGCTTCGATGACAGGAGGGGGGACATCTCTTGGCGGGGAGGCGATAACTTGCTGTTGCGACATTGCACTTGACTGAGCTGTATCTTTAGCTGTTTCTTCGTTTTTTCCTTGGTCGCTTCCAGACCCTTTAGAATGTTCAAGCACTCCTTGCGCTGTGTTAGATTTAGATATGGAAGGGCTAGAGTTTCCACTGAGGCTAACGCTTGGAGTTGGTTCTCTAGCAGGCAGTCGCAGCTTCTCTAGAGGAACACTGGCCAGCCTTGTTTCCCTATATAACATGAATCTTTGGAGGTCATCTGGAGACAACTTCGACCGAGCTTCCCGCAAAATTTCCTAGAGTGAGCTTCTACTCTGAAACAAATCATCAAACAAATCTTTCTTTCCAACGAATACTTTTATTTTGACGTTCATTGTGAAATCTTGGGCAACATCATTTGGGTCAAATGGCCTTGTTGGGAATTTAAATAATTGTAGACACGTCACATTCTCCACTTCGGTGAAAGCGTGTCCTACATCGAACAATGAGAAGGCCCCACAAGCTACAGGAAACTGAGGCCATATGGCCTTCTTTTTGTCCTTTAGGTCTTTGGTCAGGCCGCCTTCTGAACAGGTTTGATAAGCAATTTCCCGAGCCAAAAGTTTATCGGGGATATATAGAGGTAGGACATGTGGAGGTACAGTGCTTCCAAACACTCTAATATAGGTGAACCATTCTTCCCCGAACCATCTTGCGATGGGGATGATGTCTATCTGTGCCTCGGGTGAGCACCTCGGGGGGTCTTCATCATACATCATTCTATACAAGGGTAAGATAAGCCCGTGGCAAATCTGGTAGAAGTGTGGGACGAACTGAGAATCCCATAACACCTTATGATAAACATGGATAGGTAATGGGTCCTGGGTAGTCCATTTCCAACCCATAGTGGGAAATTTAGACACATAACAAATAGAATCCATAACATATGCGGACAGATAAAAAGGAGGATAGATCCTTTGAGAAAAGGATCTTTTAGACCGGTAATTGATAACAGCCGTGTATAGATTATCAGAAAAGATTTTGGCCCAATCCATAATATCGGAATTTGTGGCAGCATCTATTAATGGTAGCCATTCAGACAAAAACTTATTTATATCCGGCATCCCAAATAATCTACAAAGCATGGCCGCAACAAAACAATACGGAGAGGTGAGGGAACCAGTGTTGTACATACCGTTTTTGTCCTTTTTGAACATCTCCTCTTTTCTGGACCAATCTTTGGTGGTCTCTGCTAGGTTTGGGTTCTCTGCCACAAATTTCTTAACGAATTGTGCATTGTAAGTCACCTGCGGTTCAAGAAGATGACACATAAGCTTTAAATCTTGCGCAGCGAATGATTTGATGATCCCATGTCCTTGAACCTTTAATTGTCTGTTGTTCATCTCTGCATTGTCAAGTATCCACTTGATCATACCTTATATGGTAGAATTTTGGGCCTTGCTGCTATTCGGTGAAGAAATGAACATGCTAGCTCCTCTAAGGACACCTCGAAAGAGCGTTGTGAGCCCGCGACAGCAGGGATTTTCTTCTTCAAGTAGCCTGTACATGCTTTCCCATGTCGATATCCCTGCGTCTCTGTTACAGGCTGTGTCTGTATACAAAGGTGCCATCTCCTTCGTCTTTTCCTTCGCCTCAGAGCCTTGAGCTTTATTTTTCTTTCCCATTTCTTCCTGCGTTTGGCTTTGAATCGTCTTAGCTCTTCGTTCCTGCAGATTACGAGTGAAATGGAAATGACTGATCAAGAAAGGTGATGGGAGAGTTTTAAATGCAACAGATATATCAAATATGCCACCTTACGTGAAGTAATTCTTTACAAAGGCATGCTTCTTCACTTCATTTAATAACTGACAACTAATTCATTTACTATCATTAAAAGCGCATGATCTTGAGTCAGATTATGGTAAGTGGCTTTTCTTTGAATGGCGTGTCCAAAGGATTCGTGATGAAGTGATTTATGATTTGCTTACATAACATCGCAGATCGCGCCATCGCAAATCGCACCATCGCAGATCGCGAGAATATAATATCGCAGCAATTGCAACATCGCAGGTTGCAGAAGTTTGATATTTGCCAAATCTTGCCAGCTCATTTCTGCGATATGCGATCTTGCGATCGGTGTTATCGCAGATTGATAAATCTTGAAGTTTTTTCCTTATGAGTATTACTTTATTGCGATGTGATGTTATGCTTAACATGAGGGTCTTGCGCATACTGATATTCTAGAGAAATGGAGGCATTTCCTATCTTTTTTGCAACGCGGTTTTAAAGACATTTCCCTTATCGTAGACTTAGGTTAAAAATATTCAAAAGACCTTTCTAAGCTTACGATGGTAGCCTTATTTTGAAGAAAGGAAACTCTTGCTTTTTTCTTTAAAATTTAACTAAGGGTCCCCATTCATTTAGTATTTTGGACAACACTTAAATGAACAAGGGGGGGTGTTGCTGGCCACAACAATTGGCGATTCACTTGGGAGAACCAGTTATCTCTGATCTTCTATTGACATTTTTCAAACTTCCGAAACAAAAAAATTTCTTAGAAAACTTAAACTTTATTATAAAAAGATAAAGCATATTATACTTCAAACTGTCAATGATATTTTGTTTCAACCTCTTTCTATTTTAATTACTTGTATCCTCAGCTTGTCCTTGCATTTACATCAGCCATTACTTGGTCTTGTAAAAATTAAAATAAAGTCTTCCCTATGTAGCAGCCTTTTAAATATGCTCCTTTGTCGCAGGTAGAGCCTCTGCTGCCAGCAGGCGTCCATAGCCTCGACAGGGTTACCTATTATCCAGTAATGATCCTTTATCCTGCTTAAGGCTATTTACAACTTTTCAGAGAAAAACCCATTTTGACACTTTTTTCCTTTTTTTATTCTCTAAAGAACAATGTCTTGGTTTGGTGGCCAAATTATGACACAGTCATTCACTTGATTTACACTTTTGCTGAACAAGCTGGCTCGTGATGAGACCCCTTGTCTTTTGATTGCAACAATCTTGAGTCGTTGCCCTGTTTTGGTGGACAGTATTGGCAAAGTCAGCAAGTTATAATACCTGTGATCATGATAAGCCGGCTCGTGATGAGACCTCTTATTCTTTGAGATATAGTGTTTTCTCGGATTGTTCCTCTGAATGCTGCGATTTCCTTTAGCAGGGAGGAAGTCAATTTTTCCTTAAGAAAGTTCTGGACGACAATAATAGAGCTTTTTGGAAATGGTTGTTTCTACAGGGAATCCTTATTTTGTTATTGATGCCTTTCATTGTACTGACATAAAACAATTTCTTCACTAAGATTGCTTTCTTCAAATTTCTTGGAGTTGAAACTAGTATCATATCTGAGTTAAAGTTCTATTGATAATAAAGATCAAATTTCCAAAAGATTTGCTATTTATAGAAGCAGAAGTTCAAAATCTTGATAGAGAAAAGGTGTCTTTAGTAAATGTCAAATGTTGTTAACCATAGCAAATTTTATTATGGGGAAAAATATTTAACGAAATGAGAGGTAGACATTCCCTAGGATTATGTACAGAATAGGGATAATCTCTTCTCTTATTTTACCTACCAACTATTAAAAGTAAACCTAAAACCTAATAACCTAGCTAAATTACTCCTACTCCTATTCTAACTATATACAGAAAATTAACTAGGTGAAATGATATTTCCAGTGGAACCATCTTTTCATTTTTATTCCTACCCGTATGTAACTTTCAAACATTAGCGTTAAGAACAAAACTTTTCCTGGACTGTTAATGTTGGATGTGGAATAAGAATGTGTAACTTCAGTTGGAATTCTGTCTGATATTTCTTTCTCATGAAAACTTCTTTCCAACTGGATACCTATTGGATCATAAAAATCAGGATGAATTTCTGTTATGGATTGATGATCTCGTAATAGGAAAGATGACAAGCCAGGTTGTGAATATGATTTTTCAGTTTCAATGGCTTGTAACCTACTGTGCGTTAAAGTCGAGCTTTTAGCGATTTCTTGTAAAAGGAAAGTTTCCATATATAAATCACTAAATAAATCAATGCAGAATAGATGGAAATTTCTGGAAAGATATTTATCAATTGGCACGAATTGCCGACAAGTTTCGAAAGGTACTTTCCTTCGTTGATGATGTTTTGGATGCCAAATAAGTTTTCTAAGGAAGTCTGATATTGATTGATCTTGGAATTGAAAAAGTTATATACTTCCTTGACACAGTTTAGCTTTCCAAAATGGTAGCACATCTTTCGAATGTTCTTTGATAAGGTGCTCAACATACCACAGTAATCTATCAAAAGTCTGAAAATTTAAAACACAATCCGATTTTGTACAAAATGAGTGCAAGTGAGAAAGAAAGAAATGATTATCTGTACAAATAATGTTACAGCACAACTGGGATTGACTTGGAATATCTTGTTTTTCACAAGAACTGGCCAGAATTATGGGATCCGAGCAATTTCGAATTCCGTCTTGTGAATCAGAAGACAAGTTATGATTGTGAACAGGCATGGGGGTTTCCTCATGATATGAATCATAGATTGGGGTATTGTCTTGGATAGTAAAATCATGCAAATGATTTTTACTTTGAAATGAGGATTGACTGATATGATTTCTGCATTAGAATATGTCTCATTATCTGAGCTTTGTTGAGTTACTTGGGATAAATCAACAACATCATCGTTGTCAAAGTAACTATCATAAATGATTTTACAGGTTTCCTTAGATTTCTCTTTTTCGTCATATATTTTCAGACAAGGAAGGTCAAGTGGTTCTTGTTTGAAAATGATAAAAGGATGTTCTATAGCTGTCTTTTTATCTTGAAAACCTAATGATGACTCGTTTGAATAATCCTCTGTGCTTTTTGAGATATCTTTAATATTGAAAGGGGAAAAATTATCATCACTAAAAACATTAGGATAAAGAGAAAAATGTGATTCTGGAACAATGCATTTGAAAATATCATCATGGAAAAATCTTTGTTCATTAGATTCATCATAGACATCGGGCTTTAGATCATACCTTTGTGTACTGATACTTTTTGAAAGAGAAATAGTTTGTTGTTCTAACCTTGGCATCTGCATTTGCTGATTTGCAACGATATTATCTGACCTTGTATCAAAGTCATCTCCTGGTTCCAAGGCAGGCTTTCCTCCAACATTCTTGCTTTTGTCTTCTTGCATTAGAGCATGCATGACTCCTAGGCTTTGGGGACTTTCTTCATCATGGCTGATTTGTATATTCAAATTGGAATTCTCATTCACATTAGAAGAAAATGAGACAAAGCTTGAACTAATTTTTGCTTGATCAGACATAGGAGGCAGGGAATACTTAGCATAATCCGAAGATTCTTCATCCGTGCGTTCACTTTCAAGATCATACTTTAGACAATTAAGATGAAATCGCATATTAAAATCCCTAACAGATTCATGTTGTTTACGTAGATAATCAATTTCATCATATACCTGGTCATAGTCATAACAATCAAATTAAAAAATGAAAGTCTTGACGAATTGGTCCCAGCTGTGAATTGATGCAACTGGGAGGGTTCTGCACCATTTTCTAGCTTCCGTCGTGAATGTAAGAGTAAAAATTTTGCATAAAACACCTTCATCAATTCTTTGAACATCAAAACTTGAAACTCTTTGAATAAATTGAAGAGCATGATTAAAAGCAGAAGAATTATTCTTACCATTGAATTTTAGCTGAGACAAGAGTCTTACCACTTCTGGTGGAGTGTTGGAAGAGGTAGGAACATGGATGCAACTCCAAATGGGAAGTTTGTGAGTAGCCATCCTGATTCAAATGTTACAATTGAAAATCATTCCAACAGACACTATGTTCAGGCCCTCCTTCTAGCACCAAATATGTTGAAGGCCCCGAAAATCGGGTCGACAACAAGTGGGATACCCACCCAGTCTGGACCTTGGTTGGCAGCTCCTTATCCGTTTGTTATAGCGGGTTCGACTGGGGATAATGGGACCAGTGTCCCAATCTAAGGGTGTATGTGTGTGTGTGCAAAGTTGGATGTTGCTGATCTAAGAATACTTAAAGCTAATTTAATTCAAACTTTTAAACTAACTATATGATATTGTAATCTAATGAGAAACAACACATCTAATCTACGCTAACCCAGGGTGTATTTCTTCTATTATGCGATCTAAAGAGATTTCAAACAATAAACGGTAATAAAGATCATTTAGCTATCATAAGAATAGAAATCAATTAAGATAAACCACTTTGCATAAGAAGTTAGGCAAAACAGTTGTGAACGGCATATCACATAATAAGTTATTCATATATTAGACATAAATAAATGGCTCCACCATACAGAAGTGCCAAATGGTAACTCATATATTCATGCAATAACATATAAACAACTGAAAATTGTATATCACTTTAAGAATATAAGCAGAAATGGCAAAGAGATAAAAGTACCATTTATGACTAATTCTACTCATAAGCTTCAAGCAAAAACGATTTATCTCTACTTGTTCTAACATCTACTAAGAGTACAAAGTGCAACATCAGTAGCAGACATCAAATGAAAACATTAATAAATCTCGATCCATCCATTCATCAAAACCTCCTCTGAGGGTGCAGAAGTGCATGTTCCGAGGATAAGTTTTTGACAAATTTCTGGACCCTTCTCTAAATGCATGAGAAGGGTTAAAATACTACTTCCTAATTCTAATAATAGTGTTTTTACAAAATTTAGGATGCGGTTTTCAAATGACCGTCCTTTTTCTAATCTAATAAAAAGAAAAAACAACATTCTAAAATAAGGCTACTTCTAAATTTGGTCTTTAAAGTTGCAAGTGTTCATCATGGGCTTGAGGAGAGTTGCCTAGCTGACTTCTGCGCTGAGCTGGGCTGCGAAAACAACACTATGAGGGCTGGCACTACTTTTTCAGCCGCATTTGTGATGCATTTCACAGTCATCCATTGACTATGCGGCTTGACCAAGTATGCCCAGTAACATTCCCAATTCAACCTGTTTAATGCTTGGATCGCTTTTCCCTTTACCTGCGCCTTCTACTTCCATTCTGCTTCCAGTTGTAGCTTATTTGGTAGGTACCCCAGGGTGGTCTCTGCGATTAAATTGGCCCCGTGTAAATTCTCATTTACACAGTCGATAAGAATGCTTGCTTGTGTGGCCGCTGTCTCCGCTGCTCGTTCCGCCTGCTTGATTTGATCATCCCATTTATTAAAGAGCAATTCTTTATGATTCTCGTTTATTCTGGGTGCACTTGCTATTTTCCCTTCATCTTCATCCTACCAAGTTAAGTATTCCGTCACTCGTCTGTCACTCTGATCATAGTCACTCCGCAAGTCTACCACTTGATTGGTGATTTTATCGCTCAGCTCATAATAGTGACTCTACTGTGATATTTTACGTCCCAACTCTTCCTGCTGCTGCAGTAGTTTCTCATTTAAGCCAATAGATTCTGAAATAAATTCCGCCAGATTAGGCTCATCTTTATGCATTTCCTTTAAAATTTGCAATTGTTTTCCTTTCTCATCTAGACTTCTTTGATAGCCTATCTGCATCTGCTGAAAGTCTTCCTGCAGCTTCTCGAGCTGTTTGGAAGCTTCAATATTAGCATTGGCTTGTTGCAACTGTCGTTGTAGTAGCTGTATTTGATCTTCTCGTTCTTTCAATAGTTGCTGAACTTCCGATGCCTTGTCAATAGTTGCAGAAGCATATGCTCCTGCGATCTGAGACAACTTAGTGAGATTTTCAGCTGGGTTATTTTTGGGGTATTTCCATAAGACGTCCAAATGTTCAGCAACTTGTGACAGTGTATTTTCTAGTTTTCTTTTCTTCCTCTGTCTCCTTACAACTTCTTTATGTTGGGAACTATAGAACACATCCAGTGGGGGAATTTCTTCTACATTAAGTAGAAGCTCAGAAGGTGGAGCGATAGGAATGTGCTCTGTTTCTATGACACTGCTGACTATGGTCGAAACCACTTCTTGCGCTACCTATGTATTGTTCACAGGTGTTCTTGGGGCTTGCCCTTCAAGATTGATCATCTCATTGAAGGTTTCCCATTCTTTGTCCAGTTCTGTTGTGACGAGTGGCGCTTCGATGACAGGAGGGTGGACATCTCTTAGCGGGGAGGCGATAACTTGTTGTTGCGACATTGCACTTGACTGAGCTGTATCTTTAGCTATTTCTTCATTTTTTCCTTGGTCGCTTCCAGACCCTTTAGAATGTTCAGGCACTCCTTGCGCTGTGTTAGATTTAGATCTGGAAGTGCTAGAGTTTCCACTGAGGCTAACGCTTGGAGTTGGTTCTCTGGCAGGCAGTCGCAGCTTCTCTAGAGGAACACTGGCCAGCCTTCTTTCCCTGTATAACATGAATCTTTGGAGGTCATCTGGAGACAACTTTGACCGAGCTTCTCGCAAAATTTCATGGAGTGAGCTTCTACTTTGAAACAAATCATCAAACAAATCTTTCTTTCCAACGAATACTTTTATTTTGACGTTCGTTGTGAAATCTTGGGCAACATCATTTGGGTCAAATGGCCTTGCTGGGAATTTAAATAATTGTAGACACGTCACATTCTCCACTTCGGTGAAAGTGTGTCCTACATCGAACAATGAGAAGGCCCCACAAGCTACAGGAAACTAAGGCCATATGGCCTTCTTTTTGTCCTTTAGGTCTTTGGTCAGGCCGCCTTCTGAACAGGTTTGATAAGCAATTTCCCGAGCCAAAAGTTTATCGGGGATATATAGAGGTAGGACATGTGGAGGTACAGTGCTTCCAAACACTCTAATATAGGTGAACCATTCTTCCCCGAACCATCTTGTGATGGGGATGATGTCTCTCTGTGCCTCAGGTGAGCACCTCGGGGGGTCTTCATCATACATCATTCTATACAAGGGTAAGATAAGCCTGTGGCAAATCTGGTAGAAGTGTGGGATGAACTTAGAATCCCATAACACCTTATGATAAACATGGATAGGTAATGGGTCCTGGGTAGTCCATTTCCAACCCATAGTGGGAAATTTAGACACACAACAAATAGAATCTATAACATATGCAGACAGATAAAAAGGAGGATAGATCCTTTGAGACAAGGATCTTTTAGACCGGTAATTGATAACAGCCGTGTATAGATTATTAGAAAAGATCTTGGCCCAATCCATAATATCGGCATTTGTGGCAGCATCTATTAATGGTAGCCATTCAGACGAAAACTTATTGATATCCGGCATCCCAAATAATCTACAAAGCATGGTCGCAGCAAAACAATACGGAGAGGTGAGGGAACCAGTGCTGTACATACCGTTTTTGTCCTTTTTGAGCGGCTCCTCTTTTTTGGACCAATCTTTGGTGGTCTCTGCTAGGTTTGGGTTCTCTGCCACAAATTTCTTAACGAATTGTGCATTGTAAGTCGCCTGCGGTTCAAGAAGATGATACATAAGCTTTAAATCTTGCGCAACAAATGATCCGATGAGCCCATGTCCTTGAACCTTGAATTGTCTGTTGTTTATCTCTGCATTGTCAAGTATCCACTTGATCATATCCATATATGGTAGAATTTTGGGCCTTGCTGCTATCCGGTGAAGAAATGAACATGCTAGCTCCTCTAAGGACGCCTCGGAAGAGCGTTGTGAGCCCGCGACAGCAGGAACCTTCATTATTCTAGGATTTTCTTCTTCAAGCAGCCTGTACATGCTTTCCCATGTCGATATCCCTGCGTCTCTATTACAGGCTGTGTCTGTATACAAAGGCGCCATCTCCTTCGTCTTTTCCTTCGCCTCAGAGCCTTGAGCTTTATTTTTCTTTCCCATTTCTTCCTGCATTTGGCTTTGAATCGTCTTAGCTCTTCGTTCCTGTAGATTACGAGTGAAATGGAAATGACTGATCAAGAAAGGTGATGGGAGAGTTTTAAATGCAACAGATATATCAAATATGCCACCCTATGTGAAGTAATTCTTTACAAAGGCACGCGTCTTCACTTCATTTAATAACTGACAAGTAATTCATTTACTATCATTAAAAGCGCATGATCTTGAGTCAGATTATGGTAAGTGGCTTTTCTTTGAATGGCGTGCCCGAAGGATTCGTGATGAAGTGATTTATGATTTGCTTACGTAACGTCGCAGATCGCGCCATCGCAAATCGCACCATCACAGATAGCGAGAATATAATATCGCAGCGATGGCAACATCGCAGGTCGCAAAAGTTTGATATTTGCCAAATCTTGCCAACTCATTTCTGCGATATGCGATCTTGCGATCGGTGTTATCGCAGATCAGTAAATCTTGAAGTTTTTTCCTTATGAGTATTACTTTATTGCGATGCGATGTTATGCTTAACACGAGGGTCTTGCGCATACTGATATTATAGAGAAATGGAGGCATTTCCTATCTTTTTGCAACGTGGCTTTAAAGACATTTCCCTTATCGTAGACTTAGGTTAAAAATATTCAAAAGACCTTTCTAAGCTTACGATGGTAACCTTATTTTGAAGAAAGGAAACTCTTGCTTTTTTCTTTAAAATTTAACTAAGGGTCCCCATTCATTTAGTATTTTGGACAACACTTAAATGAATGAGGGGGGGTTTTGCTGGCCACAACACCTTAGAAGCTTTGTCATTCCATTAGAGATGATTATCTTTCTTGGTCTCCCTGCAATACCTCTTAATTCAACTTCCTTTCCTTTTGAAGAAAATTTCATGAAAATTTCTTGAAAATTAAAAGCTATTGTACCCAAGGATTGTAGCCATTGAACTCCTAGTACAACATCAACACCCTCCATCGGAATGGAAAGCATTGGGCTATTCAATACATATTCTCCCATGGATAGCTTGTTATTATGGTACTTTCCAGAGCAATTTATGGTTCCTCCACTTGCAACCATCACTTGACACTCTGGTGCTAGATATAAGAAGCAATTCAATTCCTTGGTTATCTTACAATGACTAAAATTATGGGTACTTCCCGAATCAATCAACACTATTACCTTTTTCTTCGTGATATGTCCTTCTATCTTGATAGTTTGAGTAGTGGTAATTCCAGCCAATGCATTACAAGATATGGTTGGATTCATTTCTTCTTTCTCTAGGGTTTGTGCCTGATGTATATCCTCTTCTTTTGGTGTTTCTTGTTCCTTTTCTTCCTCCTCTTCAAAATCCATGTAAAATAATTTCTTCTCAGCACACTTATGACCTTTAGTGTATTTTCTATCACAATTATAACAAAGCCCTTTTGCTTTTTTTTCTTCCAATTGTTGGGGTGTCAACCTTGTAGGTTGTGGATGGTTGGCGGAAACAACAGTTACATCCTTATAGTTGTGATTGGTAGGCTTCCTTGTTGCCATAATTTTTCTTTCCATTTTTCTTACCAACCTAAATGCCTTCTCCAATGAGTCAGGTTCCCAAAGGCAAACATCATGTTGGATGTTATCCTTTAAATTCCATATGAACATATCAATCCTATGCTCCTCTGGAATATTTTTTACCCTTATATTCAATTTTTGGAAGTCCTCAATGTGCTCCCTCATTGTACCCTTTTGTTTGAGGTTTATCAATTGGCTAAAAAAAGTTTTGTTTTTTGTATCCTCATAATGTGCTGTCATTTCTTCCGTAAAAATTACCTGAGTCACAATTTGTTTATGAGAGAAAAGCCATTGATACCATACAAACTGGTTTGGTTCCAAATATAAAGTTGCAATGCGTACCTTTTGTGTGTTTTGCACATTATGGAGATCGAAAAATTGCTCCATCTGTACTATCCATGTTACAGGATCCTTGCCATCAAACTTCCTCATATCGATCTTTGGAACATGGTGGGTCTTTGTTCCAATGTTATAGTCTACAAAATCATGATTAACATTTCTTTTGTTCTCATGATGAGTTTCCTCTACAACAATTTTTCCATTAAGAAGCCTTTCTTGTAGCAATCTTGACAAACTTTCCTTCAATCCTTCAATGTCTTTCTTCAAATCTTCCATGTTGTCATTCTTCAAATCATGATTAACATTCCTTTTATTCCCATTATGAGTTTCCTCTCCTACCTTTTTCCATTAGGAAGCCTTACTAGTAACAATGTTTTCATACCATCCATCTTAGCTTCCATGCCATCCATATTAGCTTCCATGCTGTCCATCTTAGCTTCCATGCCATCCATCTTAGTTTCCACGCTATTCATCTCAGCTTTTGTTAGCTTTTGTGACAGTGACATTTGTTGCACTTGGTCTCGTAATTTTGATATATCATGTAGCATTTCTTCCTCTTCTTCATGAGTCATGCTGGAGCTTTCAGGTTGTTTACTAGGTGTTTCCATTTCCTTTCTTTGGGGCATTAATTACCAATAATAATGCTTCACTATGCCCTTTGAATTCCTTCAAACTAATTTTTCAAACCAAGCTAATGGAAATATTTAAAAAAAATACACACATTTTTTCACTTTGTAGGCACTAGATATTGAATCTAATGTATCTCTGTAATTTCGGATCTTCCAGTTTTGAAATTGTGATCTGCAGTAACCCTATATGTCCTCTTTCAAGTGCCAACAGTCTAATTGAATTTAGATTCTCCAAGAAAGGGTTATGCACAATCTCCCAAGATGACCTAATTATATACCTTTTCAGAAGATTGAACTTTTATGAAGTGCCATGTGTCACTGTTTTGACCTTAGGATCTGAAAAATATACAGAGGAAGCTACAATCTGTCTTCTTTCTGTAACTTATTACGAAATTTCAATCTGATACTCGAAACAGAAGTTATGACTATTTTCCCCAGGTCACCTGTTTGGAATGTAATTCGGGAGTCTACAAAAATGTCAGCTTCTATAGATCATATCTCCACAAATATAGCACGAAAATATCTGAAATTTGGACCCAAGGTTTAGAATGATTTCAGCCCAAATGGGTTTTTGTTTGTGTCTGAAACATTGCAGAAAAAAGTTATAGCGAAAATTCCACGATGACCTGTTTGGAGCAGTGAAACCCTAGAATCCATAGCTCTGATACCAAATGTTATGAAACCAGCTCACAAAAAAATAGAAAAGATAGATCAATGCCTTATAATTCAGCCTCCTCGAGGCGGCAACCTCCTTTACATTACACAAATGAACAATTCTTCGATGACACAAATGACAAAACCTCCTTCTATATATAGGAGTTTAAGGGGTCACAATATAACCCAAGCCAGCCTAACCATAATAATATAAGGCCACATAAATAACAATAGTGGGCTTCTGGGGTGCATAATAATAACAATATGGGGACAATAGGGTCACAAAAATGAAAATAAGGAATAGAATGAAAAAATTAATTGGGTAATCACTAGTATTATAGGGACCTAACATGATCTAGTGTTAAAGATTGAAAATCTTGATAAAGAGTTTGTAGTATGTACAAATTCTTGCAAGAGAGGGTTTTATGGATTCCTTATGCATGATGGACAAGTGATATGCTATGATTCCAGAAAAATGAATGAGCACAAGCAGAGCTACATAACTTATGAACTTGAGTTAAAGGCTATTATTTATGCTTTGAATATGTGGAGATATTATCTTCTTGGGAGTAGGTTTATGTTGATGAGCGATCATAGTGGGCTAAGGTATATTTTTGACCAGAAAAATTTGAATGCTAGACAAGCTAGATTGTTGGCAACCCTTAGTGAGTTTTACTTTGATATCAGATACATCAAGGGTAAGGAGAATAGGGTTGTAGATTCTCTCAGTAGGAAAGTGCAGTTGAACCATGTTGCAACAATTAGCTCATATGGGAAAAATTTACAGGATCGGATCTTAGAGTCATGAAAGAAAGATGACACATACAGGGAGCTTATGAATAGGTTAAAACATGGTATAGGTGATCAAGATGTGGATTACCATCTTATAGTAGATGCCTTGATGAGGTTTAGGGATAGGATCTATGTGGCAGATGACAATGAACTTAAGAAGCCTATCTTGAGGGAGTTTCATGTAAAACCATATCCAGATCACTGAGGATATCATAAGACGTTGAAACTAGTAAAGAAATTCTCCTACTTACCAAATCTAAAGAAGGAAGTAGCAGAGTTCATGATGATATGTTTGGATAGTCAGCAGGTTAAGGCAGAGTGTAAGCATCTAGGTGGGTTGCTTCACCCGATTTTGATTCCAGTGAAGACTACTTATTCATCTATATAGGTAGCACATGTTTTCATCTGGGAGATCATGAGATTGCATGGTGTTCTAAAGAATATTATGTTGGACAGGGATGCCAAGTTCAGTTTCAAGTGTTTGGAGGAGATGTTTGTAGGATTGGGTACAAAGTTGGCCTTCAGCACAACTTATCATCCACAGACAAATGGACAGACAGAGAGGGTCAATAGGGTATTGGAGGACATGTTGAGGATGCATGTCATGCATCAATAGAGGAGATGGGAGGAGTACCTTCCATTGGTTGAATTTGCTAGCAACAATGGTTATCAAGAGTCATTAAGGATGAGTCTATTTGAGGCACTATATGGGTGAAGTTGTAGCACTCATGTTAGTTGGATTGATCCAGTGAATAGGGTACTTATTGGACCAGACAAGTTGGAAGACATGGAAAAGGAAATGCAAGTTATAAAGAAGAATATAAGGGTAGCACATGACAAGCATAAATGTTATGTACAATAGCACAGGGAATTTAAGGAGTTTCAGGTTGGGAGCATGTGTATTTGTGCATCAAGTCGAGGAACAACTCCTTGATGATTAGATCATGTGCCAAGTTGTCACCATGGTATTGTGGGCCTTTTGAGATCATTAAGAGGATTGGACCAGTCACGTAAAGACTCTCATTGCCTCTGACAATGAATGTCCATGATGTTTTTCATGTTTCATTGCTTAAAATATATCTAAAGTATGTTAATCATGTTATAGATTGGTATGTATTGCATGTGGAGCAAGAAGGATAATTCTAGCTGGAACCCCAATGCATATTGTAGTAGAAACATCTTTTGATAAGGACCAGAGCACTTGAATAGGTTAAAGTGAAGTGGAAGTAGTTTGGGCTCGATGAAGCTACATGGAAGATGGTTGATCTGATGCAGGCTATGTATCCTTCATTTTTTTAGGGTGAAGGAAAATGATTCTTGGTATCTGTACATATTCAAGTAGGGTTATTATTGTAAATACCACAATGAGATAAGTTATAAAGCTCCAATAATAGGTATGGTTGTCATGTTGTCATGTTTACATGATGGTTTTTCTTTAGAGCAGGGTGTTATTGTAAATACGACTATGAGCTAGGTTAGAAATATCCATAGGCAATATGTTTTTTCTCTTTAGTTGTTTTCCTGAGTCTAGGTGTGGTTTAACATCAAGGACTGTGTTCCCCTAAGGGGGAGGGGTCTGTCATAGCCCTAGGTTAAAAGTTGATGTAATAAGATTTAGTAAAGGTAAAATAAGATCACGAGCAAGGGATACTTATTCCAAGATAAATTTTGGGAAAAATAACATAGTGGGCATCAATTATTGTCTTTTACGGCTAAGGGGCAATCTACAAAGGCAATCACTAAGTCTTTGGAAAGGAAAAAAGTTATTTTTGGCACATTATTTATGAAAATAATGGATATTAGGATAAAAGGAAGGTGAAAGGTCATAAGTTGCATCTGAGGAGAGAAATGAAGGCAAATAATGGAAAATTGAAGAAATTAGGGGCATCATCAATAAAAGTACCTAAGAGTGTCAGTTGGTAGCCTTTTGTTAGTTCAATTTTAGAATCTTCCTCAGAGAGGAGAAGAGAACCAAGAGGATAAATACAGTAAGAAAGCAAAGAAATGAAAGGAAAAGAAAGGAAAGGAAAGGAAAAGCAAGGAAATGAAAGGAAAATAAAAGAAGGAAAAGGAAATTAATGGAAGGCAAGGACCAATAAACTTCATCATGAATAATTGCAGGTAGTAGATTTCATGTTTGATTTCTTAGTTGGTTTTGAAATCCATGGTATGTGCATGTTAGTATATGGTTCTTTTGTTGTAATTGGTATGGATTTTTCTAGGATTTGATAGTGGATTTTATCCTAGCTTTTCAATTTTCGGATAGCCATGGTGTCATGGGATTGTTCTTGGCTTGAGTTTTGGATCGCTAGATGGTTTTGAAATTCAGGGTTAGGTGGTCCCAGGAAAATACCCAAAGGCCTAGGGATCCCTTGATTGATAATGACATGATACACTGTAAATCCCGAGGGTGGAGACAGGAAAATTCCTCAACGATGGTGAAGAAATTCTGAGTCATCCAAGATCAGTTTGGATTTTTGATCCTGACAACGATTTAGGTGTGAACACAGTATGGAGAAGGTGGAGGTGGTTTAACCTCTAGATTCTTGGTTATCTTTAGATTGGTTTATCCCATGAGATCCCACATTGATGCTTGGAATATGTGTTAAGGGAAATGTTCTCCTAGGGCTTTTGGGTTGAAACCCTAGCAGACTGAAAGTTGTCTATACAGAGAAACACACATTTGCACAGCCATTATGCTAATATAAGCAAATTCTATGATAAGGGGCGTACCCGAGGTCCTACGTTTGAGAAGGTACTTTACGGTCCAAACCCTTCTTGGAGTTCTTTTTGCTCCTTTGACCTACAAAAAAACTAATTCCAGAGAGTACAACAGTATATGGACTAAACCTTATAAAGAAACCATCTTCATATTATAAAGAAAGGTAGTTAGTTATGAAATTAAACAACCATTCACATATGAATTCTAACATGAATATCACAAACATGAAGAAGATTTTTATTAGGAACAAAGACATGTGTTTATTTTATTATAGACAAATAAAGTACAGAAAGGAATAATTTCACCTGAGTCATCCTTTCACAGGCTCCAAGCAAAGCCTTCTTCTGGATTCATCCAGTCTCAAGCCTTTAACAAACTCCTTCCATGACTTGCTCCATGATATCACAAGTAGTGGATGGACATCAACACACAAGGAAACAAGGGTTTCCTGTAGAAATGGGGGACGTGCAGGAGGCACAAGGATCTTCAGACCTGCTCAGGGAAATCTCAGCATAATAACCTTTCTCTCTCTTCTCTCTTCCTTTAGGCCTTCCCATTGAAGCCTTTTTATACTTCTCCCAAAGTAGTTTTTTAGTTGGGAGTTGGTTGGGAAGAGTTGGGCCACGGGCACTAACAGGTGATCAGCAAGTAAAACCCACGATCTCCACCCGAAATGAAGGAGTTTTAAATTTTTTTAAGTGTTTTAATACATATACGCGGGTTGGGTATATGCCTACCTACGTATACACGCGTTTAACTCAGGGCAATGTCGCGTATAAGGGATAAAACACTATTTTTTAAATTTTTGGACCAGGTTTGGAAGCAGGGGTTTCCTTAGGCCATGAGTGCAACATCACAAACCATAAGAGTGAAATTTGGAGCTGTAACAATATGACACAAGGGTGATTGGTTGAAAGAAACATATGGTTCAACCAATATACGATCGGGTGGTTCGTGGAAGTCCAAAACCTGGTTGGTAATTGCTTATGGTTAATAAAAGCTAAGTTTCACTTGTTTTTTGTCAGAAAATGTATTGGTTATTATGTGGCTTTAATTACTATTCTCTTATGGTTATTTATATGGTTATATGCTATTTATAAGCATGGTAGTATGACAGAACTTAGTCATGGATCTATTCATGTTTTTACTCATAATTGAATTAATAATGAATGCAAGACCAAAGTGATGTTATGATAGCTAATGTGAGGATGTAGAGACCCTTCTTGTTAAACTTAAGATAATTTTTTAGTCCCTTATGTTAAGACTTACATTCATGACCTATAGGTGGCATATCTACCAATTGTTTGACAATATGCCATCCCTAGTTGGGGATGGTCAGGTCAAGTCCTCATTCTAGTTTTGGTTTAAAAGCATTTTCTTCATGTATTTTATGATTTCTATAAGTTTCATAACTTTGTTTGTAGAGGCTAAGACCCATCCCTAAGAATTAGCCTTCTCATAGTTTCTAATTCAACATTAGTAGAAAAAGGCGAATGTCACACTAATGCAAGCCTATGGGAGCAACTGGGAACCCATAGTCGCATGGAGGCCTTGGAAAAGGAGCAACTGGAGCTCTAAGTCAAGGAAAAGGTGAGTTGTCTCAGGGTTCAGACACCTGAAGGGGTTGAGTTACTCATTGAGGTCTTGTGGAACCTGAGGGAAGTCACTAAGGTATTATTGTGCCGACTCCATTTCCTTAAGGTCATCTAAGTGATTGATTCATATCATAATAACCCATCATTTCATGTTTACCCTAGGTAATCTAATGAAAGTGGGTATATGTGAGAAGAGGCAACGTTACAATTTCTTAAATCGTTATTCAAGTGTCTTTAACATATATTGGTAACTCTTCCACTACTAAAAATCAATAGAGAGGACGATTTTCCTAATACTATGTTGATTTGTCTTGTTTCATATCTTTGTTTCAAGTTTATTAGTTTATTTTTATTTCATGCATTATTTCGATCTAACTTGTTGATTTTATTGGCTCATATTTAATCATTATTACCATCCATTATTTGTGTATCTTCTTGTAGGATTCAACCAGCCATAAGAAAATAGAATATGGGACACTTGTGCTACAAAATTTAATACATAAAAAATATGACATAAATAGGGAATGACAGTTGGGAAAGAGACATTGGTTGAGGTGCCTTATCGAGAAGAATAACAATTAGGGATTAAACATAGTTCATTGCAGGGCACTAATGTGGATCAAGGAAGATGACGTGGTATTGGAAATGAGAACATTGGTAAGAAAACAATGAGGAACAAAGGACCAGGTGTTTGGAAATGGAGCGTTTGAACACAGACATGAAGGGTTTTCTGGGTGCTTGTATACCAACAACTGTATACAACAATATGTAGGAGTCCAGGATGCTTTGTCTATGAGAGTTAAGGAAAAATGACATGGGTCAAGTTGGGAACATGGAAAATTTTAGGGACGCATTTTCACCCTTGGGTGAAATTAAGGGGTTTTAACTTTTTATTAGGATAATTTTTTCTATCATAGTAAATTATTATAAATCACCCCAAACTAATTTTATAAAAAATTAGGTATGGAGGTTATTCCACCTAATTTTAAGCGAGAGGGTAAAAGAAATAAATGTAGCCCTTGAAATTAGGGGTTACAAATTTCCATTTGCCCCAATTAGTAAGAATATATATTTATGATAGTTATTATTCCCTCCCAATTTCATGTAAAAAAAAAATGTTTCACTCACATGCATTTTATGGTATTTGAAGTAACTTGGAGAAAATGGACCCCATTTTTTGGAACAAATGGTCACAAAATAATAATTCATATTTATTTAAAAAATCAAGAGTATTATTGTCATGTCTATTGAATGATTCAATAATGCCTTTCCATCTTCCAAGTTAGCACCTGTTTAGTCACAGTCATATCTAAAGCACAAGGATTATTTGTAGAGTTGCAAAATTTGAACTAAGAACTCAAGATTGAACACACACTCGTACAAGGTTGTTCCCAATGTAGTGGAATTTGAATTAATATTTCAATAATTAGCGTACAATGGTACAAGGTAAGTTTGTGTATTTTTTCTATTTTCCAATTCCTCGTGCATCCTTTTCCTTTTCCTCTTTTCTTTATTTACATTTTTGGGAACCATAACAATTTTTGTTTGGAAATGGACTTGGTTTTTGTGATAAAATAAGTGTCATTCATCATATTTTCCCATCACATAGCTCAGAACCTCCTTCTCTTTTCTCTTCGATGATGGATTTTTGGTATACATAATTATTAATTTTTTGATATATACTTGTCATTTTCATATATTATTTAGATAATAGATTTTTTGAATTCTCAATACCATTAAAGTAATTTATATTTTATTCTTGTTTTTTAGCTTCCACCCATCCTTAAGTCAACATCTATGAGAAAATTAAAAATATACCATCGAAAAAAAAAATCCATTCAAAAAAAGTAATCCTTCACGTTCCAAAATCGACACAACCCAAATTCCATCATTTTTTTTACTTACCCTTTATCTTCAATAAACTCTCTATGAAAATTATGTTTCTATGAAGAACTAATAAAGTAGTTGTTCCTATTTGAATACTAAGGTGCTAATAGATTGAAAAACTCGACCAGAAGGTTTCTTGCTAAAGGACAACCTATTAATCTTTTTTTAGCTAAAATTGTTTAAATTTTATCAATTATGTTTCTACTAGGAATTGATCAAGTAGTTGTCGCTATTCTTAGAATAGTAAGGCGTTGGTTGTCCAAAAAATTCAGCCAAATCACAATTGAATGGATGCTTGAAGACATCTTATTAAAAAAAAAACCAGTTATATTGGAAACTGATGTATTATCAAAACATTGTGAAGTTTCAAATGAAAAAGGTTGTATTAAAATGTGAATTAAGAAAATGAATAATAAATTTGAAACTATTTACTTCAAATTAATTTCATTAACAAGATGAAGATGGAGGAGATATTTTGAGATATTTTATATGTATTCCAGACCATTTTTATTTACTAGGTGGCCATAGACATTAATGATCATTGAAATCCTATTACAGATATGGTAGCCATGAATAGGACAAAGATTTAAAATTTTGAGGAAATTAAAATTTTATATATTTCTGGATGGATTAAATTTGTTGTATGCAAATTTTTTAGTCAAAAAGTTCACTGTAAATTAAAAAAGTGTGGGCTATAATTAACAAAAATGTAAATAAATGAATAAACATGTTATACTCTTACTCTCAACCATAAATAAAATATTTCAATGTCTGTATGAAATATCTTTATCTTATACCAACTTTATAGATAAATAAAGTAACTAAAAGTAATAAAAATATTATACTTTTGAATACAAGAAATTTGTATAACTATTGTAATTTCTAAAAATATTTCACTACATCACTTAAAGAATTTTTAAAAAATATTTTAGTACATGACTCAAACAAATTTTTCAATATGCATGCGTGATAATTTATTTCAATATCAACTTCAAATATGTATATTGAGAAAGAGTAAATGAAAAATTATTTTAATGTTGTCCATAATAAAATATTTCAATGCTTTAAGAGGAGTAATTAAAAGTAGAAATGTTCAAGGAGATATATAAGTTATTTCAAAAATAAAAACTTGTAAGCTTGGGAGGTCCTCTTTTTTCTATTCATTTATAAGCAAATTTACACCACATAGATTGGCTAGGTGGCCTCAACTTGCCAATTGGGAAACCAAGTATTTTGGCCACCTATCCACAGTGTATTCTATCCAAAACTAGAAAAGTTTTAGTCTTTCTATCCAAGCTATATATGTCTCTATTTCATGACCATACTCTAGATTTATACCTATGAATATTTTTGCATAACGAAAAGTAAAAGCTATCTGCATATAAAACAAAATTAAATAAGGGATACTATCTAGTCATTATGTTCCTCCGAGTCTGATTACACTGACGAACGGTCTTTGACATTTGATACAGGCATCTGAGACAGTTCCAAGATACATGGGATGTTTCTCTCAATTCTTCGCAGCCTCATATCTTTCTTGTGGAGTTGAACCGAGACTTTCTAGAATTAATGTTCGTAGCTCGGCATACATTGGACATAAATGGCCATGCCCACAGAGATCTACTCCATAGCCTTGCCTAGTAGGCTTTCATCAGGAAATAAAGGTATAAAGTCTACTTAAATTGTGTTATCCTGCATCTAGTCGTACCAGAGTCCGGGACTATGGTCCTCTAGTCATCCATGTCCTCCTCTATCTCATTGCACTACTTAATTTCCTCTTCCCATTCCACTAAAATTTTATGAATGCCTTCATCAGTGCCCTCGTGATATGCCTTGGTAGCTTCACTCATAAGATTTTCCACCGGTTTTCTCCCCTTGCAAGGCTTAGATGTAATTGGTTCCTTTTCATTTCAGGGCACCTGGGCTCCTCTGCCATGACCACATATTTTCACGGGTCGACCCATGGCGGAGATACCCAAAACCTATTTAGACAAATAATTTTTTAACCAAAAAAAATTCATTATGATCAGGAAATTCGCTCGTATCAGTACATGGGCCTTTGTGGTCGGAGGTCCATTCCCTAGGAGGGGCAGACCTCTAGCCACCAGCAATGTGCCCTCATCGTCACACCCATCTCCTCACGACTATGGGCGGGCTATATTCCCTCCCCAAGACTAAGCTAGTGAGCTCTGCTGCTTACCAGCATTAGGCCACCCATGATTTTCAGACCCTTTACCCTCTACCCAACATATAAGTGCATAGCCTTTGGAATTTTATTGCCTATCTTCCCACTCAAGAGTCCTAGCAATTCCCTCTCTATAATAGTTTCTATCTATTTCCCAGCAGTTGCATTCGAATCGACAGAACGGGACTGCTCTTAGGCAACAAATTAAATAACACCCACTCCCCTGAGCACCTAGCTCGCAACCTCTCCCTACATGACCCCTACCAACATCCCCGCTCCACCTTCGGCCGACAGTTTCGAGGATCCCCATGCGAGACAACTTAAGTTCTAAACAAAGGGAGATTGAAGCAATACCCGATAGTGGTAGAACATAGATGCAAAACCGAGTCAACACGACCAGGTGCCACCCCAAATTCCACTAGAAATTCTCAACTTCCCAGTTAGCATTCTTAATTTTCCCATACTCCCACCAGCAGAAACTCAACTAGGTCAACATTACAATGGTAGATATGAGCCGGAAAACATACACGTGGAAACTTATTGGTCATCTACAATCTTTAGACTATGAATGTCATTTCTTGACCCTTCCATAGCTCTAGCTCCCCCCTCCACGAAAAAACATAAAAACATCACCCACATGTCTACCCTTTACTCATTAAAACCTTCTCCTTCACCGCCTTCGCTACCACCTTTTCGACCTCTGTTGCATCCAATCATGCCAAGGGACACCGCACCCATCGACTCGAGCACGTGGGGTCTAGTGGGATAGTACTCAAGGGTACTCTTCATTATTCCCTGTCTATTGTTCTAACCATAGGCTTTCACCCTAATCGGGGTTGTAATTTATTTAATTATTAATACCAATTAAATTGCAACATTTAAAAAATATAATTGACAATAATATATATATATATATATATATATATATCGAGAGAGAGAGAGAGAGAGAGAGAGAGAGATCAATATTAATTGCAAATCTATTAAGATTATAGAGGGATTAAATTTGTTGTGTGCAAATGTTTTAGCCAAAATTTTCATTGTAAAAGACATTTTCCTTCAAGCCAAAAGCCTTGGAGCTACAAAAATGTCTTTCTCCCCAAAAAAAATCGTATATAATCCCTCTACCAGATTGAAATCCAATCTAAACCAATACAAAACATGTTTTTGTACATAAATTTGATCATGTGTGCACATATATCTTGTTAGTGCCAAATACTGCAGTTAAGTTTCTAATTAATGAGTTTATCCTCATATCCCATGGATGAAAACATACATACAAACAAAAGGAGTACATTGGTCACATTCAATAATAATATGAGGCATCGTACATATGGGATTTTATCTAAAATACTCAAGAAGTACTTTGAGAAAGAAAAGCATCATGGATAGCCTGGTTTTCAAAACCATGGGGTATAGAGGAGCTATGTATTTTGAAATTTTCCCTTACACAATTATATTTTATATCTAAATTTATGTTACATTAATTTTAATCAAAATATTTATTGGAAATGGTCTATATTTATTTTACCTCTAGTTTCATGCATAACAAGTGTTTTCTTATTTTAATAAAAAAAGATTACAAGGTAAACGAGTATGATTGAGTTGATAGGGTGAAATATATACCTAGTTTGGTGCATAATATTAGAAAAGAAAACATATGTTCCATCCACAATTTGTGATTCCCCAATGGTATTCTATAACCATAATATTTATTCACATGGTATGTTCATCACAAGCTATAACACTATTGATGTTCACTCACACACTTGCATTTGAAAATAAATAGAGATAATGATACCTAGTAAAGATGTTGTAGCATCATACAAAATTCCATGTACGAGAATAACATTGGCACAGATAACATTTATTTTCCATTATGAATAAATAGTAAACCTGTAGCAATATTCAACATTTAAATAGTAAAATACTCTAACAAAGCACATCTTATTAATCAAATGCATAAACAAAATAAAGGAAGAGCTTATATATTTGAAAGTTGAAGGCCAATGCTAACTTAGGTAGAGAAATTTTCCACCCAACCACACAATCTAATGTGATTATTAGTTTTATAATAGGCCACCCTAATTGAGGCTATGATACTGCTAAATAAAATTAGAATTTTTTTATGGAAATCATTCTATCTCATGGTAAGAAATTACCTATCCATTGTCTCACCACTAATTTTTTTCTTGGAATAACAAAAATATTTTGGCAACACACATTGTTTTTCTTACATAATGCAAGGATAATAACATATTTATCTATTGAATATTCCCTCGAAATTCTATGAGCTCTCCCTCTATGTTGTCATAGAGGTCTAGCTACTATCCATTAATGTCGACAACATTTACTTAGTTCTTGACACTTTTCAAGTTTTAAAGGATTCCTTTCTTGGTTGTTAAATGCACATTATAGCTTCCTCCATAGCTTATATCAATGGTTTCTCCATCATGGATCCATTTCCAACCAAATTTTTAAATTTGTCTATGTTCTCCCTTGCTAGAATTCACCTCTTTTCCAAGAAATTAGCTTGTAACCATTCAAATCTCTTCCTTAGCTATCTACATCATCTATACATATTTCTATAGTGCTCATCACATGAATTCAAAATGGCCTATATCATTCTTTGATTATTCTCATAGTAGGAATCATTATCTCTACAGCTACTTTCATGGGTGCTAGCATCTATGGAGAGAGAATGAATTTACCTCTCATTCTATTTCTTTCTCTCTTATAACTTACTTCTCCCCCATTTTATTTTTCCTCTCTATTATGTCTAACCCCGTGTATCTCTCTTCAATGTTCTTTGCATGAGTTCATAATGGTGACACACCATTCATGTGGATGCAGAATAGCCTCCACCATTCACCTTAGAACCAAAATGAATTATGTTGCTTTTATTAGTCCAACAATGAACAATAATGAATTGAAAAACAACCTTTTTTCACCATACCCCAGGGGACCTCATTTTCCCCTGTATTTTGGCGATATGATTTTTTTCAAAGAAAATGTGAGAAAATCTAGGTTTTACCACTCCTCTCACAATTCCCACAATGAAGATACTTATCCCCTTGATTCTCTAATTGTGGAAGGTGTACATTACCACAACCACCACATGCATTCAATGGTTGTTAGTTATGGTTTCTATATTTTTAGAAAGGAACATGGTGATGAAGGAAACAAAGTAAAGTTTAGGAAAATGGAAAATTAACTAGGATTACCAACCACTTTATAACTAGCAATTAAATTTCTCTCGATTCATGTATTTTAAAAAGAGAAATGAATACCACAACATTATTCTTTAGAGAAAAGCTAAAGAATAATGAAATTTAAACAATTATAAATGAAATAAATCTATATTAAACAATCATATTCATGATTTGAAGTTAAAATATTTTATTTTTTTCTATTCGTGATTTGAAACTAATATATATATATATATATATACTCCATCTAGCGAACTGTAAATGAATTCTTAATACTTTTGGATTCACCCCATAGGTTTAGGACCTTTCATTTGACCTAAATGAGAGAGGTAAGGCTCCCTAGGTGACGATGGGTGTCTTACACAGTAATTTCCCCTCCACTGTCACCTATGGGAGACAAAATTTCCTTTAACAAGAGTTTAAGGACTTCAATACATAGCTTAATGGATGTTTTTATTTTTTTTAATTAATTTTTTATTCCTTAATTCATTTTTCATAAACCCATTATTTTAATGATTTTTTCACGTAAACTTATTGTTTTGTCTTTTATTTTTCAATGTATGTTTTCTCATATAATTTGATTTCATTAAAAAATATAATAAATACATATGGATATAGATATTTTATACTTGGTAATAATTATGCTAATTTTATATTATTTTTCTCATGCAAGTTTTATTTTGGTTTGTAAATCGACGGTGGAATATTGTGTGAGATGGAAAATATCAGTTGTGTGAATAAAAAATTACAACAAAATGATGTATTAGCATACTTTAAAAGGACTCAATCCAAAGATACACATTCTCATCATGCTTCAATTTCATTTGAAAAACTTATTACTCAAAGAGATGTCAACTCTTTTGAGAATGTGTCTAATATTCAAATAAGAGATGAGAGTATAGGTTCCCCTAGCGATCAAAGTGATATAAATGCATTTTCTCTAGAAATTCACAATTAATATTTTGAAGTTTTTTCCTTGGTAATGAGTAAAACACATTCACGGAAAAGAAGAAATGTCCAATGCGATATAGGGAGAAACTTCCAATAATATTGGGTCTCAAGATTTGCATATATTGAAATAGTGTTGGGAACGAGATCCCCCAAAGGACACTTTTGGGGCTAAAAGCCCATGTTTTGTCAAATTTTTTAATAAACATGTAAAGACTCTACATTTTGTGGTCATGGAGAGTGAAGGTGTCATAAGTCATAAAGGGTTATCTACCCTTAGTTTTGTAAAGTAAAAGTTGGTTGTAAAAGATCCACCCATGGTCTGCAGACCATGGGATTGTATAAAAAGAGCTAAGCTCTAAGTAGTTTTGGGGACATCAATAGAAAGATCATGTAAGAGAGTCGTACCTCTGAAGTAGGAAGTCTAAGTTTCGGGTCATAGCATAGGTAGAGGCTCTACAGCTAAGTGCATAGAGGCCTAGGGTATAAGTCTGCAGCTAAGTGCGCGGACCCTTGCAGTTGTGTGCGTAGGGTGGATAGAGTCTCTAATCACTTCGAAGATATCAATAAAGAGAATTATTCTACAATTTCTATTTCTTGGTTCTGATTAATGCATCTTGTCATTTTATGTATGAGTTTCCTTTATAATGCTTATATGATGCACGAATGTGTACAATTATGTTGCACAACTGAACATAAATAAGAATATCTATTTACGCGGTGCTAACTAAGTATCTAATAAGTTAAGTAAGATTATTAAGATAACTAGACAATTTGTGCAATAGGATACCTTGGCAATGCAAAAGTATCTAAACTGAAGGTTAGGGCTGCATGAAGGTCAGTCGTAACCTTTCGTGGAGGTATGAAAGGGAGGAATAAGGGGTTAGGCAAATAGAGCCCTAGATCTTAACGACCTACACGTAGATAATAATAAAAGAAATAAAATGATCTCACGACCATCTCAGGTTGCAGAAACTTAGTTCGAGCATCCCCCCATATTGCTTCAGGTGAGACTTTGGTCCGCGCTCTGCAGACTGATGCCGAAAGGGCCAATAGTGTAGGGATTTGTTTGGATAACTAACGCTGAACCTAGGTCAGGCCACAACAAGCCAAAAAATGGTTCCGTTGTCGGGACCAGAATCTGCATAAGAGATGTGTGATGTCGTATCATTGGAATCCAACTAAGAAAGAGATCAAAGACTAGTTGGATAGGAAGATCCATGAACTCGTAGTGCAAGAGAACAAAAGTCTGTGATTCAAAAAGGAACAGTGGATGGACAGGTACCTATATACAGAAATACACAAAATATTTTTCTACTCCTTTCCAATTGATCTATACAAGTGGATCATGAAGCTAGCAGATAGCCAAGGAAGGTGGAAACTTGACGGTCCTATTGTTTGGACCCTAGAGCTAGTATAGAAATTGGAAGCATATGAGGACAGGATCACCCACATTATTGATAATTGGCTTGATTGCATCATAGGATGATTTGTAATTGAATTCGTGGTCAACATCTCAGTCAGCTACAACAAGGTGGAGTGACGTTTTTCAAAGGACCGGAAGGTAAGTATGTGAAATATTTGAATACCTCGATTAAAATGTTATTGTGTAAAAAATGGGTTATGCAGCTACCTTGATGTTTGGAGCTACGCGAAGTGGAAAAACTTATAGAAACAAAGGAAAAAATGGTCCTGGATATAGTCTGTTGATTTCATCTCCGCGAGGTGACAAAGAGGGAATAACACAGGTTTCTCTACGAAGTGCTATTTAGTTAATCTGACAAGGATTACCGCGAATACCACCTCCATCGACACCACCTCCAACTTCACCACCCTCACCTGTGATTTCAGCCATACCACCTCCACCTCCACCACAGTTCAGTATGGAAAATTCAGTGAAGATTCCTTTGTTCAAATGCAGGGGAAATGAGGACCTGGACTAGTTCTAGTTCGTCATGAAAGTTGTATGGGAAGCTCAGGGTGTTACAAATGATAACATGAAGAAGGAGACATTGGTTAGTACTCTGTAGGATCACACACTAACCTGGTACATAATGTACTCTAATGATAACCTAAATGTTGGAGTGGTAGACATCCAGACTACACTGAATAAAGAATTTAGTAGGCCTAAGTCTGAAGCACAATCTATTCTGGGGTTCAAGGAAATCACGATGCAACTAGGCAAGGCACATTGGGAATTAGATAAGAGGTTGAAGTGTAAAATCTATGAAGCTAATATGAACTTGATGGGTGGGAAACGTTACGAGTGGTTTTTGGCTTCACTCCTACTACACTTAGGGGTTGCGTTGTCGCAGCAGAAGATAACAACTCAGGCAGAGGCCTTGGAGATTTCCATGAGGCTGTATGAAACACTCATGCAAGATCCAAATATATGGGTTCAGTAGATCCATGCGCAATTGCAAAATCTGTGCTCGAAATGTAAAGTTTGAAGTAGGACATAATAGTTCGACCAGAGGTGTGTGAAGAGATATGGTGTCTGAAATGAAATATTCAAGGGCACGACAAAGACCATTGTCCGGTATTTGTGAACTATATTGTAATAGGAGGACTAATTCCTTTGAGGCTGAAAGCTCAAGCAAGACCAAGTACAGGGCTTGCATTGTGGTGTGCTGTCTGTCAGGTAGCAAGAAAACATGCCACGGATAACTGTCATTTGTTATAGAAGTTTGTACATACATCGCAGCAAATGTTCTACAACTTTTGTAGGTTGGTAGGACATGATGAGCGTAACTACAGAAGATACGAATTAATGACGGATAGAACGGCCACCTATAGGGTCTAGGTAGAAACGTGGCCCCCTGATTAGAGCGTGGGGATGGTTTGAATAGGATTTCAGGGGTGTGGACAAGGCCGAGGTGGAGGAGGACCTGGTAAAGGTCGGGGATAGTTGATCTACTACGATTGTGGAGGACCATGACACTATGCTTGTGATTGCACTAACCCCATGTGTCTGTCGTGCAAGTGTTGCACTCTGTTTGATCATGAAATAGAAAATTGTACTACGCTGATAACTAGGATACGTGAGAAATGGGCGCTACCACCTCCACCAACTCAGAACCTATAGATGATGAGGTATGAGCCATGCGAAGAGGATCCAAACATAAATATAGTGCCCCAAAGTGGAATAGCAACAAGAGATGACAAGGAGAAATAAATAGAATATAGTACATGGGTTTGTAAAGCTCTGATGAAGGATGTTGAGTTTGATTTGGAGCGTGCATGTGAAAGCTTCATGGAAGCGAACAATAGCTTCATTGAGGCATCCACCTCAGGGAGCAAGGATAAGATTGATCAAGAGATGGACCCTTTTATGCTTACTACCTTCTTGGAAAGTTGCATGAAGCTACTGCACGATAGCAACGATGTAAAGGGGTTGTAGGAGCTCATAAATAGATGTGCCAGAAACACTCTAACTGAGTTGCGCATAGTACGAAATATTGGTAAGCATAAAACAAGGATGGGACAAGAGATGAGTGTCCTGAAACTAGCTCACAAAAAGATAGAAAAGATAGTTGAATGCCTTAGAATTCAGCCTCTTCGAGGGGGTAACCTCCTTTACATTACACAAATGAACAATTGTTGGATGATTCAAATGACAAAACCTCCTTTCTATATATAGGAATCTAAGGGATCACAATATAACCAAGTTGACCTAACAATAATAATAAAAAGGCACAAAATAATAATAGAGGGATTCTATGGGGCACAATAATAACAATATGGGGACAATAGGGCACAACAATATTAATAAGGGGTACAACTACAATAGTAATGGGGGCATCACTAGTATTATAGGGACCTAACTGTTGGCATTATGACACAGGTTTGGCACTGTGACACAGGTGTTGTCCTTGATGGCAACTCACTCAGATGAAAGATCATAGTTCAGGATCTCAGAATGAAGGAAAAAGAGATATATGCAGGTTCCTCTTAACTAAGGCGCGTATACATCCGGGATAGACAATCAAAAGGCGCGTATACGTATGCACACACTTTCATGCAAATAAAAGCATGTACATGTGGGAAAAATTATTTTTGGTCCATGGTATTTAGTCCTTGGTATTTGGACCTATGGTTTTGGACCATGGTATCTCGTCTGAAGTGTTGAAACTAGGTATTTGGTCCAAGGTATTGATTATTTATGGTTTTGGACCATGGTATTGAGTAAGGCCTAAGACTATAAAAGGGGAAGGAAATTATTGGGAAAAGGCATTCACTCAAGTATTGAATATCTTATGAAGTGTGTTTAGTCAATTTAGTATTCCTAAATTGCTAGTATTAATTGTCAACCCGGGGCTCGTAAGCTGATGAAGTGAAGGTGTATTATATGTACTTAAGCAACTTTCTTAGAGCTTTTGTCGTTTGGGGGTGTTGTTTATGGTTAACTTATCTTCGTAAGATGGAGTGATGATTATAGACAGATGAGTGTAAGTGTGTGAAAAGTGAGTTCTATATGAGTGAAAGTGTGTGATTAGTGATTCCTAATTACTTGCTGAATTGTAAAGGAAAAGAACTTGAAAGAAATAAATAGCTTGAAATGACTTTAAAGCAAATGACCACGTTCTAATGGCATTAGTCTCTATCCATATTGCTGCAAATAAAAGAAACAAGAAAATCACTTCAAGGATTGATGATAATGGTTATCTCTTCCTAACTCCCTGCTTCTACCACATAGTACTGCGTAAAACACGATTAGGAAGTAGCTGAAGACAAATCCAAGAATTGATAAAAACTCTAAGTGACAAATTATAGCACTACTAAGCCTTTTCCATCATACTGCTTCCTACATGTGTGATTATGTGTAACAAGTGGAAAAAGTATTAGTGCCACAAGCCAAGACTACTTAAAAACAAGCTGTAATTAATTAGTGTTCTGTTCTCTGAAAGATAAACCATTCATGATAAAGAGAACATAAATTAGTTAGCATCCAACTTGTAAAACTAAGCTAAAAACTAGTCTAGAAAACAGAGTAAAAAGGGCAGCGTTATGAACAAGACAACTGCAACTACCATTAGATATTAAAGCAAATACAACCCACTCAATCCCGGGTAAAAACCTGCAAAGAAGCAAATCTGATCAGTGAAAATAAAGGCTGCAGCAATGAAAAGAAAGTAAGCTGTACATAACTTCAAGAAAAAGAAATGCTGTAAGTAAAATAAAGAAATTGCAGAAATATACACATGAAATACTTTACAAGGCTAATACGAACAGGGGCCCTCCATTCATATTATCCATAGAAAACTCAGATGCTCTTAAGACTTCAAAACAGCGTTTCCATTACTTTATATGCAGAGATACATAGTCAAAAAGTGCTGGAACAGCTCTTATAAAAACAGAGTTTGAAAACGTGCCAAAATTCTCACAAGTACATACACTACAGCATCTAAAAGTTAACATAAGCGTACGCAGACGCAAATATATATAGGCATCTGCAAGATGGCCTAATACGTAAACATAAAAATAGAAAATAAACTGACTGTCATGCGTATTAAAGGTGCAGTTAACACGTCATAGGCTTCGTGGTCAAGCTGGAGGTCCTGGTCGATATGGGTAATGAATCCAGCATTAGATCATGTCCCCCACGGCTTTCAAAACATGGACAAGTCACCTTTTCCACCAACGTGATCAAACAGCTTACGTATCAACGTTAAGCTGCCTTTATTTGACCGTAACTTGACCCCCTTTGACCGGAGGTACAAATGACGTGGCCGGCTAAACTGATGGCACAGGAACCTCGAGCACGTATATTCCAACATGCCCACGTGGCTCGTTCTGCAAAATAGCACGTGGAACCTTGAGATCAACAAAATGGCTGCGGGATCATCAGATGGCTGCGGAATCAGCAGATGGCTACGGAATCAGCAGAAAGCTGCGGAATACCTGTAAGTATGTCAAAAACTAAACAAAACAATTACCCATTAGCAAAGCTCACTTGATCATGTTTAATGACAACTAATGTAATGATCTGGGTGGAAAATGAGGCAAAAGAGAGAGGAAAGTGATGAAAACAGTAGGTAATGATGGATGATAAGGTGTAAAGTAGGGACTCTACATACCCCCACTACGAGGGCATTGCATGTCCTCATGCAAAAACACTGATCAATCAACCTGTTGTGATGCCTCCGCCAAGACATCCAATCTCCTCTTCTTTCTCTGTGTAGACACATTTACCCTTGGCTTCTTTACTAAGCATCTGAACTTTAGGTTGATCAAGGCTCTGTTTAGCTTTTTGCATCTCTTCCTTAACTTTTTGTTATTTCTTTGCCACAGGCCCAAATGTAACATGGTGTTATCATGAATCATCTTATCCAATTTGGCTTGCTCTTTCAACTTTTCATTTTCTTGCATGATGTGTCGATTTAGAACCTCAACCTCAAAAATTTCCTGTTTCAAGGAGTGGACTTGTTGTTCTAAAGGCTGAACATTACTTGGGCCAGCGGCTGCTTGCTCCAATGTTTCCAGATAATTATACACTTTTTGCTGCTCCGGGTCTACTTCAGGTGACTTTTTGGGGCTTGGTTCATAATCAAATTCAGATCCATGTTCATGTTCAAACGGACTTTCCTCACGTGGAGGACTAGTCTCAATGTGCTCAGCGTGTGAAGGACTTTCCTCCAAGTCAGGACTTGTAGCACCTTTTTGAGGTGAGCTTAAGTCAATGAAGAATGACTGTTTACCCTTTGTGGCCCCTACTTTTCTATTTTGTAATCTGCTGCTCCTTCTTACAGAGGTGGTACTCTGTTTTTCTTTTGGTATTTTCTGCTGTTTTTCCACATTTTTAGAGAGGGCAGTTTTATGAAGTTTGGCCATTCTTTGAGCTAAGGGTTGAGTGTCTTCCTCACTAGTATTCTCAGGAGTGAGGAGAGTTTCTTGGACTACAGATTTACCTTTATCTTGCTTATGTTTCTTCTTCCCTTCTTTCCTTTTCTGAGCAATTTCTTGAGCAAGTTCTGAAAGAGTTTCAGTGATAATTCCTTGGGCTGCTTGGTTATCATCTTCATTAAATCCAGGATCAATATCCTGTTCAGGATGTTGTATATCAGTTTCCTCATCAAACTATTCTTGAACAGTTTCCTCTTGGGCAGTGGTATCAGGAACAATGGTTTCTGTTTGGGCAGTAGTTTCTTGGTTAACCCCCTCTCCTCTTTTTCTTCTACTTCTTTTTGGTACTTGAGGGGACCCTCCAGAAGTTTCTCCTAATTCTTGAAAATGGTTTCTTATGAGAAACCTCTCCCATGTGTCTCTTTTAGATTTTAATTGTTCCTCAACCAGCAATTTCACAAGACCGTGATGACATAAATGTGCTTCAATATTTCTAGGGTTCTTTTGGACCATTGCACACATTTTCTTAAGACTTGAAAATAGAAAGTAAGGGAGGTTAATATCATCTCCTAGAAAATGCATCATAACCTTTGCATGATAAACATATAAGACCCCAAATCTTCCTTCACAAGTGAAAAATTTCTGTACTAACAAGAGTAAAATGGTCCACTCCTCCTTAACATAAGAAACAAGAATCCCTTTGGTAAAGATACTTGTGTCCATACCTGGGTTTTTCAAAATTTGTTTCCATTGCTGATCTTGAACTGCCCGGTTCTTAAACCACCTTTCTCCAGTCTGTGGAAGTGAGGTAGCTTGTGCTATGCTGCTTTCATTGACTGTGAATTGTAAGTCCCCTATCTCCACGTGATTATCCTTTTCTCTGAAGGACCTTACAAAGGCCTTTGTCACCTCCTTATGGTAGCCTTTGAACTTCTGTACGCATTGTAACCAGTTTGCCTTTTGTAATGCCTCTTTGACCTGAGGATAACCCTCCAAAAACTTTGAACCTTCCGGTTCTGCTCTTAGGAGTTTCCCCATTAGCTCTTATGGCTCTGTTCTAAAACACGGCTTTAAGGATGGCTTTACACAGTAAACTCACGGCTCTGTTTTGGAACACGGCTTCAAAACGGTTTTGACTCAGTGGATTTACGGCCTCAACATAGTGGATTATGGTTTTAGCTTTGGATACGGCCGTAACAGACCTTCACTGGTGATAGAATTAGTGTAGAGGAAAAACAGAGTATAGTGAATGGTGGCAGCGTAATGAGCACAGCGTAAATGGAATGAAACAGTGTGAGTGGAAATGAAACAACGAAAGTGAAATGATATGAGCGTAAGAGGGTAGAAGGGTTATGGAATGATGAATGGAACGGCTATGTCCTTAGATTTCGGTTTCGGAGTTACACTTGGCTGCATGAGTTAATGTCATAGAGACGTAGTACATTAGGTTACGTCACCTAAGTACGAGATCTTAATGGAAGAAGCAGCCACAAGTGAAATTCAAAATCGTGGTAATCAAGGACTGATAGACTTGGTAGATACGTGGGTATATGGTCGCATGACTGGTAATCATTACACTTAGTGGCAAGAAACATAACCTAGAAAACTTTGCATAATGAAATAACTGTAAGTTTAGGATTTAACCCATACCTCAGATTCCCGCTTAGATTTTCCTTTGATGACTTGCCACTAACCCTTCGCTGATTTATGGCTGTTGCATGATCATTTTTCATTTATTATTGATGACTACTGAGCTGCAAAGAAATTTCAAACAGACTGTGTTTTTTTTTTATATGCAGGTACAGAGAGCTGCGGAATCATTAGATGGCTGCAGAATCTTCAGATAGCTGCGGAATCTGCAGTAGTAGCCTCCGACTGCACAAAAAACAACTTTTAACTATCTAAAAATGACTTTATTGATGGAATGGAATGTAGTGGATGGGTGGATGAATGGAAAAATGAAGTGGAGTGAAAATGAATGAAATGGTGGATGATATGGTGGTGATGATGAAATGAGATGAAATAAGGGAAGAAAGAGAGATTTTTTTTATTTATTTATTTTTTATTTTTTTTATTTTTTTTTGGAAAACATGAGGTGTCAGGTGACCCTGATTTTCACCTCAGGTTTTCTGTATGAGACTGCCAATCAGAGATTGGTTTTCAGGCTCATACATTTATTCCTTTTCTTCTTTTTTTTTTTTTTTTTTTTTTTTTTTTTTTTTTCAAAAACCAAAGATTAGGTTGATGGAGGAGAAGAATCCTTCTCCACCAACCTGATTGCAGAATCTTCTTTGAACAATTTGACAAACTCTTCTTTTGAGAATGGCTTCTGGTAGATTTTCAAGCAGTGGCCATTCACAATAAGAGGAGTATGAAATTCATCAATAGTTTTTACTCGAACTGCTCCATTGCTAAAGACTTCATCAATCTCGTATGGCCCAAGCCAATGAGTTTGAAACTTTCCTTTGAAGTCTTTGAATTTTGAATCAAACAATAGAGCCCAATCTCCTTTCTGAAACTTTCTTTCTTTGATATGACGATCATGCCATTTAGATCTTTGATGCTGAACTAGATCGGTCCTTAGAATTGCATCTTGTCTCATTTCATCTAGCTCATTTAGCTGGTCCATTCTGTGTCTTTGAGCTTCTGAGAGGCTCATTCCCAATTGGACTGCCATCTTGAAGGTCTTGATTTAGAACTCAATAGGAAGCAGGACTTCCTTCCCATAAACAAGTTCATAGGGAGAATGTCCTGTTGTGTTCTTCCATGTGGTTCTATAGGCCCATAAGGCTTCAGGGAGCCTTTCCGCCCAATCTCTTCTATGAAGATGAATAGTCTTGGTGATAATGCCTTCAAGAACTTTATTGGTAGATTCCACTTGACCATTGGATTGCGGATGGTAGGGAGTAGATGTTCTGTGCTTGATCTTATATTCCTCCATCAGCTTCTCCATCAAATTAGATGTAAACTGGCTGCCTTGATCTGTCACAATTTCTCTTGGGACACCAAAATGAGTGAAAATATCCTCAAAAAGAAATTGAACAACTGAATTTTCAGTGGCAGAAGGCAATGCTTTTGCTTCTACCCACTTAGTAACATAATCAGTACAAACCAGTATATACTTCTTTTGCTTTGATGGTGGATTAATTGGTCCAACGAAATCTAGAGCCCATTTCTCAAAGGGTTCGATGCATACCTGAGGCTGTAGAGGCATTTCATTTGAAGGAGTTGGTTTCCCAACTCTTTGGCAGCTGTCGCACCTTCTAACATACTGCTTTGCATCTTTAAAGAGAGAAGGCCAATAATATCCTAAAGAAAGGATCTTATAGGCTGTCCTCTTGTCCGCAAAGTGCCCGCCGCATGGTTCATCATGACATGCCTTAAGGATGTCAGGCATTTCATCTTCCCGAACACACCTTCTGATTATACAATCTGGCCCTGTTTTGAACAATTCATTAGAAATCCAAGAATAATGTGAACTCTCCCGAATGATTTTCCTTTTCTCATTAGGAAATAAGTGTAGAGGAAGCTTCCCTGTAACAAGATAATTAGCCATATCTGCATACCAAGGAGTCTTGGTAGTAACTGCAAACAAGTATTCATCTGGAAACTTATCTTCTACTGGAGAATCTTCATTAGTGTTTTGGATTCTAGACAAGAAATCAACTACTGTGTTTTGCTTTCCAGGTCTATCTAACACAATAATGTTAAATTCTTGCAAAAGTAAAAGCCATCTTGTAACTCTACCATTAGTGACAGGTTTGTTCATTAAGTATCTTATGACAGAGTGATCAGTATGGACAAAGGTTTCATAGCCGGTTATGTAGTGTCTAAACTTGTTGATTGCATGTACCACAGCTAAGAACTCTTTTTCTGTAACAGTATAATTTAACTCAGTAGGAGTCAAATTCTTACTTGTGTAATAAATGGCATAAGGGATCAAATCCTTTTGTCCCAAAACAACTCCTAGAGCTGTATCTGAAGCATCAGTAGAGATGTGGAAAGGGAGTTTCCAATTTGGCCCCCTTAAGATGGGTGCTTCAGATATTCTAGACTTTAAAGCTTCAAAGGCAGATTGACACTCAGGATCCCATTTAAACTCACAGTCCTTGGTAAGCAATTTGAAAAGAGGAGATGCTATCCTAGTGAAATTTTCAATAAATCTTCTGTAATACCCAGTAAACCCAAGAAAACTTCTAACATCCTTTTGGCAATTTGGAACAGGTAACTTAGAGATGACTTCAACTTTGGATTTATCAACCTTGATCCCATCCCCTGAAATATGATGTCCTAAAACAATCCCTTCAGTAAACATCATAAAACATTTTTCATGACTTAAAGAAAGATTTGTTTCCTTACATCTCACCAGTACTTTTTCCAAATTTTCCAAAGCTTCTTCAAATGTATTACCATAAACTGTGAAATCGTCCATGTATACCTCTACACAATCATGAATCAGATCTGAAAAGATTCCTAATACAGCCCTTTGAAATGTAGCAGGTGCATTGCACAATCCAAAAGGGAGTACTCGGTAGGCAAAAGTTCCCCAAGGACAAGTAAATGTGGTTTTGTCTTGATCTTCAGGTGCTACCTGAATTTGATTGTACCCACTAAAACCATCCAAGAATGAGAAATACTTTTTACCTGCTAAAGTGTCTAGTACCTGATCAATAAAAGGTAAAGGAAAATGATCCTTTAAGGTTGCCTTGTTCAATTCTCGATAATCAATGCAAACTCTCCGTTTACCATTCTTTTTGGGCACTATAACCAAGGGAGAAACCCATTGGCTATCTGAGATGGGGTAAATGAAGTTTACCTTGAGCAATTTCTGGAGTTCTTCTTTCACGATTTCCCTAAGGTTTGGATTCATCCTCCTTTGTGGTTGCCTAATAGGTCTACTATTCTCTTCAATGTAGATGTGATGAATACAAGTCTTAGGATCAATTCCTTTCATGTCAGTGTATTCCCATGCAAAGGCAGTGGAATGTTTTTGCAACAGTTTAGTTAATTCTTCTTGTTGTGGTCTTCCCAAGTTTTTGTTAATGTTCAATGTTTTTCCGTGGAGGATTTTAGCTGTAGAACTACCAAACTCTTCCATTGAGAAGAGAGACATTTGTCTAGAGGAGAGATATTCAATGTCTGCATCTATCTGAAAATGTTCAGAGTCATATTCTAAAGATACTTCAAAATTTTCTAATGTATTTAGAATTTGACTATCCTCACTGATCTCAGAGATGGTTAGAACTGGTTGTATAGTATCTTCATCCTCTACCCATTCATCTTCTCCTATTTCTGTTATAGCTTTTGCTGGGGGATACAAGTTGAACTTCTTGGTGGAATTACCATCTGATATATACATGTCTCCAGACCTACAGCTTATGAAAGCATCAGCTGTGGCCAGCCAAGGTCTTCCTAAAATAAGAGGATGTCCTCCTAGATTGCTCTTGGGAGTTAAAATCATAAAATCAATTGGATATTCCCAAGAATCTAGAGAGACTAGAATATCTTCCAATACACCATCAGGTTTAATGATTGATCTATCTGCAAGCTACAACAAAGTAGGTGTAAAGAGAAGATTAGGAAGCTTTAACTGATCCATGGTCTGTCTACTCATGATGTTGATCGCGGCCCCTAAGTCAATCAAAGTATTTGGGATTTCAACCCCATTAATATGAGTTTTGACAATAGGACTACTGGGATCTACATACTTTTGCATGGTAATCTTACCCATCATTATGTCTGCAATTTTTCCAACTAGATGTATCCTTTTAGTATCTCTGGTTCTTTTTACTGTTTTCTTCAAACTCAACTCCTTTATTGTCTTCGCTAGAATGGGAATTTCCTTAATGGCTTGTAACAAGGGGATCTTGATACATACATTTTTCAATTCATCTAGGAAGTTATAGTCAGGCACCCATATCTGCTTTTCCACCCCTTTATCAATTTGCAATCTTTCAGGAAAGGGAGGTGTAGCTGTAGGTGTAGGTTGCTCAACTAGGGGAGTTGTAGAGATTGATTCTTTTTCTTTTTCTTTTTGGATATTTTGGTTTTGAAGTGATACTTCAGAACCTTTATTGACTTTGAGAGATTCCTCCTCAGAAATGCTTGGTTGTTGAACACTTGTGGAAGGTTGATCTAGGATTCTACCTGATCTAAGTTGTACTTCATTAATAGGAACAACCATATAGGTAGGGAATGGTTGACCTTCCATCATGTAAGCATTTTGAGGGTTCCTATTATTTTGATTTGGTAATGGCTGAGAGGGAAGTTGATTAGATTTCTGCTGGGATTGAAGTGCTAATTGAGAATTTTGATTTTGTGGAGGAGGTTGTTGTTGTTGAGGGTATGGAAATGATAGTTGTTGACCTTGGTTTGGAAGTTGTGGAGCTTGCTGATTCTGAAATGATGGAGGATATTGATAGAATTGAGCAAGTCTCGCATAAGGATTTTGCATGCTTTGCATCCATGCTTGGAAAGCATTTTGAGGTTGAGGCCAAGGTTGTTGCCAAGGATTCCAATTTGGTTGGGATTGAGAATTCATAGAGTTGTTAAACCCTTGATTCTGTTGTCCTTGCGAAGGTCTCCTTGCAATAAAACAGAGAGATTAAAGTGTATCTGGATCCTCTTGAAAGACTGCTTTGAGGCCAGGAATTGAGGGACAATCCTTGGTCTCATGAGTTTCTGAGCAAATTACACATGTTTCTACAATGTGTGCATCTAAGGGACATTCCCTTAAAGCATGTTTCTTTCTACATTTCGGGCAAAAGATAGCCAAAGCCTCGGCTTCTGCTTTTTGTTTATTGTGAATCTTAAGGGTATCAAGTTGTTCACTAAGACTCCCTAAGATGTCAGTTTTAAATTCATCAAGCATATTTCCGATTTCAGCCCTACTCACTGATCCTGTTGCAGATTTATTCGCCCTAAGGAGAGAAGGATCTCTAGGCCCTTTTTGAGTTTTTGATTTGCCCCTTGAGAGATGGATACAAAGTTCTGCTATGTCATTGAGAGAAAGTTGAGAAATATCCCCTTTCCCCATCATGTTTAAGATGTCTATCCATTCATCCCTGATGGCCTTTAATAAGAGGGCTTTTAAGGTCTCTTCATCCAAGGTGTTCATTTTTGCTCTTTTCAAGTTATATTGAAATCTTTCAAGTAAATCTTCTAGACTCTCATCTTCTTTTTGTACCATTTTAAAAACCTCGTCCTTGTGATTAGTAGGCATGCAATAGTCTAAATACCTATCCAAAAATGTCTGTTTCATCTCATCCCAAGTCCTAATGGATTGAGTGAGTAACCCCATGAACCATTTCAAGGCTTGATCCTTCAGTGTTGAAGGGAACAACTTGAGTTTCTGAGAGTCATCCAGGTAGTCATAAGTTCGACACACCACTTCAAACTCAAATAAGAATGTTTCAGGGTCCTCAGTCCTTAACCCATGGAAGTTAGGGAGGACAGATGGTGATATATTTTTCATAGTGGCTCGGGAATCCTCATTAACAATGGGAAACTCAAATGAATTATCCCCATTTCTATTTCCTCCTCCAATGGGACCTCTACCTCCATTATTGTTATTGTTATTTCCTCCTCCTCCTCTACCTCTACCTCTACCTCCTCCTTCTTCCTCTGCCATGATGATTCTCCTAGGGATTTCAAAATCTTTTGGTTCCTCTACAAAAGGTGAATGAGAAGAGAGTTCTCCTTCTTCTTCAGATGATTCCAATTCCTCAATTACAATTGGTCTTCCTGTAGGAGAAAGAGAAGAGTCTCTTCCTGGTTCAAACTCAATAAAAGGTGTAGGAGAGTCAACTCTTGGCTCTTGAATTCCAGGAGTTTCGGTTGGAGATAAGGGGGGTGTCTCTTGTCTATCCCTTGAAGCAGATGGACTTGTAAAAATTGAACTTCGAGCTCTAGCTAAAAACCGTCCTCTAGAATCTCTAGCTCTATGCATGCCATTTTTTTATTTTTTCTTCAAGTCAAGTTAATAGTTCTTTTTCTGATCTTCCAATTCACTCTAGGTGCAAGAAGAGAGCATACTCAAGAGACTACTAAATCAATAACTTTCTCCTTTCTGATCCTCCAGATCACTTTAAAGTGCAAGAGGAGAGCATACTTGGATAGGTTATTAACTTCCTTCCTCGAAATTTTTATATTTTTTTTCCTCTAAGTATGGCTACTTAATTTCACTTCCCCGGCAATGGCGCCAAAATGTTTAGTCAATTTAGTATTCCTAAATTGCTAGTATTAATTGTCAACTCGGGGCTCGTAAGCTGATGAAGTGAAGGTGTACTATATGTACTTAAGCAACTTTCTTAGAGCTTTTGTCGTTTGGGGGTGTTGTTTATGGTTAACTTATCTTCCTAAGATGGAGTGATGATTATAGATAGATGAGTGTAAGTGTGTGAAAAGTGAGTTCTATATGAGTGAAAGTGTGTGATTAGTGATTCCTAATTACTTGCTGAATTGTAAAGGAAAAGAACTTGAAAGAAATAAATAGCTTGAAATGACTTTAAAGCAAATGACCACGTTCTAATGGCATTAGTCTCTATCCATATTGCTGCAAATAAAAGAAACAAGAAAATCACTTCAAGGATTGATGATAATGGTTATCTCTTCCTAACTCCCTGCTTCTACCACATAGTACTGCGTAAAACACGATTAGGAAGTAGCTGAAGACAAATCCAAGAATTGATAAAAACTCTAAGTGACAAATTATAGCACTACTAAGCCTTTTCCATCATACTGCTTCCTACATGTGTGATTATGTGTAACAAGTGGAAAAAGTATTAGTGCCACAAGCCAAGACTACTTAAAAACAAGCTGTAATTAATTAGTGTTCTGTTCTCTGAAAGATAAACCATTCATGATAAAGAGAACATAAATTAGTTAGCATCCAACTTGTAAAACTAAGCTAAAAACTAGTCTAGAAAACAGAGTAAAAAGGGCAGCGTTATGAACAAGACAACTGCAACTACCATTAGATATTAAAGCAAATACAACACACTCAATCCCGGGTAAAAACCTGCAAAGAAGCAAATCTGATCAGTGAAAATAAAGGCTGCAGCAATGAAAAGAAAGTAAGTTGTACATAACTTCAAGAAAAAGAAATGCTGTAAGTAAAATAAAGAAATTGCAGAAATATACACATGAAATACTTTACAAGGCTAATACGAACAGGGGCCCTCCATTCATATTATCCACAGAAAACTCAGATGCTCTTAAGACTTCAAAACAACGTTTCCATTACTTTATATGCAGAGATACATAGTCAAAAAGTGCTGGAACAGCTCTTATAAAAACAGAGTTTGAAAACGTGCCAAAATTCTCACAAGAACATACACTACAGCATCTAAAAGTTAACATAAGTGTACGCAGACGCAAATATATATAGGCATCTGCAAGATGGCCTAATACGTAAACATAAAAACAGAAAATAAACTGACTGTCATGCGTATTAAAGGTGCAGTTAACACGTCATAGGCTTCGTGGTCAAGCTGGAGGTCCTGGTCGATATGGGTAATGAATCCAGCATTAGATCATGTCCCCCACGGCTTTCAAAACACGGACAAGTCACCTTTTCCACCGACGTGATCAAACAGCTTACGTATCAACGTTAAGCTACCTTTATTTGACCGTAACTTGACCCCCTTTGACCGTAGGTACAAATGACGTGGCCGGCTAAACTGATGGCACAGGAACCTCGAGCACGTATATTCCAACATGCCCACGTGGCTCGTTCTGCAAAATAGCACGTGGAACCTTGAGATCAACAAAATGGCTGCGGGATCATCAGATGGCTGCGGAATCAGCAGATGGCTGCGGAATCAGCAGAAAGCTGCGGAATACCTGTAAGTATGTCAAAAACTAAACAAAACAATTACCCATTAGCAAAGCTCACTTGATCATGTTTAATGACAACTAATGTAATGATCTGGGTGGAAAATGAGGCAAAAGAGAGAGGAAAGTGATGAAAACAGTAGGTAATGATGGATGATAAGGTGTAAAGTAGGGACTCTACAAAGTGCAAGATCTAGAATATTGGTCATTGGGTTATTGTGCATAGCTAAATCTGAATCAAGGAGGAACCTAAGCACAAGGAGAAGGATAAGTTCTATTGATGGGTCAAGATCCTAAGGTTTGAATAATAGTATCTTTGTGTGATTTTGATCTGTTATATTTGGTGCATGACTTGATATATAAATCCGATAATATGGGTATAACTGATGTCTAGATAACTAAAGGATAAATTAACTTTTATAGATTTGTACACAGGTTCAGCGAAGCAAAGGCGCGTATACACGTTGCTTTGGTAATTCAAAATAGCGTATACGCAGGTTGGCCTTAATTCAACAGCATATCCACGCATGTTGTACACATTGAAGTAGCGTACATCTCTTGAAATATGTTTTAGCTACTTCTGTTTATTGCTGCAGTGTTCTAGGTTCAGAATTGGTGTCTGGTTATTGTTACTGTTTTCTGGGTACAACATTCAGAGAAGTGACTACTTGATTCAGTTTTGCTTGGCGCAAAAGAGATTGGTTGATGCAGATATACTTGATGTTTGATTTATGTTATTCATGGATCCATTCTGAAAATTTATGAAACGTGGTCCCTAGAAGAAAAGAGAAGGTTGTTGCCTTTTGTAGGTCAGCACCTACGTACTACTACCTCAGCTAGTACAAGAGCTAAGGGGGTTGTAGCTCCCTTCCAGGAGAAGCTGGAGAATGAGAGAAGGTTTTATCCTTCTGCAGGTAGCAGCCTGTGTACTGGTATAAGACTGCACCAATAAAGAAGCATTGTAAAAAGAAATTTTTAATTAAAAGAAGATAGAGACGAATTGTAGCAGGTGATTTTAACCCACATTGGATTTCCACCTTATATCTTGTGTTCTTATGTGTGACTGCCTATTCTATTTTACTATTCCTGGTTACTGTTTTTATGGTTTGATGCACAAATTAATGATCAACATTTGAAGAATAATTTAAAAAACAAGTTTGTTGGTTATACACTAGTTTCCTTAATTGAAGTTGTGTACATACGTGGTTTTTACTAACTGAAGTAGTGTATGCAAATATGATTGTGAAATGAAAAATATTTGACCTGATGGTACTGATTCACCCCCCTCTCAGTATTATTTCCAACAATTGGTTTCAGGGCCTTGTCCTTCAGAAGAAGCTTGATCGCTTGAAGGAAGATCTATCATCATGAGCAACTACAAAAAGGAGGCATCTATCAGGCCACCAATATTTGATGGAAGCAACTTCGTCTATTGGAAGGTAAGAATCATATCCTATCTTCAATCTCTTGGTACAGAAGTTTGGGATACATGGAAACAGGATACACATTTCCATCAGCAACTCCTACATATACGGCTGGTAAGAAGCAGTATGAAACAAATGCAAAGGCTGTAAATACTCTATTAGGGAGTTTATCTCAATTAGAATTCATCAAGGTTATACAACTCAAAACCGTAAAAGAAATATGGGACAAGATCGTTATGAGCTATGAAGGAGATGATCAGGTAAAACGTGCAAAACTAAAGACTCTCAGAATTCAATATGAAAGTCTCAGAATTATCAATGATGAAGGTGTGGCTAATTATTTCTTACATATAGATGAGATTGTTAATCATATGAAAAACTTGGGTTAAGAGATAAAATAAGTTACTTTGGTTGCAAAGGTTCTAATATCTTTGTCTTCTAAGTTTAAATAAAAAGTTTCTGCCATAGAATAAAAGCAGAATCTACAGAGCATTACCATGTCACAGCTGCAAGGAATCCTAACTGCTTTCAAAATGAGAAAAGGGGGACCATCAGACATGAGAGAATCTCCATTCAAAGCCTTAAGAAAAGGAGAATACAATGAGTCAGGACATATGTCAAAAGGAGAGGAAGAATCAAACTTTGTCAAGAACCTTCAACAGGGTTTTGGAAGATTCAGAGGTAAGCTACCTTTTAAATGCTTTTCTTGTGGAAGAGTCGGTCACTCTGCAGTCAAGTGTCCTCATAAAGATAAGCTTGACAAAGGTAAGGGACCAATTAGATGGAACATAAAACAAAATGTAAGTAAGAAGAGCTATTATACACATGAAGATAGTGATGGATTTTCAAATAGTGATGAAGATGAACAAGGTAATGATTATAGACTTTTGATGGCTTTTGAAGATGATGATTTCTTGGATGCTATAGATGAAGAAGGTCTTTATGAAGAAATTTCTAAACTTAAAAATTGTTTAGAAGAAAAGAATATGATTATAGATACCCTGACATTCCAACTTGCTGAAAGGGAAAAACACAATGAAAATTTAGAATGTGAAATTGTGGGACTTAGAAAAGATATTGAGAAAATAAAATCTCTTAATCTTAGATTTACGAAAGGATCTGGAACTTTAGATCAGATTATCAAAGTACAACATTCTCCTCTAATCAAGACAGGTCTTGGATATACTGAAGAAGCATCTCAAGCACAGAAGCCATCTACCTCCAAAAGTTATCTTGAAGCAACAAGGAAAAGTGAACAGGTTGACAATCGACAGCAAAGGCATAATGCAGATCACCAGATAAATCAGGGACAATTTATTTCAAGAATGAACAGAGATCACCAAGTAAATCAAGGGAAATCTACTTCAAGGATGAACAGAAGCTACAATCAACCATAGGTAAATCATTCTCAATTTGCCTCTAGAATGGATGCTAATGGAAACTACAATCATTTGGTCGGTAGGTTTGATAATCGCAAGAATTTCTTCAATGGCCAATGTTTCTCTTGTCATAAATTTGGACACAAAGCTGCTCAATGTGTTGCCTACAAGACCAACATGACTAGAGAAGCTCAAAAACAAAGGAGTATGATTGGGGTCACAAAAAGGACCTAAAATAACTATTCTGCTCTTGAAAATGAAATAGAATGTTCTGTTTGTAATAACTTCGGTCAGGAAGATTCTAAATGTAGGAGTAGGTTTCGGCAAACAACTCAGAAGGAGCAAGCTTCATTAAGTCCCAAAACATGGAGAAAGAAAGAACCGCAACCAGAAAGATGTGGTATAGCCTTATATGCGGAAGGGCAGGAAAATCAGTGGCACATCGATAGTGGATGCTTGAAACATATGACAGGTGATAAAGAAAAACTTCAGTCATATAGTGCCTTAGAAAAGGAAAGGAAGGTCTCATTTGGAAATGACACTCCTACACTCAGAAAAGGTAAAGGTTTTGTTCTTTTGAAAGAAAATTTCAAAGTTGGTAATTTCATGCATGTTGATGGCCTAATTCATAATCTATTGAGTGTCAGTCAAATGTGTGATCAAGGAAATGAGGTAATATTTCGATCAAATGGATGTATTGTTCGTGAGATTGATACAGGAGAAACAATGATCAAAGGCATAAGAACTCCAAATAACTTATACATACTCAAGGAAGGAAAACAACAATGCTATCTAAGCAAAAATGATGAACACTAGCTATGGCACAAAAGATTGGGGCATCTAAGCTTCACTTACATAAGGAAAGCATGCAAATATCAGGTGGTTCGTGATCTCGCTGACATCAGAATTCTAGACAATACAATATGCAAATCATGTCAGTTTGATAAGCAAACTAGAAATAATTTCCCTGAGAAGGAAGGATCAGCAAGTAAGCCACTTGAACTTGTCCATATAGATGTATGTGGTCCATCCAGGAAAAGGTCACCTTGAGGAGAAGAATACTTCATATTGTTCATTGACGACTTTTCTAGGATGTGTTGGATAGGACTTCTGAAGCATAAAGTCGAAGCTTTCGAAAAGTTCAGAGCATTCAAAGCCTTGGTTGAAAACGAATCAGATCGCAAAATCAAATGCCTCAGGTCTGATCGAGGAGGGGAATTTACCTTGGATGAATTTTTCGATTTTTGTGAAGAACATGGAAGAAGAAGGGAATTCTTTACTCCAAGGACTCCCCAGAAAAGTGGAGTAGTAGAAAGGATGAACATAACGGTTCAACAAATGGCTCATGCTATGCTTGATGAGTCTGGCACTCTTGCAACCTTATGGGGTGAAGCTACATTTGCTACCATTACTATTCTCAACAAGACAAACGTCCAGGTGAACAACACTCAAACTCCTCATGAACTCTAGTATGGTAAGACTCCTATGGTAAAATACTTCAAAATTTTTGAAAGCAAATGTTACATTAAAAGGACTGATGAAAACCTTGGCAAGTTTGAACCTAGAGCAGATGAAGGCATTCTCTTTGGTTACTCTTCCCAAAGCAAAGGATATAAGTGTTACAATAAAAGACTTAGAAAAATTGTTGAAAGTATTGATGTAGTGGTTGATGAAGAGGAAACATTCCAAGGTAGGTAAAATCTAAAGATTTCGAAGATGATGAGGACTATCATTCAAACTCAAATCAGACTAATGATGAAGAAGACACCTATGAGGAACCAACAGAACAAATAAGGGTAGAAGAAAAGACTCCATCCAGGTATGTCCAGAAGAATCATCTTGAAACTCAAATTTTGGGACAGAAAGAGGCAAGTGTACAAACAAGAAGAACTATTTCAGAAGCTTCAAGTTATCTAGCATTGCTCTCCTCCACTGAACCACGAAATGTAAGTGAAGCATGCAAAGATGAATGCTGGGTTGAGGCCATGAATGAAGAACTTGAGCAGATTGAAAAGAATAACACTTGGGAGTTAGTTCCTAGACCAAATGATAAGAATGTCATAGGGACAAAATGGATATTCAAAAACAAGCTGAATGAGAATGGAGATGTTATAAGAAACAAGGCCAGACTTGTTTGCAAAGGGTATGCTCAACAAGAAAATATAGACTTTAAAGAAACTTTTGCACCAGTTGCCAGACTTGAAGCAATAATAATGTTTCTTGCTCTTTCTAGCTTTCATAAGTTCAAATTATATCAAATGGATGTGAAATTTGCCTTTCTGAATGGAGACTTCGAAGAAGAAGTGTATATTGAGAAACCGGATGGGTTTATCCTTAGAAATGATTCAAAACTTGTATGCAGACTCAAGAAGGCTCTTTATGGCCTTAAACAGGCTCCAAGGGATTGATATTATCATTTAGATAAGTACCTCCATCAAAAAGGTTTTACAAAAGGATCAACAGATAGCAATCTATATATAAAAATTGATAATGATAAGTTGCTAATACTTGTTGTGTATGTTGATGATATCATCTTCGGTAGCAATGAAGAAGACATGAGTCAAAACTTTGCCTTGGTGATGCAAAAAGAATTTGAAATGTCCCTGCTTCATGAGCTCACATATTTTCTTGGTTTACAAGTCCAACAAACAAAGACAGTATTTATCTATCACAAATCAAGTACCTCAAGTAGATCTTGACGAAATATGGGATGGACGATTCGAAACTAGTATGTACCCCTATGGTAATAAGATGCAACCTCAACGCAAATGATGAATTAGCGGCAGTACATCAGCCAACCTATAGATCCATGATTGGGAGTTTGGTCTATCTAACAGGTACCTGACCAGACATCACGCATGCAATGGGAATAGTTGGAAGATTTCAGGAAAATCCAAAGGAAACTCATCTTCAGGCAGTTAAGAGAATTTTCAAGTATCTTCAAGGAACTCAAAACTATGGCTTATGGTATCCTAGGGATACAGATCTCACACTTCATGCATATACAAATGTAGATTGTACAGGAAGCATGGATGACAGAAAAAGCACTAGTGGTGGTGCATTCTTTATGGGTTCCAGATTACTATTAGTATCTTGGTTCATCAAGAAACAAAGTTCAATTGCATTATCTACCGCTGAAGCAGAATATGTGGCTTTTGCATCTTGTTGCACACAACTCCTTTGGATGATGTAAACATTGTAAGACATTCGAATCACTTGTACTCCACCTATCTCCATCTTTTGTGATAATACAAGTGCAATCATTATTTCAAAGAATACAGTCATGCATTCGAAAACCAAACACATACCTATAAAATATTATTTTCTCCAAGAACAAGTGCTTGAATAGAAGGTCAAATTGGAGTATGTCCCCTCCAAAGAACAAGTTGCCGATATACTCACCAAACCACTGCCCAGGGAGACATTTGAATACCTCAGACAGAAGCTGGGAGTAGTTGATGCATCATCTTGCTGTTGAAATTTTCTGTTTTAGAGAACAATGGTTGTACGTGAGTTTCATGAAGTGTATCTACGTACATACGCAGGTTTCTGTGGATACAGTCACGTATATGTTAGTTTGAAGAAAAACAGTGGGGACAAACTTAGAATGAAAAGAGTTTGATATGGGTCTGATAGAGACCATCTAGCATAGATTCAGGGGGAGCATATACTTCTAATAATGCATTGTTGGCATTATCTTAGAAGATCTTGGTTCAATTTCACAACTGTTTTTGTTTCAGGCGGAATAGGTGCAGAAGCAGATCACGGTTTCCGGTCTGAATGATGATTGACAAATGCTACTAGTTGTCGATGACTATCATAGTCTTGTCTTAGATATTTAGTCCCTATGTCATGTATTTCTTTTATTATCAAGGTCATGTAATGGCGTATGTTGGTTTCCCCATTATGCCTGTGATGGATGATGTAATATTCAAGTTTTATTATGTGTAAACTTTTGGTGTATCCCCACTTGGTTGGGTGGATGAGTCAATATTGGTATATCCCCACATGTTTGGGAGATGGATGTATGTATGATTTGGTGATAGGAATGTCATCTATGATGTATAAAGTCATGTTTCTTCTTGCAGACCTTGCCTACAGTCAGGGGGAGCATGGAGAGCTCAGCAGAGTAGAGATTTCAGCATGTACTCAGGGGGAGCATAACCCTTTGTCCTTGATGACAAAGGGGGAGAATGACTTTGAGTGACTTGGGGTTGCCATAAAGTCCAAAGGGGGAGATTTTTGGCATTATGACACAGGTTTGGTGCTATGACACAGGTGTTGTCCTTGATGGCAACTCACTCAAGTGACAGATCACAGTTCAGGCTCTCAGAATGAAGGAAAAAGAGATATACGCAGGTTCCTCTCAACCAAGGCACATAGACATGCGGGATAGACAATCAAAAGGCGTGTATACGTATGCATGGAATTTCATGCAAATAAAAGTGTGTATGTGTGGGAAAATTTATTTTTGGTCCATGGTATCTCGTCTGAAGTGTTGAACCCAGGTTATTTATGGTTTTGGACCATGGTATTGAGTAAGGCCTAAGACTATAAAAGGGGAAGGAGATCATTGGGCAAAGGCATTCACTCAAGTATTGAATATCTTATGAAGTGCAAGATCTAGACTATTGGTCATTGGGTTATGGTGCATAGCTGAATCTGAATCAAGGAGGAAGCCAAGCACAAGGAGAAGGATAAGTTCTATTGATGGGTCAAGATCCTAAGGCTTGAATAATAGTATCTTTGTGTGATTTTGATCTGTTATATTTGGCGCATGACTTGATCTATAAATCTGATAATCTGGGTATAACTAATGTTTGAATAAGTAAAGGATAAATTATCTTTTCTAGATATGTATGCCGGTTTGGTGAAGCAAAGGCAGGTATACATGCTGGTTCGATAATTCAAAATAGTGTATACGTAGGTTGGCCTTAATTCAGCAGCATATGCATGCAGGTTGTACACATTGAAGTAGCATACATCTCTTGAAATATGTTTTAGCTACTTTTGTTTATTGCTGTAGTGTTCTGGGTTCAGAATTGGTGTCTGGTTACTGTTACTGTTTTCTGGGTACAACATTTAGAGAAGTGACTACTTGATTCAGTTTTGTTTCGTGCAAAGGAGATTGGTTGATGCAGATATAATTGATGTTTGATTTATGTTATTCATGGATCTAGTCTGAAAATTTATGAAACGTGGTCCCTGAAAGAAAAGAGAAGGTTGTAGCCTTATATAGGTTAGCACCTACATACTAGTACCTCAGCTACTACAAGAGCTAAGGGGGTTGTAGATCCCTTAAGAAGCTAGAGAATGAGAGAAGTTTGTAGCCTTTTGTAGGTAGTAGTCTGCGTACTGGTATAAGACTGCACCATTACAGAAACATTGTAAAAAGAAGTTTCTAATTAAAAGAAGATAGAGAAAAATTGCAGCAGGTGGTTTTCACCCACATTGGGTTTCTACCTTATATCTTTTGTTCTTATGTGTGATTGATTGTTCTATTTTACTGTTCATGGTTACTATTTATACGGTTTGATGCAGAGATTAATGATCAACATCTGAAGAATAATTTAAATTACAAGTCTGCTAGTTATACACTAGTTTCCTTAACAGAAGTTGCGTACATATGTGATTTTTACTAACTGAAGTAGCATATGAAAATATGATTGTGAAATGAAAAATAATTGACCTAATAATATTGATTCACCCCCCCTCTCAGTATTACTTCCAGCATTAGCATGCCCCTCTCCTTCAAAAAAGTGTTGTCCTCAACGCTTGAGTAGTTCTGGATGCTTTTTTATGAAGTTCTCATCCTCCTATGCGGAATCTTCAGCGGAAAAGTTCTTCCACTTGATGAGATACTCTAAAATGGATCAATTTCATAGCTGTCGAGTTCTTTATTCTGTGACAGCTTCCGATTCCAATATAATTTTTTCTTCCTCGTCAAGTTCTGGAAATATTATTTGAACTGGGAGCTTGTCACCTATAAGCTTCTTTAAACATGAAACATGGAAAAATGGGTGCACTCGAGAAGCTTCAGGAAGCTCCAATTTGTATGCCATAGTACCAATATTTTGCAACACCTTGTACGGATCATAATACTTGAGTGATAATTTATTATCCTTCTTAGCTTGCCTGAGGCACTTTTGTTTATATCGTTGTAGTTGTAGGAATACCCAGTCACCTACATCAAAACTTATTTTGCTATGATTTTGATCTGCCTATTGTTTCATTCTATTATGCGCCAACACGAGGTTATCCTTTATGAATTCGAGAACTTGTTGTTGATGCTCGATGTGATGTTCCATTGCTTGAACCTTTGAATTTTCTCTTAAATATGATGTGATGGATGGTGGCTGATATGCATAAAGTGCCATAAATGGGGTCATTTTTGTTGCAATATGGAAGGAATTGTTTTACCACCATTCATCCAAAGGCAACCATTTGACCCATTGTGTCTGTTTATCAGATACAAAGCACCGAAGATATCCTTACAAACATTTGTTTAGTATCTCAGTTTTCCCATCAGATTGAGGATGATAATATGAACTATGAGCTAAATGAGTACCAAGAAAAGAAAATAACTTTGTCTAAAAATTTTCAGTAAAAATGGGATCTCTGTCAGTTACAATAATATTTGGGTTTCCATGTAGCTTTTGAATTGTTTCCATAAATGCAGTAGAAACTGTAGTGGATTTAAATGGATGTGATAATGCACAAAAGTGTGCATACTTGGTAAGTCTGTCAACTACCACCATGATGACACTCTTTCCCTCAGACCTGGCTAAACCTATGATAAAATCCATTGAAACCTCCTCCCAACATTGGCTTGGAATGGATAAAGGTTGTAATAGACCTGGTGTCTTAATTGTTTCAACTTTATTTTGTTGGCAAACCAAACATTCAGCCACAAACTTTTGAATATCCGATTTAATGCCATCCCAAAAAAATTCCTTCTTAACCTTGTGGTAGGTTTCTAAAAATCCTGAGTGCCTTCCTAAGGGAGAAGCATGCAATTCCAGAAGAATATTTTGTTTGAGTTGGGAATTCTTGCAGAGGTATAAGCAATCTTTGTACCATAACGAATCACTTTTCCAGCTAAATGTATCAGATGTACTAGAATCTTGTTGTAAATTTTGAATAAGTGCCCACACTTCTTCATCATTCTTCCATTCCTCCCTTGCTTCATTTATCCAATTTGGTTGGATAATAGAAATGGTGCACAACAATGCTTTCACATCCTCATCCTTTATTGAGAGTGCATCTGCCACAACATTTTTCTTCCCTTGTTTGTAGATGATTTCAAAGTCATAACCCAACATCTTTGTGACCCATTTTTGTTGTTCTTTAGAGGATAATATTTGTTCTAAAAAGTATTTAAGGCTATCATGATCTGTTTTTACCTTGAAGTATCTTCCCATTAGGTAGGGTAGCCATTTCTTAAGTGCATGTAGTATTGCCAACATTTCCTTCTCATAAATAGCTTTGTGTAAATACTTCCCTTACTTGGATGACTTTCGAAAGCAATGGGTCTTTCATCTTGCATTAAAACAACACCAATTCCATTTCCTGAACGATCACATTCCACAACAAAGATTTTTGTGAAGTCGGGTGTAGCTAAGATCGGTGCTTGGCACATTGCCTCTTTAAGATGTTCGAAGGCCTTTGTTGCTTCTAGAGTCCATGAAAATGCATCTTTCTTCAATAATGTTGTTAGAGGTGCTGCTATTTTCCCATAATTCTTAATAAAATTTCGATAATACCCTATCAACCTGAGAAATCCTCGCAGATGCTTTATGGATGTGGGTATTTTCCATTCCTTAATGGTTTTAATTTTTCTAGGGTCTACTTTAACTCCTTCATGAGATACAATATGACCTAGATACTCCACATCTTGTACTCCAAAGAAAAATTTGGATCTTTTTGCATATAATTGTTTCTCCTCCAATAGTTGTGGCGCCCTGTCAACATGTTCAACATGATCCTTCCAAAACTTGTTGTAGATTAGTATATCATCAAAAAATATTAACACAAATTTTCTAAGGAAGGGTTTGAAAATGGAATTCATCAAACCTTGAAATGTAGAAGGTGCATTGGTAAGGCCAAAAGGCATGACCAAAAATTCATAGTGACCCTCATGAGTTCTAAATGTTGTTTTTGGAATGTCTTTAGTCTTCATTTTGATTTGATGATATCCTGAACAAAGATCCAGCTTGGTGAAGTGAATTGATCCATGCAATTCATCCAATAATTCATCAATGATAGGAATGGGAAACTTATCTTTAATAGTGAGCTTGTTGAGCTCCCTATAATCCAGACACATGCACCATGATCCATCCTTCTTGTGCACAAATACTACTAGAGTAGAGAAAGAACTTTGGTTAGGTTGAATTATACCAACCTCTAGCATTTTTGCAACCATACATTCAATTTCACTCTTTTGGGAATAGGTATATCCGTACGACCTGATGTTTGGAGGAAAAATTCTTGGAATCAAATGAATAGCACGATCATGAAGAAAAATAGGTGGGCGACCTTTCGGAGTCTCAAATACCTTGGAATGATTGTCAAAGACTTTTTGTAGATATGGAGAAATAGATGATTTCGATGTGGAAACATCTAGCGAACATAATTGTGCAATTACACCTCGTTGTTCCTATTTTAGAAGCTTTTTCATATCATTAGATGTGATTATCTTTCCCTATTTCCCTGCAATACCCCTTAATTCAACTACCTTTCCTTCTGCAGAAAATTTCATGAAAAGTTATTGAAAGTTAAAAGCTATTGTACCCAAGGATTGTAGCCATTGGACTCCTAGTACAACATCAGCACTTCCCATTGGAATGGAAAGCATTGGGCTATTCAATACATATTCTCCCATGGATAGCTTGATATTATGGCAATTTCCAGAACAATTTATGGTTCCTCCACTTGAAACCATCACTTGACACTCTGGTGCTAGATATAGGAAGCAATTCAATTCTTTTGCTATCTTACAATGAATAAAATTGTGGGTACTTCTAGAATCAATCAACACTATTACCTTTTTCTTCTTGATATGTCCTTCTATCTTGATGGTTTGAGGAGTGGTAATTCCAGCCAACGCATTACAAGATATGGTCGGATTGATTTTTTCTTTATCTAGGCTTTGTTCCTGGAGTATATCCTCTTCTTTTGAACTTTCTTGTTCCTTTTCTTCTTCTTCCTCTTCACAATCTATGTAGAATAATTTCTTCTCAGCACAGTTATGACCTTTAGTGTATTTGTTATCACAGCTGTAACAAAGCCCTTTTGCTCTTTCTTCTTCCAATTATTGTGGTGTCAACCTTATAGGTTGTGGAAGGCTAGGGGCAACAACACTTCCATCTTTATAGTTGTGAGTGGTAGGCTTCTTGGATGCCATAATTTTTTTTCCATTTTGCTTACTAACCTGAATGCCTTCTCCAATGAATCAGGTTCCTAAAGGCGAACCTCATGTTGGATATTATCCTTTAAAGTCCCTATGAACACATCAATCCTATGATCCTCTGGAATATTTGTTATAGACATTTTTGTGCCTTACAGCATTGAGCATGAAATGTCCATAATCTAAGGGATCCAAAGTCCCTAAACATGTTGTTCCTACCCCTAGAGGAACAAGGCTAACAAACCACAGCAATTCACAGAAGTTCTCCACCAGAAACTGCTCAAAAACAAGTCAATTCAGGATCAATTCAGTGGCTCCACTAGCTGTATGCGCTGAATGTCAAAGTCAACACTGGCTACCTGCACTGCAACGCAGGTAGAAGCACTACCAGGGTGCGCTGAGTGGGAATTGCCAAATGGCAAGTTCATTCCAAGAGGTGTCAAGACCCAGGAAGCTTCCAAAATCTTCCTCAATGACACTTGCCTCAGTGAATTCGACTATGATGAGTAAGAGGTTCCAAATCTCCAAGTGTAAGCAAGAACCTCCAAGTGGAATCAAGAACTGACAGAGGGAGAGGACACTAGTCAGATCTCAAGCTGACTCATCCTCTCTCCAAACATCTATATATGGATCTCTCCTCCATGAGATCTAGAGGCTGGAATTTTGTTATTGCAAAGAATCGCTGTTGGTTTGAGACTGGAATCATTGGGTGCTTAATGCTTTGAAGGGAGGTGAAGATAGGAATTCCATTTTTCTGGGAAGGAGATGCTGGATTGGAGCCCTCTGAGTTGTATCTCTTCCTGAACCTTGTTATTCATCAATAAAGCTATCTTGGTTTCTCCTATATACTGGTGTATCTTTGATGTATGATTGCATTAGTATGTTTAGTTTATTTCTAATCCTGAACTAGTTATGAATATGAATCTATGTCTTGTGTAGTGTTCTCTTCTTGTGATCTTGCAGAGACCTGTTGAAGCTGGGCGAGCGAGAAGGCAAGTAGCTGAGAACTCTCAAAGAGAAGAGAAGCCGGATCGAGGGACAAACGGAAGACACCAGTTATTCCATCCATCTCTCTTCATTCTTAATTCATAAAGGAAGAATAGTTGTCTCTGTTTGTTGCTAAGGCACTGTCACACCTTAGGTGGATAGGATCGTCCTGCATAGGCATTTTTCCCCACAACAAATTGGTGACTCCGTTGGGGAGATCTGTTTAGTCATTTTATTTGTGTCTCTATCATTGTTTGTTTCATAGACTCAACAGCAACAATCGAACTGCATCTGCTATTCTCGGATGCAAAGTAGAGAGCTGTTGCTTTGATCCAATCACTGGATTTGTCTATGATCTGAACAATGGACTCACAAATGATTTGATGATCCTTTGTGATAGCTCTTAGTACTCCCTCAAAGCATCCCTTTGATTGCACCTTGCTTGTTGCTTTTATTTGGCCAGAAACAGTAGATTAATCAGCAATCTGTGACCCAGAACCCAGTGAGAAACTCTCGTTTCTCCTTCAGCGCGACCCCTGTGAAGAGGTTCTGCATTTCAACGCAGGTCCCGTGAAGGCTACCTGCGCTGAATGTCAAAACCCCTGTGTTGAGGTTGCGCAGATCCAGTTAGGCCTTGTGCAGCTGGGGTTCTCTGCTCTATTTTGCCTTGTTTTGATCTCTGATTTTTGCAGCCTGTAACCAGCATAGGTACCAGTCTGATAACTCCTTTTCTCTGCTTAAATTCCGCCTCCTTTTGTACAAAAATACTGTGAGTGTTTTTATGTGTTTGTGGCATCATTTGCAGTTTTCCTTTGCAAGAGTGAAATAATCATCCTGTAGCCCTTGATTCAGATCTGTTGATTGTGATCTTAGGAGAGAGTTCATTGGCTGTTTACAGTTGATTATACATTTACTTTTCCTTTTGGTTTGAGTTTGTCTCTTTTAAGTGTCGAAACAAGTGTTCATTTCGAAAGTCGTAAAGTGTTGTATTCTCTTCTACCCTTTCTGATTTCGAAAAAGTAAACTTGTTTGTATTTGTCATTTAAAAGCAAATTCAAAGTTGTACAAAAAGCTTTCTTTGTAGGCATCAATACTAAGAAAGAAGAAAACAAACACCTGCATTGTGCATTTGCATCTTGATAGTTTGCATGTTTGATTTAGGAAAAGTGCATTAGAGTGTGCTGATTGCTCTTTGAGAAAAGATGGTGTCTTTCTTTTCCCTTAGTAGCTAGGATTTTCAAAGTTGAAAAGATATAAAGCTTGCTTATCATCTTTAGACTGCATTTAGGAATTGTATCATACATCTCGTGGTGATCCAGAAAGGCAAACTTCTAAAAAGATAAACTTAAAATAAATTGAATGAACTTAACAATGCTTTGCAACATAACGCACAACATAGAGGTCTAGGCTAGAGACGTGTTCCGGCGTCGTAAAACCTGGTTACTGGTCGCCTCACTGATGGTTGGGTGATTCCTCCTGAGGGACGATTAGTACCAGTATGGATTGTGCTCCCACGTATCGTCGCATATATATTGGGAGACCACTATAGGAATATAACCTTTATCCTTAGGAAGCCGTGTCGGCCGCCCTACTGATCACAATGCACTGAACATAGCATTCAGGAAGATCGACCGCCCGTACCTTAAAAAGTATTCTGCGGCTTTGCGAAAAGTTTGGCACACCCTCTGCCTAGAACTCCAGAGCAGTTCCTTTTGGCCTTTTTCAGACTCTATAATGGAAAAATTCCATCCGAGCATTTGTCACTTCGGGCTCGTTAAAACATTGAAGGAGACTAGAGTCATCTTTAGCTTTTTCTCAACTCTTTAAAAATGAAAAAGAAAGTTGTGTCTAAGCGTCGTTAAAAATTTATTTTAAACGGAACAATCACCCTTTATTCCTGCGTTGATCTTTAGGTTGAAAAAATGGAGCCCACCAACCAAGGAATTCCCCTTGGTAGAAATCCTAGTCCCTTCTCCTCTTGGGGAGATGTTGGTGCACCCCATATGGCCACATTGTCGCTTCCAGGACTGACAATTGGCCTGCCGGTCTGGCTATTTTCAACCAATGTCGTTCAGAACACCACTATTCCTGAACAGTCGAGTCAACAATTAGACCAGACCAGAGTTGCCCACCAGCCTTCTACATCATCTAATTCTCCCTCTCCTCCTTCCTCTTTGCTTGACGAAACTGGTAAAATAAAAAACCAAGTTCCTAAGGAGAAGAAGGAGAAGAAGAAGAAAGAGAAGAAGAAGAAGGAGCCAAAAGCGACTGGGGGCAAACAAGTGTCGTCTGACAAAAATCCACACACAGCACTGACTAGGCCTAAATCACCATGTGTCATATGCAAGGGAGACCACTTCCACAGAGATTGTCCCTGCATCCCTCGGATACTAAGGGACTGGTCTCCCCGTTTTCACAATTCGGTGGCGTCAACCTTTGATAGCCATGTTAACTGCACACCATCAACTAGTGGAAGTGAAGCCACAGGACAGAGAGGGAAAGCTAGATTTCCCTACAAACTGTGTGAAGGCGACCATGCCATCCACCGTTGTCCCTTCTTAGATGAGTCTAAAAGAGTTTTGGAAGATCGTCCGATTTTATGAGCGCAACTTCCTCCTGGATATCAAAAACTCCTGCCAAGTCCTTCACTAGTTGAGAACCCGGCTGGCCCGCTCAGGTGGTCAGCCGAAGCACCTATCGTTGAGGATGAACCGTCTGAATCCATACCTGACGAAAGTCAAAAGGTTGAGGCGGCAGTTGACCCAGTTTTGCCTTCAGAGGCTCTATCTTCGAATGATACCATCATAGAGGAGAATAAAGACGACACCGTCCAAATTCTCTTCATCAACACAGACTCTGACGAACAAGGGGGAAATTTGCCCATTCCTTTATCGCAGGAAGGAACTTCGTCAGAGTCATACCCGGCTGTTTATTCGGTCCCACCACCAAGCAACCTAGTTGTCTCGTTCGACTAGAACCAACTAGGCAGGCCCCGGTTACCAGCCAGTATACCATTCAGAATTATCGTTCAAATGTACAGAATGGTAATGGCTGGCACTATCATTGATGAGGGGGCATCTGTGAGTATCCTTTCCTATATTTCTTGGAAAGCGCTTGGTTCGCCAGCGCTTTTTCCTGAAATGAGAAATCTATCAGGCTTTGATAAAGGAACCAGTCGACCTTTAGGGATCCTCCCCAATGTGCCTATCACATTGAAAGGGAAGACCGTTCAAATGAACGTGATGGTCGTTCAAGGACCCTTGGATTATAACCTACTCCTTGGACGAGACTATATATATTGCATGGGAGCCATCGTCTCCTCACTCTTTAGAGTAATGTGTTTTCCGCACGAAGGAAGAGTGGTCAAGCTCGTGGACCAACTTTCATTTCCCAGATCACGCATCGCAAATAGTCATATACCATCCCTAAATGGTCTCTTCACGCAAGAAGTGTCTCAACCCACGGTCCGTCCTCCTGATGAGCGCGAGTAATCCGGGAGGATATGACTGGAACCCAGGGGGCATGCATCCTGGTCTGTTTCGGGAAGAAAACTTTGGGTATAGAGTAGGTTTCCACGGGAGAATATGACTAGTCTGTACCCCGTCCGTCTAGGAAGAGGGGTTATTCTAGAATAAGATTCTTTTGTCAAAGTTATGTGAGTTTGCGGGCTTCGTCGCTCACCTTTGTCTATTTCGGTAGACATTGCCGAGGAAGTGTTTTGTTTGAAAGATTAATGAGACAATCTTTGGGTAACCTGAAAGAGGTAGGCCTCTCTCAGTGAAACGAATATTTTGACGGAAATGAAGTAGGGGTAACCTTGAAATCGTACTTTATACCTGGGGGCATGCAAACCTTTTGGAGTGCAAGCAAAGAGCGGTTATTTATCTATTTTTTGGGTTAGCCGTTTCCTAACTTGCATAAAGAAAGGATGCGGAGCAAAGCTTAGTGAGATGAAGCTCCATAAAAAATAGAATCTTGATGAGACACTCTTATCATATGACTGGGTTATTCGAGCAGTTTTAGCACACAGTTCATGCTCGTTAAAAAATAAACGCAAGATCCAAGCAGTTTTAGCGCATAGTTCATGCTCGTTAAAAAATAAACATAAGATTGAGCAGTGTTTTTCCGCGTTCAAGCTCGTTAAAAAATGAACTATCTTCCAGTAAATAACCACTGTGAATGTAACATTATCAGCCATTAAAGCCTTGGTCATGTTTGCACCGTCACCTCCACTTTTCCATTGGCCGATCGTTCACCTCCATATGATTGTTTACCCATTTTGAGGAACAGCTGCGAAGAGTGATTTCACTAGCCATCCTTGTGACACTGTCGTGATTGGAAAATTCCAACCTGTACCTGGAATCAGCTGCTAACCCGTTTTATCACTCGTTCCTCAAAAGACGAGTCTTCTTTAAGCTCTTTTCATCTGACTCGTAAAATATGAAAAGATTGCCAAGTCCTTGGCCTTCCAGCTCGTTAAAGGGACAGGAAGTGCTATCCCTCCTCTAGATTTTAATCTTTTTGGACCTGAGGGATTATTGCACAAAAAGATCGAGCGCTTGTTTTGTTCGGCTCGTTAAAAATATCGAAAACTCATCCCTTCTGTATTGTTTTATACTTTTTCGGACCTAAGGGATTAGATGACGAAAAAGGACTTTTGGAGTTAACTTTATGTACCTTTTCAGACTCTCTAAAAATGAAAAGGACCAAGTTATCCTTGTCGTTAGACTCGTTAAAATCATTAAATAGCGACAAACTTGTCTTTAGACGAGAACGAGTTTCACTATCGCTAGGCTCGTTAAAACATAGCGATGGGCTTGCCCGAAGGGTAGGTTATAGAACAAGCATATGTTATCCTCCTCAAGCTTGACAAAAATAAAGAGGTACTGGTCAGCAATGACTGGGGAAAAATTGGGAGAAACTCAAGAAAACTTTGATGGTAGCAAGTCGCTCTTGAACATGACACTTTTCCTCTGTACCACAATCGGGTTGGGTTGTTTCATTCACTGGTCACATCACCATGGTCTCTCCATACCATCCATATTTGGGGTAATGCTACCGATCCATCGCATCAGTGTCGCCATATGTTCAAGAGAAGTCGTTCAGAGAAGTCAACCGTGTCCCATCCACTGCCATACATTATCCTTCATCCTTTCATGACCGCCACCCTGAATCATATGTCACAGATCATTTTCACCTCCATCAAAATCATTAGCTCCGTTCCGTGTCATTGATGTGGGATTCATTAAGGCCCTCCTTTGACGGATCGCTTCTTGTCGACATCAGCTCATTATCCAAGAAGTTGATCTAGGAACAACCCCTTCAGTACTTTGAAACTTGCATGCCTCAATGGCAAGTTTCTCACTTCTGGCGACAGGTATACATCAATGACCTTCGACTGAAAGATTTTGCATGGTGTTCAACGCCAAGTCCTTTATTCACACCACGTGAATTGTACTGCAGTACCTTGAGGGTCATTATCATTATCGGTGATTCCTCTCGCGCTTGTTAACGGTTTACCTCATTGACCGGTAATCAAGCGATGTCTTTCCATGTTCGACTTCAGAACATTTCTCACATGGATCGACTTGTACTTAGAGTGAAGATCGAACGAGTTTGAAGACCCCAGATCTAGTTTCATCCATCCGGACTGCGATATATATTCAGGAAAGATAAAGACATTGGCATGTACATCATTGCAGCAGATAATCATCCTACCCAAAGGATGATAATTTCATCAAAATTATCAGTCTACCATCAGACGATTGTCTGTTCTATGTATAGAAAAATGAATTTATAAAGCTGAGCAAGGGAATACCCGCCTCAGCTAGATCATGAAAGCAGTATGAAATATAATGTATTGTATTGTATCTTATTACAGGTCTCCTCCCAGCATTGGATGAACTTCGGATCCTCCTGGATAAAGCATTTCACCCGATAAACGGCCTCATACTTTAGGGGGCAACTGTTATAGACATTTTTGTGCCTTACATCATTGAGCATGAAATGTCCATAATCTAAGGGATCCAAAGTCCCTAAACATGTTGTTCCTACCCCTAGAGGAACAAGGCTAACAAACCACAGCAATTCACAGAAGTTCTCCACCAGAAACTGCTCAAAAACAAGTCAATTCAGGATCAATTCAGTGGCTCCACTAGCTGTCTGCGCTGAATGTCAAAGTCAACACTGGCTACCTACACTACAACGCAGGTAGAAGCACTACCAGGGTGCGTTGAGCGGGAATTTCTAAATGGCAAGTTCATTCCAAGAGGTGTCAAGACCCAGGAAGCTTCCAAAATCTTCCTCAATGACACTTGCCTCAGTGAATTCGACTATGATGAGTAAGAGGTTCCAAATCTCCAAGTGGAAGCAAGAACCTCCAAGTGGAATCAAGAACTAACAGAGGGAGAGGACACTAGTCAGATCTCAAGCTGACTCATCCTCTCTCCAAACATCTATATATGGATCTCTCCTCCATGAGATCTAGAGGCTGGAATTTTGTTATTGCAAAGAATTGTTGTTGGTTTGAGACTGGAATCATTGGGTGCTTAATGCTTTGAAGGGAGGTGAAGATAGGAATTCCATTTTGCTGGGAAGGAGATGCTGGATTGGAGCCCTCTGGGTTGTATCTCTTCCTGAACCTTGTTATTCATCAATAAAGCTATCTTGGTTTCTCCTATATACTGGTGTATCTTTGATGTATGATTGCATTAGTATGTTTAGTTTATTTCTAATCCTGAACTAGTTATGAATATGAATCTATGTCTTGTGTAGTGTTCTCCTCTTGTGATCTTGCAGAGACCTGTTGAAGCTGGGCGAGCGAGAAGGCAAGTAGCTGAGAACTCTCAAAGAGAAGAGAAGCCGAATCGAGGGACAAACGGAAGACACTGGTTAGTCCATCCATCTCTCTTCATTCTTAATTCATAAAGGAAGAATACTAGAATAGCTGTCTCTGTTTGTTGCTAAGGCACTGTCACACCTTAGGTGGATAGGATCGTCCTGCATAGGCATTTTTCCCCACAACAATATCTTTTACCCATATGTTCAATTTTTGTAACTCCTCAATGTGCTCTATCATTGAACCTTTTGTTTTGAGACTTATCAATTGGCTAAAAAATGTGTTTCTTTTTGTATCCTCATAATGTGTTTTCATTTCTTCCATGAAAATTTGTTTATGAGAGCAAAGCCATCAATACCATACAAACTGATTTGGTTCCAAATATAAAGTTGTAATGCGTACCTTTTGCGTGTTTTGCACAATATGGAGATAGAAAAATTGCTCCATCTATAGTATCCATGTTGCGGGATCCTTACCATCAAACCTCCTCATATCGATTTTTGGAATATGGTGGGTCTTCAATCCAACATTAGAGTCTATGAAATCATAATTAACATTTCTTTTGTTCTCATCATGAGTTTCCTTTACTACCCTTTCAGCATTAGTGACCATTTCTTGTAGTAACTTATTCAAATTTATCTTTAATTCTTCCATCTTATCTTCTATGCCATCCATCTTAGCGTCCATGCCATTCATCTTAGCTTCCATTCCATCCATCTTAGCTTCCACATTATTCATCTTAGCTTCTACGCCTTTCTTTAAACCATCCATCTTAGCTTCCACGCCATACATCTTAGCTTCTACTTCTTTCTTTAAACCATCCATCTTAGATTCTGTTACTTTTTGTGCGAGTGATATTTGTTGCACTTGGTCTTGTAATTTTGATATATCATGTTGCATTTCTTCCTCTTCTTCATGAGTCATGTTAGATATTTCAAGTTTCTTACTAGGTGTTTGCATTTTCTTTCCTTGGGGCATCAATTACCGATAATAATTCTTTACTATTCCCTTTGAATTCCTTCAAACTAATTTTTCAAAAAAATCTTATGCAAAATTAAAAAAAAACTACACACCTTTTTTCACTTTGTAGGAGCTCGATATTGAATTTTTTTTATCTCTGTAATTTCGAATCATCTAGTTCTGAAATTGCGACTTGCAGTAGTCCTCTATGTCCTCTTTCTAATACCACTAGTCTAATCAAATTTAGATTCTTCAAGACAGAGTTATGCATAATCTCCCAAGATGACCTAATTATAGACATTTCCATAAAATTGAACTTGTATGAAGTGCCACATGTCACTATTTTGACCTTAGTATCTGAAAAATATACACAGGAAACTACAGTCTGTCTGCTTTCTTCAACTTCTTACGAAATTTCAATCTGATGCTCAAAGCAAAAGTTATGAAGATTTTCCCCAGGTCACCTGTTTGGAATGAAATTCAGGAGTCTGCAAAATGGCCAACTTCCTCAGATCATATCTCCACAAATATAGCATGAAAAGCTCTGAAATTTGGACCCGAGGTTCATAACGATTTTGACCCAAATGGGTTTTTTAGCATCTAAAACGTCGCAGAAAAAAGGTTATAGCACAAATTCCACGATGACCTATTTGGAGTAGTGAAACCCTAGAATTCAAGGCTCTGATACCAAATGTTATGAAACCAGCTCACAAAAAGATATAAAAGATAGTTGAATGCCTTAGAATTCAGCCTCTTTGAGGGGGAAACCTCCTTTACATTGCACAAATCAACAGTTCTTGGATGATTTAAATGACAAAACCTCCTTTCTATATATAGGAGTCTAAGGGGTCACAATATAACCAAGCCGACCTAACAATAATAATATAAAGGCACAAAAATAAGAATAGAGGGATTCTATGGGGCACAATAATAACAATATGGGGACAATAGGGGCACAACAATATTAATAAGTGGTACAACTACAATAGTAATGGGGGCATCACTAGTATTATAGGGACCTAACAGTGAGACTAACTGCGTAGATAGGAGAGTATGAGATGGATTAGGTTATCCTGAGCCTAGGGTTAGACGTGAATGTCCTACCAAAACAGACTTGGGAAAATATGGGGAGGCCCGCACTATAATGGTCTTGGATTCAGCTAAGGATGGCAAATCAATAGAAGATCATCTCCATGGGACAACTGCGGGGGGTGACTATAGATATTTACGGTGCGAGCGCATTGGCTGACTTTGAGGTAATAGAAATTGTGGATGACAACAACCCCTATCATGAACTCCTTAAAATTTATTGGGCTACTGATATGAATGGGGTAATCAACATAAAGAAGTGAAATACAATATTTGAGAAGAAATCGCTCCACATAATAGTACCCCTAGATCCTGCTGAAGGATTGTGCTATACTGAACCAGTCTGTGATTATGAGAGCAATGACGATGTGGACTATATCTATAAGACAATAGCACGAGACTAAGATTAGATGAATCCCACCATGGATGGACGAATTACATGGCATTGCGAGAGTTCCTGCACCTCGGACTTTGATGACGAACTAGAGCGCTGGCAGAATTGGTTACATGAAGTAATGATGTTTAGCTGTAACATGATGACTTGGTCGTTGTGTTATGTGTCATCAGAGGTAAGAAATATGCCTACTTATGATGGCCTGAATGATGTAGATATTTTTCTGGATGCATTTGAGAGGGAGGTACCAGAAAAGCAGCGCTTCCAGGCATTGGACTAGTCACTATACACACAAAATCATATGTACACAATATTACATATCCAACATGTACCAGAACCATATGTACATAACACCGCATATACCATACACACACAAAACCATATGTACATAGCACGAAACATACAACACCCACACAACACTATATGTACACAGTAAAATATATGAAACATTCACACAAAAATCTATCTACAATCACTGAATATACAATATGCACAACAAATACACAACCGTAACACTGCACATCAAATCAACACCGTCTCTACCAAGAAACCTTGTTTCCAGTGTCTCTCTACCATCCACATTATCCTAGCATGTAGCAGATCATTTTTTTTTCATTCCGTTGTTGTATCTATCATCATTATCCTATCTACAACATAAAAAATGACATAGTATAATCACATAATATCAACTCATATCCACATGATACTAACCTCAAACATCTGTCAGGCTTCTCTTCGCACTTCATTCCTCATGAACCAAGAATCTCTTCATGCCATTCACCTACATAAGAAATCAGTCCTCCTCAAGAATGATCCTCGGAAACCCTCTCAGACAGTGACATAGATACATAGATACATGTATACATATGTATAAACATTAGCATAAATAAATCATGATATTTTCAAACAACGACATACATACATACATGTATACACATCAGAATAATCATTATCATAACATAATTACTAGATAACATAAGGTCAAGGTTAAGAGAACTTCCTTTATTTGTGCACACCATGCAAAACATTGAGAACAATCATTCCCAACATAGCCAAGGCATTTGATGCCTTAGATCCATTTACTTCACCTCTCATGTTACCTTTCTCATGACTATACAGCCACTGTCCATTTATACTAGTAGACGAACCAATCCAAGTAATTGTCATATTATTACCTTCAAATTCCCTTCAACATGCATGAGCTTCATCTGAGTCTTACATTGCCTGATTGATTTCATTCAGCTATCCCTGAGCTCCACTAAATTTCCTCTTTCCTAACAAATTCCCAAGGCCCACAAGACATAAAAGGAAAGAAAAGATGAAAACAAGAAGAAAACCATTTAAACCAATAACAATATCACACCATGTCAAACAAAGTGGTATCACTATACATTAGACATAAACAAAGCTAAAAATCAATCGTAAACAAAGCACAAAGAATCAAAATCACAAGTCTCTCAACAAACACCATGAATCAATCCCTATGGTTCCCAGTGCTTCCAAAGGAAATCTCAACATGAGCCTTCTTCATAATTTCATGGCAGTCTCCTTGTCATGAAATCCCCTACATTATATTTCCATAAATGCATAATTTTTAGAGTATGAATAAGTATAATATACCAGTTATCTTACCTTATTGTGCTAAGCATGTTTCTTGCAACTAAACATGCCTACACCATATCTCAAGGGACTCCAATCCTTTGACAAATCTAGTCATAATTAGAACCAACTGTTATACCTGTCAAAGACATTATAACACATATCCTCATAATGTCATACAAATCCAAGGTTAAGAAGAATTTTGTCTACAAATCACTCATTCGTTTGGAATTGTGGTTTCCAAACATAGAAAAAGGAATTCTCACCCAATTCCTTTCTTTTACCTTTACCTTTATGCAACTGAGTCTTACTATATACTGTCACATCACCCAATGGATAGTTATAATAAAAAATCAACGATTACCTTGTCACACTAATACCAAGCATGGTTCCTACAATTGTTTACACATATGAGTCACATGTTCCACAAATCAAGGCATCGTGTCTATGAACTTGACATCAACCTTTATGAAGACTAACAAACATGTCACTCTCAAAAATCAACATTCATCATTCATAATGCACAATGCTACAACTATCACCTACTTACACTCGAGTAAATATCAACTGTTTCAATACATATGTGTTAGTACAACCATCTTAAAAGAATATCATTTCTTCATGAAATCTTACATACATATACTCATATCATTCAATTAATCAAGCATTCAAACAGACTTGATGTATCTCAGGGGAGGCTAATATTGTTTTCAAAATAAAAAAATATTAGCATGATATAACTTCACAATATATCAACTCAAACATAAATAAGGTCATGATGTCAGTAAAAATAACTAGCTAACATGTTCACATCATAAACTCATAAACAATTGTCATTCATGCATAATAATCATATATGCATAGAGAATCTAGATTAATACAACGTCATATCACAAATATTTCGGCTCATACCTGAATATTGTAACCATAACCATCTGCATAGGCCAATTGAGGTTAACACAATACATATAACATCAAGATATTAAATGCGATAACCCTAATCATCAAGTTAACTAGCATATAAAAACAACAATTTAACATATAGCATACTCATCAACAATATATAACATAATGATCAAGTTAACTAACATAAAAGAGCTACAAGTTACTACCATGAATGACTATGAAACATGTGTGCATATGACTACAGTGATCAACTAGCATCTATCATGCATGTAACCACAACAAAAATAGAATGACAAGTATATAAGTAACCCTAATTCTTATAAAAACCATTGACCACATACCTACATGCCCACCATACAAACTTGTATGATGATCTTTTCTTACCCTACAGTTTAGTGTTGCAATCTTGCTCTGGTGATCTACATCTTCTCTATCTCATCCAACAAATCAGCATCATAACAACCAACAATATCATGTTGACCTAAAATGCATATAATGACCTCACAATGCATGTTTTACCTACTAGACATGCATAAATATGACCGTGATAATGCATGCATAACAACATATAGACACTGAAATGCATAAGAAATATGTATACAACCAACATGCATTCATGACTAATGCACCCCAACAACAACATCATCAACCTTCTCATGGTGACATCACTACAACCATGATTAAAACCATGTAAATGTGACAAGAACATGGATTAGAATCATAAGGATCACATATGCAACTGACATGAATCCATGATCAAACACCGCCCATCCAGTCTGAGGGGTGAACCATGTGTTGATACCACTCTGTAACACCCTGATCCCACATCTACCCAAGTAACCAAACAACTGGGGTAAACGTGTGACAAGTTACTATGATATGATTCGACCTCCTAAGTCACCTTAAGGAAGTGGAACTGATGGAAACACACCATATAGATCTTCCACATCAGGGAAAAGACTCCTAGGACCCATCCAAAACTTTCAGGTAACCATCGCCTGGGTCCCACTGAGTTTTTTGACAATTAAACTCCTAGACGCTCCCTTGATATAGGCATGCATGCATTTAAGAGGCTTTGGATGCTCCCATAGCCAAGGTATGCATGTGTCCAAGGACTTTTCTTGCCAATTTTGTGCCTATGTCTATGCGATTTGAGCCAATTTTTTAAGCCCAAAGCAGGGGTCATTGTCCAGAACTTAATGATAGCTTAAGAACATAAAAATAACAATGGAATAATGATACAAATGAAATTAATTAATCAAGGACTTGATTGGACCCCTACTAGCCATGACATGAAAATTTTCAAACATATCATAAATATGTAACCTATAGGTTTAAACAAACGATTTGATCATAGGGGCCTCATACTCATCTGAGAATCGCTAAAAGACATTGATGCCTCAACACATTAGCTACATTTTCATCCTTTAGGCCATAGATACATTATTATTTCATTTGCAATAAAAAAACATGATGAGATCCATCCATAGCCACTATCATAATACTTGTGCATAACCAACATAATAGCAACATAAATACCAAGGAAAAAATAGCCATATAATCCACATATAAATCGGTGTAATACTCATTAAATAACAACAAGAAATAACCTCATATTAATGATGCAAAAGCTGACTAGTTGTGGGACTTCCATGAACCACCCAACCGTAAACATGGTTGAGCTAAATCTCTCTTCAGCTAGTCACCCCCATGCTATATTCCAAGCATGAATGTGGGATCTCAGAAAACACATCAATCAAAACAATCTAGGGCTTCCAAAGGCCAATCTACCTGTTGGGATGGGGTCCCCTAAGGCCAATTTTGGGGAAAAATCCCAAGTTTTGTTGTATAAAGATGTAAAGTCTCTGTAAGTTGTGGTCATGGAGCACGTAGATAATTAAAGAGTCATAAAGGGTTTTACCCTTCTTTTATGTAAGTTGAGTTTCCTTTTGAAGATATACCCATGGTTTACACTACTAGCACTTTTGGCATCAATCAATGGGAGAAAGTCTAAAGAGTTAGCGGAGAAGAGTAGGAATAAAGGCTCTGCAGGTGCGTGTGCAGAGGCCTAGAGTAGAGTCCGTAGCAGAGTGTGTAGACCCCTACAGCTGAGTGCACAGGGAAGTCTTGAGTCTGTAAGAAGAACTAAGTATTAGTAAAGAAGATTGTTGCATAAATACTTGCGTTTATCTCTTTACTTCTATTTATATGAATGTGCCTTATGTTATAATGGGTTTATGAAATAATGATGTATTCTTGTGCGACTTTACATGACTTATACTATTATATGAATGCAATTACTATTAATTGTTTACGCGAATATTATCTTGCTGTATGTTGAATTTATCAAACACTTGAACTCATTTGAGTCATTATTGGGTTATAAGTAATCTTTGATGCATGTAATTAGTGGATTTTCCTATTCAGGGTTTGAGAAAGACAGTCATAGACCTTCACGGAGGTCTAGATGTTGATTAAGGGAAGTTACATCAATAAGCCTTAAAGGCTTATTGATCTGTGTGTAGGTAGATTTAGGGCATAAAATGACATCACGCTCATCTCTGAGTGCAAAAGCATGGTTCCAGCATCCCCCCATACTGCTTCAGTTGAGACTTGAGTCCGTGCTCCATTGATTGATGCCAAAAGTGCTAGTAGTGTAGGGATTTATTTGGCACAACTAACTCTGAACCTAGGTCAGGACCCACTAAGAAAACAAATGGTTTTGCTGCCAGGACCAGGATCTACATAAAGATATGTGTGATGTTGCATCATTGGAATCCGATTAAGAAATAAATTGGGTGGTTGGATAGAAATATCCCCAAATTCATGGCGCAAGAAAATAGAAATTTGGGCCTGACGAAGGAACAATGGTTGGACATATACCTGTACACAGAAATACACGAGATATTCTTCTGCACCTTACTGATCAAACTATATGAGTGGATTACTAAATTGGAAGATGACTAAGGAAGGTGGAGGCTTGACAGTCCAATAGTGTGGACCCCAGAGCCAGTGTGGAGATTGGAATCCTCTGAAGATAATATCACACGCATCATCGATCACTAGCTTGATCGAGTCATAGGAGGATTTGTGATAGAATTTATGGTCAATACCTCGGTCAGCTACAATGAAGTAGAGAGACACTTCTTCAAGGGACTGCGAGGTAAGTATTTAATATCTTTGAATACTTGGATTAATATGCTCTTGTGTGAAAAGTGAGTTATGCCATTACCTTGATGTTCGGAGCTACGTGAAGTGGAAATTTATTCAAGGATAGAGGGAGAACAAGCCATGAATATAGCCCATTGATCGAGCCTCCTTGATTGATGATGAGGATGCAACACAGGCTTCACCATAGAGCACTGTTGAGTTAATAAGGTAAGGATTTCCAGGAATACCTCATCCGTTCAAACCACCTCAACCTTCACCTCTAGATCACGCACCTTCGCCCATACCACCACCAGCTCTGCCACCATTCAATATGTTGAATACGATGAAATTGCTCATTTTCAAGGGCTTGGGGAATGAGGAACTTGACCAGTTTTGGTTTCTTACAAAGGTTGTATTGACATCACAAAATATAATAGATGATCACATGAAGAAAGCACAGTTGGTTACTGATCTACAAGATTGTGCATTAACATGGTAAATTAAATATTGCACTCATAATCCATTGGCATCATCAACGAACACTCAGACTACTTTGAATAAGGAATTCGGTAGGCCTAAGTCTGAAACGAAATTGGTAGTGGGATTGAAGCAAATCACAATGAGAATCGATGAAACACCATGGGAGCTGGATTAGAGATTGAAGTGTGAAATCTGTGAAGCCAATATGAATCTCATAGACAATTAGCATCGCGACTAGTTTATAGCCACGCTCTTGCCTCACTTAAGGATTTTTCTGTCACAAAAAAAGATAGAAATGGAGGCGAAAGCACTAGAGATTGCAATGAGATTACATGAGACACCTATCCAGGATGCGACATTGGGAGTTCAATAGATTCATGCAGAGTTATAAAACCTCTGCTTGGAGTTTCAGAGCTTGAAGAAGGAAAAAGCAACTCGACCGGAAGTGCGTGAAGAAGTTTGGTGCCTCAAGTGTAAAAGCCAGGGGAATCATAAGGATCATTGCCCCATTTTTGAAAATTATATGGCAAGGGGAGGGCCAATGCCCCTAAGGCAGGAAGCTGAAGCTAGACCAAGTACAGGGCCTACGTTATGGTACGATATCTATCAAGTAGTAGGAAAACATGTAATAGACAATTGCCACTTGCTGCACAAATTTGTGTAGACAACACAACACTATTTTGTAATTTCTATAAATTGGTGGGCCATGATGAATGTAACTACCATAGCTATGAATTAATGATGGAAAGAATGCAATCTTATCGAATTAAAACAAAAACTCAGCCTCTGGATTAAGGCATTGAGGGAGCGTGCGAAGGATATCAAGGATGCAGTCGGGGCCAAGGAGGAGGAGGACCTGGTAGAGGTTGACAGCAAGTTATTTGCTAAAATTGTAGAGTGTTGTGACACTACGCATGTGAATGTATAAGATAGACACACTTGTCATGCCGGTATTATACTTAGTTTGACCATGCGATAGAAGAATGCTCTATATTGATAGCCAAAATGCAGGAGAAGAAGGCGCAGCCTCAAAAACCTACCCACAACCTGTAGATGATGAGGGCAGAGCCTTGCAAAGAGGTTCCCAATGTTAATATCGTGCTGTGAAGTTGTATGATGACTGGTAACGACAAGGGAAAACAACCTGAAGAAGGTTTCTCAGTCCGCAAGGCTGCAGAAAAAGGAAGTTGGGTTTGATCTTGAGCGTGCAAATGGAACGTTCATGGAAACAAAGAAAAGCTTAGTTGAAGGCTCTACCTTAGGAAGTCAGGATAGGCTATTCAAAGAAGTTGACCCCTCCATGCTTACTACTTTCTTGGAGACATGCATGAAACTGTTGCGCGATAGAAGGGTTATGAAAGGATTATAGGAGTTGATAAATAAATGTGCTGGGAGGGATAATGTGTTTGATGGGCATCGTATGGTCAGAAAGATCAACAGACATAAGACGAAAGCAGGATGCAAGATGAGGCTCACCACACAAATAGGAGAATATGAGATGGATCAAGTTATTTTGGATCTGGGATTGGATGCGAATGTTTTTCCTAAACAAACTTGGGAAAAATGGGGAGGCATGCATTGTAGTGTTCTCCAATTCAACTAAGAATGGAAAATAAATAGAAGATTATCCCTATGGGGAGATTACATGGGGTAACCGTAGATATAGAAGATGCAAGTGCTACTGAACCTTAGAATTACCCTCTCCTTAACAATTTTTCTCACCCTTTTCCCTCACTTTCTCATAAGATTATAGACCCCAATCAATGATAAATGCTAAGTTTTGTCTAAAGGAAAGCATTAATATGATTTCCATATTATATTTTCATTTTCTTGCTATTTTAGTATATTTTTGCAATTTAGCTACAGAACACAGCCTACTCTACAACTAACTATGGATTTCATATCTACTCTCATGGTTTAGAAGGTTCTAGGTGTCAAATGAAGAATTAGGCCACATGGGAATTTCTAGAATCATCTCCACATGGATTCTATCCTATTCACTCGATCCAAATCGCCAGAAAGGCAATCCCAAGATCATGGTCAAAGATGGAGTCAAAATACGTTATCCAGAAGTAGTAAGACTCTTGATTCACTCTTTCATAGGAAATCAAGAGTCCAAAAGTCCTACTACAAATCTAATTCGAATTATACACCTGTAGCAAGTTTATCTCACAAATGATTATGTTATTTTCCTTTAAATATCGGTTACATAGAACCGAGAAACAATTCATAAATTAAATGTTAAATTCAGGATTTTTGTTGATACTCTGTATTCAAACTTCATTTTATCATAATATAAAGTTCGTGTGGGGAACGATTGGTTAAAGATAATCTTTTACTAGCTAGCAGTCCAGCCAAATCAGTTGCGGAGGGCCCCTGGACTGGAGGAGGTTTCTTTTATTTTTGTTTTTAGTTCAATTTGCATTACTATATTTTCAAAAAATCTATTTTCTAATTAGGATAATATTTCATTCTGATTTTTGATCAATAGCATAGTGATAATTCAAAACTTTGCAGCCTCATTCTTCTAAGATATTTCATGGAGAAAAATAACTCTACTTCCAAATGGAATTAAGATTGAAGTGATAAGAATACACATTTTCTTAGTTTTTCTTACTGTTTTGTCATTCATTTCCTTAGAACAGAATTGTCAATTAATTGTGTTAATGGATGTTTTTAGAAACCATTTCAAGATGATGATGATCTTGAACTAAATGGTTTAATGTCTAATTCATACAGTGACTAAAATTACTCAGTACATTGTTATTAGCTTCCTAGGAACTTAAGAACTAAGGCATAATTGACTTCTTACACAACACTCCAAGAGGGTAATGCTTCACATTTGAATTTTGGAGAGAGTAAAAATTGAATTAGTTGTTTACAATTAGTTTTACATTCCTTAACCTTTTTTATTTCATATTCTCACTTAGTTGCATACTCTTCTTATTTTTCTGAGACTTTAAAGTACAAACAGTTCCTTATAATCCATCTCAAGACGATCATACTTCATAATTGAATGCTAAAGTAATCATAAGTACTTTAATTTATTTCATTTTCTATCTTTACTTAAAACAAACACTACAATTTTATTTTTAGTTTTAAGAATTAGATCCATGGATTAGGACTAATGATTAGATAAGGTAGATGCTTTGTTTTCCAAATTAATTTCTAACTAGCCAACAATTTTTTTTGGTTTAGAGAATTAGATTAACTTAGGAACATTTCTTTAGATCCATTAAATCTTCTCATTGTTTTAGGTTGAACATTCTTAGACATCAAAGAACAAAAACCCCCAAAACAACATAAAATACTAAAACAACGAAGTAAGAAAATATCAACTAAGCACATATAGTGCACCACACTTCATCACTTTACAAACCTCGATTGATAATTTATGCAAGGACACTGAATTGACTAAACATTTTGGCACCGTTGCCAAGGAAGTGTAATTAGGTAACCTCATCTCTTACATCAAAAAAATGATATGCATAGAGAAAGAGACTCTCGAGGTAGATTCATAGCTAGAGGCAAGAGTTTAATTCCTACAACACCACTTACTCCACCAAGAATAAGAAGAGATACACCTCAATCTCAAACTCAAATTCCACATTTTACTACCCATAGACTTCCTGAATTTTTAAGGTTAGAATCCAATTAAGAGGATCTCCTACTTCATCAACTGAGGTAGTCCTAGAGGAAGAAAACCTTGGATCTCCAACATAAGGAGTAACCTTTTTCACCTCTACAAGGAAACATATTCTAGCTGAAGAATTCGAAATTCCTAGTGGAGAGGAAGAAAGAGAACCCTTCTTCCATACACCATTAATAAAGGAACTAGACGAAGAGAAATTAACCTTGGAGGTTGAATCTTATATTAGCTCTAAAGAATCTATAATGGTAGGAAGAGAAGGAGAAGAAGAAGTTATAAATGGAGAAAATTTACTATTTTGAGGAGGAAGAGGTGGAGGGAATAGGGAAGTTGATAATTCATTTGGATTCCCTATAGTTGATGAAAATACAAATGCCATAATAAAAAATATCTCAACTTCTGTCCTCCCAAATTTTCTGTGGATTAAAAAGTGAAGATCTTGAAACCCTTTTATTTGAATTTGAGGTCTTGTGTAGAACTTATGATTATTTACAATACTCTCAAAGACATAAGTTGTTTCCTTCAACATTAAAAGGATTTTCTTTAAAAAGGTTCATGGGGTTGCTCACTCAGTCTATTAGGACATGGAATGACATGAGGAAAGCATTTTTGGAAAGGTATTTGGATTATTTCAAGCCTATCAATCACAAGGACGAAGTGTTTAAAATGATGCAAAAAGAGGATGAAAAATTGGAGGATCTAATTGAAAGATTCAACTATAACATAAATAGAGAAAAAATGGAGAACTTAGATCAGGATACCTTAAAAGCTATTTTATTAAAATCCATTAGAGATGAGTGGATATATATCCTTAATATGATAGGGAAGGGAGATATCTCTCAACTCCCATTAAATGACATTGGAGAATTACGTATTCATATCTCAAGAGGAAAAGCCAAAAATGGGAAAGGTCCGAGAGATCCTTCTCTTACTAGAGTAATTAAATCTACAACTAGATCAGTGAGTAAGACAAAAATTGGAAACATGCTTGATGAATTTAAAATAGATATTCTAGGGAGCCTTAGTGAACAGATAGACACCCTTAAGATACAAAACAAGAAGAAAGCCAAGACTAATTCTTTAGCTATTTTCTGTACCAAATGCAGAAAAAAGAATGCTTTAAGAGAATTCCCTTTGGATGAAAAAATCATAGAGACTTGTGTTATTTATTCAAAAAACCATGAAACCAAGATTTTTTCTTCAATTCCTAGTCTTAAGGTTGTTTTTCAAGAAGAAACAACTTCAAATCCAACAAAATCTCTTTGCTTTGTCTCCAAAAGACCTTGGCGGGGGCCACAAAACCAGGGTTTTAACAACCAAATGTATAATTTGTCCCCAACAAAATGGAATTCTTGGCAGCAACCTTGGCCTCAACTACAATCTCAATCTCAATTTCAACCTTGGGCTCAAGGTATGCAAAACCCCTATGGAAGATTCTCTCAATACTATCAATATCCTCCATCATATCCAATTGTCTCCAACTAATTCCTCAACAAATCAACAACGCCAACTTCAAAACCAAAATTCTCAACTTTCACTACCATTCCCACAGAGACCAAGTCAGCTACCTCCCCAACCATTACAAAACCCCAACAGTAAAAATCCTGAGAATACCTATATGGTGGAAGGACAACAATTTCCAACCTATATAATCACTCCTCTAGATCCCAATGATGTCCAACTGAGATCTGGGAGGATATTAGAAAAGAAAAAGTCTTCTGTACCTATTCAAGAATAGGACAATTCTGAGGAAGATTCTCTATAGCCAAATAAAAGTTTTGAAGAAGGAACATCTTTTCAAAACCAAAACAATGAAAATGAAAAACAAAAAGAACCAATAAATTCAACTCCTCTCATAGAGCAACCATCAGTATCTACTTCTACACCTCCTTTTCCTAAAAGATTACAAATTGATAGAGGGGTAGACAAACATATTATGTTGCCTAATTGTGATTTTCTAGATGAATTGAAAAATGTCTGTATCAAAATCCCTTTGTTACAAGCCATTAAGGAAATTCCAATTCTAGCTAAAACAATAAGGGAGTTGAGCATGAAGAAACCGGGAATAAAAGCAAAAGAAGTAAAAAGAATTCAGCTTTTTGGAAAAATATCAGACATAATGATGGGAAAAATTGCCATACAAAAATATTTAGATCCAGGAATTCCAGTTGTAAAAACACATATCAATGGAGCTGAAATTCTGAATACATTGATTGATTTAGGAGCAAAAATAAACATCATGAGCAAACAAACCATGGAACAACTCAAGATTCCTAATATTCTTTATACACCTACATTATTGCAATTGGCAGATAGTTCTATAATCAAACCAGATGGTGTGTTAGAAGATATTTCAGTGTCCTTAGACTCTTGGGAGTACCCTGCTGATTTTATGATCTTAACCCCTAAGAACAATCTAGGAGGACATCCACTTATATTAGGAACTCCTTGGTTGGCTGCATATGATGCTTTCATTAGCTATAGATCTAGTGATATGTATATCTCTGATGGTAACTCAACTAAGAAATTCATTCTATATCCTCCAGCAAGAAAAATCATAGAGATAGATGACAAAGAATGGATTGATGATGAAAATGATATTCAACCTCTCTTTACTATTTTAACCATTAGTGAAGATAGTCAAATCTTAACTACAATGGAAAATTTTGAATCATCTCTAGAATATGAACATGATCAATTTCAAGAAAAATATAATATTGAATATTTTTCAACTAGGAAGATGTCTCTTTATTCTATGGAAGAATTTGGTAGCTCTACAGTTGAAATCTTTCCAAGAAAAACATTGAACATAAACAATAAATTGGAAAAATTACAACAAGAAAAGTTAATCAAAACACTGCAACAACATTCTTCTGCATATGCATGGGAATATGCTAACATGAAAGGAATTATTTCTAAGACTTGTATACATCATATCTACATTGAGGAAAATTGTAAACCTATCAAACAACCTCAAAGAAGGATGAATCCAATCTTAGGGAAATAGTGAAGGAAGAACTGCAAAAATTGTTGAATGTAAACTTCATTTATCCCATTTCAGACAGCCAATGGGTTTCCCCTCTAGTGATTGTGCCTAAAAAGAATGGTAAATGGAGGTTATGCATTGATTATCGAGAACTGAATAAAGCTACCCTAAAAGATCATTTTCCTTTTCCCTTTATAGATCAAGTGTTAGGTATGTTAGCAGGTAAGAAGTATTTCTCATTCCTGGATTGTTTTAGTGGTTACAATCAAATTCAGGTAGCACCTGAATATCAAGATAAAACCATGTTCACCTATCCATGGGGAACTTGTGCCTACCTAGTACTTCCTTCTGGATTGTGTAATGCACCTGCAACATTCCAAAGGGTAGTACTAGGAATTTTTTCTGATCTAATACATGATTGTGTAGAGGGGTATATGGATGAATGTATAGTTTATGGGAATACATTTGAAGAAGCTTTAGAAAATTTGGAAAAGGTTCTTAAAAGATGTAAGGAAGAAAACCTTTCACTAAGCCATGAAAAATGTTTTATGATGTTTACAGAAGGGATTGTTTTAGGACATGACATTTAAGGGGATGGAATTAAAGTTGATAAATTTAAATTTGAAGTCGTCTCTAAACACCAATTCCAAATTGTCAAAAGGATGTTAGAATTTTTCTAGGATTCATAGGATACTGTAGAAGATTTATAGAAAATTTCACTAAACTAGCATCCCCACTCTTTAAATTACTCACCAAAGATTGTGATTCAATTGGAACGTTGATTGCTAGTTGGCATTTGAGACTTTAAAAGAAAAAATTTCTGAAGCACCCATCCTAAGAGGTCCAATTTGGAACCTACCCTTTCACATTTCAACAGATGCTTTAGATATAGCTCTGGGGGCTATATTAAGATAAAAACATGTGATCCCTTATGTCATCTATTATAAAAGAAAGAATTTGACTCCCACTGAGTTAAATTACACTGTAACTAAAAAGGAATTCTTAGTTGTTGTTCATGCTATCAACAAATTCAAACGTTACATAACAGGCTATGAAACCTTTGTTCATACAGATCACTCTGCAATTAGGTACTTAATGAATAAACATATTACCAATGGAAGAGTTACAATATGGCTATTACTCTTGCAAGAATTCAACATCATTGTTCTAGATAGACCTTGAAAACAAAACATAGTTGTTGATTTCTTATCTAGAATTCAAAATATCAAAGATGACACTCCAGTTGAAGATAAATTTCCTAATGACTATCTTTTTGCAGTAACTGCTCAAACCCCTTGGTTTGCAGATATTTCCAATTACTTAGTCATAGGAAAATTACATTCACATTTGTTTCCTAGGGAGAAAAGAAAAATCATTCAAACAAGTGAAAGATACTCATGGACTACTAATGAATTGTATAAAATAGGTCTAGATCTCATGATTAGAAGATTTGATCAAGAAGATGAAATCCCTGAAATTCTTAAGGCATGCCATGATGAACCTTGTGGTGGACACTTTACTGACAAGAGGATAGCCTATAAAATCCTTCATTTAGGATATTGTTGGCCATCCATCTTCAAATATGCCAAAGAATATGCCAAAAGGTGTGATAGATGCCAAAGGGTAGGAAAACCTGTTCCTTCAGATGAAATGCCACTACAAACTCAGGTACTCATTGAACCTTTTGGAAAATGGGCCTTGGATTTTGTTGGACCAATTAATCCTCCATCTAAACAAAAGAATTATATTTTGGTATGCACTGATTATATCACTAAATGGGTAGAGGCTAAAGCAATACCTTTTGCTAATGAAAAATTTGTAGTTAATTTTCTTTTTGAGGATATATTCACTCGTTTCGGTTCTCCAAGAGAAATTGTGATAGACCAGGGCTCTCAATTTAAATTTAAAATTGTAAAAAGGCCTGTGGAAGATTACAAGATCAAATACAGAAAATCTACTACTTACCACCCACAAGGAAATGGTCAAGTTGAATCTACCAATAAGGTGATTGAAGGAATTCTCACTAAGACTGTACATCTACATAGAAGAGATTGGGCAGAAAGGCTTCTTGTAGCCTTATGGGCCTACATAAATATATGGAGGAACACAATAGGACATATACTCCCTATGAACTTGTTTATGGGAATCAAGTCATGTTCCCTATAGAGTTTCAAAGAAGAACCTTCAAGATGGTAGTTCAATTGGGACTTGATTTATCAGAAGCACAGAAACATAGATTGGAGCAACTCAATGAGCTTGATGAAATCAGACAAGATGCAGTTCAAAGAACCATTATAGTCCAACAGCAAAGGACTAAATGGCATGATAAGTATATCAAGGAAAAGAAGTTTCAACTAGGGTATTGGGCACTTTTGTTCGATTCAAAATTCAAAGATTTTCAAGGAAAGTTTTAGACTCATTGGCTTGGGCCATATGAGATTGAAAAAGTCTTTGATAATGGAGCTATGAAGATAAGGACAATAGATGAAAGACATGTACCTATTCTTGTGAATGGTCATCGGTTGAACATATATCATAAGCCAATTTCAAGAGAGGATTTCATTAAGATTTTCTAGGATAACACTAAAATGAAGTTGGTGAAGAAGAATTCTTCTTATTCACTAACTTAGATTTTATATCTATATATATATCTATATATATATATATATATATATATATATATATATATATATATATATAGAGAGAGAGAGAGAGAGAGAGAGAGATATAAAATAAAATAATAATAAATAATTAAAAAAATAATAATTTTTTTTATATAAAATAAATAAATTGTGTAAGTATGAAAACCAATCATTTATTGGCATACTTATACAAAAATACAGGGTGAAAATCAGAGATTTCTGACATCCTATATTTTCCATTTCCTTTCTGTAATAAGTAGTGACGTAAAGCTACATTCATTTATAGTTCATAATATACAAATTCATTTCATTTTATAGTTTCATTCCATTTCACCATCATATTCCATTTCCATTCCATTTCACATTCATGTTCCATAGCCATACTTCATTTTTTTTTACAAATCATGTTCTGAAGCTAATTCCATTCTATAGCTAATTCGATTCTGCAGCCATATCTCATTCAACAACACTGACACAATTGTACAGCTTACAAACAAATGATGATTGGAAGGAGTTGAAGAATTATGTTTTAAAGACCAACACGCTAAAAGAGTACCTAAGGGTCAACACCAAAGAAAACAACAAATGAAAAGGTTAAGTTCTAAAAGGTAAAGTGCAAAAATTTATTTTAATAGTAAGGTTAAAACATAGAGCATGTATAATATGGATATTCATATGTTTCCTTGGAATATCATCATTTGATTTGATTGCAATCTCCATCATACTACATATCTGCCACATCGTCAATATTTTGTTGCATAACAGTCCATAATTGACTCCCTCATTGATCAATAACGGTCATGACTACAACGTGACATACTTGTCTATGTTTCTCCAAAACCCCTACCATCTATTTATTCATACCAACCACAATTCCTTTCACCATATTTGCAGACACTTCATAAAACAGGGAAGGGTAATTCTGAAGTTTGAGAACTTTGCACAATAGAAGGCATGGGGCTAATTTTCAAATTAGAACCAGTAGGAGCAAAGTACATGGAAGGATACCCACAACTCAAAGAAATGTTACAGAAAGCTGGATGGCTTAAATTCATCGAGAAATTTGATGATTTTCATAAGGATATTACAAAATCCTTTGCTCGATCTTTTGATGGCATAGAGGTAGAAATTGGAGATATCAAATTTACAGTGACTGAGTCATTCATGGCCGAGGCTACAAAACTTCCCAGGCATGGCGAAAGATGGTTCAAGAACAAGGAGTTCCACAATGAATCATGGAATGTAATACTCAAAAACCCAGGTATGGGTGTATCCGTTTTTAGAAAAGGTATCCCCAGCTCATCTCTTAAAAGTAAATGGAGGAAAATGTTCTTTATCACTTGTGAAAGGAGATTTTGTTGCATGTATGTCTACCATATCCGTTTACTGATGAATTTCTTAGAAAAATAGGAAATTAATCTTCCTTTATTCTTTCTAAATAGTTTAAAAAGGATGGCCTCAAATGTGCAAAAGAAAATATAGTCCATAGATACAACCATGTATCATCATGGGTTAATAAATATATTGGTTGAGTTTCATTTAAAAAGCATAGGTGATACCTGGGAGAATTTCCTTATTAGAAACCATTTTCAAGAAGCACCAGAGTCACCTAAAGAAGATAATGTCAGAAGAAGTATAAGAAAGAAAACAGAGATAACTATTGAGAACAAACCTGAATCTTCATTACAGAAGGATGATGAAAAGCTAATCTTTGAAGCACTGACAAAGATCAGAAAGAAATCAAGACAAAAGTGAATATAAGAAAGGAGAAAAAGGTTAGAAATGAGGAAAATGTAAGTTCTCCACCACTTAGAACGAGATCTAGACTCCGAGATTTGATGAAGAAAACATCATCAAAAGAGACAGAGTTTATAAATTTAGACGAGGAAACCCCAATACCATCTCCTGTTAACATCTCTTCTATAAACAATCCTCAAAATTCTCTTGTTTATCAATTTGAAGGTAGCCCCAGCAGAGGATCTCCAGGCATAGACCTAGTGCAACAAAAAATATATGATTATATAGAATCACTCGAGAAGAGAAGTGCTTCAATGAACCCAAAACCTTATGTCAATCCATAAGAACCTCTAATTCGCCAATAGTGGCCAACCTTTACATGGAATACTTTGAAAAGAAGGCCCTGAATTCATACCCCTTGAAACCAGGCTGGTGGAAGCGATTTGTTGATGACACCAATATAAAATGGACTCATGGTATAGCAGAGCTCGAAAAGTTTTTCACTCACTTAAATTCGATCTCACCAGACATAAAGTTTACAATGGAACTTGAAGAAAGCAAGAGCATTCCGTTTTTAGACGTCCTAATCATCAGAAAAGAAGATGGCTCTTTGGGCCACAAGGTGTTCAGGAAATCAACCCACACAGAGAGTTACCTCCATGCCGATTCCCACCATCACCCTGCGCAAAAGATTGGTGTTCTAAACACGCTGGCCATCAGAGCCCTTCGAATTTCCGACTCAGAGCACCTAGAGGAAGAGAAGAAGCACCTAATCCTAACTTTTAAAAGTATAGGCTACAAGGAGCAGGAAATTAATAAGGCCATAAAGAAAGCTGAAAGGAAGTTGTTGTCCCTTGAACCTAAGGCTCAAGACCAGCTTAACTGTGGTACTGTTTTTCTTCCGTATATCCATGGGGTTACGGACAAAATCGCCAAAGTCCTAAAAAAGAAAAACATTATCACTCATTTCTCTGCCCCAGGTACTATCAGACAAAGTTTGAGGTCCGTTAAAGATGATATCGACAAGCAGCAGCTTAAAGGAGTTTATAAAATAGAGTGTTCCTGTGGAAAATGCTACATTGGTGAAACAGGTCGCTCCCTCCAGACAAGACTAAAAGAACATGGCGCGGATATTAAGAAAGAAAGATCTCATACTTCAGCCCTGGCGGAGCACTCCTTAAAGACAAAGCACCATATATGTCTCGAAAGCGCATCAATTATTGCTAGGGAAGAGCAACATCAGAAACGAAAGATCAGAGAAGCGCTTGAAATCATCAAACATCCTCATAATCTGAACAGAGATAATGGCGTGGAGATTAGCGGGAGCTGGCTTCCCTTGATCAAGGAAATGAAAAGCGTAAGCACTTCCGCCCGTAATAGGTAAAGGCCTCAAGCAGGTAAGTTATCCCTCTCCTTTCTTGTGTCTTTAGTCTTTGTTTTCATTTAAATCGAGGTATAGGATTTTGGTAAAATTCTAGAATATTCTAACCCTAGATATTATTTCCCTTTTGGTCCCTAGGTTAAAATCTATTTCTTATAAAATTTCCCCTGGGTATAACATTAATCTCCTTTAAAATCATTATTATATATAAAAACAAATTAATATTAATAATAACATTATTAATAAGAACTATTATTAATAATTTTATAATTAATAAATAATATAATTGATATAAATAAATAAATAAATAAATAATTAATATTAATTAATATATTAATAATCATATTATAATTAATAATATATTAATAATAATTTAATTAATATATTGAGGAATTATTTTATAATTATAAATAATAATATATAATTAAATAATTAAGAATAATAATTAATATAATCATTATAATTAATATTAACTAATATATTAACAATAATATAATTTAATATAATTAATTAATATTAATAATAATAATTTATTACATAATTAAATTAATTAACATTAATAATAATAATATATTAATATTATTATTATTATTAATATAATTAATAATATTATTACCCCAGGTTTATTCTCATTAGAATTATTCCTTCCTAGGTATAAAATTAAATTAATTTCATAACAAAATTAATTCTTTAACAAATTTATTTAATATTAATAATATAAGTAATATGATTAGTTTTATAATTAATAATATGGTTAATATAATTAAATATTAATTAATTAATAAATTAATAATAATAATATATAATTAATAATAATTAGTATTAATAATATATTAATAATATTTTAATTAATATATTTAGGATTAATAATATATTCAAAAACAATAAATAATTAATATAATTAATTAATAACAATAATTAATATTATTAATATAATTATTATTAATTAATTAATTAATATAATAATATTAATATTATTATAATCAATTTAATTAATATTAATAATATAATTAATTAGTATTATTAATATTATTAATAATTTAATTAAATTATTTGGTTATTATTTTCTTATTAAGATTAATATTAATTATCATATCAAAATAAATATTTTTAAAAAATTTTTAACATATTATAAAAATTAAAAATAAAAATTAAATAAAAATAAAAATAATAAAGTTATTAATTCAGCCGACTTGTTTGTTTTCATAATCGTTTCATCCTCATCACTATTTATTACCTCTCCGCTGCTCTTCTATCATCATCATTCTCTCATCTTGAAGATGGATCCCACTTGGGATTCGAAACGTCGATCCAAAAATGATAAAACTGTGGATTCTCCGGTCAATTATTTAAAAGATTCATCCCACAGATCTCTAAAATCCATAACCTCTAATTGATGCTCTGAAATAGGATATTTATGAATTAGAGATATTGAACAGACATATCAAATAGGAAAATAAGACCTTGAAGGAAAAAAATAAATTGGGCAAGGCAATTCATGATAATACCATTCTACATCTAGGACTATGGTATAAGAAAAACAGCAAATTGAAAAGAAAGAATAAGGTTTTGAATAGAGCAATCATTAACCTCAAGTACAAGCTTGTCATGAGAAGACCCAAAATGGCAATCACTTCAAAGAAGAACAAAATAAGGAAATTGGATGTACTGGCAGAGGTGTCTGAGAAAATGCAGTAGGGAAGAAGAACTCACATTTTTGGCAGATTGCATGAGGACATGTAATGATTTTGTAGTGGGGGTATGTTGAACCTTAGAATTACCCTCTCCTTAACAATATTTCTCACATTTTTCTCTCACTTTATCATAATATTACATACCCCAATCAATGATAAATGCTAAGTTTTGTCTTAAGCAAAGCACTAAAAGGATTGCCATATTATATTTTCATGTTATTGCTATTTGGGTAGATTTTTGCAATTTAACTACAGGACACAGCCTATTCTTCATCTAACTATGGATTCCATAGCTACTCTCATGGTTTGGTAGGTTCCAGGTGTCAAATGAAGAATTTGGCTACATGGGAATTTCTAGAATCATCTCCACAAAGATTTTATCCTATTCACTCGGTCCAGATCGATAGAAAGGCGAGCCTAATATCATGGTCAAAGATGGAATAAAAATACATTATCCAGAAGTAGTAGGACTCTTGATTCACTCTTTCTTAGGAAATCAAGAGTCCAACAACCCTATTGAAAATCTAATTCAAATTAGACACCTGTTGCAAGTTTATCTCACAAACAGTTCTGTTAGTTTCCTTTAAATATCGGTTACATAGAATCGAGAAATGATTTAGAAAGTAAGTGTTAAATTTAGGGTTTTTGTTGATACTGTTAGAGTTGTGTCAAATGAAGAATTGGGCCACATGGGAATTTCTAGAATCATCTCCACATAGATTTTATCCTATTCACTCGGTCCAGATCGACAGAAAGGCGAGCCTAAGATCATGGTCAAAGATGGAATAAAAATAAATAAGTAGTAGGACTCTTGATTCACTCTTTCTTAGGAAATCAAGAGTCCAACAACCCTATTGAAAATCTAATTCGAATTAGACACCTGTTGCAAGTTTATCTCACAAACAATTCTATTATTTTCCTTTAAATATCGGTTACATAGAACCGAGAAACAATTTAGAAAGTAAGTGTTAAATTTAGGGTTTTTGTTCATACTGTTAGAGTTGTGTCAAATGAAGAATTGGGCCACACGGGAATTTCTAGAATCATATCCACATAGATTTTATCCTATTCACTCGGTCCAGATCGACAGAAAGGCGAGCCTAAGATCATGGTCAAAGATGGAATAAAAATAAATTATCCGGAAGTAGTAGGACTCTTGATTCACTCTTTCATAGGAAATCAAGAGTCCAAGAGCCCTATTGAAAATCTTTCGAATTAGACACCCATTGCAAGTTTATCTCACAAACAATTCTGTTATTTTCCTTTAAATATCAGTTACATAGAACCGAGAAACAATTTAGAAAGTAAGTGTTAAATTTAGGGTTTTTTTTTATACTACTAGAGTCGATCTTGTCAGTCCTCCGGCAGAGATCAAACATGCTCTTACAAAGTGATTTTAAGGTGTCAAGGTCAAATTTTATCATTTCAGTGAGTCTTCAAGAAAACTTTGGTCGCTAGGTACTAGGTATAGGGTTTGCTTTTACTCCTGTAAAAGTTGTCCAAATGTCAGTCCATGTCACCGTTTAGCTGAGTGTACCATCATTCAAGGGTTTTCATTATCATGTCAAGTTCCTCTGGGTCATTTTACACCTTGTTCATGCTTCAGTTGCACCTAGGTAAGGTCATTTCCCTCTCCTAGGGTTTTGAAGGCAATTTCTCTTGGATGGTTAAATCATCGACAAAACTTGTATCCTGATGTTCATACACCTTCCCCTATCCTTAAAGTACCTTATCAAACACTTCTCATCACTAAGATCCCCCAAATTCGTCAATTTTGCACAAACCCTAGTTTCTTGCTACAACCTGGCAATTTTCTAGGTTGGACCTGTGTTTTGCCTTTTTGGACCCCTTACCCTCACTCAATATTTGAAATTCCACTTTCCCCTACTTCTCAACATCCCTTGCTACTTCCAAGAATTTTCCCAAGAATTTAGAAGCTCCCTATCCCTTTCATTTCGCTTCATTTCGACAAATCTCTTGTTCCACACATTGGGGTAGGTTTCACTCAAATGATGTTTCTGAGCAAGGAAAGATGAATTTGGAAAAACTGAGAGAGGTTTTTGTCAAAAACAGGCCAAGGAAGAAAATAATCCTTCTCTTTTTACACTGGTGTCATGGCTCTAGAGAAATATCACAAATACAATCACCTCAGGAGAATTGATGCACCTCTGAAGTGACCTTGGGAAAATTAATTTTTATCCTAGCTTGGTTGGCCAAATGAGTTGATTGATGCATCAAATGATAACTAGACACAAAGATATTTCCAAATATCCATCATGAGCTCAATTTGGAGTTGAGGAAGGCATTCGAAGGTTGACAACAACAGCACCTTGCCTTTAGGCAGCCTCATTTGGCACATTTTGACCAGTCTTGGGATATTTGATTTTTGACAGGAAAAATGAACTACAAATTAAAAAATTCTAGTTGGGATGGAAAGTATACTTAAATACCTTTCCAACGAGCTATCCTACACCTAATGTGGACACAAGGAAGGCCTGCAAAAGTCACCTGGAAAAGGGCCCGACGCACATAGAAGGCACGGCTCATTGGGAGAAATTTTCTAATGTAAATTTACACTGGCGTGGTGCACATGGGAGGCGCAGCGCACAGGGCTAAAAGGCCTGAAATTCATTGAAGTTTCTCCAAATTTCCATTTATTTGCGTGGATTTTCCAAGTAGGGTCAACATATTAATGTTTCATCCATTTTTGTGCTAAGTGATGGTGGTTTATTGATGATAATGATTGAAACAAAAACTTGAAACCCTACCTCTTGAAAGCATCAAAGCCATTGCTCTTAGGGTGCAAATTTGTTGTGTTGAGGCCAAGGTTCCTCCTCCGTTTCATTTTTCCCCTTCTTTTCATTTTTCCCTTTCCCCCTATTCCATTTTTCCCATCTTTCCCTACCCTAAAACAATACTAAACCTCTATTCCCTATCCCCTCCACTGATTTGTCAATGTAAAACCCCAAAAACCTTCCTTATAAAATCCCCAAAACCTCCTACGTGTCCCTAAAACAAAACTTCTTCCCATAATCCCTAATCCCATCATATTAATCCCCTTCCTAACATTCCCTTTTTGCATTGTTCCCCTTGGTGGCAGAGTTCATAACAACACATAGTTTCACTACCATCATCAAAGGGCAGTCCAAGCACATTCCATATATAGCAGTCATGGCATCTGAGCATTCATCGGAGTACAAAGTGGAAACTCAAAGTGATTCATCCTCAGAAGAACAGGCTCCCCGGATACATCATAAAAGTGGAAAACTTGTTAGGCATGAGCCAACCACCCTCGCAGAATGGCAGGCATGCCCTCTTGCTATGTCATATTTCCAGCATCTATCATGTTTTGAGTTTTGTCAAAGAGTGGCTAATGCTCGAGTTCATCATGAGTTGGCCCGTATTTTTGTGCTTCACCTACATGGATATCACTCTATCTTGGCCGGTGTCACCTTCACACTAACACCTGAAACTGTCTCATTAGCTTCTGGCATGCCTAATATTGGAGAGCCAAATGGAATATGACATACCTGGAGCAGAGGAACAAACAACTTGAGGACTGGAACGCTGAGATAGAGTTGCAACTGATCAAGGAAAACCGGCAACACATCATGGCAGCACATGGTAGACCTATGGAGCAAAGAGATGAGGACCGGGAGTATGTTTTAGACAAAGTGAACGTTCACTTGGAGCAGCTGGTGGAGAAGGCTAATAGGGGAAAAGCAATGCTGAGACACATAGCTTTCCACTACATGGCGCGAAACAAAGTGTGCAAGGCCCGAATCAGGAATTTGAAGGTGAAATTGAGGAAGGCAATCAATAACCAAAAGAGGCAAAGGGAGCTTGATCAACTTCAGGTATTGGCCGAAGCCTCTTTGGCCCAGTATAACACTTGATAAGGAAGCTCCAGCCCAAATTTCAAGAAATTTGGGGCAATTTTGGTCACATGGCAAATTTTTGGTCACAACACAGGTTTTTTCTCCCTGTGCGTCGCGCCACTGGTGTGGCGCTTAGGATTGAGAGCTCCAAATCACAAATGGTTTGCATTTTTGGGTTCAGCATGAAAAATCACGACTACTAGTGCTTGGACAAGAAATTTGGGCATGATTTGAGTCTGCAGGAGGTCAAAAACACTCAAAAAATGACCTCTCTGCCCCTATTTTGACACACAGGAAGCAGTCTTGGGAGAATGAATATTTGAATGGGCAAATGAGCACCAAATTCAGAAATTCCACTTGGGTTGGAAAGTATATAGGCTAGGATTTCCAACAAGCACACTTGGGAACATTTTGGACTCCTGAAGGTGCATCAAAACAGCCTCCAAAGTTATAGAATTGGGCGCAGCGCATATAGAGAAAAGGGCCAAATTCATCTTCGTTTCGCGACTTTCTCCAAGTGGGCCCGCTCATTTACACTATATTTTTCTTGGCAACTAAGGCAATGTTTAAAAATTATTTTCACTAAAGGTGGGCTCCTATCATGTGACAAAGGAAGGCAAGCAGTCACCCAAGCCATTTTTCATTTTTGCAACGCTGCACCTGTAACTAATGGTTGGCTTTCCACTTCCACTTTGTAATGATTCGAGAAACTCCCCAACTCTTGGTCATTCTATTTCCTCATGGCATAGTCTATTTATTGTATACAAACCATTTGAAAAGGGTTGGTTGGCTTGTAATTTCTGGGAGACTGTGGGAGAGAAACTCAGTTCTTAATTGTATATTTTGACAGAGGATTAATGAAAGGCAACAACTCTGTTTCATGAGATTCATGTGGTTGTGAGTGTAGCAAATGTGTCTCTTATGTTTCATATGTATTTCGTAATGTTTCATAGTTCATTTCATATTCATTTCCAGTGAAACTTTCTAAGTTAGATAAGGTACAATTCATTTTTATTGCTTTGCCTGTGGGAAAATTTCATGTTCAGTGTTATTCTTCTGTTGAAAAGGATTCATGTACTTATGCCCTTTTCACCCTCCTAAGAAATTCCTCCATTCCGCATTATTTCAAACTAAATTGCTAGACTTTTCACCTGTCTTGCCTCACGAAGTAATCTATGCCTTTGTATTAAATTCTCTGCTCATTGCTGTCCGTTGGTCCCATACCATCCCAGAAACTCAGTCATTCATAAAAAATTGCTTCTTGTATCCATATTTACTTACTAGCCTAAGATCAATATTTCACTGTTAATCATCTCAGACCATTTCCATTTACTTATTCATTGAGCGTGACTTGGAGAGAGCCCTCTCCTGTTCTGGTAGGGCTAGCTACCAGACTGAGCGTGGTTTGTGGTTACCCTGAATTTTTCCTTCCTTCAGCCTAAGGTAGATTTAGGTGCTAACATAGTGGCGACTCAACTGGGGACGAAAATGGTTTGCTTGAAGATTGTTTTTCCCCAGTACATATCTCAAGTTCAAAGCTGATTGTTGATGGTGAACAATGATCAGACATAAGAAGACAGCTGAAATCATTCACCTGGCGACTCCTTTCACTGAAGAATCTAGCAACCGGTGCTTCATGGTGACTCCACTACAGAGGAATCAGTAGCTTTGAGATTTTTTTTAAATGGAGCGGATTGCAAGAAGATACTCTCCCATGAGCCGAGATCACATTCTAGGCTTTCCAAATAAAATTCCAAAGGTAGATTGGTCAAGGAATTTGCCTACATTTAAAGATGATGGTAGGAAGGATGCGACTTTACATCTAGTTCAATTTCACATGCATATTCGCAAGTTGAAGGTTGATATTCCTGAATATTGCTTGATGAATATATTCCTGGCCACTCTGGAAGGTGAAGCCCAATCTTGGTATAAAGTTTGCCACCTGCTTGTATTTACTGTTTAAAGGATTTTCATGCCCTGTTCATTGAAAGATATCAAGAATCTTATCCATAATTAAATCTAGTTAATGACTGTTGCAAACATGTTTCTACTTTTATTGAAAGCCTTAAAAAATACTATGAGGATGATAATTTTATGGATGATGAGATCATGGAAGCCTTGTACGAGAATCCATTCCAACAACATGAAGAGAAACTAAAGGAGTCCCATCAAGATTCTCAGGAAACATTGCAGCAGAATCAAGATCTTTGTATGGTGGAAAATGAAGGAATTTTGCATCTTGACAGTCAACATGAATTACATGAAATAGATCAGCAGGTTGAAGAGTTCCATATGGCTAAAAGTGATGAAAGAAAAAGTGTCAGTTCAAATCTGTCCATAGAAGAAGGCAGCATGCAAGGAAGCCTAGTTCTAATTCCAGAATGTGATAATGTCAAGTCACCCATTTCAGATTCAGATTCAGATTGTGATGACCAAGAAAAACTTGTACTAAGTCCCATGAAAGAGAACTCTGCTGCTGAAATCATATGGGATGAAGGAGACAGAGTTTTAGATCCCAATGTTCTCATGTCAGCAGAACACAGTCTTCATGAAGAGGTAATCCAATCAGCTCATGAACAACAAGATGAGATCATTGCTCAAGCAAGTAAAAAAGTTCCTCTAGATGAATTTATGGTAGATGATAGAAATGTTAGTGTTAGGTTTCAAAAAACATCTGATGTTTCTTTTCTCATGATTGATGAATGTAATGATAATCTGGTTGTCATATCGTATGAAGATGACCTACCATATATTCAGACTTCAGAAGATCGGATCATTCAGGACTCTCTTTCAGATTCTTCCTCATATGTCTCATGTTTTGAGGTGTTCTTTGAAGAGGAAATCTGCTCATCCAATTGTTCAAAAAATTTTGAGGACCAAGAACATACTCTTGTTGAAGTACACTGTGAAGAAAGATTAGGATCAAAGGAGAAAGACACCTTGCTCTTTTAGCAGGAGAAAAGTCTTCATGTTTTTCATGATCCATTGGCAAATCTGTTGTAGTCAGCAGTGAAGGTGATCATTGCAATATTCAGTGATGAAGGGGATCACGGTCAATTATGTTTTTGGAGGCCTAGTTACCAGTATCTATTGTTGACCAGAAGATCTAATCCGGAGAATCAATCGAGGCGTATACTTCATTGATTACATTGGAAGACACATTACACATGATTATACATATTGCATTAGTACACAGGTGGCTGTCATCATGATTTGAAACCCTCAAATCTTGATGGACTGCTACCATTGAATAAGTTTTGTCAGTTCTTGTTTTAGTTAAGTCAGTCATGAGTCATTTCCTTTTGCATTGAGTCATTTTTTCAGTCATGTTGGTTTCATAATTAAGTCAGTTTAAGTCAAGTTTCAGTCAATAAATGAGTCGAAGTCTTGTGTTGTTTTTCGAAATAATGACTCCATAGCCCAATGGACGAAGGCACTATCTACTCACCCAAAGATCTACAATTCTTGGAACCTCCAAGGAGCTATAGCTACCATCCCCCATTGGAGACAATGTTAGAGTCGGTCTTTTCAGTCCTCCAGCAGAGATCAAACATGCTCTTACAAAGTGATTTTAAGGTGTCAAGGTCAAATTTTATCATTTCAGTGAGTCTTCAAGCAAAATTTGGTCACTAGGTACTAGGTCTAAGGTTTGCTTTTACTCCTGTCAAAGTTGTCCAAATGTCAGTCCATGTCACCATTCAGCTGAGTGTACCATCATTCAGAGGATTTTCATTATCATGTCAAGCTCCACTGGGTCATTTTGCACCTTGTTCATGCTTCAATTGCGCCTAGGTAAGGTCATTTCCCTCTCCTAGGGTTTTGAAGGCAATTTCTCTTGGACTGTCAAATCATCGGCAAAACTTGTATATTGATGTTCATACACCTTCCCCTATCCTTAAAGTACCTTATCAAACACTTCCCATCACTGAGATCCCCCAAATTCCTCATTTTTGCACAAACCCTAGTTTCTTGCTACAAGCTGGAAAGTTTCTAGGTTGGACCTGTGTTTTTCCTTTTTGGACCCCTTCCCCTCACTCAATATTTGAAATTCCACTTTCCCCTACTTCTTAACATCCCTCCCTACTTCCAAGAATTTTCCCAAGAATTTAGAAGCTCCCTATCCCTTTCATTTCGCTTCATTTCGACAAATCTCTTGTTCCACACATTGGGGTAGGTTTCACTCAAATGATGTTTCTGAGCAAGGAAAGATGAATTTGGAAAAAATAAGAGATTTTTTTGTCCAAAACAGGCCAGTGAAGGAAACCCTCCTTCACTTTTTACACAGGTGTCATGTCTCTTGAGAAATTTTAAAAATACAATCACCTCGGGAGAATTGATGCACCTCTGAAGTGACCTTGGGAAAATCAATTTTTCTCCTAGCTTGGTTGGCCAAATTAGTTGATTGATGAGTCAAATGATATCTAGACACAAATATCTTTCCAAAGAGCTATCCCAAGCTCAATTTGGAGTTGCAGAAGGCATCCAAAATTTGACTGCAACAGCACCCTACCTTTAGGCAGCCTCATTTGGCACATTTTGAAAAGTCTTTGGAGATTTGATTTTTTGCATTGAAAATGAACTTTCAATTGCAAAATTCTGATTGGGTTGGAAAGTAGACTCAAATACCTTTCCAACGAGATATCTTGTGCCCAATTTGGACACCAGGAAGGCCTCCAAAAGTCACCTGGAAAAGGGCACGACGCACACAGAGAGTGTGGCGCACTGGGAGAAATTTTCCAATGTAAATTTACACTGGCGTGGTGCACATGGGAGGTGTAGCACACAAGGCTAAAAGGCCTGAAATTCATTGAAATTTCTCCAAATTGCCATTTATTTGTGTGGATTTGCCAAGTAGGGTCAACATCTTAATGTTTCATCCATTTTTTTGCTGAGTGATGGTGGTTTATTGATGATAATGATTGAAACAAAAAATTGAAACCCTACCTCTTGAAACCGTCAAAGCCATTGCTCTTAGGGTTGCAAATTTGTGGTGTTGAGGCAAAGGTTCCTCCTCCCTTTAATTTTCCCCTTCTTTTCATTTTTCCCTTTCCCCCTATTCCATTTTTCCCATCTTTCCCTACCCTAAAACAGTACTAAACCTCTATTCCCTATCCCCTCCACTCATTTGTCAATGTAAAACCCCAAAACCCTTCCTTATAAAATCCCCAAACCCTCCTACATGTCCCTAAAACAAAAATTCTCCCCATAATCCCTAATCCCATCATATTAATCCCCTTCGTAACATTCCCTTTTTGCATTGTTCCCCTTAGTGGCAGAGTTCATAACAACACATAGTTTCACTACCATCATCAAAGGGTAGTCCAAGCACAGTCCATATACAACAGTCATGGCATCTGAGAATTCATCAGAGTATGAGGTGGAAACTCAAAGTGACTCATCCTCAGAAGAACAAGCTCTTTGGAGACATCATAAAAGTGGAAAACATGTTAGGGATGAGCCAACCACCCTCACAGAATGGCAGGCATGCCCTCTTGCTATGTCATGTTCCCAGCATCTATCATGTTTTGAGTTTTGTCAAAGAGTGGCTAATGCTCGAGTTCATCATGAGTTGGCCCGTCTTTTTGTGCTTCACCTACATGGAGATCACTCTATCTTGGTCGGTGTCACCTTCACACTAACACCTGAAACTATCCCATTAGCTACTACCATGCCTAATATTGGAGAGCCAAATGGAATATGACATACCTGGAGCAGAGGAACAAACAACTTAAGGGCCGGCAAGATAAGATAGAGTTGCAACTGATCAAAGAAAACCAGCAACACATCATGGCAGCACAAGGTAGACCTATGGAGCAAAGAGATGAGGACCGGGAGTATGTTTTAGAGAAAGTGAACATTCACTTGGAGCAGCTGGTGGAGAAGGCTAATAGGGAAAAATCAATGCTGAGACACATGGCTTTCCACTACATGGCACGAAACAAAGTGTGCAAGGCCCGAATCAAGAATTTGAAGGTGAAATTGAGGAAGGCAATCAAGAAGAAAAAGAGACAAAGGGAGATCGATCGACTTCAGATATTGGCCAAAGCCTCTTTGGCCTAGTATAACACTTGATAAGGAAGCTCCAGCCCAAATTTCAAGAAATTTGGGGCAATTTTGGTCACATGGAAAATTTTTGGTCACAACACAGGTTTTTTCTCCCTGTGCGTCGTGCCACTAGCGCGGCGCTTAGGATTGGGAGATCCAAATCACAAATGGTTTGCATTTTTTGACTCAGCATGCAAAATCATGACTATTGGTGCTTGGACAAGAAATTTGGGCATGATTTGAGTCTCCAAGATGTCAAAAACACTCAAAAAATGACCTCTCTGCCCCTATTTTGACACACAAGAAGCAGTCTTGGGAGAATGAATATTTGGAGTGGCAAATGAGCACCAAATTCATGAATTCTACTTGGGTTGGAAAGTATACAGGCCAGGCTTTCCAACAAGCACACTTGGGTACATTTTGGACTCCTACAGGTGCCTCAAAACGTCCTCCAAAGTGGTGCGGTGCATATAGAGAAAATGGCCAAATTCACCTCCGTTTCACAAAATTTCGATTCGCGACTTTCTCCAAGTGGGCCTGCTCATTTACACTATATTTTTCTTGGAAACTAAGGCAATGTTTAAAAATTATTTTCACTAAAGGTGGGCTCCTATCTATGTGGGAAAGGAAGGCGAGTAGTCACCCAAGCCATTTGTCATTTTTGCAACGCTGCACCTGTAACTAATGGTTGGCTTTCCACTTCCACTTTGTAATGATTGGAAAAACTCCCCAACTCTTGGTCATTCAATTTCCTCATGGCATAGTCTATTTATTGTATGCAAACCATTTGCAAAGGGTTGGTTGACTTGTAATTTCTGGGAGACTGTGGGAGAGAAACTCAGTTCTTCATTGTATATTTTGACAGAGGATTAATGAAAGGCAGCGGCTCTGTTTCATGAGATTCATGTGGTTGTGAGTGTAGCAAATGTGTCTCTTATGTTTCATATGTATTTCGTAATGTTTCATAGTTCATTTCATATTCATTTCTAGTGAAATTTTCTAAGTTAGATAAGGTAGAATTCATTTTTATTGCTTTTCCTGTGGGAAAATTTCATGTTCAGTGTTCTTCTTCTGTTGAAAAGGATTCATTTACTTATGCCCTTTTCACCCTCCTAAGAAATTCCTCCATTCCGCGTTATTTCAAACTAAATTGCTAGACTTTTCGCCTGTCTTGCCTCACGAAGTAATCTGTGCCTTTGTATTAAATTCTCTACTCATTGTTGTCCGTTGGTCCCATACTGTTGTTGGGAAAAGTATCCAATTCGGAATGCCCCTATCCCGCTCTAAGGTGTGATAGTGCCTTAGCAACAAACAAGGAAAACTATCTGAGTATTCTTCTTTATGAAATGTAAATGGAGAAGAAGGATCTAACTAACCTGTGTCTTTCGCTAGCTTGTCGATCCAATCACTCTCCTCTTTTGCTTGTTTCCCGCTGCCTGCTCCTTCACTGGTCCAGCTTCACCAAGTTCCTGCAAGATCACAAGAGAGGAAAACTACACAAAAGACATAGATTTGCATTCATAACTAGTTTAGGATCAGATATAAACTAAATATGCAAATATAACAAAACATCATTGATATACAAGCATATAGGAGAAACTCAAATAGCTTTATTGATATGATAAGAAAGTCCAAGAGGAGATACAACCAAGTGAGTCCCGACCCAGCATCTACCTCCCAGCAAAGGAATCCCTTCCTCTCCTCCAACAAAGCATAAATCACCCAATATACTAATCTCAATCTCAAACCAACAACAATTCTCTGCAAAGTACAAAATTCCAGCCTCCTAAACCTCTGGGTGAGAGATCCATATATAGATGTAAGCAGAGAGGATGAGTCAGCTTATGTTTTGACTTGTGGCTTCTCTCCGTCAGTTCTTTCTTCCACTTGGAGGTTGAGAGCCTCTTACTCATCACTAGTCGAATTCATTCAGGCAAGTGTCATTGGAGAAGATTCTGGAAGCTTCCAGGGTCTTTCCACCTTGTTGAATGAGCTTGCCATTTGTCATTTCTCGCTCAGCGCACCCTGGTAGTGCTTCCACCTGCGTTGCAACGCACCTAGCCAGTGTAGCCTCTGCATTTCAATGCAGGCAGCTAGTGGAGCCTCTGAATTGATCCTGATTTGACTAGTTTTGGGCAGTTTTTGGTGGAGAACTTCTAGGAGAAGCTGTCATTGGTTGACCTTGTTCCTTTAGGGGTAGGAACAACTCTTTTAGGGACTTTGGATCCCTTGGATTATGGACATTTCATGCTCAATGCTGTAAGGCACAAAAATGTCTATAACAGTTGCCCCCTAAAGTATGAGGTCGTTTATCGGGTGAAATGCTTTATTAGGAGGATCCGAAGTTCTTCCAATGCTGGGAGGAGACCTGTAATAAGATACAATACAATACATTATTTTTCATACTGCTTTCATGATCTAGCTGAGGCGGGCATTCCCATGCTTAGCTTTATAAATCCATTTTTCTGTACATAGAACAGACAATCGTCTGATGATTTTGATGAAATCATCATCCTTTTGGTAGGATGATTATCTGCTGCAATGCTATACATGTCAATGTCTTTATTTTTCCTGAATATATATCGCAGCCCGGATGGATGAAACTAGATCCGGGGTCTTCAATCTCGTCTGATCTTCACTCTAAGTACAAGTCGATCCATGTGAGAAATGTTCTGAAGTCGAACATGGAAAGACATCGCTTGATTACCAGTCAATGATGTAAACTGTTAACAAGCGCGAGAGGAATCACCGATAATGATAATGACCCTCAAGGTACTGCAGTACAATTCACGTGGTGTGAATAAAGGACTTGGTGTCGAACACCACGCAAAATCTTTCGGTCGAAGGTCATTGATGTATACCTGTCGTCGGAAGCGAGAAACTTGCCATTGAGGTATGCAAGCTTCAAAGTACTGAAGGGGGTGTTCCTAGATCAACTTCTTGGATAATGAGCTGATGTCGACAAGAAGCGATCCGTCAAAGGAGGGCCTTAATGTATCCAACATCAGTGACATGGAACGGAGCAAGTGATTTTGATGGAGGTGAAAACGATCTGATGATATATGGTTCAGGGTGGCGGTCATGAAAGGATGAAGGATAATGTATGGTAGTGGATGGGACACGGTTGACTTCTTTGGATGACTTCTCTTGAACATATCGACGACACTTGTGTGATGGATCGGTAGCATTTACCCCAAAGGTGGATGGTATGGCGAGACCATGGCGATGTGACCGGTGAATGAAACAACCCAACCCGACTCAGGCACGGAGTGGAAGTGTCATGTTCAAGAGCGACTTGCTACCAATAAAAGTTCTTTGAGTTTCTTCCCAATTTTCCCCAGTCATTTTTGACCAATACCTCTTTATTTTTGTCAAGCTTGAGGAGGATAAAATATGCTTGTTCTATAATTTTCCCTTCGGGCAAACCCATCACTATGTTTTAACGAGCCTAGCGATAGTGAAACTCGTTCTCGTCTAAAGACAAGTTTGTCGCTATTAATGTTTTTTAATGAGTCTAACGACAAAGATAACTCGGTCCTTTTCATTTTTAGAGAGTCTGAAAAGGTACGTAAAGATAACTCCGGAAGTCCTTTTTCGTCATCTAATCCCTTAAGTCCGAAAAAGTATAAAACAATACAGAAGGGATGAGTTTTCGATAGTTTTAACGAGCCGAACAAAACAAGCGCTCGATGTTTTTGTGCAATAATCCCTCAGGTCCAAAAAGATTAAAATCTAGAGGAGGGATAGCACTTCCGGTCGCTTTAACGAGCTGGAAGGCCAAAGCTCGGCAATCTTTTCATACTTTACGAGTCAGATGAAAAGAGCTTAAAGGAGACTCGTCTTTTGAGGAACGAGTGATGAAACGGGTTAGCAGCTAATTCCAGGTAATGGTTGGAATTTTCCAATCACGGCAGTGTCACAAGGATGGCTAGTGAAATCACTCTTCACAGCTGTTCCTCAAAATGGGTAAACAATCAAATGGAGATGAATGATCAGCCAATTGAAAAGTGGAGGTGACGGTGCAAACACGACCAAGGCTTTAATGGCTGATAATGTTACATTCACGGTGGTTATTTACCAAAGGATAGTTCATTTTTTAACGAGCTTAAAGGCGGATTGAAACACTTGCTCGGTCTTACGTTTATTTTTTAACGAGCATGAACTATGTGTTAAAACTGCTCAATCTTATGTTTATTTTTTAACGAGCATGAACTATGTGCTAAAATTGCTCGATTCCAGTCATATGATAAGAATGTCTCATTTAAGATGCCATTTTTTATGGAGCTTGCGCCTTACAAAGCTTTGCTCCGGAATCCTTTCGTTATGCAAGTTTGGAAACGACTAATCCTACGAGTTTAAAGGGTTAGACCTACAGGTTTAAAGGGAGGACCTAAAAATTTAAAAAATAAATAGTCGCCCCTTGCTTGCACTCCAAAAGGTTTGCATGCCCCCAGGTATAAAGTACGATTTCAAGGTTACCCCTCAATTTGCAGATAAAACATTTGTTCTACCAGGAAAGGCCTACCTCTTTCAGGTTACCCAAAGATTGTCTCATTTGCGCAGCAAACAAAACACTTCTTCGGCGATGTCTACCGAGATAAACAAAGGTGAATGACGACGCCCGCCGATTCACATAACTTTGACAAAATAATCTTATTCTAGAACAACCCCTCTTCCAATCACGGACGGGGTATGGACTAGTCATATTCTCCCGCGGAAACCTACCCTATACCCAAAGTTTTCCTGCCGAAGCAGACCAGGACGCATGCCCCCTGGGTTCCAATCATATCCTTCTGAATCACTCGCGCTCATCGGGAGGACGGACTGTGGGTTGAGACATTTCTTACGTGAAGAGACCATTTAGGGATGGTATATGACTATTTGCGATGCGTGATCTGGGAAACGAAAGCTGGTCCATGAGCTTGACCACTCTTCCTTCGTGCGGAAAACACATTACTCCAAAGAGTGAGGAGACGATGGCTCCCATGCAATATATATAATCTCGTCCAAGGAGTAGGTTATAATCCAAGGGTCCTTGAACGACCATTATGTTCATTTGAACGGTCTTCCCTTTCAATGTGATAGGCACATTGGGGAGGATCCCTAAAGGTCGACTGGTTCCTTTATCGAAGCCTATCAGATTTCTCATTTCAGGCAAAAGCGCTGGCGAACCAAGCGCTTTCCAAGCAATAGAGGAAAGGATACTCACAGATGCCCCCTCATCAATGATGGTGCCAGCCATTACCATTCTGTATATTTGAACGATAATTCGGAATGGTATGCTTGCTGGCAACCGGGGTCTGCCTAGTTGGTTCCAGTCGAAGGATACAACTAGGTTGCTTGGTGGTGGGACCGAGTAGACGGCCGGATATCGCTCTGACGAACTTCCTTCCTGCGATAAAGGAATGGGTGCATTACCCCCGTGTTCATCGGAGTCTGTGTTGATGAAAAGAATCTGGATGGTGTCATCCTTATCCTCTTCAGTGACTGTATCATTCGAAGATAAATCCTCTGAAGGCAAGACCGGGTCAACTGCCGCCTCGACCTTTTGACTTTCGTCTGGTATGGATTCAGTCGGTTTATCCTCAATGATAGACGCTTCAGCTAACCACTTGAGCGGGCCAGGTGGATTCTCAACTAAAGAAGGACTTGGCAAGATTTTTTTATATCCAGGAGGAAGTCGTAACGGTGAAACTGGACGATCTTCCAAGACTCTTTTAGCCTCGTCTAAGAAGGGACAACAGTGGAGGGTATGGTTGCCTTCGCACAGTCTACAGGGAGGTCTAGCCCTCCCTTTTTGTCCAGGAACTTCACTTTCGCTAGTTGACGGTGTATTTTCAACATGGCTATCAGAGGTTGATGACACCGGATTGTGCAAACGAGGAGACCAGTCCCTTAGTATCCGAGGGATGCAGGGAAAATCTCTGTGAAAGTGGTCTCCCTTGCAAATGATGCATGGCGATTTAGGCCTGGTCGGTGCTGTGTGCGGATTTTCATCAAACGACACTTGTTTTCCCTTATTTTCCTTTGGCTCCTTCTTCTTTTTCTCTTTCTTCTTCTTTTCCTTCTTCTCCTTAGGAACTTGGTTTTTAGATTTACTAGTTCCGTCACGCAAAGAGGAAGGAAGAGAGGAAGAATTATAGGAAGTAGAAGGTTGGTGGGAAATTCTGGACTCGTCTAATTGTTGATTCAACTGTTCAGGAATAATGGTGTTCTGAACGACATTGGTTGAGAAGAGCCAGACCGGCAGGCCAATTGTCAGTCCTGGAAGCGACAATGTGGCAATATGGGGTGCACCAACATCTCCCCAAGAGGAGAAGGGACTAGGATTTCCACTAAGGGGAATTCCTCGGTTGGTGGGTTCCATTTTCTCAACCTAAAGATCAACACAGGAAAAAGGGGGCGATTGTTCCGTTTAAAATAAATTTTAACGACGCTTAGACACAACTTGCTTTTTCAATTTTAAAGAGTCGAGAAAAAGCTAAAGATGACTCTAGCCTCCTTCGATTTTTAATGAGCCTGAAGTGACAAGTGCTCAGATGGACCTTTTCCATTAAGGAGTCTAAAAAGGAACGAAAGGGACTGCTCTGGAGTTCTAGGTAGAGGGTGTGCCAAACTTTTCGCAAAACCACAGAATACTTTTTAAGGTACATGCGGTCAATCTTCCCGAATGCTGTGTTCAATGCATTGCGATCAGTAGGGCGGCCGACACGGCTTCCTATGGATAAAGGTTTTATGCCTATAGGGGTCTCCCAATATATACTCGACGGTACATGGGAGCACAGTCCGTACTGGAACTTATCGTCTCTCAGGAGGAATCACCCAACCATCAGTCAGGCGACCAGTGACCAGGTTTTACGACGCCAGAACACGTCTCTAGCCTAGACCTCTATGTTGTGCATTAAGTTACATAGCGTTGTTAAGTTCATTCAATTTATTTTAGGTTGATCTTTCTTGGAAGTTTGCCTTTTTGGATCACCACGAGATGTATGATACAATTCCTAAATGCAGTCTAAAGATGATAAGCAAGCTTTTATATCTTTTCAACAATGAAAATCTTAGCTACAAGGGGAAAAGAAAGACACCATCTTTTCTCAAAGAGCATAGAGCACACAGTAATGCACTTTTTCCTAAATCAACATACAAACTGTCAAAATGCAAATGCACATATGCATGTATTTGTTTTCAATTTCTTAATATTGATGCCTAAAAAGAAAGCTGTTGTACAAATTTGAATTCGATTTCAAGTGAAAAACACAAACAAGTTCCTTTTTCGAAATCAAAAAGACGATTACGACACTTTATGATTTACTTGTTTTGACACTTGAAATGCATAAATTCAAACCAAAAGACAAAAGTAAAAGCTAAATCAACTGTGAATAGCAAACAAACTCACTCCTAAGATCAAAACGACACTTATGACAGGTCTAGATCTAAGGGCAACAGTATGACTAGTTTACTTTTGTAATGGGAAACTGCAAATGATGTAAAAAATACACAAAGAACAAATACAGTTTCTTTATACAACTGAGGCGGAATTGAGGCAAAGAAAAGGGGTTTCAGATAGGTACACACACTGATAACAGGCTGCAAAAACAGAGATAAAACTGAGCAAAAGGAAGCAGGGAACCACAGCTGCACAAGGCAAAGGCTGATCAGCGCACCCTCAGCACAGAGAAACTGAACTTCAGCGCAGGTAGCCTTCACGGGACCTGCGTTGAAATGCAGAACCTCTTCACAGAGTCTGCGCTGAAGCAGAAACGAGAATTGTTTCTGGGTTCTGGGTCACGGTTTGCAGTTTAATCTACAGTTTTTGGCCGGATAAAAGCTATCAATTAGGTACAATTAGAGGGATGATTTAAAGGAGGACTAAGATCTATCACAAAGGGCTGTTAGAGCATTTTTGGATCAGGTGTTCAGATCATAAACAGGCCCAGTGAATGGACTAGAGTAGCAGATCTCTACTTTGCATTTGAAAATGGCAAATGCAGTTCGATTCGGCACTCTTGAGTTTATGAGATGAACAACAATAGAAACACAAATAAACTAACAAGATACTCTCCCCAGCAGAGTCGCCAATTTGTTGTTGGGAAAAGTATCCAATTCGGAATGCCCCTATCCCACTCTAAGGTGTGATAGTGCCTTAGCAACAAACAAGGAAAACTATCTGAGTATTCTTCTTTATGAAATGTAAATGGAGAAGAAGGATCTAACTAACCTGTGTCTTTTGCTAGCTTGTCGATCCAATCACTCTCCTCTTTTGCTTGTTTCCCGATGCCTGCTCCTTCACTGGTCCAGCTTCACCAAGTTCCTGCAAGATCACAAGAAAGGAAAACTACACAAAAGACATAGATTTGCATTCATAACTAGTTTAGGATCAGATATAGACTAAATATGCAAATATAACAAAACATCATTGATATACAAGCATATAGGAGAAACTCAAATAGCTTTATTGATATGATAAGAAAGTCCAAGAGGAGATACAACCAAGTGAGTCCCGACCCAGCATCTACCTCCCAGCAAAGGAATCCCTTCCTCTCCTCCAACAAAGCATAAGTCACCCAATATACTAATCTCAATCTCAAACCAACAACAATTCTCTACAAAGTACAAAATTCCAGCCTCCTGAACCTCTGGGTGAGAGATCCATATATAGATGTAAGCAGAGAGGATGAGTCAGCTTATGTTTTGACTTGTGGCTTCTCTCTGTCAGTTCTTGCTTCCACTTGGAGGTTGAGAGCCTCTTACTCATCACTAGTCGAATTCATTGAGGCAAGTGTCATTGGAGAAGATTCTGGAAGCTTCCAGGGTCTTTCCACCTCGTTGAATGAGCTTGCCATTTGTCATTTCCCGCTCAGCGCACCTTGGTAGTGCTTCCACCTACATTGCAACGCACCTAGCTAGTGTAGCCTCTGCATTTCAACGTAGGCAGCTAGTGGAGCCTCTGAATTGATCCTGATTTGACTAGTTTTGGGCAGTTTTTGGTGGAGAACTTCTGGGAGAAGTTGTCATTGTTTGACCTTGTTCCTTTAGGGGTAGGAACAACTCTTTTAGGGACTTTGGATCCCTTGGATTATGGACATTTCATGCTCAATGTTGTAAGGCACAAAAATGTCTATAACACATACCATCCCAGAAACTCAGTCATTCATAAAATGTTGCTTCTTGTATCCATGTTTACTTACTAGCCTAAGATCAATATTTCATTGTTAGTCATCTCAAACCATTTTTGTTTACGTATTCACTGAGCGTGACTTAGAGAGAGCCCTCTCCTATGCTAGTAGGGCTAGATACCAGACTAAGCGTGGTTTGTGGTTACCCTGAATTTTGCCTTCCTTCAACCTAAGGCAGATTTAGGTGCTAACAGATACTCTGTATTCAAACTTCATTTTATCATAATATAAAGTTCATGTGGCAAATGATTGGTTAAAGAGCATCTTTTACTAGCTAGTAGTCTAGCCAAACTAGTTACAAAGGGCCCCTGCACTGGGGGAGGTTCCTTTTATTGTTGTTTTTAGTTCAATTTGCATTACTCTATTTTCAGCAAATTTGTTTTCTAATTAGGATAATATTTCATTCCAGTTTTTATCACTAGCATAGAGATAATTCACAATTGTGTAGCCTTGCTCTTCTAAAATATTTCATGGAGAAAAAATAACTTTGTTTCGAAATTGAATTAATACATAGTTGCTTAGTTTTTCTTAGTGTTTTGTCATTCATTTCCTTAGAAGAGAATTGCAATTAACTTTGTTAATGGATGTTTTCCAAAGCCATTTAAAGATGATGATGATCCTAAACTAAATGGTTAAATGTCTAATTCATACTACGATTGAAATTACTCAGTACATTTTTATTAGCTTCCTAGGAACTTAAGAACTAAGGCATAATTTACTTTTTACACAACACTTCAAGAGGGTAATGCTTCACATTTGAATGTTGGAGACAGTGAAAATTGCATTAGTTGTTTACAGTTATTTTTACATGCTTTCACCTTTTTGCTTTCAGATTCTCACTTAGTTGCATACTCTGCTTATTTTTTTAGGACGTTAAAGTACAGATAGTTTCTTATACTCCATATCATGAAGATCATACTTCATAATTGAATGCTAAAGTAATCAGAAGTACTTTAATTGATTTCATTTTCTATCTTTACTTCAAAAAAACACTGCAATTTCATTTCTGGTTTTAAGAATTAGATCCATGTATTAGGACTAATGATAAAATAAGATAGATACTTTATTTTCCAGATTAAGTTCTAACTAGCCAATAGTTTTTTGGGTTTAGAGAATTAGATGAACTTAGGAACATTTTTTTAGATCCATTTAAATCTTCTCATAGTTTTAGGTTGAACATTTGTAGACATCAAAGAAGAAACCCCCCCAAAACAACATGAAACACAAAACAATGAAGTAAGAAAAGGTTAACTAAGCACATATAGTGCACCACACTTCATCAGTTTAAAAACCTCAGTTGATAATTTATGCAAGCAATTTATGACACTAAATTGACTAGACATTTTGGCATCATTTCTAGGGAATTATAATTAGGTAACCTCATCTCTTACAACAAAAAAATGATATGCATCGAGAAAGAGACTCTAGGGGTAGATTCATAACTAGAGGTAGGAGTTCAATTCCTACAACACCACTTACTCCACCAAGACTAGGAAGAGATATAACTCCATCTCAAACTCATATTCCACATTTTACTAGCCATAGAATTCCTGAAGTTTTAAGGTCAGAAGTTCAATTAAGAGGATCTCCTACTTCATCCACTGAGGTAGTCCTAGAGGAAGAAAACCTTGGATATCCAACAGAAGGAGTAACCTTTTTCACCTCTACAGGGGAAACATATTTTAGCTGAAGAATTACAAATTCCTAGTGGAGAGGAAGAAAGAGAACCCTTCTTCAATACACCATTAATAGAAGAACCAGACGAAGAGGAATTAACCTTGCAAGTTGAATCCTATATTAGCTGTGAAGAATCTATAATGGCAGGAAGAGAAGGAGAATAAGAGGTTATAAATGGAGAAAATTTACTATTTGGAGGAGGAAGAGGTGGAGGGAATAGGGAAGTTGATAATTCTTTTGGATTCACTATTGTTGATGAAAATACAGATGCCACAATGAAAAATATGTCACCTTCTGTCCTCCCAAATTTCCATGGATTAAACTGTGAAGATCCTGAAACCTTTTTACTTGAATTTTAGGTCTCGTGCAGAACCTAGGATTATTTACAAGACTCTCAAAAACGTAAGTTGTTTCCTTCAACATTAAAAGGATCTACTTTAAAATGGTTCATGGGGTTGCTCACTTAGTCTATTAGGATATGGAATGACATGAACAAAGAACTTTTGGAAAGGTATTTGAATTATTGCAGGCCTATCAATCACAAGGATGAAGTGTTTAAAATGATGCAAAAAGAAGATGAAAATTTGGAGGATTTAATTGAAAGATTCAACTATAACATAAAAAGAGCAAAAATGGAGAACTTAGATCAGGATACTTTAAAATCTCTTTTATTAAAATCCATTAGAGATTAGTGGATAGACATCCTTAATATGATGGGGAAGGGAGATATCTCTCAACTCCCATTAAATGACATTGGAGAATTATGTATTCATATCTCAAGAGGAAAAGCCAAAACTAGGAAAGGTCCAAGAGATCCTTCTCTTACTAGAGTGAATAAATCTACAACTGGATCAGTGAGTAGGGGAAAAATTGGAAACATGATTGATGAATTTAAAATATATATTCTAGGGAGCCTTAGTGAACAGATAGAAACCCTTAAGATACAAAACAAGGAGAAAGTTGAGACTGATGCTTCAACTATTTTATGTCCCAAATGCAGAAAGAAGCATGCTTTAAGAGAATTCCCTTTGGATGCAAAAATAATAGAGACTTGTGTGATTTGTTCAGAAAACCATGAAACCTGTCCTTCAATTATTGGTTTTAAGGTTGTTTTTCAAGAAGAAACAACTTCAAATCCAACAGAATCTCTTTGCTTTATCTCTAGAAGACCTTGGCAGGGGCCACAAACCCAAGGTTTTAACAACTAAATGTATAATCATCCTCCACCAAATTGGAATTCTTGGTAGCAACCTTGGCCTCAACTGCAATCTCAATCTCAATTTCAACCTTAGGCTCGAGGTATGCAAAACCCCTATGGAATATTCTCTCAATACAATCAATATCCTCCATCATATCCAAACTATCCTCCCCAACAAATTCCTCAACAAAATCAACAACCTCAACATCAAAACCAAAATTCTCAACTTTCACTACCATTCCCACAGAGACCAAATTAGCTACCTACCCAACCATTACCAGACCCCAACAATAAAAATTCCCAAATACCTATATGGTGGAAGGACAACCATTTCCAACCTATATGATCACTCCTCTAGATCTCAGTGATGTCCAACTAATATCTGGGAGTATATTAGAAAAGAAAAAGCCTTCTGTAGTTATTCAAGAACAAGAAATTTTTGAGGAAGATTCTCTACAGCCAAATAAAAGTTTTGAAGAAGGAACATCTCTTCAAAACCAAATCACTGAAAATGAAAAATAAAAAGAACCAATAAACTCAACTCCTATCATAGAGCAACCATCAATATCTACTTCTACACCTCCTTTTCCTAAAAGATTACAAATTGATAGAGGGGTAGAAAAACATATTATGTTTCCTTATTACGATTTTCTAGATGAATTGAAAAATGTCTGTATCAAAATCCCTTTGTTACAAGCCATTAAGCAAATTATAATTCTAGCTAGAACAATAAGGGAGTTGAGCATGAAGAAACCAGGAAGAAAAACAAAAGAAGTAAAAAGAATTCAACTTGTAGGAAAAATAGCAGACATAATGATGGGAAAATTTTCCATACAAAAATATTTAGATCTAGGAAGTCCAGTTGTAAAAACACATATAAATCGAGTTGAAATTCTGAATACATTGATTAATTTAGGAGCAACAATAAACATCATGATCAAACAAACCATGGAACAACTCAAGCTTCTTAATAACTTTGGAGTAATAGATATTATTGATGAGAACAATCCATATCTCGCACTTCTTGGAATTGATTGGGTTATCAACATGAATGGGGCGATCAATTTGAAGAAGCACACAATGTTTTTTGAAAGGATAGCACTCCGCATGGTAGGACCATTTGACACTGTAGAAGGACTGCGCTATACTAAACTGGTTCATGACTATGAGGAAAGCGATGATGATTTGGACTAGATCTATAAGATAATAGTGTGAGACCTAGATTGGGTTAATTCGACAGCCGATGGACGAATTTCATGGGACCACGAAATCTCCTGTACATCGGATTGAGATGAAGAATTGGAGCATTGGTAGAATAGGTTACATGAAGTATTTAAACTGCATTGGAATATGATGACTAAATCATTGCGTTGTGTATCATCCAAGGTAAGAAGTTTTCCTATGGAATACATTATGCCTATTCTACACACACCGACTTTCACCATAATGGCATACTACAGAGCCTTAGAAGAAAGGTTGACATGACTAACAAAGCTCGAGGAAGATAGGTTTTTGGCTGGATTCCATCAGCAAGTCCAGAAGGGATGTGAAAAATATTGGCATGATCGGTACATCAAAATGAACACCTTCAAGGTAAATGAATTTCTTTTATTATATGAAAGTAAGTTTGATAAGTTTCCAAGAAAATTTTAGATGCACTGTCTGGGGCCATATGTTATCAGAGATATTACAGATGGTGGAGCACTTTAGCTCTCAAATTTGAATGGAGATCCATTTCCAGGAAGGGTAAATTGAAGCTGATTAAATCCATACACTGGGGATCCGTCCCAATGACTACATGGACGGTAGCACAGTCTTAGTGCTTCAGGCAGTTGCAAGGAGGTGTGGAACTATAAACTACACTGCCCAGTTTGAAGAGTTGCATGACAAGGGGGCTGCATGAAAATGAATCATGTCACAGTACCAGAAGAAGCATGAAGGGAGTTGTGCTATAGGTGGAGAGACCATGCAACATAGACAAAAAGTATCTGTTACAATGACTATTCATGATTTGACTGTCAGAAGCTGTTTAAGAGGAGCGGGGGCACAACATTTAAGGCATTTAAGGCTAAATTTAAGAGTGAACTCTTTGGAAATATTGCACCAATTCAACATAAATGGATGGATTTTGGGGGAACGGTCAAATTTGAATTCAAATTTGCCTATAAATTATGCATGGCTGTCCCACGAAAAACACTTTGCATTCTTAGAATTTTAGTGTTTAATTGTCGATTGTTTATGAATTCTCTGGTTTATAGTGATCTGGTTACTATTTTTGTATTTGATAAGTTACCTAAGGAAACCTAGCAGTTCATTCTCAACACAATGTTTGGGCCAGGAGAGACTGCTAGTACTGGAGGGGTTGTCAACTCTGAAGGAGATGCTCTAGTTTTATGAAACTAGCACACAAAAATATAGAAAATATAGATCAACACCTTAGAAATAAGCCTCTTCGAGGGGCAAACCTCCTTTACATTACACAAATGAACAATTTTTAGATGATACAAATGAAAAGACTTCCTTTCTATATATAGGAGTCTAAGGGGTCATAATATAATTAGATCCGGCATAACAATAATAATGTAAGGGCACAATAATAACAATAGTGGGCTTCTATGGGGCACAATAATAACAATATGGGGACTACATGGGCACAAAAATATAACAAGGGGGTCGCACTAATAACAATAAGGGGTTACACTAGTAGTATAGGGACCTAACATGCCCCTCTGCTTCAAAAAGTGTTGTCCTCAACGCTTGAGTAGTTCTTGATGCTCCTGTATAAAATTATTGTCCTCCCATGTGGAATATTCAGTGGGTAAGTTCTTCCACTTGATGAGATACTCTAAAATTAATTGATTTTGTAGCTGTCAGGTTCTTGTTTTTGTGACTACTCTAGGCTCGAATATGATTTTTCCTTCCTCATCAAGTTCTGGAAATATTGTTTGAACTGGGATCTTCTGCAGCTTTTGAATGAGTAGCCACACTTCTTCGTCCTTCTTCCATTCATACCTTGTTTCATTTATCCAATCTAGTTGGATAATATAAATGGCACAGAAAAATGCTTCCACATCCTCACCCTTTCTTGAGAGTGCATCTGCCACAACATTTTGCTTCTCTTTTTTGCAGATGATTTCAAAGTCATAATCCAACATCTTCGTGACCCATTTTTTTTTCTCTTCATAGAATAATCTTAGTTCTAAAAAGTATTTAATACTATCATGATCCGTTTTTACCTTCAAGTGTCTTCCCATTAGGTAAGGTCTCCATTTCTTAAGTGCGTGTAGTATTTCCAACATTTCCTTCTCATAAATAGCTTTCTTGAGGGACATTTGTTTGTATCTATGTAACCATAAAAATACCCAATCGCGTACATCAAAACTTCTTTCACTACAATGTTGATATGCCTGTTGTTTCATGCGATTCTTCACCAAAGTGGCATTATCCTTTAAAAGTTGGAGAACTTGTTGTTGATGCTCGATGTGATCTTTCACTGCTTGAATCTTTTTCTTCTTGATATGTCCTTTTATATTGAGAGTTTGAGGAGTGGTAATTTCTTCCAATGCATTAGAAGATATGGTCAGATTCATTTCTTGATGCTCGATGTGATCTTTCACTTCTTGAACATTTTTCTTCTTGATATGTCCTTCTATCTTGATAGTTTGAGGACTGGTAATTTCGGCCAATGCATTACAAGATATGGTTGGATTCATTTCTTCTTTCTTGATGTGATATTTCACTTCTTGAACCCTTTTATTCTTGATATGTCCTTCTATCTTCAGAGTTTGAGGAGTGGTAATTCTTACCAATGGTTTACAGGATATTGTCAGATTCATTTCTTCTTTCTCTGGGGTTGGTTCCTGGTCTCCTTTTCTTTTGATGTTTCTTGATCCTTTTCATCCTCCTCTTCATAATCTATGTAAAGTAATTTATTCTCAGCACACTTATGACCTTTAATGCATTTGCTATCACAATTGTAACAAAGCCCTTTTTCTTTTTTTTCTTCCAATTGTTGTGGTGTAACCCTTGTAGGTTATGGAAGGCTAGGAGAAACAACACTTCCATCTTTATAGTTGTGAGGGGTAGACTTCCTTTTTTCCATAATTTTGCTTTCAACTTTGTAACAAATCCCTTTTGATATTTTTTCTTCCAATTGTTGTGGTGTTGTTCTAAAGAAGGTTTTTCTCTTTGTATCCTCATAATGTGCTATCATTTCCTCCATGAAAATTGACCACATAACCAGTTGTTTATGAGAAAAAAGCCCTTTATACCATAAAAATTGATTTGATTCTAAATATGAAGATACAATACATAGCTTTTGTAATAGTGGTACACCATGTAGATCAAAATATTGCTCCATCTATAGTATCAAATTTATCTGATCCTTGACATCAAATTTCCTCATATCACCTTTTCTTAATTTTAGGATCTTGATCTTGAAATAACTATAACTCTGTAATTTCAAATCTCCAGGTTCTAAAATTTCTTCCTGAGGTATCCCTCTATGTCCTCTTTCCAATGCTACCAGTCTTATCGAAGTTAGATTCTACAAGAAAGAGTTATGCACAATCTTCCAAGATGACCTGATTATATACCCTTTCAGAAGAACCAACTTTTATGAAGTGCCATGTGTCACTGTTTTGACCTTAGGATCTCAAAAATATATATAGGAAACTACATTCTATCCTCTTTCTGTAAATTTTTACTAAATTTCAATCTGATACTCAAACCAAAAGTTATGACTATTTTCCCCAGGTCACCTGTTTGGAATGTAATTTGAGAGTTTGCAAAAAGGCTAACTTCCTTAGATCATATCTCCTCAAATATAGCACAAAAAACTCTAAAATTTGGACCTGAGGTTCGGAACTATTGCAAACCAAATGGGTCTTTTTTTAGCGTCTGAAATATCGCAGGAAAAAATTTATAGTGAAAAAACCACGATGACCTGTTTGGAGTAGCGAAACTCTAGAATCTAAAGCTCTAATATCAAATGTTATGAAACCAGCTCACAAAAAGATAGAAAGATAGATCAACACCTTATAAATAGGCCTCTTCGAGGTGGCAACCTCCTTTACATTACAAAATGAATAATTCTTAGATGATACAAATGAAAAGACTTCCTTTCTATATATAGGAGTCTAAGGGGTCATAATATAATCAGAGCCGACATAACAATAATAATGTAAGGGCACAATAATAACAATAGTGGGCTTCTTTGGGGCACAATAATAATAGTATGGGACTACATGGGCATAACAATCTAACAAGGGGGTTGTACTAATAACAATAAGGGTTTACACTAGTAGTATAGGGACCTAACATCTAGAGGTGATGAGCATGGAGACTTGAAATGCAGTTCCTATGTTGTCGAGGTCACGTAGGTAGAAGCCAACGCTAGTGAGGGAAGTCCCCAAACCTAAGAAGGAAAATTAGAAGAAGACCATGCCGGTGCATGAGTCACCAAGGAAGCACGCAGCCACCCAGGCTTAGAAGAGAGACAAATTGAGCGTGAAATAGAAGGGAAAATTGGTGGACTTCTAGGCTGAAGAGGGCATGGAGGACATACAAAACGAGGGGATGGATCCAATATCCAATTTGCCGGATTACATCCCTTTGTGAAAGGGTAAAGTGAAGGTCCCTAAGGACCCATATGAAAGACAATTCCTCATTAATACACCCCTACTATAGGAGAATATCACTTTTGAAGGACCGCACTTGGTGCGGATTCCCCATCTCAGGCTGGAATATTGGGATTTGGTAGACCATGAGAGGTTACCCCACTTGGAAACATAAACTTACATGAAGAGGGTGTTCTACAAAGAATCATGTACCACTGCGTTGGAGCTGGTAGAGTGGATTCACAGAGTGAATCAGTCGGGGTTTCCGAACCTATTATGGGTTCCCCACTACCACCGCTCTAACATTAATTTGATTTTGATCAAGCAGTTGCTAACCATGGTGCATAATGAGTATTTGTGGCTAAGTGTTCCAATCCCCATCATTGATATGCTTATCCATCGTCTAATGCTATTGCCACACTTAGGGTTGAATTTGGTCAAGGATTTTGGCAGAAAGATGAGCGAGCACGACCTCGCGGTGAAAATGAAGGATAATTCAATATTAAGAAGAAGTTGTGTGGGTACTCTATAAACTCGATCATTGATCTCGTGGTGAAGGTTTCCACACACATCCTTGTGGGAATCATTATGTGAAAATACCATGTAGACGAGGTTCCGGCGGCAATGACTTCTTTGGTTGCCCAGTTCGCGGAGGGTATATAGTTCAACTGGGTGCGCTACCTTTGTATCGAGATCCTTAGGAACTATCGAGAGTCACAGGATAAGAGAAAAAATTTCCACTATTCATGGTTGTTTCTCTCCATTGTGCTCATCACTTGGCATCTACCGGAGGAGAGTCAGTTTCCTCCTGTGGATAAGGATTTGCCGGAGGCTGCAAATTTGCATCTCTTTGGGCCACAAAAGATGTTGCATGGGTCACACAAGACAAAGTCTTTTGGGTGCTGATGGAGGCAAGCATTCAAATTGGCCATCAACCAAAAGGCGTAGTTGTCACCAACTGTGTTTGAACAACTTTTAGGGTACGCAAGTTCAAAGCTCACTTCCATCACGTATACATCTAGGTGCAAAAGGATCTGCAACAAAATTGGTTTGACCTACCCTACCTGGCTACATATGAATCTATTAAGGAATTCATCAAGCACTGGATGACAGAGTGGCACTCTCCATTCGATCTGGCCATAGGTACTAGCAATTTTGTGAAGAAGAAAAAGAAGGAAGTGGCCAAGCAGAAGGTTCAGCATTTGGTTGAGAAGCAAAAAAAGAGGCCAAGGAGAAGACCCAAGTGGAAGTCGAGCGCGCCACGAAGAATTAGGGCGAATAGGAGGAGTGTGGATCTGAGCGTAGCGATAAGTCTCCTTCACACCAAATGGAAGAAGAGCAGTCATAGCAAGGCAGTGGTTGTCAGGATGAGCAGAGCACTCACTTCCAGGTCAAAATATATAGAGAACAAGGAAAGGAAGGACCACAGAAGAATTCAAAGCCGACAAAGCCATCACTGAATCCGATAACTTTAATAGATAGTGACCTGGACGAGATAGGAGACAAGGTGCACGATACTAGAGTAGAACTACTGCAGAAGTTGAGAAACAACAACAACAAGCATTGAGCACCATTTAGAAGGATCTGTGTGAGCTGTAGATTCAGACAAATATGATCCAGTAGGTGATGAGCCCTAGAAATGGGTAATTATATGGGCTCATTTGGCCTTCTAACTCAGATTAATCCACCATTATCATTATTTTATTGCATGTTTTTAATTATATTTATGCTAATAGAGTGAATTGGGTTAGTCATTATGCCATGAAATCTAATGTGTGCTTTATGCAAATTTTTGGTAAATTTTGGGACAAAGTCAAAGGATTAATATGCATTTGGTAGCTAATATTTAAGGAAAACAAGGGAGAGGATTTGTAGAAGGGTGTCCCCCTCATTTATGACCCCTAAGCTCAAATCCTCCTTCAGGAAACTCAGAGCACAACAACCACATTGATGCATCAAAGGGGTGGTCGATCAAGTGAAGAAGAATTGTTGTCTATCTCTAGTCTTGGGAGCCGAGCCTCCTTGATTTTAGGAGAGTTGTTGGAGGCTCTAGTTGTATAAATATGAGGGCTTAGGTGCTCAATATTTTAGTTGGATGTTAGTCTGAATTCTCGCACTTTTGTTGTAGTTCTTGCTCAACTCATTTTGAGCTTATTTTTGTGAACAGTTTATGTAATGTGACTTTTATTTTGATAATGGAGATGACATATTTTCTAAGATAGCACTGATTTCTTCTAGAGAGCTGAAGCTCTTGGGCTAGGGCCCAACCCAAGCTACCCAACACCTCTTTCTTTGTACTTATATGTTTTTTCTTCAGTTCATGAATTAATTTTTGTTAGACAGATTCATTTCCCTTTGATTAGAATAGGTTGCTTTGGTTGGTTTACATAGTTGTTTCCATTTCAGTTGTTGAAGTAGGTTAAATAGTGGTAATATAAAGATACAAAAAGGCCATCAACAGATTCTGACCTCCTTTCCTCCTTTGGAGATCTTGAATTGAGGTCAAGATCTGCTTGTTGCCACTAAAAACATAGTTTTGCTTTCCCCATGCAATTTCTAGTGTTACAGTTTGATTCAGAGGTTAATGTTTTGCTTCAGATCCATTTTTCCATGCTCATTTATGTTTCTAAAATAGGTCTCTTTACCTGCTTTCTTGTTCATATAGCACTGTTCAACAATTTATGTTTCTAGGTCAGAATTTAGGTTAACATAAGAGATAACTCTGTTCTTTTGATACAACTAGTTCTTTTATTACTCAATTTTAGTATCTATATGTGTAGCTCTATTACAACGCACCTCTACTCATGATACATCAATAAATCAGCCATCATAATCTCTTTTCTCACAGGTTTCACAAGTCATTCACAGCCTTCACGAATATGCCCTAATTTATGCATTTCTATCATAAGCTTTCTTCTCGTCCTTTGAACGAATCCAACCATCATTTCCTTTCCTAATCCTCCTTGATGAGCTTTAGACACCTTGACACCTCCCTCTAATATTTAGCTACCCTTTCCCACCATTTTTCCACCTTTCAAACCTTTAAAAATAGCACTCGGCATCCTCCTGTAGATCCTCTTGTAGATCCCCTGTAGCCTCCTGTAGAATTTCCTGTAGGTGACTTTTTTAAGTCTGATTGTAGGGAAAGCTTCTAGAAGGTTTCCAGAGGCCTCCTAGGACCCCTCCATACCTTCCTACACCTTTCAAAATTCCAAATTCGCCCCCCATCACCACCTAATCGTTTCCACATCCACAAATAAAAAAATTACATACACAACAATTTCACATAGAATACATGAAAATCCAAAAAAGATGTTTTTTTCTCATTTCCTTCTAGAAATAGCTTGAATAGATGTAGTTTACTTCCTCAGTAGGTAATGAAATTCATTTCATAGGCTTTCATCTCTCTTTCTGCAAAAGTAGGGTTAGTTGGTAAATTGGGGTTTGCTAGGTTGTGCTTTACATTCCAACCTTCTTTCTCTTTCTGCAAGTAGAATAGCCTTTGTAGAGTAAGCTTTCCTTTCTTTCATCACATTTAAAGCTTCTTTTGGAATCCATAGAAGTTCGCTTAAGCTCCTAGTGATCTTGCGCCAGCTGACCAAGTGACAACATGCAGTAAGAACTAGTACTTGTGCATACAACACCGTCACTTCCAAGTTTGTTATGAACTACTGGGTTGATAAAAGTAAAGTAGGAATCCCCAGGAGTTGCGGAATTATTGCTACAATACTGGTGTCCACCATTTTTGTCACCGTTGCCGGGGAAGCATCAAAATATTTTTTGATTACTGATTTCTTCTATTTTCTACTACAACATTCTACCAAGTAGTTCATTTCAGCAAAAGTAGAGTAGTCGTTTCTTTCAAATTCTGCATTTCCTTGCTTTCATTTCAATTTTGTAATTTCCATTTCAGAAAAAGTAGATTAGCCCTTTCAATTCTACAATTTCCATTTCAGCAAAAGTAGATTAGTCCTTTCAAATTTTGCAATTTCCTTTCAGCAAGTTCATTTCAGTAGTTGCGATTTGTTTGTTCAATCAATTTCAATTTTGCAAGTACAAGTAGGAAAAATACAAAAATCACCCGAAAAAGAGATTCCCTTTCATGCCTCGTAGGAACAAAGATAATTCATGTAAATTCCTACCCAACACCCCCACCACATCACAAATCCACCCTTCTCTCTTCTTCAGTGGTAGTGATCCAGAAGATCCTTTAGGAGAACAACCTGAAATATTTGAAGAACCTATATGAGAAGAAGAGGAAGAAACCATCCCTCCTGAGACAACGAATGAAAATAGAAATGTTAGGGGGAATGGAGAAAGAGTAGAGGGTAATTTTCCCATCCGAGAGACCAATGGGTACACTAAAATGAAGAACATAAGCCCTTCAGCCCTACCTCACTTCCATGGATTAACTACAGAAGATCCCAACACCTTCCTATTTGAGTTGGTTGTTATCTGTCGAACCTATGACTATGAAGAAGATGAGAAGAAGTTCAAACTATTTCCTTCTACCCTCAAGGATGCAACATTGCATTGGTTCATGGGGTTAGCTAGAAACAACATCACAACTTGGGCTCAGATGAAGCAAGCCTTTAATAACAAATATCAAGACTACTGTAGGTCAAAAGACACCAAGGAAGAAATATTCTAAATGACCATGGGAAGTGATGAATCCTTCGAAGATTATGAAGAGAGATTCCAACTCAGTTATAAAAGGGCCAGGTGCACACTTGACCTTGAACCTATAAAGTTGGTTCTGCTCAGGGGAATTCTGGAAGACCTTCTAGACACCCTCCATTTACTGGCTGGGGATGACATCTACCAGCTACCTTATGAAGACATAAAGATTGTCTTTAGAAACCATTCTAGGGTAGCCAGAAAGAGAGTAGGGGGAGTCAACCCATGGCCAGTACCTCCTCCTCCAGTTCATTCCTCAAAGGTGAGTTTGGAAACATGAATGAATATTTCAAGAGTGATATGCTGCAGACTCTTGTCATGCAAATTGATACCTTTCATATCAAAATGAACAAGAGGAAGCAGAGAGGGCTTTGGCCATTTTTTGTCCTAGGTGCACCAGAAGGCATCCTAGGAACGAATGTCCATTGAACTCTATAGAGATTTGTTTAGTTTGTGAAGAATATCATCCTACAAGTAAGTGCCCTTCCTTGCCGAGACTTAAAGTTGTATACAAAGGGGCCAAACGAGCCACTGAATCACTCTACTTCGTAAACCAAAGGAGGATGCATGGACCTAGACCTTACTAGCAAGGAATGCAAGGGACATCCCAAGCATACTACAACCCCAATCAAGCCACTTCCATGCCTTCTTGGGGCCCCCCTACTCATCCTTCCTGGTCCACACCTCCTCCTTGGTCATATCCATCTCAATATCATGCTCAACCAGCTGCTCATTCATTTCACTCCTATGCTCAGCCACAACCTCAGTGGAATGCACCTCATTAGGGGTGGAGGCCCCAGTACAACTCTCCTCCTGCTCTTTTGCCTCCACCACCTGCTCAACCACAACCATTACCTCTTGCTCCACCAAGGAAACCCCAAATGCCTACTCAATCGAACCTGAACCCGAATAACGGACAGGCTTAGCAAGTATATAGTGGGGAACCATCATGCCCAACCTATGCTGTGGAGATTCAGGAGATTAGCCTACGATCTGGGAAGGTTTTCCCAGATAGCCAGCCTCCCCCTAAGGAGGACGAGGAAGATAAAGAGGAAATTGAACCAAAAGAAATTCCACCCTTTCCTGAGAGATTATCCGGAATAACACAGCCAACCCTAGAAGACATTGAACTTCTGGGAGAATTGAAACAATTACATGTAAAGATACCACTTCTCTAAGCCATAAAGGATGTGCCTATATACAACAAATGATCGAAGAGAAGTACTTTAGGCATCCAGGTAGGTGCAAGAGAGATGCCCCAACCATCAATGTCATAGGACAATTGTCCGACCTGATGTTGGGTTAGGTAATCTGCTCGAAGTATTTAGACCCTGGAATCCCAGTAGTCGATGTCCACATCAATGGCACCATTATTCCCCATACCCTGATTGATTTGGGGGCTACCATTAATGTGATGACTAAGGACACTATGCTCAAGCTCAACCTCCAGGGCTCCTGAGAAAGACCACAATAGTACTGCATTTAGTAGACCACTCCACCATGACCACTAAAGGGATTGTGGAAGATGTAATGGTCTCCATTGATTCTTGGGAGTACCCTGCTGATTTCCTAGTTCTCCAACTGAAGGCAAAGCTCACTAGGTATCCTCTCATCCTGGGAATACCCTGCTTGGCTACTGCAGATGCCTACATCAACTATTGAGCTAGGAACATGACAATCAAGAATGGGCATATGTCCAAGTATCTAGTCCTATACCCTCCTGCCCAACCTTTGTTAGAACATGATCTACCTCTCTGGTTGGAGGAGGAAGATGAGGATGAAGTCTATTAATCTGCCCAAAGTATTTAGACCCTGGAAGACCAGTAGTCGATGTCCACATCAATGGCACCATTATCCCCCATACCCTGATTGATTTGGGGCTACCATTAATGTGATGACCAAGGACACTATGCTCAAGCTCAACCTCTAAGGCTCCCTGAGAAAGACCACAATAGTACTACATTTAGTAGACCACTCCACCGTGACCACTGAAGGGATTGTGGAAGATGTAATGGTCTCCATTGATTCTTGGGAGTACCCTGCTGATTTCTTGGTTCTCCAACTGAAGGAAAAGCTCACTAGGTATCCTCTCATCCTGGGAAGACCCTGCTTGGCTACTACAGATGCCTACATTAGTGATCGAGCTAGGAACATGACAATCAAGAATGGGCATATGTCCAAGTATCTAGTCCTATACCCTCCTGCCCAACCTTTGTTAGAACATGATCTACCTCTCTGGTTGGAGGAGGAAGATGAGGATGAATTCTATTCTGCAACACTGTGTGTAGTAGAAGCTGCCATGGGGGGGAAACCACAAACTGAGGATGATATCATTGAAAACTTGATTCAGAATCCACCCCCTAGTATGTTTCCATTAGAAGAGCTAGTGAAAGAAACCAAAGAAAATCCTTTAGTTAATTTCTGTGGCCAACCCGACCTCTCTCCGAGTTAAGAATATAGAGTTCGGCCCAGAAAGAACCTTGAAAATTAACTCATCCCTATCCACCTCTCAGGAGAAGAAACTGTGTAGCTTATTGAGAAACCATTTGGATGCCTTCACTTGGAGCTATAAGGAGATGAAGGGAGTGCACCCTTCAGTCTATACTCATCAAATTTACATTAAGAAAGATTGCAACCAATTAGGCAGCCTCAAAGTAGGATGAATCCAGCCCTTAAAGACATTGTCAAGGAAGAATTGCAAAAGTTACTAGATGTAGGATTCATCTACCCCATCTTTGACAGTGAATGGGTCTCTCCTTTCGTGCTAGTGCCAAAGAAAAATGGTAAGTGGAGAATCTGTGTCAATTATCAAGAATTGAACAAGGCCACCAAGAAGGACCATTTTTTTTTTCCTTTCATAGATCAAGTGTTAGATGGTCGAGCGAGGAAAAGTTTTTCTCCTTCCTAGATGGGTTTAGCAGGTACAATCAAATCCAAATCAGCATGGAAGACCAAGATAGGACCACTTTCACTTTTCCTTGGGGTACCTTTGCATATTTGGTCCTTCCTTTTGGTTTGTGCAATGCTCCCGCAACTTTCCAGAGTGCAGTATTGAGTATATTCTCTGAACTGGTTCATGATGTAATGGAAATATATATGGATGATTTTACTCCTTATGGTTATAACTTTTAGGAAGCCTTATCTAACCTACGAAAAGTCTTGGACAAGTGTATTGAAATGAACCTATCCCTTAGTCTAGAAAAGTGTGAATTCTTGATGACTAAAGGGACTGTGCTAGGTCATGCAATCTCTCAGCAAGGATTACAGGTGAACCCCAACAAAATTGCTATGATTCAAAGGGTCCCACCTCCTCAAAAGGTGAGAGATGTCTGACGTTTCCTAGGCTTAGTGGGATATTATAGAAGATTCATTAAATATTTCAGTAAGCTAGCCTCTCCATTGTTTGGTATTTTTGGGAAAGATGTTGAGTTCATATGGATTGACAACTGTCAAGAAGCCCTAATACCTTGAAAAGTAAACTTGTGACTGCCCCAATTTTGAGAGGGCCAAACTAGGCCCTACCTTTCCACATTCACATAGATGCCTCGAACAAAGCAATAGGAGCAGCCTTAGGGAAAGTTGATGAGAAGCTACCCTATGCCATATACTTTATAAGTAAAAACTTGTCAAAAGAAGAGTTAAAGTACACTATAACCAAGAAGGAACTCCTAGCCATAGTCCATTCCTTAAATAAATTCAAACATTACATCACAGGCTATCAAACCTTCACACACACTAATCATGTTGAAATTAGGTATTTAATGAACAAACCAAATGTAAATTCTCACATCATTATGTGGTTGCTTTTATTGCAACAATTTGATTTAACCATTGTTGATAAGCCAAGTAAGGAAAATGTTGTTGCTTACTTTTTTTCCTAGAGAAAATTTTCCTAAAGGTGAGGAAGGCATGGTGGATGATCAAATGCTAGATGAACACCTATTTGCTACCTTGGTACTCTCTCCATGGTTTGCTAATATAGAAAATTACTTGGTTTCAGCACAGTTCCCACCACACCTATCCTCAAAGGAGAAGAGAAAGGTCGCGAGGAAAAGTACCCCTTTCACTTGGATTGGGGGAAATCTCTTCAAACTTGGCCCAAATTAGATTTTAAGATGATGTGTCAGGGAGGAAGAAGTTTTTGACATTCTTCTGACCTATCATGATGGGCCTTTTGGAGGACATTTTGCAGCAAAGATGACTGCCTTCAAAATTTTGCAAGCATGATACTATTGGCCCACTCTTCATTAAGATGTGAGGAGATATATCACTCAATGTGATCGATGCCAAAGGATGGGTAAACTACTCCAAAGGATGAGATGCCCCTGCAACCTCAAGTGACTTTTGAACCATTTGAGAAGTGGGGCATGGACTTTGTGGGTCCTATCAACCCTCCTTCAAACCAGAAACAATACATCATTGTGTGCACCGATTATCTGACACAATGAGTAGAGACAAAGGCAATCAAGGCAGCAACAGAGGAAAAGGTAGCTGAGTTTTTAAGAGAGAACATATTCTTTAAGTTTGGGTACCCAAGAGAACTGGTTACAGATCAAGGCAGTCAGTTCACCTCTAATCTGATTGAAGACCTACTCATCCATCATAAAATCAAGCATGGGACTTCTACCCCTTACCATCCACAAGCCAATGGATAGATGGAAGTCGCCAATAGAGCTTTGGAGGGAATTTTGACTAAGGTAGTGAGTAGCAGTAGGAAATATTTGGCAGATCGATCATTGAGGCCACTTGGGCCTACAACACCACATGGAAGACCACCACTGGATTCACACCCTATGAGCTGGTCTATGGGAAGAAGGCTCTGCTGTCAATAGAATTTGAATACAATACACTAAGGATGGTAGCTCAGCTAGACCTAGATCTCAGCCATGCACAAAGGGAAAGGTTACTCTAGCTTAATGGATTGGATGAACAGAGATTGCAGGCCCTTCTCCACACAGAAGTAATCCAGCTTCAGAGGAAGATATGGCATGACAAAAACATCAAGGAGAAGCAATTCCAAGAAGGAGATTGGGCACTGCTATATGAGTCAAGTTATAAAGATTTCAAGGGAAAACTGAGGACAAGATGGCTGGGACTGTACACAGTAGAAAAGTGCAATGACAATGGTTTAGTTCTGATTAGGACCATCGATGAAGAAGTCATCCCCATGCTTGTCAATGGGCATAGGTTGAAAATCTACAAAAAGCCCCTCTCCAAGCAAGAATTTATTGAAGATCTGAGTAAAACATTGTTGGTAGTGGAGCAAGTCTCTGCCTCCACTCCACCCACTCAATAAAATAATAATAATAATAATAATAAGGACTCCAGTGAAAACCTCTATGAGGCGCTTGAGTCCCATCACTTGGGTGATAACTTCTTTTGAAGCGGCCTAGTGATGATGAAAAAAAAATGAATAGAATAAATATCTCTGGGTGAAAACCTCCCTTTGGGGCACCCAAGGCAGGTAGGTAGGGTGAAAACCTTGGAGGAGCCTTAGTTGCCTTTCCAAAAAAAAAAGAGAAAAAAACAAAAAGAGAAAATTGACTATTTGAGTGCATTGTAGGTCATAGATGGACCCCGAGAAGCAAGGGGGCATGCCACCAAGCCTATTTCATATCATCTAGGCTCTTCTCCATCATCTCTAATTCTTTTTTCCATCTCTCGGTGTTCCTTTCTGAAGACTGTGCATCCTATAGAAAGCCCTGTCTATTCTACAGGAGGTTCCTGTAGAAAACATAGAGAGCTCGAAATAAAGCTAAAAAGGAGATTGAAGAGCTGGGAATTTCCACAGAAAGCCTGTAGACCATCCTATAGCCATCCTCCATCCTAACCCTCCATCCCACACCTACACCACCTCATTTCCAATTATTTTTTTCTTCCTGCAAATAAAACACAGAAATTTGTTTTTCAAAAAAATCGAGGAAATAAAAAAAAAAAGTATCCCTACAACTCACCTACAGCCTACCAGATGCTTCTCCATTATGATTAGATCCTTTAAGAAGCCTCCTCTCAGCCCTTGGATAAGCCTCAGCTAAAAATTTTAGAGGGAGAAGCAGCTACAGGAGTTCCTGTAGAACTCCTGTAGCAGTTGATCCCCTTAAAAATCAATCTCCAACAGCAGAATAGGTGCAGCCACAGGTATGCAGAAGATGTCCGAAGCAAGATCCAGCAAAGAAGCACTTGTGCAAAGCAGTTGAGCCACATATCAAGAATCCTCCAGCATATGGTAGCAGGAATATAGATATGCAGCACCAGAGTCTGAGCATGTAGCAGCAGCAAACCCTCACAGCATTATAGCACAAACATTTCGACTTCCAAGTAAGTGTCTAAACCTATTCCTCTATTGCATTTTTGTAATTCGAAACTGCATAAATGAATGAAATGTTTGGGAGGCTGCACTCATTCGGAGATCACACTGCACGTGTGTCTAGTCAACTCATGGAAAAATCTAAAAGTCAGGTAGTGGCGGTTGTTTTTAACTCAAGTGCCAATGATAGCAATTGATTGCGGGAAGAAAGCATAAAGTCTCATGATGACACTATAGTGGGGACCAACGGTCCGAATAAGGGTAACGTACCCTTTTCACCACCTCACCTCGTCGCTGAAATCCTCTCCCATGAGCATAAGTACGCTCTCTCGAGCTTATTCACCACCTTTGTTTCCATTTTTCTCGTCATGCCTTTGACTGCAGTGAGCTCCATACCACCTCCAGGGCCTCAAAACCATCACTCTCTGTCATTTTCAGAACTTCTCCACTTATCGAGTTCTATAGGAACATTATCAGGTTCTACAGGAGTAGAAATAGGTCCTACAAGAGCCCTTTCTACAGGAGGACCAGTGAGCAGTCTTGCAAAAGAAAAAACAAGATTTTCATCAAAATTTGGGGTCAAAGAGGTAGGCTCGGTGCAAACCCACTTTGCATTTTCATATATATGAGAGGTGATGTGATTTTAAAAAAAAATTGAGCCTGAGAAGGAAGAGGAATTGTATTCAAAAGTCTGCCTGTTTTTTGTTAGAAAAAACACAGTTTTTTCCTGTTCTCTATTTCTAAAGTATTGACTCCTTCTCCACCTTGATACTCACATATAAGAGGAGTGATGCAATTTTAGGGAGATTTGAACTCAAAAGAAAGAAAAATTGCATCAAGAAAATCTGCCTGTTTCTTGGAGAAAAACACAGTTTTTTCCTCTATTTCCTGGTTTTTGAGAATTGTTGTCTCCTTTTCCACCTGAGGTATTCCAAAGAGTCTAAACATAATGACAGGAGGATTTATGTGGAAGGAAACTCTAAACTCAACTAGGCTACATGAACACCCCAAGGTAGTAGCCCTTTTCACCAGAGCCAATTGGATGCCATTCTTTGAAAAACTTCGGGGGTATGATGAAGAAGTAACAGAGGAGTTTGCCCTGTCCTTGATACCTCACTCAAAAACCCATGCCACTATTAGTTTCAGGGATCTCACCATGGAAATCACCCTAGATTTCATCAGTAGGGTTACCAGTCTCCCACTTGGACTACCCTAGAGCAAGGAGGAAAAACCAGTGGGTCAAGTTGCTAAGAAAACCTTCTTCCAGCCAGATGAGCATCCTGTAGAGGAAAAAAATGGCATCAAGAGAACAAGTATACCTTACCCTTGGGATGAGGTCAATTATCAGATTATTAAATACATCTCCTTTGAAGGAAGATACAACATATTTTATGGGTACCATTTCAGACTGTTGCATGAGTTAGGATATGGCATGGATCTTCCTGCACCCCCAAAACTCAGTATTCCCTATTTTCTCCTCCAGTCCCTGATAGATTCCAACATCAAATTGAAGGCAGGAGTTCCAGACCAATTGGCTCACCATGGGTTAATTAAATTTCTAGTGGAAGAGGCCCTCCACACCTTCACAATACCCATATATTAGGAGATTTTTAGAAATATGACAAGGGAAGATGATGTGAAAGCCCTCACACATGACCTCAGTGTATCTGAAAGTGAGGGAGAAGAACAAAAAGAGGAAGATGAGGAGGAAACCAAAGAAGAGGAAGAGAAAACACAAATAGAGAAAGAGGAACTTGAAACAGGGAAGGAAGAAACCCAAACAAAGGAAGAAAAACATGAAACAAAGAAGGATAAGACCACAACAGAGAAGAAAAAAGAACTTAGGACAAGAGGATAAAGGAATAAAAAAGAAAGGAAAAAGATTGAATCAGTGAAGACAGAGACTATAGTAGAAAGGGAAGAAACTAAACAAGAAGAGGAGGAAATTAAAACATGGATAGAAGAAACAAAACCTGCAGAGGCAGAAAAGACAAAAGAAGAAGAAACAAAAGCACCAAAGGCAGAAGTGTCTCCTGAAACACTAGAAAGGGAGGCAGCAGTTGTTCTTGCTGCACTCAGCTCCCCCATTAAGCCCAAACCAAAGAGAAAAAGGCAACCATCCATGTATTTCAAGGCTCGAAAAAAAGCACTAGGATAAAAAGAGGGAAGCCACAACCACCCTCAAAAGAGCTTATCACCATTAAAGATTCTCCTACTGCTAAAAAGGAGGAATCTCCATCCAGAACTCCCATCACCTATGAAAGAGGAAGCCCTAGATCTTCCACTTGGAGGGAAAGGATAAAACTATAGGACTCCAAAACTGTCCTATAGGAGGCACAGACCGCTCTACAGGAGACCTTGACAAAGCTACAGGAGACTAAGAAACTTGAGAAAAGGGCAAAAGAGTAGATCAAGGGGAAGGATGAAACAACAGGAGTACCAGAACATGACCCACAACCTAGTTTAGGCTCTTATTACAACCTTTTGGAAGGATGGAAAATCACCCCATAGAAGTTTGCAGTCCCTCTTTTCTTTAAGCTAGAAAAAGAAAGAGTAAGGAGCCATAGATGGATGCAAATTTCAAAGTCCAAAGGGGTGGAAGACATTAGCCACATGGAGAGCAAGCTTAGGGAGATGGGCAGAGAGCTGGCCACTGTAAAACATGCAGAAGCAATCAAAGGATCTAACTTGGAAGCAGAGAACGAAATGTTAAGAAAACAACTACAAGAAAGGGGAACCCCGGTAGAAACTGAAACGTTAAGAAAACAGTTGCAAGAAAGGGAAACCCCGGTAGAGACTGAAAAGTTGAGAAAATAGCTGCAAGACAGGGAAACCCAGTTAGCATGCATGGCCAGCTGGGCGATTGAAGCACTTCAGTGTAGGCAACCAACCAAATCATATGGAGTATACCTCAAAGATCAGTGGCTCTAGTTCCAGATCAAGACTCTGGCCCAGAGAGGCACCACACCTTTTCAGGATTATGGACAATTCATGGATCTATGTGACCACAGTTTAGCAGAGGACAAGGCGAAGTTGGCAGAGTTTTATTTACATAACATGGCCCTTACTGATATGAACCTATGGGACCCCAATGCTGTGTTAGGAGAATTGCAGCTAATGGCCATGGCATCTTGGATGAGTCATGAGGAGAAAAGGGAAACATAAATCAAGAAGTTAATGGTAAAAGAGCTAAATGAACCCTTAATGATCTGATTTGAGCCAGTAGACCCCATGGCTCTCATGAGTTCCCACCAAGACCTTGCAGATAATCCTCAAAGTGTCCCTAGGTATATCAATGAGCAGGCCCAGGCTATTACACATTTTGAGGACATGGAGAGATTGTTTGGAGATGACTCCATTCATGCCTGCATGAGAAGGTGGAACACATTGCCACACAGCTTACAGATCATGGAGTATCACTCCCCAAATAGGATGAGAGAAGTCTTGAGGAGAGTGCCACTATATAAGCACTCTATGCAAAGTTTGAAGGCAATTGGATTGGCCTCAAATTCAGTCCTCCACTGCTACTACGACTACTGGAAGGTGTAAAAGAAGAAGAAGAAAAAAAATAGTGGGAAGAGGTGGATAGAAAGGTAGGATTCCATCATAAGGAGAAGGATATCACATCAGAAGCATGGGATGTTAGCGAATCCATCATAGCCATCAAGGATGAGGAGATAAACTAGTTGCTCAGAGGATGAGCAACCCATTCAGTAGGGGTTGATGATGAGCCCCAGAATTGGGTAATTATATGGGCTCATTTGGCCTTCTAACTCAGCTTAGTCCACCATTCTCATTATTTTATTGCATGTTTTTGGTTATATTTATGCTAATAGAGTGAATTGGGTTAGTCATTATGCCATGAAGTCTAATGCGTGCTTTATGCAGATTTTTGGTCAATTTTGGGGCAAAGTCAAAGGATTAATGAGCATTTGGCAGCCAATATTCGAGGAAAATAAGGGATAGGATTTGTAGGAGGGTGTCCCCCTCATTTATGACCCCCTACCTTGAATCCTCCTTCAGGAAACTCGGAGCACAATAGCCACATTGATGCATCAAAGGGGTAGTCGAGCAAGTGAAGAAGAACTGTTGTCTATCTCTAGTCTTGGGAGCCGAGCCTCCTTGATTTCAGGAGAGTTGTTGGAGTCTCCAGTTCCATAAAAAGGAGGGCTTAGGTGCTCAGTAGCTTAGTTGGATGTTAGTCATAATTCTTGCACTTTTGTTGCAGTTCTTGCTCAACTCATTTCAAGCTTATTTTTGTGAACAATTTATGTAATGTGACTTTTATTTTGATAATGGAGATGACATATTTTCTGAGCCAACAATGATTTCTTCCATAGGGCTGAAGCTCTTGGGTTAGGGCCCAACCCAAGCTTCCCAACACCTCTTGCTTTGTACTTATATGTTTTTGCTTCAGTTCATGAATTAATTTTTGTTAGATAGATTCATTTCCCTTCGATTAGAATAGGTTGCTTTTGTTGGTTTACATAGTTGTTTCCATTTCAGTTGCTAAAGTAGGTTTAATAGTGGTAAGATAAAGATACAAAAATTCCATCAACAGAGCTTGACCTCCTTTCCTCCTTTGGGGATCATGAATTGAGGTCGAGATCTGCTTGTTGCCACTAAAAACACAGTTTTGCTTTCCCCATGCAATTTCTAGTGTTGCAATTTGATTCAAAGGTTAATGTTTTGCTTCAGATCCATTTTTCCATGCTCAATTATGTTTTTTCAATAGGTCTCTTTACATGCTTTCCTATTCATATAACACTATTCAGTAGTTTATGTTTCTAGGTTAGAATTTAGGTTAACATAAGTGATAACTCTATTCTTTTGGTACAACTAGTTCTTTTCTTGCTCAATTTTAGTATTTAGATGTGCAGCTCTCTTACAATGCACCTCTACTCACAATACATCAATAAAGCAGCCATCATCATCTATTTTCTCATAGGTTTCACAAGTCATTCACAGCCCTTCACGAATCTGCCCTAATTTCTACATTTCTCTCATAAGCTTTCTTCTCGTCCTTTGAACGAATCCAACCATCATTTTCTTTCCTAATCCTCCTTGATGAGCTTCAAACACCTTGACACCTACCTATAATATTTAGATACCCTTTCCCACCATTTTTCCACCTTTCAAACCTCTAAAAACATCTCTTGGCATCCTCCTGTAGATCCTCCTATAGATCCTCCTGTAGATCCCCTGCAGCCTTCTGTAGAATTTCCTGTAGGTGACTTCTTGAAGTTCGATTGTAGGGAAAGCCTCCAGAAGGTTTCCAGAGGCCTTATAGGACCCCTCCACACCTTCCTACACCTCTGCAAATTCCAAAGTCGCCCTCCATCACCAAATAATCGCTTCCACATCCACAAATAAAAAAATTACATACACGACAATTTCACATTTAATACATAAAAATCCAAAAAAGATGTTTTTTTTCTCATTTCCTTATAGAAATATATTGAATAGATGTATTCTACTTCCTCAGTAAGTAATGGCATTCATTTCATAGGTTTTCATCTCTCTTTTTGCAAAAGTAAGGCTAGTTGGTAAATTAGGTTTGCTAGGTTGTGCTTTACATTCCAGTCTTCTTTCTCTTTCTGTAAGTAGAATAGCCTCTGTAGAGTAAGCTTTCCTTTCTTTCATCACATTTAAAGCTTCTTTTGGAATCCATAGAAGTTGGCTTGAGCTCCTAGTGATCTTGCGCTAGCTGGCCAAGTGACAACCTGTAGTAAGAACTAGTACTTGTGCATACAACATCGTCGCTTCCAAGTTTGTTACGAACTACCGGGTTGATAAATGTGAAGTCGGAATCCCCAGGAGTTGCAGCATTATTGCTACAATATTGGTGCCCACTAGTAGGCATAGGATAGATGAGCACTGCATCAACAAGTTTGGCACTAGGGACCACTCAGGCAACAGAGATGGTTCGATCACTGGATCTCTAGACAGTTGCGCTGCTAGATGGATCTTTGAGTGTGGATGTGACCAATGACAAGGCCATAGTGATTTCTTTGAAGAAAATCGACCTCAACTTGGTTGCGCTCCTAAATGAGTACCTACACATGGTGCAGGTAGGAGTGATAGCAGAATTCAAAGCTCGGGAGCAAGTCGCTCTCAGCCTCATCAATGAGTATAGAGTGAAAAATGAATAGATGTTTGCTAAGAATTCAAAGGTGCAAAAGGCACATGAGAAAATCCAGGCACAGAACGACCAGCTTGCAGCCGCGGTGGTTGAAGCCTGCAGAACAATGCCCGAAATGCATATAACAAAGGAAGTTCCATTGGAGGCGAAGATCAGAAAGCTAGTTGTAGGCATGTGTGACACCAAGACCGAAGTGGCTAGAGTTCAGTTTGATCTAAAATTGAAGATCAAATAATTAGTGTTGAAGTCACAGCCTTCAACTCCGCTCGAGGTAAGTGAACAATGTGAAGCTACTGTGAAGGATGGAGTCATGACGGTGGATGTAGCGGTGGTAGACTACACTGAGCTTTTTGAGAAAGCAATGGAGGTAGTCATAGCTCTACATGAATATCCAACCCTTTAGGCCTTGAATACAGAAGCTTGCTAACTCTAGAAACATTATGATGAAGTAATGGCAACGACACAGACTGTTGCTTCCACACAATGCCTTGCTAAGCTGTAGGAGGCAAGGCAACTACATATACAGGTTGAAGCAATGTAGAAGAAAGAGGCAGTCATCAGGGTCAGATTGAGGCCTTGGTTGGATGAGGCCTACATCATCTCCATGAACATTTAAGAGAAATTAAAAAATTTACAGAGTATTTCGTAGAAGATCAAGGAGGACAGTGCAAGACCGACAATAGAGTAGATGGTGGAGCAGATCAAGCACGAATCCATCCAGAACATGGATGAGGTAGTAGTGGCATGAGTAAAGTTGGGGCCTCTTTGTAGTAAGATCTCCATGTGAGTAGAATGACTCGAGGGTGAGTCACGATCTTTGCATTGGGAGCCTACTGGGATGGGGTCCCCTAGGGTCAATTTTGGGGAAAAATCGTAAGTTTTAGGGAAAAATCCCAAGTTTTGTTGTATAAATGTGTAAAATCTCCTCAAGTTCTGGTTGCAAAGTGCATAGATAATTAAAGAGTCATAAAGGGCTTTACCCTTCTTTTATGTAGGTTGAGTCAACTTTTGAAGATCTAGTGGACCATGGGATTGTATAAATAGGTGTATCTTAGGATGCCTAAGAAAAGTAATGAGGTTTGGTCTATGGGAGAAATTCTAAAGAGTTAGTAGAGAAGAGTAGAAAGAAAGGCACTGTAACCGTGTCCGAATAGGTCTAGAGTAGAGTCCGCAGTTGAGTGCGTGGACCCCTGCAGCTAAGTGCGCAGGGAAGTCTTAAGTTTGTAAGCAGAAATGAGTATTAATAAAGAAGATTGTTGCACAAAAACTTGTGTTTATCTCTTTACTTATGTTTATATGAATGCACCTTATTTTATAATGGGTTTATGAAATAATGATGTATTGATGTGTGAATTTACATGACTTATACTGTTATATGAACACAATTACCGTGAACTGTTTACACAAATATTATCTTGTTGTATGTTGAAGTCATTGAAAACTTGAACTGATTTGAGTCATTACTGGGTTATAAGTAATCTTTGATGCGTGTAAGTAGTGGATTTGCCTTTTCCAGGTCTGTGAAAGACAATCGTAGACGTTCGCGGAGGTCTAGATGCTGATTAAGGGAAGTTACATCGATAATACTTAAAGGCTTATCGCTTTGCGCAAAGTCAGATTTAGAGCATAAAACGACATCATGCTCATCTTTGGGTGTAGAAACTCGGTTCCAACATCCCCCCATACTGCTTCGGGTGAGAGTTCAGTCCGTGCTCCGCGAATTGATGTTGAAAGGGCCAGTAGTGTAGGGATTTGTCTGGCACAACTAACTCTAAATCTGGGTCAAGATCCACTAAGCCAAAAAATGGTTCTATTGTCGAGACCGGGATCTACATAAAGAGATGCATGGTGTCACATCATTGGAATCCGACCAAGAAATAAATTGAGGAGTGGTTGGATAGAAATATCGATGAATTCGTAGTGCAAGAAAACAGAAATCCGTGCTTAAAGAAGGAACATTGGTTGGACATATATCTATACACAAAAATACACAAGATCTCCTTCCGCACCTTCCCGATTGAACTATACGAGTGAATAATGAGGTCCCCTTAGGTGGCCCTCATGTCTGTTCTCTTAGTGACTATGATATCATCATAATTGTGTATCCCATACCTACGAGCACCCTCATGAGTGTTAGCTAGTCAGTCATGAGAATTAGGAATTTTCCACCTAAAAGGTTCATACAGGCCACTCCTATTTCACCTATCTACCTTATACTATTGAATTAACAAAGAAATGTTTCATGATGTCTTGTCTCTCCTCACTCACTGAAAGGGTACTATGGCTGACAATAAACTCATGTTCAAACTCTAGGTCCATACCAAACACCACGTGATAAGAGTATAAATGAGGTGGAAATGCGAGTCTTGAGACCCTTATAGACACCATTCTTTTCATTTTTCTAGAGTCCTGTATGGGAGTTCATGAGCTCCATTTTCTAAATCATAAGTGGTATTGGTATCTATACACTCCCATCTTCATCATGGTACCCTCCTTTTATTTCATCAACATTTTTCATTTTTGGCCTATTTCCCACTCAGAGTACTTGTTAGGTGCACCTTCCTATCATTTGGGTTACATTTTCTTCGGTATTTACAATATATACCTTATTTTATGAATATGTTTTCATTTCCAAGATTGGTTTCAAAGTTGTAGGCTATTCTTGGATTCCACGTAGAAACATGATTGCTTATGCAACGATCGATAGCTTAGGTATCATTCTCCACTAGAATGATAGGTTTCCTTTGATACGTTGCATCTCCAGATATAATTTCTCCTTAGTTCACCATAGGGTCCTACATCTCAACCAAATTTACTACCACTATCCACATTCAATCAGTCAATTTTCGTGTTGGCCAATAGAACTTTATCAAACATGGATTACTTCATTATGTCACTGCCATCGTACTGTCAGTATCCATGACCATTTTCTCTTGCCCAGGATGTAACGTCACCTCCTCTCATAGTTACCAACTTTCACAGGCTTACCCAGGGTAAACATGAGATGAGGGGTTACTATGATATGATTCAACCTCCTAGATTACCTTAAGGAATTGGAGTCAACACATCAAGACCTTAGGGACTTCCCTCAAGTGCCTAGGACCTCCAGGAGTAACCCATCCCCTCCAGGTGTCCAACCCCTGAGACAACTCACCTTTTTCTTGACCTAGAGCCCTAGTTGCTCCCTTTTAGAGGCATTCATGCCACTATGGGTTCATAGTTGCTCCCATAGGCTTGCTGTAGTGCGACTATGCCCTTTTTATGTCAATCTTGTGCTAGAGACTATGATAATTAAGGGATAGTTTCTAGTGTTGGGGCTTAGAAACTTACAAAACTCATAAAAGACATGAAAAGAATGCTTGTAAACCAAAATTGGAACTAGAACTTGACCTAACTATCCCTAACCAGGACTGACATTTTGTCAAACACTTGGTAGATATTGCACCTACATGTCATGAATGCAAGTCTGAACATAAGGGACTAAAAACATAGTTGAGATTTAACAAGAAATATCTTTACCTTATCACATTAGCTATCATAACATCAATTAGGTCTTGCATTCATTATTTACTCAGTTATGAGTAGAAATATGAATAGAGCCTTGACTAAGATATACCATACAAACATGCTTATAACCAACATATAACTAGATAAATATCCATAAGAGAACAATCATTAAGGCCACATAATAACCATTACATTTCATTGCCAAAACCAAGAGAAACTTAGATTTATTTAACCATAGGAAATTACCAACCGGGTTCAGGACTTTCACATTCCACGTAACCATAGATTGATTGAACGATATATTTCTTTTGGCCAATCATGCCCATGCCATATTCCAAGCATGAATGTGGGATCTCATGGGATAAACCAATCCAAATATAACCAAGGGAATCTAGAGGTTAAACCACCTCCATCGTCTCCATACCGTGATCACACCTAAATCGGTGTCGAGATCACAAAACCAAACCGAGCTTGTATGCCTTAGAATTTCTTCACCGTCCTTGAGGAATTTTCTTGTCTCCACCCTAAGGCTTTACTATGTCTCCCACCATTACTAGTCAAGGGATTTCTAGGACCTTGAGAAATCTTCAGAGACCACCTCACCTCGGATTCCAAAACCATCCAACAAACTAAAGCTCAAAGCAATAAAAATCCCATCACACCATGGCTATCTATAAATGGCAAAGATAGGCTAAAATCCACTATCTAATCCCAGAAAAATGCACACCAATGAAAAACAATAACCATATACCAACAAGGACATACCATGAATGGCAAAACCATATAGGAAATCATACATGCAATCTGTTACCTGCAAGTATTCCCATTGAAGCTACTTAATCCTTGCCTTCCTTTGCTTTCTTTGTCCTTCTATGCTTTTCCTTTGCTTTCCTCTCCTTGCTTTCCTTTGCTTGCTTTCTTTCTTTCTCCTCCTGGTCCTCTTCTCCTCTCTGAAACAAATTCTAAAACTAAATTAAGAAAACTATACCAACTAATGCTATGAGGTCTTTTTATTAATGAGGCCTCTAATTTCTTCATTTTTCCATTATTTTCCTTCATTTTCCTTCTCACATGCAAATTGTGGCATTTCACCTTCCTCTTCTCCTAATTCCCATTATTTTCATAAATAATGTGCCAAAAATATATTTTTTCCTTTCCAAGTACTTAGCCATTGCCTTTGCTAATTTCACTTAACCATAAACACAACTAGTGATGTCCACTAGGATATTTTTCCCAACATTCAATGTGGAATAAGTGTTCCTTAACCGTGGTCGCATTTTACCTTTATTAAATTTTATTACATGAAATTTTAACCCAGGTGTTGGGCACAAACCAACTTGGTCCCGTTTTGGTCAAAGGCTCCACATTTTAAGGAGCAAAGCGTGCAGAGTCTGCGAAGTTTTATTGACCGCGTGATGTTTAGGGGTTTTGGGGTTGGCTAAATCCACTCATTTGTAATGGGTATTGGGTGTTAGTTCATTTTTATGTTAGATCCATGGTATGTGGAACATGGTCTTGTAGTAATGAAATGTATACAAGGACTTATAGTGCCTTGTCGAAAGTAATAGAAGAGGGAAGTCATAGATGAATCATTGATATCTTCTAGATTTAGTCTCTATTTTGGGATTTAGGAGAAGGCTCCATAGCTGAGTGCAGAGAGTCCTAGGAAGAGTTTGTAGTTGATTTCATAGACCACCTGCAGCTAGGTACATAGGTCAAGAAGTTATATGTATTGAAGTTCTATGTTAATAAAATAAGAAGAAGTTTTGGAAAAATATTTGTGTTTATTATCTATGTTTATACATATTTTTATGCATTTTTTTACTGAATTATGTGAAATAATACATATTACACTATTTTTTAATATGTTTATGTGAGAAGTGAAAATATGTGAAGTAAATCATCAGTGCAAAGATATTTATGTATGCGAAGTTGTAGATAGGTCTAGGACATAAGTAAACACACAGGTGCCACATCGCACATATCCCTCTATCTACAAAAACCTAGTTCTGCAACATCGCATAACCACTTCGAGTGAGACTATCATCTACTTGCAGGTCATTACCGAAAGGGAGAGAGTGTTGAGGGTTTTATTGGTGCACAGTACACTTTGAACCTGGGTCCAAGCCCCTTGAGCCAACAAATGGTTCCACTTCTAGGACAGGCATTTATTTGAGGGATATGTTTTGGCATCTCTTGAAGAAGGAAATCCAGGAGTGGGTTGAAAAAGAGTGAGAATTTGGATTTCATGAAAATAGAAATATCTGTTTGACAACTAAAATCTGGTTGCAGAAGTATATCTTTGATGAACAGTATGAAATCTTCTTTGGGTCATTCAAAATTTCACTATATGAGTGGGTATCAAAGTTGACTAAGGATAAGACATTTTTTAGGGGAGATGAACCTAAGGCGTTGAATCTCATATTGATACAATGACTAAAGTACATCAATAATAGGATCTCAAGAACTATTGATTTCTAGATCGATATCATTTTGGGAGGATTTATCACTAATTTCCTAATAGACATGACTATATCTTATAGTGAAGTTGAGTAGATAATTTTCAGTGGTTAGTGAGGTATGTACTTGAACTCTTTGAAGTTGTGGATTAAAATTATTTTATGTGAAAATGGCATACTATGAATGTAGCCAGATTAATGTTTGGGTGAAGAGGGAATAAGTCTAAACCATGATTTAAATGAAGTGGGAAGTGCTATAGAGTAGATCATAGACCAAATAACTTTATTGAGACTAGCTATAATCCATTGTTAGGTGGGCATGCAACTAAAGAAGAATGATGTAATCCCGCAACCTTGCGGTATTCCACCTCCCATCCTGAAGGTGCGTCAATGTTAGGAGTTGAGAAAAATCAGGATATATTTAGGATTCCCCATCAATATACTCCCCTTATCTGCCATCCCCCTCCCCATAATTCCCCTACACCACACCCCCCTCAACCTCCCCCTCACTCCCCAAGAAGAAAAATGACCAATGAAATTAATCTATCTATCTTTAAAAGGTTGGATTAGCGGATCGTGACTAGTTTTGGTTTCTAGTTGATGTAGTATGGAAAGCAAGACAAATCACTGAAAAATATGTAAAGAAGTCGCATCTCATCACAACATTGCGGGAAAGGAAACTGACATGGTACATGAAAGACTCTATGACTAATTCAGCTGCTTCATTGGATGATATTAAGAATGTGCTAGTATCAAAATTCAAGAAGGTGAATTCAGAATCATAGTGCATTATAGAACTGAAGGAAATCAAACAATTGGCTACTGAGTCCATGTGGGAGTTGGATCAATGATTCAAGGTATTAATGGAATGAGTAAGCTTTTACGTACCCTTACAACAACATAACCAAAGGTTTATAGCCACAGTATTGCCACATATCAGGTTACCCTTGACACAATAGAAGATCATGACTCATGCTAAAGCCTTGGAGATTTTGATGAAGCTGTAACCTTTGCCAATCAATGATACTCATGCAGAAGTACAATAGATTTAGAGCCAGATAGCAAGTTTGACCTTGGAATTGCAAGATCTTAAGAAAGGTAAAGATATCAGATGAGAAGTATGGTGCACAAAATGAAAAGTAGAGGGCCATCGTAACGATCAATGCCCTATGTTCATAGATTAATTGGCATGTGGAGCACCTAATCTAGTGAACCCAAGATCAATTTTCTGGTGTGATATTTGAAGAACAAGAGGCCAACGTTGCTCTAAATATTTATATTTATTCAAGAAGTACATACAAACCCCAAAGAAGTTTTTTTGCAACTTTTGTAAATCAGTAAGCCATGATTAGAGAAATTATTAAAGTTATGGCTTGATGATGGAGCACATTGTTGATGCTTATAGAATACAAGTTGAAGGACATACACATGACGAGCCAGGTCAGCATACTCTTCAAGGATGTTTACAAGGACGAGGAGGAGGACCTAGTCGAGGATGCGGCTAGATTATCTATTATGTTTTTGGACAAGTAGGTCACTTTGCAAGAGACTGTGAGAACCCTATGATAACATACAACTAGTGTAAGTCTTTTGATCCCATAATAGAAGAATGTCCTATCCTTTTCTCTAAGATGTAGGAGAAAAGGAACTAGCAACTCAGAACAAATCTTCAAATGATGACCGTTGAGCAAAGGGAAGATCAACTGCGCATTGACATTTTAATAAGAAGCTAAGTTACGATTGGAAATGATAAATCTTATGTGAAGAAGGAAGTTGAAGCTACTTGGGTAAAAAAAACTAATGAAGAAACCACTACATTTGATATTCTGAAAGAAAACAATTATTCATGGAGGTGAGGTGAAGCTTTATGGATGATGGGGCTTCGACCTCTATCATGCAGCCAACACCAAGGAACAAATGCGAGATAGTACCAGTTGGAACACAAGATGTGGATCCAGATATTTTGAAGTCTTTTTTATGGACTTGCATGAAGTTGTTAAGAAACGATAAAGTTATGGAGGGATTACAGGAATTAATAGAATCTTCTTATTCTAAGGATGTGCAACAGAGAAGGATGCGTGTAGTAAACAACTTGTAATGGCACAGGAAGAGGACTGGAAAATAAATGAGGCTTATTGCACTAATTGGAGAATATGACATGGATCAAGTTATATTAGATCTAGGATCTGATGCCAATGTCTTGCCAAAGTAGAATTGGGAATTGATTGGTAAGCCAAAGTTGCAATGGTCCCCAATTGAGCTGAAGATGTACACCAACAAAAGATTGTTCCTCTAGGAAGGTTGTCAGGTATGATGGTATAAATTGAAGGAGTGTGCACTACTACTGACTTTGAAATGATCGAAATTGTGGATGATAGTAATCCCTATTCTGCGTTTCTTGGATTAGATTGGTAATTTACTAACGTGGCTATAATTAACTTGAAGAAAAGGAAAATGATATCTTAAAGAAATAATGTGAGAGTCATTGTTCCATTATATCCATCAGAGGAATTGAGGTATACTAAACCTTTTAAAGAGGAGTACAACGCAGATGACATCGACAACATTTATCATATAAAAACAAAAGGAGCAGAATGGATCAAACCTATTTTAGATGGAAGATTGGGTTGGGAGCAAGATAGTTCCTACACTTTAGATTCAGAAGAGGACTTGAAAAACTAGCAAAATAGGTTACATGAAGTGTCTACAAGCCGATGTGCAAGGATCGGTAAAGCAGTGCGTTTTATGAAAACAGAGGTACCCGATTTACCTTTTTATGATGGTTTGGATAATGTTGATACTTTCTTTAGAGATTATGAAAGACAGGTGTTGGAATTTTAGAGGGTGTTAGCTCTGGATTTAGCTCTAATGTCCATTCCTACTAGATGGTGGGGTGAACATAAGAAGAACATATGAGATTGGAAACAATGTCGATGATTGATGTGGATAAGGTTTGGTCAAGTAGAAACAAAACTGGCAGATAAGCATGATATTCAAACTGATCCTAGAGAACACATACAAATTTGTATGAGAACATGGAAAGACATTATGCGAGAAGAATGGGTGCATGTATTCATCCATACCTTGGAGAGAATTCCTCAAAATTGGTATTTGGAAACATAACTGCAACATGGTACTACAAGATGGGTATAGATGGTTGATGGATTCATAATGACATTTAGTTTTGAAGGTGATTGTCCACATATAGCTGTAGCCCTTTAAATAGTTAAGAAGAAGATTTTTGAAAATGAAGTACGATGTACATGGAAACCTGATTGGGCCGCATAGTTACAAAATTTAATGGAATGCTAAAATATCACTACAGAAGAGGAGGAACATCCCCACAATATCGACATCGTAGAATATGAAGGTCACTGCGAAGTGAATCGACCTGAAATAGGGATGCCTAATATAATGAAGCCACTAAAGAAGAAGAGGGTGAATATAGGATCAGAGGATGAGACAAAGTTTGCAATGATAGGAGATTACTAGGATGAAGACACAATCAGCAAGATAACATATATTTTGCATGAGTACCAAGAGGTGTCTCCCACTAAGTTCTCAGATACGAAGGGCATAGTAGGAGACTTGTGAGTTATGAAGATTCCTTTGAAACCCAAGTCAAAGCCTATCAAGCAGAGACCTTATATACTGACTCCAAAATATAAGAAAAAAGTGAAGGAATAATTAAACAAGATGATAGCATTTGGAATCATCGAACATGTCGAAGAGTCTGAATGGGTAAGTCTCATGGTGGTTCAGGAAAAGAAGGAAAAAGGGGAAATCAAAATTTGTGTGGAATTGAGAAAATTGAATGACGCATGTCTACATGACCCCTTCCCTACACCATTTACAGACAAAGTATCAGACAATGTAGGATGACAAAAGGTTTATTCTTTCACAGATGGAATTATTGAGGTACCATCATATGATAATTGCGCTAGAGCATAGACATAAGACAACCTTTGCTAGAATGGGTATCTTACTTGTACATAGTGATGCCTTTTAGTTTTAGGAATTCTCCTGCCATATTTTCCAAAGCTGTAGTTGTAGCCTTCAAAGAAAATATACAATTTTTTTTGGAAGTTTACTGCGACGATTCGACAATCTTTGGGATGTTGAACAAGAATGTGGCAAGCTTAAGGTTGATGCTAGATACATGTAGATAATACCAGATATCATTGAACATGAAAAAGTGTACCTTCTATGCACCATTTAGTATATTGGTGGGACATGTAGTTTGTAATTAGGGACTAATGGTGGATCCTACAAAGATCATAGTTATTGTGAACTTCCTACCACCGAAAATAGTAAGACAACTGTGCACGACACTTGGACACACTAGATATTAAAAAAAGTTTATAAAGGGGTATGCACACATAACTATGTTAATGGAGAAATTGCTGAAGAAAGATGTGAATTTTAAGTGGAGAGAAGAGAGCCAGAAGATTTTGGATGTACTGAAAGATAAGATGGTGACTGCACTTATTCTGGTTTTCTTGTACTGGAATAAGAAGTTTCATGTGCATGTCCATGCATCTTACATAGTGTTGGGTATAGTATTAGCACAGCCAATAGTAGGGGAAATTGATCAGCTGATAGAATTTGCAAGGATAAAACTCTCCAAGTAGGAGAATAACTATAGAACAACAGAAAGAGAAGGGTTAGATATGGTATATGCATTACAGAAGTTTAGACACTACTTGTTGTGAGTGCATTTCAAGATGTTCACCAATCACTTTGCGTTGAAATATTTGGTGAATAAGCTTATTTTAGGAGGGAAACTTTGTTGATGGTTGTTATTGTTCCAAGAGTATGACTTTGAGATTGTAGTGAAGCCAAGAAGATTGAATGTTGGGTCTAATCATCTATCAAGGATAGAGACAGGAGAAGAACCCACAAGTATTGAAGATAAACTGCCTGATGCACAAGTATTCACTATCAGAGTCGCAAATGATAACTTCACAGATACTATTTAGTTTTTGGCTACAACAATGACACCCACAGAGTACACTATGAATCAAAAGAAGGAGTTAGTAGTCAGAGCAGTTAATTTCTCATTGATTGTTGGACACTTGGACAAAATGGGGTGGGATGAAATGTTCTGCAGATACGTCCCTGAACATGAAAGATAGAGTATTCTGACAGAAGCTCATGGAGGATTCGCAAGTGGACATTATGTAGGAAAGGCCACTGTAGAGAAAATCTTGAGATCTGGGCTATGGTGGCCCACAATACATAAGGATGAAAAATAATTATGCCAAGCATGTGATGTATGTGAAAGAATAAGGAATCCATCTAGGAGAGATGAGATGCCACTAGTACCAAAGGTAACTTTGTAGGATTTTGACAAATGGGCTATTGACTTTGTTGGACCTATAAATCCACTATGGGAAAGGACTAGTGTGAAGTATATAATCACTACAACTGATTATCTGACAAGATGGGATGATGCACAACCAGTGAAGGATTGCAGCATAGAAACTAATGCGAAGTTCATATTTGAATATATACTGTCTAGATTTGGTTGCCCAGGGATTCTGATGAGTGACCAAGGGGCACACTTCTTGGATAAGACCATTGAAGAATCAACTAAGAAAATTTAGGTTTACCATCAGAAGAGCAATCCTTATCATCCTTCAGGAAAATGGAATAGTGGAAGCTTTCAATAAGATTCTAGAGAATGCATTGATTAAGGTATGCAATTAGAACATAGATGACTCTTGAGGATTCCATCAGTGTTGTGGGCATACATGACAACATGAAATAAATTAATAGGATAGATACCTTTTAGGTTGATATATGGGCAAGAGGAAACTATGCCTATGGAATACAGTGTTCCAATTTTGAATATTGTAATGTTCATAGATATGGAAGACTCTAACATTATGAAGGAAAAAATGTCGCAATTATTGGTTCTAGAAGACATGTTCATAGTAGTGTTCCATCAAAAAGTGTGGAAAGAAGGGAGAAAACCTGGCATGACAGACACACCAAGAAGAAGACGTTTAAGGAAGGGGAAATTGTACTATTATATGACAACAAATTCATGAATTTCCCAAGAAAATTTAAACAAATTGATTAGGGCCATACATCATCAAGGATATCTCTGATGGTCGTGTAGTTTAGCTCGTGAAGTTAAATGGCCAATTGATTCAAGGAGGATTGAATAATAAAAGATTGAAAGTATACAAGGATGATTATGTCCTTGGAAATTCACACTGAAAAATGAAGGGAAGAAAGTATTATTGCCACATGTAGTTGAAAGTTGGCACTGGACTATAAACTACTATGCAAAAAGGGACTTCGCTGAAGGAAGATTACTGCGTGATGCTCAGAAGTATAATGAATTCCAAAGGAAAGCTACTGTTAAAAGGATTTTTCCATTAAAGGGTGTGGGAGAAATGCATTTATGAAGCACAACTGGCCGAATATAGCACCATACCTGCATTAAATGAGCAATATATTATCCAATCATGGGGCTGGAAATTCAAATTCATTATCAAAATCATATCCTATGCCATATTTTACACTTTTTTGTCTAAAGAATTCAGTTCGAGAACTTGCGACTAAGTGTGAGAGAAGTAAGCTACTATATTTCTAAGAGAAGTTTTGAAGAAATTTTTAGAGCATGTACAAAGAAAGGGCTAGTAAAATTCATGGAAAGCTAGGGTTGTCAAACTGCAACAACAAATGTACCCATGTCCCCAAAGTGTATGAGGTCACCACAAAACTAGGTAACCACAGAAGCACAGCCGTAGAAGAAATTGGAAAAGAGGCCAGTTGAGGTCTCTAGGATAAAACTAACATCTCTGAGGAAGAAGATACAAAAGGAAGTGTGAAAAAGGATAAAGGAGGACAAGGGGAAGAAACTTGTGTAGAAGGGAAAGAAACCACTCTAGGAGGAGGAACCGCAAGAGATTCATGATAGTGAGGAAGAGGTCGAGGTGCATCATATGGAGACAAAGGGCATAAAAATTCCCTCTCTGCTCCCACATTACATGCCACCAAGGAAACTGAGCACCAAGCTGGTCAAGGATCCAAAAGAAATGAATTTCAACACATTCACTCCATTGTTACTGTAGGAATTTTTGTTTGATGGCGAAGTGTTGGGGAATATCCCAAAATGGAAGATGGAGGACTAGGATTTTAATGATCGCGGAAAATACTGATAGTTCGAGCTAAGAAGATACCTACGACAGGTATTCTACCTAGAAGGTGGAGTCATAAGGTTGGAGTCGCACTTGTGGGTTGTACGGTTGTAGAGAGAAAGCTTGTTAAATATGCTACTTGTGCCACACTTTAGTAGTAGCACATCCAATACAGCCTGTGTGTGAAATGTTCTTGCATTAGTACATGATGGATGCCTATAGTTGGGGATGAGGAACCTGATCAACAAAATGTTGATCAGGAAAATTACAGGACTACCTCACCAAGTAAAAAACCCTACAGAAGCATTTATGGGAAATAATAAAGACAAGGTGATGACACAGATGATGAAAAATAAGTTCAAAATTGTCAAGACGTCATACAGATACAATATCAGCTCTATCAGCAACCAAGGGGTGCACTTCGCCACACACTATTAGCAGGAAATATCATGTAGAATTGTAGGGAAAATGAGGTCCCCACAACCATAGTTTCTTTGGCTACACAGTGTAGTGCCAGGGTCCAGTTTAACTGGGTTGCATATTTGTGTAAATATGTTTTGGAATTCTACAGGAAGGCACAAGAGGAAGGGAAGACATCTCATTATGCATGTTTAATCATCATCATCTTGCTAATTGCATGGAAGGAGACGGAGGACTCACAGTTTCCTTCTATCAAACTAGATGTTTGTGAAGCAGCAGAGTATGCCTCCCTTTGGTATACTAAGGAGTTGTTGCGTGCGATGGAAAATAGGATTTTATTCGTAATACTATCGATGGATTTACACATGGTGGTGAATCAACATACAAGACTATCACCCAGTTTGTATAAGCAATATTGTCACTTCACAAAATTTAGAGCAAACTTTCATTGAGTCTATGTGAACGAAAGGAAGGAATTGAAAAGGACATAGCACCCATTGCCATATTTAGAAATTGGTGATGACTTACTTGCAATAGTATAGCATTGATAAACAGAGAAGATGAATCCAACCAACGAAGATGTTGGAACAAACAAGGGTACTTTGCAGGATGTAGGTCTGAGTGGAAAGGATATAGAAAAAGATCAAGGCACAGAAGAGATAGAGCCAAAATAGGAACATGGTAATCAAGAACCCCTCAGTGATGAAGGAGTATCATAGGATTCACCATTCATCATTAAAAATAGGGTACCTACAACAACCATGTGATGCATGACGAAAAAAAAGAAGGAAGATAAATTTAGGGGTGATATACCACTTGTCCTCACCATTGGGGACATTGATAAGATCAGGGAAAAGGTCCAGGAGGTAACCAAAAAAACTTGGGATAGAATTGATGATCATTATATAATGGTCTTGGCTGAGGTTTAGCAGGGAATTACAAATTTGAAGGCACTACCATAGACAGGGAGACAACCAGAGAAGACAATTCAACCACTACAAGTAGAGCAACGAATAAATACAACATTCAACGTTATGGCTTTTAGAGTGCCAGCTGGAGCACTACAGTTCGAAGAACCAAAGGATAGGGAATGAGCTAAAGCTTGGAGCAGCATCAATATGAACATTGTATAAAAACTAAGCGTTAGGAGTAGGAAGAATGAATAGCACTATGGACCAGTTAGGTGGAAAAGGAGAAAGATTCGCTAGAAAAAGGAGTTAGAGCAGTTGGCTAAGAAAAGAGATGAGGTATGGTAGCAATAATAGCAATTGTAAAAATCCATTATAGACACTTGTAGCACAGTTTCGGATGTGAAGGTCCATGAAGAGGAGCCACCAACAAAGAAGGTTGCAAAGCTCACCCTCATAATAAAAGAATCAAAGAATATGATCATGAAGATGAAATTTGATTATGAAGTACAGATTTTGGAGCTGCAAATAAGACTGCATCCTACCACACCACCAAAAGTAGGGGAGTAGAGGGAGAAGGACTTAAAATAATATTTGAAGGGCATATCGGACCTAGTGTCAGACTGTAGAATATTATTAGATGACATTATGCAAATTTGGACCTCACTGCAGGAGGATCCAAACATTCATAAGATTGAGGAGGAGATATAGGTGAAGTAGAAGTAGTGGTAAGAGATCCTAGCAACTGTGAAGACCCTACCAGTCTCACAGAGGCTTGTGAGTATTACTAAAGGAAATAACCTCAAGAATAGATAGAATATATTTGAAGGAAGGAGTAGATATTGTAAGAGAGGACTCAACCATGGTAGGATGAGGCCCTCCAACTTTCACAAGCAGTGAATGGAAGGCTCAAACAGTTAAAGGAGAGGTAAAATAAAAACTACAGAAGACTGTTGGTCCAATTATAGATGCATTGTTGGAGGAGGTGTGCCAAAATGATAGACATGTAGGATAAATAGTCCAATAGTAGAACGCAATATACAATGGTATTGCATCAAAGATAAAGGGCATCGTAGCTAAGTGACTTGGGAGAAGTCACATGTGAGTGTTGGAGGCTTGTTAGGCACAACCTAACTTGGTCCAGTTTTCATCAAAAGCTCCACATTTTGAGGAGAAGAGCATGCGAAGTCCATGAAGTTATATTTACCACACGATTTTTAGGGGTTTTGGGGTCGATCAAAGCCCCTCCTTTTGTAATGGGTATTGGTTGTTAGTTCATTATTATTTCGTATCCATGGTATGTAGACCATGGTCTTGTAGTAATGAAATGTATATAAGGACATACAGTGCCTTGTCAAAAGTAATAGAAGAGGGAAGTCATAGATGAATCATTAATATCTTCTGCCTTTAGTCTATATTTTGGGCTTTAGGAGAAGGCTCCGCATCTAAGTGCGTGGAGGCCTGGGAAGAGTATGCAGCTGAGTACGCATACCAGCTATAGTTGGGTGCACAAGTTGTGGAGTTATATATATTGAAGATCTATCTTAATAAAAGAATAAGAAGCTTTGGAAAATTCTTACATATCTGTGTTTATACATATTCTTATGCATGTTTTTTACTGAATTATGTGAAGGAATATATGTTGTACTATTTTCTGATATGTTTATGTGATAAGTGAATATCTATGAAGTAACCCATCATTGCGAAGTTTTTTATGCATGCAAATTTGTAGATAGGTCTAAGACATAAGTAGACACATGGTTGACATAGCGTGCATATGCCTCTGGGTGTAAAAACTTGGTTCTGAAACCTTCGATAACCGCTTCAGGTGAGACTGTGATCTGCTTGTAGGTTGTTTCCTAAAGGGCTGGTGGTTGAGGGTTTTGTTGGTGCATAGTACACTTTGAACTTCATTCCAATCCCCTTGAGCCAACACCGGGGCTGTTACAAACCCCTCCCTCTTAAGGGAACAACATCCTCAGTGTTAAACCAAACCTAGACCCAGCAAAATCATTGAAGAGAAAGCACATACTACCTATTGAGCTTTATAACCCATCTCATTCGAATTTTTACAATAACATCCCACTCAAAAGAAAACCATCATGTAAAACATGATAACATTATAAGCATACAACTTATTGGAGATTTATAACTTAGCTTATTGTGGTATCTACAATATCAATGCTACATAAATATGTACAAATACGAAGACTCATTTTCCTTTACCAGTAAACAATGAAGGATACATAGCCCACATCTGATCAACCATCTCCCATGTAGCTTCATTGGGCCCAAATTTCTTCCACTGCACTTTAAACTTCTAGAGTGCTTTGTTCCAGAACATGATATGTTTCGGCTACATTATGCATTACGGTTTCAACTAGACTTATCCTTCTTTCTCCATCGACAATAAAAACCAATAAATAACATGATCAACATCATTTACATGTATTTTAAGCATTAAAAGATGAAAACATGATGGTATTTCACCATTGGAGGTAGTGGAAGTCTATAGGTCACTGGTCCAATCCTCTTAAGGATCTCAAAATGTTGGCAATACTGTGGTGCCAACTTAGCATATGATCTGATCCTTAAGGCGTTATTCTTTCGATTAATGTCCAAATAAAGATGCTCCCCAACCTAAATCCCTTTAAATGCCCTATTATGGTCTACATATTTTTTCTTCATGTCCTATGCGACATTTAGATTTTTTTTTATAACCTGCATTTCATGTTCCATGTCTGGCCACATGTATATCCAATAAGTACCCTTTTCACTGTATCACTCCAGTTGATGGGAGTGTTACAACTTCTCCCACATAGTGCATCAAATGAACTCATCCTCGTTGACTCCTGATAGCCATTGTTCTAAGAAAATTCAACCAATGGAAGGTACTCCTCTTGTATCCTCTATTGATGCTTGACATACATCCTAATCATGTCCTCCAGTATCCTATTGACCCTATCTATTTATCCATCTATCTAAGCATGATAAGATATGATGAATGCCAACTTTGTCCCCAATCCTACAAACAACTCCTTCAAAAACTTGGAACTGAACTTCACATCCTTGTTTAGAACAATATTTTTTAGAACACCATGCAATCTCATGATCTCCCTGATGAAGACGTATGGTACCTCACTAGCTAGATAATTAGTCTTCACTAGAATGAAGTGAGCTACCTTGCTCAACCTGTCTAACACAACCATGATAAAATCATGATTCCTTGATGTCCTTGGACGACTGGTAATGAAATCCATGTAAATGACCTATCATTATCACTCTAGAATTAGAATAGACTGAAGCAACCCACCTGTATGATTATACTTTGTCTTCACCTGCGGATAGTCCAAACATCTCACCACGAACTCTAGAACTTCTTTCTTTAGATCTGGGTAGTAGTAGAACTTCTTTACTATTGTCAATGTCTTATGATATCCAAGGTGACCTGAATATGGTTTTACATGAAAATCCATCAAGATAGATTCTTTAGTTCACTTTCATCCATCACATAGATCTTGTCCCTAAATATCATCAAGCCATATGTTGTAAGATGAAAATACACATCATGATCACTTGTAGCCTATTGTAACCTATGCATAAGCTCCCTATACCTATCATCCTTCTTTACTACCTTTAATATCTAATCATGTAGATCTTTACCATATGAGCTCACTGCTACAACATGGTTCAACTGCACTTTCATTTTTAGAGCATCCGCAACCATATTCTCCTTACCATTGATGTATCTGATCTTGAATTAAAACTCACTAAGGGAAACCAATCATCTATGTTCTCTAGCATTCAAATTTGGCTAGTTAAATACATAACTTAGCCCACAAAGATTGCTTGTCAACAAAAACCTCGTTTGAAGAAGATAATGTCTCTCGATATTCAAAGAATGAATAATATCCACTAACTCAATATCATGTCACATAATTCTACTCATTCTCATTTTGTTTCCTAGACTCATAACATATCACTTGTCCTTCCTGCATAACAACTCCACCAAGCCCTCTCTTGCAAGCATCTATACATACTACCAACTATTTATCCGATCTGCAATCTTTAACACTAGCGCATTCATCAACAACTATTTCAACTACTCAAAACATGTTGTACACCCCTACTTCCATTCAAATTTATTACATTTCCTCTACAATGATGTAATAGGATATGTAATGCCTGAGAAGTTCCAGATGAATCTCCTGTAGTAACCTGCTAAGCCTATGAATGTTCCAACTTCCTTGACCTTTCTAGGAGATGTTCACTCCATGATAGCATTTATCTTTTCTGAGTCTACTGCTATGCCATTCTTGGACACAACATGTCCCAAGTAGTTTGCTTCTACATAAAATAATTTGTGCTTGCTAATATTAGCATACAATTAATGCTCTCTTAGCAATCTCAACATTGTTGCTAAATGCTCGACATGCTCTTCCTCATTCTTAGAGTATAGAAATATGTCATCAATGGATATAATAAAAAACTTGTTAAGATAAGGACAACACAATATTAATCAAACACAAAAAAGTAGTTGGAGCATTAGTCAAATTGAATGGAACTACAACAAACTCATAATTTCCATACTTGGTCCTAAAGGAAGTCTTGTATATGTCCTCTTCTTTGATGCGTACCTGATGATAACCTTATGTCAAGTCAATCTTTGAGAACAATGTTGATCCCTTCAACAAATCAAACAAGTCATCAATCCTTGGCAATGGATACCTGTTCTTGTTTGTTACCTTGTTCAGGTGCCTGTAATGAATGCATAGTCTAAGAGTACCATCTTTCTTCTTCATGAAAAATATTGTTGCACCGCAAGGTGATAAACTTCGTTTAATGTATCCCTTATCAATAATTTCCTTCAACTGCAAATTTAACACTACTAATTCTAGAGTTCTTATCATATAAGCTTCCTTTGATGATGGTGCTTCCCCTGGTACCAAGTCAATAGAAAATTCTACTTCCCTATGTAGAGGCTACTCCGGAAAAATTGTTAGAAACACATCCTGAAACTACTACAATACAAGGTACCTCTCCAATATTTCTACATCCTCAACATCCTTACCCTTGTCACTAGAAATACGGAATTCAAACATCACCCACCCTTTTCTGTAATTGTGCTTACCTTGCATAGTTGTGACCATCCTCACTGATGTAGGATTCTTCTTTCCCTACAAGATTATATTCTTTCCATTATCATCTAGGCATTCAATAGCATTGTCATAGAAATCTACTTTGGTCTTGTGAATATATAGCCAATCCATACCTAAAATCATATTATATGATCCCAATGAAAGTGCATTAAAATGTGTTGTGGTTGGAATACCATTTAGCTCAAATGCACAATTATTACCCAGTGATTAACTCTCTTCTTCATACCTATAGAAAAATGTACCAACCAAGACTCTCCACTCACTTATTTCCTTAAGCCACACTTATGCACTAGGTCAGGATTAGCATAACTATGATTAGGTTGAGGATCAACCAAAATAGAAATAACTTGATTACAAAGATTACCCTACATCTCAATGGTAGATGTTTGGTGATCTTCCTATTGATTGTCCACAGCTGCATAAATCTGAGGAATACTATGACCAACATCGCCAACTGTTTGTGCCTCCTGAGCACTATAGATCTAAGGTCTACCTCCCTGGTAGAATGGATAATCCTTCTTACAATGATATTTTCCACATATCCAAAACTGCAATGGTGCTCCAATATCACTTCTAGTATGTTGTTCTTTGAGGTGTGAGACATGTCCCTTCTCAAATACACTAAAATTAGTAAGGAGAAACATTTTATTTCTCACCTGCACCTTAAGGTCTTCCCTGCTTCGGTGGCCATTTTCCTTTTAATTTCTCATTTCCCTTCAATTCGTGTTTAGGCTTAGATTTTCAATTTGACTACTCATAATAATGCCTCAATTTACAGATGGTTTCCTCTAATGATCTAGGCTCATCCAACTCAATCCGATCTCTATATCCTGCTATAAATCCACTAATGAATCTCTGAATCTTAGCCTTCTCCTCCTTTTGATATGGCACATACCTCAAATGCTCCAAGAATCTACTAGTTTACTCATGATCTATCATAGAACCCATTATCTCATAAAACTCCTTAGCTCTAACATCATAATACCTCTCTAGCAAGTTCTTCTTCTTGAAAAGCCTCTGAAGCTCATCCCAAATCAATTCTTATTCCTCAATTCCATTGATATTCATCACATCCTCCCACCAGATGTATGCTTTGCCTTTAAGACTGAAGGTGGCTGTCTTTCCTTTCATTTTCTCTGAGTAGTTGTGCAATATGAATAATTTCATCATTCCAAGAAATAATGCATCTATATCTTTTGGCTTCTTTATCTCTCCACCAAATGTAGGAAGCTTCACCTTCTTGAACTCCTTAGGTAAATACTCCCTCCTCCTATAAAGACAATGACGGTGAAGACTGTAATGATGTCTCCAAGATGAGGAACTAGAATCATGCCAATACATACCCGTCATCTTGTCAGGTGTATCTAGTGATCTTACACCTCTATCTATGTCTTCTCTATCCAACCTATATCTGGACCAAGGTCTTCTACCATAGGCTCCATTAGTTTTCTCTTTCTGCTCTTGACTTATTCTCATCTGCCCCTATCTCTTTAACTTTGACAAGCACTGAATGATTGTTGCATTAACCTCTACCTACTTTTCCTAAGCCATTGCAAGTATTTCCTAAGCCTCATCCAACCTAACATTGTCTACTTTATAAATTATAATCTCTAACCTCAAGATCCTCAATGTATCTACTATATTAGGAGAATAGTCTTCTCCTTGCTTCCCAACTGATTTGTAGGGAAAGCCATGGGAACTGTAGTCTACCATTTTTCTTATCATTTTAAATTATCTTCTTCCTAAAAGGAAACCATGTCAGATAAACCAAATAAATTCCAAAATCAATTCCACAGCTTAGTGATGTTCATGGGAAGCTTATCTCATCTGCAATATCAATCTGCATTAGCATGTACATGTATAATCATAAAGATATCCATGTAATAAAATAACACCATAACAACATCATGCATGATCATACCAATTGTATATCCTGATCACATGCATGAAAACCATAACCTTGACAACATCAGATTTACCAAAAGGGACTAAAACTATGCTCTAATACCACCATGTGGTATCAAATATGACCCTAAGAGAGTATAAACCTCTTTGAAACCACCATGTAACATCATCTCCTATCACATCTACCCACATTCACTGGCTTACATGAGGTAAACATGAGATGAGGGGTTACTATGATATGACTCAACCTCCTGGATAACCTTAAAGAAATGGATTCGAGAAAACCAGACCTTACTGATTTCCCTCAGGTGCCACAAGACCTCCAGGTGTCAAACCCCTTAGAAAACTCACCTTTTCCCTCACCTAGATCCCCATTGGCTTCCTTAGAAAGGCCTCTATGCACCTATGGATTCACATTCACTCCAATAGTCTTACAGTAATGCGACTGTGGCCTTTTTCTACCATTTTTATGCTAGCGAATGTGAGAATTAAGGCTACTTTCCAAAGATGGGGCTTAGCCTCTACCCAGAAAGTTATGAAACTTCTAGGCCTCATTAAAGACCTAAAGGCAATGCTTTTAAATCAAAACTAAAAATAGAACTTGACATGACCATCCCCAACCAGGACTAAGTTTTTTTCAAACACTTGGTAGATATGCCACCTAAACGTCATGAATGCAAGTCTGAAAATAAGGGACTAAGAACTTATTTGAGGTTTAATAAAAAGGGTGTTGACCTTCTCACATTAGTTTCTATAACATCGGTTAGGTCTTGCATTGATTATCTATTCAGTTATTAGTAAAAACATGAATAGAACCATGACTAAAATCTGTCATACAACCATTCTTATAACGAGAATATAACAAGATAAATAATGATAAGATAATAACCATTAAATATACATAATATGGAATACATTTCCTTACCAAAAGGAAGAGAAACTTAACTTTATCTAACCATAGGAAATTACCAATCGGGTTTGGGACTTCCACGTTGCACCCGACCATAGATTGGTTGAACAATATCTTTCTTTCATCCAATCACTGCCGTGCCATATTCCAATCATGAATGTGGGATCTCATGGGATAAACCAATCCAATGATAAGCAAGGGAATTCATAGGTCAAAACACCTCCACCATCTCCATACTGTGATTACACCTAAACTAGTGCCAAGATCAAAAAACCAAACCAAGCTTGGATGCCTCATAATTTATTCACCTTTCTTGAGTAATTTTGATGTCTCGACCCTCAGGCTTTACCATATATCCCTCCATTACTAGTGAAGGGATTCTTAGGCCTTTGGGATTTATCCTAAGACCACCTTACACCAGATTCGAAAACCATCCAACAATCCAAAGCTCACACTGAGAACAATCCCATCACACCATGGATATCTGGAAATGGAAATGTTAGGCTAAAATCCTTTGTTTAATCCTGGTAAAGTCCATGACAATAAAAACAAAAGAACCATATACCAAAATTCACATACCATGCATTTCAAAACTAGCTAGGAAATCATACATGCAATTTGTTACCTGCAAGTCTTCCTACTGAAGCTGCTTGATCCTTTCCTTCCTTTTCTTTTCTTCTCCATCTTTTATTTTCCTATCCTTTCCTTGCCTTTTCCTTTCCTCTCATTGCTTTCCTTTGTTTGGTTGTTTTCTTTCTCCTCTTGGTGCTATTCTTCTCTCCGAGACAAACTCTAAAACTGAATTGACAAAAGGCTACTAACTAACACTCTGAGGTATTTTTATTGATTTGGCCTCTAATTTCTTCAATTTTCCATTATTTTCCTTCATTTTGTTGCTCACATGAAACATGTGACCTTTCACCTTCATTTTCTCCTAATTTCCATTATTTTTATAAATACTGTGCCAAAAATACCTTTTTGCCTTTCCAAAGCCTTAGTCATTTCTTTTGCCAATTTCCCTTAGCCATAAACACATGAATTTCCCACTAAGATGTTTTTCCAAACATTCAGCTTGGAATAAGTGTCCCTTAACCGCGGTATTATTTTACCTTTATTAACTTTTATTACATGAGATTTTAACTTGTGGCTGTTACACAGGAGCCATTAATTTGCATGATGTTGAAGTACGTCGCATATATCTTCTTTAATTCTTGCTTTCCACCACATCACGAGCCACCATTCCTTTCAGATTATCATAAATGCACCACTGCATTTTGTACTTGGCCTACCATTTCCCACATTGAATTAGACCATCTTTGTTAACACATCTATTTCATTAACCCCACACTAAGACTAGCCAAGGGGTCCCCCAAGCTCTACAGAGTCCAACACACGTGATTATGTAGGCCACCATATTCTTGGAGAACCTATCTCCATGTTTGTATATCCAAAAATATTTTTATAATTCTTTTGGCAAGTGTATAAGGATTATTTTGGAAAAGGGTTCTCACTCATATTTTTGTGTGAATTATGTGTTGGTAGTCCCTAGTCACACTTGGTTAGATCTTGAATTCTACTCACATCATATCTACATCATTTATCACCATTTGTTCACCACTCCACCATGATAGTTAAAACATATATATACCTCCCCTAGATATCCTCCCAACTCTAGGGGCCTATCTTTCCAAAAAAAAAATTACCATCATCAGTCAAATTATAGCACCAACCTTGGGTAGTTTTTAGTATCCATCTTATCCTTTCAACATCTATTATATCACCCTTGAACCATCATCTTACAATACCTACCTTAGCTTCATATGGATCTTCTTGAACTATTTTATGGATATTCGGTGATTCATTTTTGTTGAACTCACCACTCATCTTATAGAATAGAATTAGGATGTGCCCCCCCCCCCCCCCCCCCCACCCCCCCATTTGAGACAATATTTTGTGGAACATTGGGAAACTTCATTTCCCACTGAGTTCATCGATCTCCCTCATGTTTGACCCTAGAAAATGCTTTTACATTAGTTGAGTATCGTACTTTATGACTATTATAGTTCTCTCATTTGGTTGAAGACCCATGTATTCAAGTCACACCTCCTTTAGAAGTGTTTTGTATTTGATGCATTGTGGAACATAATTCAGCCTATTTGACAAAGACACCTTTAATGGAAAGAGAAATTATCTTCTTCACATAACAACACATCAACCACTACAATGATGATATGACAAGATTTTCCTATGTATTTGTAACATTTTAGTCAAAGTCATCATAACAAGCATGGCACATGCTTGCCTCACATAGAAACCTTTTATATAAACAGTTATTTGGAGCATGTTTTTCTTTGGTTTCTCTGTTACACTTCATTTTGTCACCATTACGAAAATGACTGCAAATCGGTTCTCTCACTATTATACAAACTCTTGCAAGAAATACCCTACAATGTTGGAAGAAATACAATTTCGAAAACAACAATAATCCTGGATTTCATTACTAAAATTCTATTTTCAAGAAGTGTCACACTTTTCCTAGCAACTATATACGCAAACACAGTTTTAATGATTGCAGAATTTGTGATATGCCATTCTGTTTTCCATTAAAAATTGTGAGGACCTTTTAGCATAGTTAAAAATAAAAGCAATTTATAGAATCCTTGTTGGGGAATAATATAGTAACAAGAAGGAATTGAACCCCTAGTTATTTGGGCCTCATCTCATGGTTAATGAATCTATTTCCTCTCATTATGTAGCCCTAAACACCATAGTTCTGGATCTGATCCATAGAAATAGGATCTCTAACACTCTCCTCTTATCTTATAAATTCACTACACACCAGAGAGGAAGGGGTTGACTTTTGATGTAAATGTTGGAAATATATTCACTACTAGGGGGGGGGTGAATCAGTAGTGTGGTCCTTTCAAACTTTTTATGAAATTACTTAATCATTTATACCATGCAAAAAATAAATCAGAAATCATATATTAGCAAACCAAAAATAAAACATGCAACCATAAAAAAAATCACTAGATAAACACAAGTGCTTCTAGTGGAAAACCCATCTCCCGAAAAAACCACCCTACTATTGATGCACTGCTCAATTATTTTATGAATCATCAAGAAAATCACACATGGATAATCTCACTCTAATGAGCCTTGAAGAATTTCTTCTTTCACAGTCTTTTGTTCCTTTCAGATAGGAACCTGTTTCTCTCTCGGATCTATGGACTACCATCCACTGAAGGTCACCACAATGAGTCGATCCTCGCCCCACTTTTATGGGACTATCCAAATCGTATTGGATGAAGAAAATTATTCCCTCTATTGAATCCACCAATTCACTATCTACTCAAAGCCTCCATGCCTTCACTACCTTCATGCGAGCCTCCTTTCATCTATTTTCAAATTGGACTCTGAAAACTTGCTCAACATGAGCACTACAACAACATAGCATCAAATTTCTATCAAATGACACTTGCAACACAAGCTTCCATAAAATCTCCACACTAACTGGAACACAATCTCCTCAACTCACTACATCAATACACAACTCTTCATCACAAAAACTGCATAAATTTAATGGCTGAAATATACTTCATCTCACTACTCCTACAACTGAAAACTGATTCAGTAAATATGCATGATATGGCTCACATAGCTTAGAAGATCTACTCCAAGCTTTCACTCACTCCACACACTAGTTCAATCAACCAACCAAATAGACACAATGTCTTCCTCTATTTATCAAATTCATGAGATGATTAACTTAGTAAATGATACAAGTTATGGAAGACTCAACAACTCCCTTCACATGATTCAGATTTGGTTTAGGATGGCATATTGACCAAATCAAGTACTAATTCCACTATCCCTTTGATATCTTCAAACTTGATCTGCTTCTAGAGACACCACAACATTTTCCAACCACATACTCCAAAATTTATGATCAAGATATAACATAAAAGCCAAATAAAACATTTGTGGAGCATGAGGAACATAGAGAAAACTCATCAACATGCCTAATGGCTCCCATGAGACACTGCACAATCACCCAGGTCTTTAGTCTCTCTCAAGACACATTGTGGTAGTGTCCAGAGGCCCTCTAGTCGCTCCCACAAGCCTATGTGCCTGCATACTGGGTAGAGAACCTTCTTTTTCTCCCCATCTAGACCAAATTTCGAAAAACTCTCTTACAAAATATAATTGGATCTATTTTGCACAAAACCCATGTCTCAAAATTATGAAATTCATCTTTATGTTCTGCTAAAGTCCATTCCAAACTTCCACTTATATCCAAACACCATACTCAACAAGTGGACCAAAAACATCTATTTTTTAGTCCAAAACATCTACCACCTTATCCATCATCTTATTATGCTCTGGTAAACTCCTCCAAGTCTATACAACAATTCTACAACTGATGAAGAGGCAAGGAACAAGTCTAATACATGCTAGACCTATTCTTCCAACTTTAGGATCATGACCAACACCTTTAGCTCCTAAAGGAGCAACCTCAATGTCTCTGACACCTGTAGTAGCATCTTTATCCTCTGTAGTGGCATCCTTAATTCCTACAACGTCAATAACATTCCATACAACTACCTCCAACACTGGTGAAAGAACCTCCAACACAGCTAGCCTACAACCATCACATGAAGCAACAAACCAATGTCTCCAAGACAAGTAGATACATATGCAACAACTATAGAAGCACTCCAACAACCTCCTGCAGTAGCAACATCTCCAACAAACACATCATGTTTGGAAAAAATCTCCTTAGGAGCCACAACATCACCTCCTCTAGGTCTAGTCATAGGATTTTTATATCAATGCCAATTAACAAGACCATCACTAATCTTGCATCCATCACTCATGCATATGACTAGCATCACTAAGGGCTCGTTGACACCAATGCCAACAAACTCCCCCTTTGGAATTGATGGAAACCTCAACACAACATGTGAGGCTAAGTCATCAACCGCAAATCTCTCCCCCTTTGACAACAATGGCAAAGGGCCATTCAAACATGGAAGTAGCATGCCAATAATGTGTCAGAAGAGAAGAGTGCTCCCCCTGTCATACTCAACACCATAACTGATTCATCCCAAAGAAGTATCCTCTACAAGATAAGCTTGTAGAATAAGTAAACTGACTTCCAACACCACTAGCCAATGTCATGCCAACTCTTAAGGCTAAAACATGATCCACCTAAGGATGTAATGGAGCTCCAATCAATAATCTGCTTGTTGAAGAAAAACATCTCCCTACTGTAATGAGCCTCCTTTCCAAATGAAAGAGACTAGTACTCATGAACCATGACTCCTATTGACTTTGGACATGATACACAATTCATAACAATACATAATGCTTCATGGATTAAATACATGGTTGTGACATATATACATGACTTGACATATGAGTCCCCTAAAACCTGCTATCGCCAACCACAACTCTATGGTCCCAAGTTTACATCATGTGCCACCGAAATATGTTGGGCTACATCAATGGTATACATCATAATACATGACTTGGACATCCATTGACCCATACATAGTAAATGACAATACATACTATACACCATGGGTCTCTCCATGAGTAATGTGCCCAAAATATGACATAATGATTCTTCATCACTTTTGCATCCCCACACAATGTTGTTCTCATCAATACATCCCCAAAAAATGAAATAATTGAGTAAATGGAAACATTGAGAATCAACATATGCTCCACATGGCAGCAACAATACATGACATATATATCAACCACATGACCTCCATGAGTTATAACACAATCTCTTCAAATATAGCAATATAAATAGGAATACTATCTAGAACATGTGGTAGTGCATGGGGTCGTCACCATCATACTTCACATGTGCATCAAACAGAAAATCAACTAATAGCAACAACATAGGAATATGTCATAATTAATAACAAGTACATCCATATCATCTCATTCTATCTCGCTATGAGAGAAAATCCAAACAACAACATCCATCGTACCAACCCATCATAAGTAGCAAAAAATACTTATCCTCATCCAAGGTGAGCAATATATCATCAATGAGGCATAACCACCAAATCGGTGAGCAACAATACAAGTATAATCCATATATGAGCAGCAACATATAAAATAATCTCTCATCCATCAAAAATACATGAGTGGCAACATGCATAATGCATCTAGATAAAAACATGAGCACTAAAGTGCACAATCTAGATGAGCTAACAAATCTCCATGGCAACAACATACACATGGAATAATATCATCTAGCAACAAAATCAATGCCAAATTTTCCATGTAACCATACAAGATCATCCAACATGCAATGTATGGCAATAGTAACAAAAATATTCCTGAAACATAATTCTAACACATTCCAAAAACATTTGGAAGAACAAATACTCTCCCTAGATGTGTGATTTCTCACCACATATTGACAATGCATGACTACAATATCATCATTAGCATCATAACCACTCCAACATGTAGTGGCTACAAACACCATCAATAACAACATAGCCGATCCATTGGTAAATAAACTGGAATACAATAGATCAGACATAAAAATACACTTCACCTCCAATAAGATAGGTTGATCTTATGGAACTGAATGTGCATGAGGATGAAATGAACTCATCATATGTTGTTGTAAAATCCATAATACACTCCCTCTAAGGTTATGTACCTCTCATAATCTAGAGTCCTAAATAAGTAAGCATGAAATAGCCATGGACTGCGTGAGGGAATTCTCTTCACTAGTTGAAGATCTAAAGCTCCTTCTTCTTCCACATGGTATTGGGTTGCTTCATTTCTTCCTTTACCTACTTCTTCTCTTCCCTCACTAGTTTTGTGTTAGATCCTCTTCTTTTTTGCTACTTTTGATCATTTTTCCTTGAGTAACGACACAACAAAAAATCTCTTTTCATATGTCCAAATCTATGGAAAATATAGCACTCCACATGGCTAAGAGGATCAACTCTTCTTCTACTCATGCCGAATATAAACCATGCATGAAATATCTCTCTCTCCAATTGCTAGACCTGCAATCTATTGGTTTATGGCCAAAAAAGTGACATGAGTTACAATAACCATAAAATTCACAAGTACACATATTGGCTATTCTCCTTGGCTGCTGCTATTGCTGGAATCTCTGTTGATATGGTCTATATGTCTTGCTCCAACAATTTGTTGCAATATACCCAAACTTGTGACAACTGTAGCATTGTATCTCATTCATCAATGGAATGAAAGGATTGTACTTCCTTTGAAATCTAATGGAGCTTCCATGAACATCTTTAGGAGCAAAGGATCTTTTGAATGTAGATGCTCCTTCAGATTTTCTACTCTGCTGTTGGTTCTACTTATTTTTTTGTTCTTGATTATTTTGTTTGCTTACTCATTTTTGGATCTTCTTCTTTCTTCCTTGGTTCTCATTTTTTCTACTCGTATTGTTTGCAACATGTTTCTTGGGTTCTTCTTTGATTCTCTTACTTGCATGAAAACTAGATTCACCCTTTTGAAATCCAATGCTAGATTTATCCAATGGTGATCTTTGGATTTCAAGAAAATTATCCAAGGCCATGGTACTCTTCTCCATCTTTTTCTTCTTTCTCAAGGAAACAATTTCAGCTCCTAATTTCTCAACGTCTTATACCTTTACTTGATATTGATTCCTCATTCCTTCGTCAACTCTTTCAAACTCTAGCATTTTAGATTTCAATATCACAACTTCTTCCTTGAGCTTAGCCTCCTTGTCATCACAAATCTACAAAAGTTTCTTTTGATCCTTGTATGTAGTTTTTAGTCTAGAAATCTCATATCTAAGACTTTTAATAACATTCTCATCTTCACTATGTGCTTCAACATTATCTAAATCATAATCATCAAGATTTATAACTTTAGGAGCATGAATTTCTAGTTCCTTCTCATCATCTGTTGAATCATGTGCACTAGAAGAATGAGATCCTTGTTGTCGAGATTGTTATTTCTAGAAGCTCTTCATTTTGTTCTTCTTCTTGTTTCTCTTCTTCTCATTTTCAAAATTACTACTGGTACCATCTCCAAATATGGATTCTATCTTGTCCCACATATCTTTGGCACGTTTCAAGCCCACTAGTCTCTTCATAACATCATTATGAATATTCTCATACATTATACACCATGCTTGTGCATCCTGTTGGAAAACTTCATCTGGAATTGGATATTTTCCACAACCTCCACAAAATACTTTCGAAATGTTAAATCCAAAAGATAAAATTTGATATTTTACACTTTTGTGCCATACATTGTAATTTGTTGCATTGAGGATAACCATTCTGATAAAAGAAAAAAAAATCCAACAAACCCATCATCTACTCTCCAACTATCAAGTTGCTATCGAGAGCCCCTTTCTCATACCAATTGTTGGAAATATATTCACTACTACGGGGGGCGGTGAATCAATAGTATGGCCCTTGTAAACTTCTTTTGCAATTACATATTCTTTTATAACATGCACAAAATGAATTAGAAACCATAAACCAGAGTACCAAAAATAAAGCATACAAGCATAAAAGAAATCGCACATAAACATAATCGTTTTTGATGGAAAACTGATCTCGAGAAAAAATCCACCCTGTTTATGCTCCAGTGCTCAATTGTTTTATTAATAGTCAAGCAAATTACACATGGATAAGCTCACTCCAATGATCCTTAAATACTTGCTTCTTTCACGGTATTTTGGTCCTTTCAGACATGAACCTATTTCTCTCTTGGATCAACGAAATACCATCTATTGAAGGCCACAAGGATCATTTAATCCTCGCCCCACTCGAATGTTACTATCCAACTCCTATTGGATGGAGAAAACTCTTTCCTCTACTGAATCCACCAAGTCACTATCTACTCAAAGCCTTCATGCCTTCAAAAGCTCCATGCGAGCCTCCTTTCATTTATTTTAAAACTGGACTCTGAAAACTTTCTCAACATGGACACTGCAACATCATAGCATCAAAGCTATATCAAATGATATTTGGAGCACATTTTCCATCAAAACTCCAAGACAAAACTCCACACTAGCTGGAACACAATCTCCTCAAGTGACTACATCAATCCACAATTCTTCATAAAAAACATTGCATAAATATAATGGCTGAAATATACTTCAGCTCACTATTGCTACAACTGCAAACTGATTGAGTAAATATGCATAATATGGCTTACAAAGTTTTCAAGATCTTCTTGAAGCTCTCACCCACTACACACACTGGTGCAATCAACCAACCAAATGGATTCAATTTCTTCATCTATTTATCAAATTCCTTAGAGGATTAAGTCAGTAAATACTACAGGTTATGGAAGACACAACAACTGATTTCACATGCTTTATATTTGGTTTAGGAAGGCATCTTGACCAAATCAAGAACTAATTCCACTATCCCTTTGATATCTTCAAACTTGGTCTACTTCTAGAGACACCACAACCTTTTCCGACCACATACTCCAAATTCTTGATCAAGACATAACATCAAAAAAAAAAGATGAGGAGCATGAGAAACGTGGAGAAAACTTAGCTACATGTCCATTCGCTCCCATGACACAATGTGCAAGCATCTAGGTCCGTAGTCACTCTCATGAAACACCATTCCAGTGTACATAGGCCCTCCAATCACTCCCACAAGCCTCTGTGTTTACGTCCAGGGTAGAGAACCTTTGTTTTCTCCCAATCTAAACCAAATTTCAAAACAATTATCATGCGGAAGGTAACTAGGTCTATTCTGCACAAAATCCATGTCTCAAAATTTTGAAATTCATCTTCATTTTACCATAAAGTCTAATCCAAAAAATCCACTTCTATCAAAACACCATACTCAACAATTGGGCCAAAAAATAAAGTAAAACATCTGTCAGTCCAGAACCTCTGTCACCTAATCCACCATCTTCTTCAGCTCACGTCCACTACTCAAAGCCTATATAATAGGTTTGCGACTAATGAATAGGCAAGGAACAAGTTTAGGACATGCTAAACCTATTTTTCCAACTTTAGGACCATGACCAACACCTCCAACTACTCAAGAAAATGAATAGGCAAGGATCAATTTTAATACATGCTAGACCTATTCTGCCAACTTTAGGACAACAAACAACACCTCCAGCTCCTCAAGCAACAACCTCAATATTTGTAACACCTGCAGAAGCATCTCTATCCTCTATAGTAGTACCCTTAAGTCCTACATCATCAACAACATGCCATACAACTCCCTCTAACACTGGTGAAAGCACCTCCAACAAAAGTAGCCCACAACCACCACATGAAGAAACAAACCAATATCTCTAAGACAAGTAGAGACATATGCAAAAACTATATAAGCACTCCAACAACCTCCTACAGTAGAATTATCTCCAAGCTACACTACAACATGATCATAAGATCACCATCCTCCTGCAACAACAACATCTCCAACCAACACATCATGTCTGGAAACCATCTCCTTAGAAACCACAACATCACCTCCACTAGGTCTAGTCATAGGATGTTGACATCAATGCCAACTATCAAGACCATCACTAATCATGCATCCATCAATCATGCATATTACCATAATCACCAAGAGCTCATTGACATCAATACCAACACCATAATGCCAACAATAAACTTATGTTGTCAATTTAAGGCTAGAAGCTTATCATTGAAGGGATGATTGGAGACTATTGGAAGGAGGTTTTCAACATCAAGTCTAGGTTCTATCTCTCCTTTTAATTCAATGATAATTAAAAAGAGTATTTCTTCTCACTATATTTTCCATTTGATTTGTTATAATGTATAATTATTTTTTACTTTCCATTGGTTATGATATTAGGTACTAGTCTTGTTGATCACTAGTATAGGTTGTATTGAATCATTTATATATGATATGAATCCTTTGATCCTTTTCTTTTTATCGTGTTTGCAGATCTAGATTCTAAGAATTGAAATATTGTATCAAACCATAGTAAGGATCTTCAACAAGAATTTCGATTAAAAGGTATGGATTCTATACTCTATTATTGTTATTTATGATTCAATGAAGATGAACCTAGAGAATGATTTATTGGTTTGTTTCTTTGTTACTAGATTTGGTCATTGAGTCTACGGAGATATTGCCTTGTTTGTAAGATGAGATTTATCCATGTAAGAAATCGGCGACAATACTGGAGAACACGTTTCTTCTTCTATATGCCTTCTTGTGTTCTCTGATTATCTTCCATTACGGTGATTTACTGTATTTAGATACTTGAAATTTAAATCTTTGGCTTTGTGGCTACATTTTTTTTCCTTGTTTTCCTTGGGTGTTGCACTATTCTCTTTAGAATTAGAACCATAATTGCGTAATTTACTATTAGCATCAATGTGAAATTACACTTGTATTAATATATTACCTACGACACACTTAGAAAATTTGAAAAAATAGATTTTTTCCCATTTTGGCCTGGAATTTTTTTCTTGTTGTGATTTTTTGGGTTTGTGTTCACCTGAGAAAAGTCAAAATTAGCTTGGATTTTCATGTTCAATTTAATATTTGTGTAGTTTGTTTACCTTTGCATATTTATGCTTTTGGAATTCATTAGTTTCATTGATTTATGAAAAGGAAATTTCTTCCTTCTGGAAATTGGTTGTATGAATTTGTCTTGTTTCAGTGGTTGGATTAAGAATTCCTTTTGTTTACGGAAAATAATTTTGGATTACTTTCACAAATGGATAGATTAATTTGATATTGTTTTCTTGTTTGTAATTTTATGGGAAGTATTTTTTGGCTTGGATCACGAAAATTATGTATTCTGCATTGTCTTTGATTTTCATTTCCAAAATGATTCATTGATTATTGCATTGCTAAAAAGTGAATGAAACCTTTTGTCTTTCATAGATAAGATTTCATCAAGGTGAAAAGTTTACATTTCATTTTAGTTGCATTTGAAATTGAGTTACTATATCGGTTGGTTACCATGCACATTAGACTACTTTAATGGAAAAGGAAATAATAAAATCAATTAAAATATACCAAAGCATTAATTAATAACATCATATTTAGTGGATCTAGCTTAGAAGACATGTTCCACCATCTATAAACATAGGAGTTGTCATTAATTTTCTATGTTGCATTTTGTGGGTAGTAGACATTCCAAATATGTAAGTATAGATGATTGGTCTCCATGTAGCCTTGGTTATATTGAATGGCACTCCACGTATGAAAATTATATAGAAATGTTTCCTATCGTAAAGGATGCATTAGAGAACAATAACATGGAATTAGCTTCCATGAACTCTTGGGTATATCGCAAGACCACCCTAGCTTGCATACCATCCATTTGTAACCAAGTTTTCCACCTTGTCATCTGTGATACAACGAAAAAAACATTCGGGGAGATTCCCTCCACATACCAAGAATGATATTCCAAAGTTCATAGGGGCTTGGTAATCCTTTTATACCTAGTATCCAATTTGTACTGCTTTTTTTTTGTTTTCATTGATACCAATTGTGAATTTAACTATAAAAAATTGTTAAAATTCTTATTAAAATTCACTTTTTAGTAGAACTACGAGAATCTGATGGCAACAGTTCTAGAATTTACTAATCATGGAACCCCTTTTAATGGGGATTCTAGTTCTTTTACTTACTTTGTAAATGTTTCCCTCCTTATATGGCTACCTTTTGTCTTCTTGGATTATCGATATATTTACCGATATGGTTATTTTCAACTTCATTGGCTTCAAACACCCAATTTTATTCGCCTCAACTAGATACTTCTCCCCAACCTCAACCAAATATTTTACCTCAGGTTCATCCTTTACCTTCTTCACCCATAATGTCATCTTCCCTTTCTCTTTCTTCACCTCGTGAAAGTCTTAATGCTAGTAACAAGGAGGCTAAGGAGAAGGATAAAAGAAACTATAAGAAGAAGAAGAAAGATAAGAAAGGTGTGAACCAACCAACCATGGCTATGATAGTTGATAGCATGGAAGAAACATCCAACATGCATCATAAGCCCAAATACCCTTACAAGCTTTCTAAGGGTGACCACATTCTAATCAATTGTCCTAGTATTCCTAAGGCTTTGGAAGTATGGTCTAAGGATTATCATCAACTAGTGATTCTAAGGTCCCAAGGAAAAATGGTAAACTTAGGTTTCCTTGTAGGTTATGTAAAGGGAGTCATCAAACTTATATTTTCCCTCATATGGACGAAACCTATAAATTATTGGAAAACCTTACTATTTCTCAGCAACTACTTCCAACTTATTACCATAAGCTTCATCCCAATATACACTCAGTTGACAAAGTGATTGACCCCATTTCAAGTTTGGTCAATCCCACCCCTCCCTTGGAGAGTGAAACCCATAGCAGTCATGTTGATGAACCATTGGTTTATGAAAAAGGTTAACTCGATTACATCTTCAATTGATCCTACTCTCCTATTACATAGAAAAGTTGATATCACTCATGTTCTTCTTATTACTTCATATTCCACCACACAAGGGAGAATTTCACCTGTTTCCCAGAACCCCCTCCAAGTGCCGAGGTCATTTCCTTTGATTGGAATCAACTAGCAAAACCTCCTCTCCCTTATTGCATCCCTTTCTAAGTCATTAGGAAATCTTGTGATAAGAACATGTGTCACACTATTTTAGATGAAGGTGCTTCTATTAGTAGTTTATCCTCAACTACTTGGCAGGTTTTGGGTTCCCCTAATCTTGTTTCCATTACTTAGAATTTTTTAGGTTTTAATAGAACAACTATTGAACCTTAAGGGATCCTTCATTAGCTGCCAATTAGCTTGGGAGGGATAATTGTCTATATTTATGTTATGATAGCCCAAGGCCCCTTCGATTTTGATGTTCTTCTTGGGAAAGACTATGTCTATGCCATGAAAGTTTTCAAATCCACACTCTTTTGTGCATCTGTTTCCATCATAATGAAAATATCGTGACTATTAACCACCTTTTGTTTGGTGCCCTTGATATCATTTCCAACCATCCAACATCCCTGGATGTTCCCTATATGCAAGTGGTATCCACCCGACCACAAGTTAATTATTTGGCAACTTTTCCCATGACTTCACTTACTGACAAAAATGAGCTTATGGATATATTCTCAACTTATTTTGACTTAGATCTAGTAAGTGACATGATAAAACCTTTAATGGGGGCATGGTAGCCTGATATTTCTGCCCCTATTGACTTCCTTGACATGTATTCCTTCTAGATAATTGTTCTTCTATCTAATGAAGATGCCTTGGAAGCCATAATCGAGGTGTGTCCCTTGACATGTATTCATTTTAGAGAATTATCATCTTGGAATCCATGATAAGGTTCCATGAGCATAGTTTTTTTCTTGTGTCAACATCATTAAAAAATGAAATAGACCCCCCTCCAATCAATTCAAGTCTTTATGAATGTTCATTTCATCTGCCTATTAATCACTAGTAGTCTACCTAGGTAGATAAAAAAAAATATTCAGGGGCATGTGCCTCTTTAATTTATGCTTCGGGGGCATACCCCTCTGTAGGTTATGATGGAGCGCATATAACATACCTCAAGAACAATTTTTCTCTGTTTCAAGATTGTGTAAAAATGAAACCTATCTCAAGCACAATTTTCTTTATTTCAAGCTTGAGTAAAAATGAAACCTATTGGAAGCACAATATTTCTTTGTTTCAAGCTTGTGTAAAAATGAAACCTCTCTCAAGCACATTTTTTTCTATATTTCAAGCTTGTGTGAAAATGAAACTATCTCAAGCACAAATTCTCTTTGTTTCAAGCTTGTGTAAAATTAAAACTTATCTCAAGCACTATTTTTCTCTGTTTCAAGCTCGTGTTAAGATGAAACCTATATCAAGCACATTTTTTCTCTATTTCAAGCTTAGGAAAAAATGAAACCTATCTTAAGAAAAATTCTTTTTTATTTCAAGCTTTTATAAAAATGAAACCTATCTCAAGCACAATTTTTCCTTGTTTCAATCTTGTGTAAAAATGAAACCCATATAAAACACATTTTTTCTCTATTTCAATCTTGTGTAAAAACGAAACGTATATAAAGCACAATTTTTATCTGTTTCAAGATTTTGTAAAAAATGGAACCTATCTCAAGCACAATTTTTTCTTTGTTTCAAGCTTGTGTCAAAAATGAAATTTATCTCAACCTTAGTCTTTTTTCCCTTTCATGCTCGTAAATACATGAGAATAAGTTTCTGTGTACACTTTTATCACTTTTTTGGACTCTTTACACTTACAAAAAAGAAAAACCTTAGATTTATCTTTAAAAAACATTCTAACTCTCAAAACATGAAAATATTGTTGAGTACACTTGTTTCCTTCAAACCTGTAAAAGTAAATGGAAGGATGTCTACCTAGTATAAGTTTACCACTTTTACAAACCAAGTATACTAGTTACAAAAAATATGTACTTTAGTCAATCCTGGATAAAACAATTCTCTCCTACATTATTTTACCCTTTTCGAGGCTTTAGAGACTAAATTTATGAAAGAGGACATTTTGTATTTTACTTAGCTTTTTATCCTGACTCCCTAATCATGAAAAAAATAAAGCTTCACTTTATTTGGGTTCTTCAAAAAATTACATTCAAAGAACTACATGAGTCTTCTTTTCGCATCCTTTTAAACTCTTAAAATATGAAAAGGATTCTAGCCACCCCTATATTGGACTCGTAAAATTAAACAATATAGGAATCATCAATCATCATGAGACCAAATCACTCCTTCCTAGGGTTTGCTAAAATTATTCTAAAGGATGAGCTTACAGGATAAGCATATGTTATCCTCCTTAAACTTGCATGAAAATAAATAGGTACTTTCCAGTAATGGTGGGGGGAATGGGAAAGAAATATTTATTTTTTGTATTGTGAAAAGGTAGTATGTTTCTCTTGAGCATGAAACTCCATCACTTTTGTGTCTAGGTTTGGAAATCCATTTTCCTCTTATATGATCATACCTCAATAAAATTCTTCTCAATGGTTCTTGATATTTTTTTGAGTCAAATGATGCTAAGTCAAAATTTAGTGTCACCAATATGTTCAATAGGAGTCCAACCTTAGTCAAAATTACCTTGGAAATCATAACCTTCAATCATGTCGACCATCCCTGAGTCAATCCTGAATCACTCCAATTTTTTTCTTCAAAACTTGACATGAGTTTCGTGTCGTAGGTCCTTCTGCGATGAATTTTTTTCTATCTAATTTAGCTCATTATCTAGGAAGTTGATCTAGAAACATCCTTTATCACCTTGGATCTTGCATGCTTGAGTGGAATTTTTCTTGTTTTTGATGACAAGTTTTCAATAGTAACCTTCAACTGAATGATTCTATGGGTGTTCGACTTCAGGAAATTTATTCAAACCTTATAGATTGTATTGGAACACCTTGAGAACCATTTTCATTGTTGGTGGTTTCTCTTGCACTTGTTAATGGTTCACATCATTGGATGGTAATCAGGAAATTTCTACCATGTTTGAATTCGATGCATTCACTTTCATGATTAGATTCACACTATGGATTGATAGAGATGAATAGCAAGACCCTGCATCTAGTCTCATCTGTCTAGGTTGGGTGGAATTTTTAAATATTTGTGATTGTAAATATAGATCCATATTTGATGGTTGCATCGATAGTATATTTATTATTAACATGGATCTTTCTACATGTCCATACTTATTTTTTGATATTATTGTACTTTGAGTGTGGGAATTCCTACCTTAGTGGTGATTATGTAAATATATTGTATTGTAATCCTTGATTAGTTATTTTAGGTCTCCCACTAGTTGGTCTCTAATCCTAACTTTTGCATGATAAAGTGCTTCAGTACTCAAACAAATATTTTGAATTTGCACCTTAGGGGGAAGTATATTACATGTCATTTTGTCACCATTAGGAAAATGACCACAAATTCAAATCTCTCACTATATGATGAACTATTGCAATAAATCCCATACAATTTTGGAAGAAAAATCATTTTTAAAACAACAAGAGTCTCACATTACATTGCTAAAAAATTATTTTCAAGTAGTGTCACACGTTTCCTACCAACTAGCTACGCAAACACAATATTAATGATTGAAGCATGTGCAATTTATCGCTTTGTTTTCCATTAAAAATTGTTAGAACCTTTTAACATAGGTAAAAGTAAAACCCAATTTATAGAATGCTTTTTGGGGAATATTATACCAATAAGAAGGATTCGAGCCCCTACATATTTGGGCCTCATCCCATGGTTCATGAATATATTTCCTCTTTATGGAACCCTAATCCCCATATTTATGGATCTAATCCTTAGAAAGGGGATCTCCAACCCTCTACTCTTCTCTTATAATTTCACTACAGACCAGAGGGGAAGTGGTTGAATTTTGAGGTAAACTTATGTTGTTAATTTGAGGTTGGAAGATTGTCATTGAAGGTAGGATTGGAAAATACTGAAAGGAGGTTTGTAACATCAAGGCTAGGGTGTATCTCTCCTTTTCATTTAATTATAATAAAAAATATTATTTCTTTCTCTATATATTGTCCATTGGATCTGATATAATGTATGTTTATTTTCATTTCCCATTGGTTATTATATTAGGTCCTAATCTCCTTGATTACAAGTATAGGTTTTATTGAATCATTTATCTATCATATGCCTTTGATCGTTCTTTTGTTAGCGTATTTGAAAATTTATATTCTAAGAATTGAAAGATTATATCAAAAAGGATCTTAAATAGACATTTTGATTTAAAGGTAAGGATTCTATACTCCATTAATATTATTTATGATTCAATAAAGATGAACCTAGAGAATGGTATATTTATTTGTTTGTTTGTTACTAGATTCAATCATTTAGTGTAGGGAGATATTGTTTTGTCTGCAAGATGAGATTTGTTTGCCTAAGATTCTCAATAAAGGTTTTTACCCAATCCTCTCCATAGAATGTTTCCTTTTTCTCAAGAAATTAGCAGGACTCATTATTAAGAATAGAAAAATGTGATGTATTTCATAAATATGTTTACTCTTAGCCTCACACATCAAGGGGAAACTATTATTATGAATAACTGATACACCTATTTGTATACAACAGATGGTAGTCAGAGTAGGTAACAAACATATATAGATGGCACATTTCAAGCTGAAAATATTATGAAAGGAAAAAATTAAAAGGTTCCACTATTGTTTATTAAAAAAAATCAACCCTCGCAGGTAATCAAAAAATAATTTGACACACCCTTGTGGCATTTTATTCGATAATTGCAAGGGTTGTAGAAAGCACAATCAAACCCTTCCGGGGGGGGTGCATTGATTGAAGTAAAACCCAACCCTCGACATGGACAAGCTGACCATTCAAACCTTGAGGATCAAGAAGCCTTAATTGAGGGGGGTGGTTTCTCCCATCTCATTTATGAGCCAAAATATCTCATTTATAGTCCAAAGGAGGGAGAGAATGTTTCAAAATTTCAATAATCCAAGAGGACGGACAGCCAAAAACAAGATGTTACGCATTGTTATGCTGCCAAAATTGGTCCAAGTTATCAATCATTCCAATGTCAAGAGGATTCCACCACTTAGAGAGTTTCTTGTTTGCTTATTTGAGAGAGAAAGAGCTTGCAAACGAGATTTAGAAGTGGAAATCCTTGTTGAGAGTTGTTGAGCACCATTGTTGTAACAACCTTGGGTTAAAATTTCATGATAATAAAATTTAATAAAGGTAAACTAAGATGGCAGTAAGGGACACTTATTCCAAGCTGAGTGTTCAAAAAAATATCCTAGTGGGCATCACCTGTTGTGTTTTATGGCTAAGGGAAAATTGGCAACGCAAAATCGCTAAGGGTTTGGAAATGAAAAAGGGTATTTTTCAAACATTGTTTATGAAAATAATGGAAACTAGGAGAAAGGAAGGTGAAAGGTCAAAGGTTACATGTGAGGAGAAAAATGAAGGAAAATAATGGAAAATTGAAGAAATTGGAGGAGTCATCAATAAAAAGACCCCAAACCATTAGTTGGTAGCATTTTGTGAGTTCAATTTTAGAATTTGTCTCAGAGCGGAGACGAGCACTAGGAGAAGAAAGAATGTAAGGAAGAAAGGAAATGAAAGGAAAATCAAGGGAAGGAAAGGAAAAGAAAATAAGTACAAGGAAAGTAAAGGAAGGAAAGGATCAAGCAACTTTAGCAAGAATACTTGCAGATAATATATTGCATGTGTGATTCCCTAACTGTTTTTGACATGCATGGTATGTGCATGTTGATATATGGTTATTTTGTTGTCATTGGCATGGATTTTGCTCATATTCAATAGTGGATTTTAGTCTAGGCTTTCCATTTCTGAATAGCCATGGTGTGATGGGATTGCTCTCCATTTGAGATTTGGATTGCCTAAGGGTTTTGGAATCTGGGGTTAGGAGATCATAAGAAATTTCCCAAAGGCCTAGGAATCCCTTGACCAATAATGGTAGGATACGCAGTAAAGCCTACGGGTGTAGATAAGAAAATTCCTTAAAGATGGTATAGAAATTGTGAGGTATCCAAGCTCGGTTTAGTTTTGTTATCTCGACACTGGTTTAGGTGTGATCATGATATGGAGAGGGTGGAGGTGGTCATACCTCTAAATTCCGTTGGTTATCTTTGGATTCTTTTATCCTGTGAGATCCCACACTCATGCTTGGAATATGGCAAGTGGATGATTGGCTAAAGGAAAGATATGGTTTAGCCAATCTACAGTCGGGTGGTTCATTGAAGTCTGGAACCTGATTGGTAATTTCTTATGGTTAATACAAGCTAAGTTTCTCTTGTTTTTTATAAGGAAATGTACTGGTTATTATGTGGCTTTAATGGTTGTTCTCTTATGGTTATTTATCTAGTTATATGTTGGTTGTAAACATGGTTGTATGAATGATCTTAGTCATGGCTCTATTCATGTTTTTACACATAACTAAATAAATAATGAATTCAATGCCTAATTTATGTTATGATATCTAATGTGAGATGGTAGAGACACTTCTTGTTAAATCTCAGATGAAATTTTAGTCCCTTGTTTTTAGACTTACATTCATGACCTGTAAGTGGCATATCTACCAAGTGTTTGACAAAATGTTAATCCCATTTGGGATGGTGAGGTCAAGTCCTCATTCTAGTTTTGGTTTACAAGCATTGACTTCATGTATTTTATTAGTTCTGGAAGATTCATAGCTTTCAAGGAAGAGGCTAAGCCAGAGCCCTAGAAAGTATCCTTAATTCTTAGCGTTGTTGGCATGGCACTAGCAGAAAAAGGCTCGATTCGCACTAATGCAGGCATATGGAAGCGGTTCGAAACCCATAGTCACATGGAAGCCTTGGAAAGGGAGTGGATAGGGCTATATACTAGGGAAAAGGTGATTTGTCTCATGGGTTGTACATCTATAGGGACTGGGTTACTCCTAGAGGTCTCATGGAACCTGAGGAAACTCAGTAAGGTCTTATTATGTCCACTCCATTTCCTTAAGGTAATCCAGGAGGTTGATTCATATCATACTAACACCTCAACTCTTGTTTACCTTGGGTAGGTCCATGAAACTGGGTAGATATGAGAGGAGCTAACATTAAAGGGTGGTATGAGAGTAGGTTGTAATCTCTTTGGGTCATATCTAATACCACAGGTGGTATCAAAGCACGATCTCACTTCCTTTTGGTAAGTTTGATGTTGTCAAGGTTATGGTTGTCATGCATGGGATCAAGGTACAAAATTGGTATGATCATGCATGATGTTGTTGTGATGTTATGTTATTACATGGATATGTTTATGATTACACATTTACATTTTATTATGGACTGATCTTGCAAATGAGTTAAGCCTCCCCTGAACATCAATAAGGTATGGATTTGATTTTGGTATCTATTTGGTTTATCTAACATGGTATCCTTGCAGGAAGAAGAGAATTCATGATGACAAGGAAAATGGTAGACTACAGCTCTCGTGTCTTTCCCTACATATCGATTGGGCAGCAAGGAGAAGAGTATTCTCCTAGTATAGCAAGTACGTTGAGGAGATTGAGGGCATATATCAGAAGTTGTAAACAAGACAATGATAGGTTGGTTGAGGCCCAGGGAATAGTTTCAATGGCTTAGGAGAAGAATGTATAGGTTAATGCAGCAATCCATCAAAGCTTGACAAAGTTACAAAGGTAGGGACATATGATAATTAGTTAAGGGAATGAAGAGAAAACTAATGGATCCTATGATAGCAAACCTTAGTCTAGATATAGGTTGGATATTGGGGACACAGTTAGAGGTGTTATATCACTAGATACACTTGACATGAGGACTATTATGTATGGGCATCATTCTAGTTCCTCATCCATGAGACATCATTACACTTATCACGATCATCATCCTTATCGGAGGATGGAGTACTTACCTAAGGAGTTCAAGAAGGTGAACCTCCTACATTTGATGGAGAGATGAAGAAGCTAGAAGATGCAGAGAGATGGTTGATTGGAATGAAGAAATTCTTCATATTGTATAGTTATTCAAACAACATGAAAAATAAGATGGCCACTTTCTATCATAAAGGGAATGTAGTTACCTGGTGGGAGGATGTATAGAATGTCAAGCGAATTCCAGAGGAAGACTTGATTTGGGACGAGTCGAGAGGATCTTCAAGAAGAATTACCTATCAAAGAGGTACTATGATGATAGAGCTAAGGTTCTTTATGAGCTACAGATGGGTTCTATGATAGATGATGAGTACACTAGCAGATTCTTGGAGTATTTGTGGTATGTACAAAATCTCAAGAAGGAGAAGGCTAAGATTGAGAGGTTCATTAGTGGGTTTCCAACAACATATAGAGACCAAATTGATTTTTATGAGCCTAGATCATTAGACAAAGCCATCTGTAAATTGAAGCATTTTTATGAGTAGTCAAAGTGAAAAGTTGAACCTAAATGCGACTTGAAAGGAAATAAGAAAGTCGAAGGAAAACGGCCACTAAAGCAGTGAAGACCCCAGGACATAGGTGAGAAAGAAAATGTTGCTTCTTACAAGAATTTCAGTTTAGTTGATAATGGACATGTGTCACAGGATGGAGAGAAATAGACTAGAGGTGATATTTTAGCACCATTTCAGTGTTGGATATGTGGAAATGATGATCGTAAGAAGGATTGTCCATTGTAATAGGGAGGTAGGCCTCAGATCTATAGTTCTCAGGAGATGTAGAAATTTGGGGATGTTGGTCATAATATTCATCAGATTTATGTGACTTGAGATAATAGGAAGACTGATCACCTGGAATCGGTCATTGAGATGGATGGTAGGCTTTGTGATCAAGCTATTTCTATTTTGATTGATCCTCGATCTAATTATAGTTATGTTAATATTAACTTGGTGGATAAGTTTGGTTTGAGAAAAGAAGTGGATGAAGAGTCTTTGTTGGTGTAGATGGCTATGGGTATGAAGAAGATAGTTCATCACTGGGTAAGAGCTTGTGCATTTGAGTTGAATTTTATGCCTACAGTAGCACATTTGAATGTGCCTCCGTTGGGATCATATAGTATGCTTTTGGGTATGGAATGGTTGTGTCTAAATAGGACCAAGGTTGATTTCTATGATAACACTATTGAGTACCTCAATGATAATGGAGAGAAGATTATATTTCTTGGAAATAAGAAGCTTACATTAGCGAGGATGGTCACAACTATGCAAGCTAAGTGTAGTTGTAGAAAAGGGTGTGTGATGTTTACAATTCATATTTATAGTGACAAAGATTAGAATGTTGAGGATGAAGAAAATTTCAAGAGGTACCATGTATTGTAAAAATTTTAGGATGTGTTTCCAACAGAGATTCTAGAGTTTCCTCCACACAGGGAAGTAAAATTTTCTATTGAATTGATACCAGGGGAAGCACCAACATCAAAGGCACCTTATAGGATGAGAACTCTAGAATTAGTGGAGTTAAAGTTGTAGCTGAAGGAAATGCTTGGTAAGGGATACAATAGGCCAAGTGCATTTCCTTCGGGTGCACTCGTATTGTTCGTGCAGAAGAAAGATGGTACTCTTAGATTATGCATTGATTACAGGTGGCTAAACAAGGTGATGATCAAGAAAAATTATCCATTGTTGAGGATTGATGACATGTTTGATTAGTTGAAGGAAGCATCAATGTTCTCAAAGATTGAGTTGAGATCCATATCTCATCAGGTACACATCAAATAAGAGGACATCTACAAGACTTCCTTCAGGACCATGCATGGGAATGATGAGTTTGGTGTACTTCCATTCGATTTCGCTAATGCTCTAGCTAGTTTTATGTGTTTGATGAATAATGTGTTGTGTCCTTATATTCACAAGTGTGTTATTGTATTCATTGATGTCATCTTGATATACTCTAAAAATGAGGAAGAGCATGTTGAATATTTAGTAGCAGCATTGAGATTGCTAAGAGAGCATCAATTGTATGCTAAGCTTAATAAGTGCATCTTCTTTCAAATAGAAGTACACTCCTTGGGACATGTTGTTTCCAAGAATGGGATAAAAGTAGACCCATAAAAGATAAAATCTATCATTGAGTGGGCAACTCCTAAAAATGTGGAAGAAGTTTGATCATTTATGGGCTTACCAGGTTATTACAAGAAGATGCATCAGTAACTTTTCCTACATTGCATATCCTATTACATCATTATAAAGGAAAGGTAAGAAATTTGAATGGAAAAAGGAGTGTACAGTTAGTTTTAAGCAGTTGAAGCATTTATTGACAAATTATCTAGTGTTAAAGATTGAAAATCTGGATAAAGAGTTTGTAGTATGTACAAATTCTTGCAAGAGAGGGGTTGGTGGAGTCCTTATGCATGATAGACAAGCGATATGCTATGATTCCAGAAAAATGAAAGAGAACAAGCATAACTGCGTAACTTAAGAACTTGAGTTAAAGGCTATTATTTATGCTTTAAATATGTGGAGATATTATCTTCTTGGGAGGAGTTTTATGTTAATGAGTGATCATAGTGGCCTAAGGTATATTTTTGACTAGAAAAATGTGTATGCTAGACAAGCTAGATTTTTGGAAACCCTTAGTGAGTTTTACTTCGATATCAGATACATCAAGGGTAAAGAGAACAGGGTTGTAGATTCTCTTAGTAGGAAAGTGCAGTTGAATCATGTTGCAAGAATGAGCTCATATGGGACATATTTACAGGATCAGATCTTACATTCATGAAAGACAGATGACACATATAGGGAGCTTATGAATAGGTTACAACATGGTATAGGTGATCAAGATGTGGATTATCATCTTATAGTAGATGCCTTGATGAGGTTTATGGATAGGATCTATGTGTCAAATGACAGTGAACTTAAGAAGCCTATCTTGAGGGAGTTTCATGTAAAACCATATTCAAATCACCAAGGATATCAAAAGACATTGAAACTAGCAAATAAATTCTACTACTAACCGAATCTAAAGAAGGAAGTATCGACGTTAATGATGATATGTTCGGATAGTCAGCAGGTTAAGTCAGTGATCTGATATTGATCTAAGACAATTAATAAGGTATTACAGACTCATGTGCATGGATGTGCCTATGTTATTTTTTCCAATGGATCGATAATATTGCGAAATACACAGGCAACAAAGCAGTGAATAAAAACATAACAAGTAGCACATATAAACACAACAAGTTTAATAAGGAGTTCACCGAATGCTCCTAGCTACGTCTCCTGGTCCAACCTTCAGTGATGAACTCTCTATTATGTTTTTAAAGTAGAGCTTTTACAATAGTGAGCTCAATTTGATTCTCACACAATAGATACAAATCAATAAAACTATACTTGGATTCCCCAAATCTCTCAGAAGTACATAGACTCTCCTCACTGACTCTTTATATCTGTCTTAACCCTAGCTCAATGCTGCCTTCAGGTTAGCTTGGCTTCTTCTCTATTCTTTTGGCTTACCACTCTCTTACTTCTGTCTCTGCTTCTCTCTATCATTTTGTGGCTTTAAAGCCATTTGCTTCCTGACTGTTCATTTCCACTTCTTGGCTTTCTGGTTCCCCACCTCTGTCTATCCAAATCCCTTCTTTCGGCATTTACAGTCACTGCATGACACTTCATAGGGAGGTGGCCACCTATTCTGTAACGAATGAGTGTGTCAGGTTCACTAGAAATATTTAAATGATCATTATTTCCATTTGCTCCAAGATTGCCTGTGAAACACGAATATTCTGCCAATGTATCGTCCATATCAGACTTCAAATCCGGTCATCCATTGGGATGTGTCTCTACCGTTGAATCTAGGGCCCCAAAATCCTACGGTTGTTGCTCATATCAGGCAGCTAAGTAGCTCAATGGTTACCTCTCCGATGTGAGTGGTTTTTCTCTCTCTTCCACTAGACGTGTGGCAGCCACTGTGTGGCATTGGGCGGACTCGATTGAAACCACTTACCACCTCAAAGCCCTTCCAATATCCTACCGGTTTTGTGGAATCCTGCTCTGTCAGAATCGAAACAATACTTTTATGTGTTTCATGATTATTTTGGGTCCAGGTACTCAGGGCTTCTCTTCACTGAGAGTTTTGCCCTGCGATATGTGATTACCGACTTGTCACTAATCGCATATCAGATACTACCTCCATTGCTCAGATTTGTCCCTACATTTGTCGGTTGGTGTCAGTGCATGTTACCATGGTCCGTCGCTCTTTGTGCTATATCGATGACCCTCGTTGATCTGCACTGATCACCATTCGCAACTGTCATGAGGATTACTCTGATAGCATGATCTTTATAAGACATTGAATTTTTTGCATGATTGAAGAGTTCATGAAAATGTTAGAGAGTGTTTTAGTATCCTTTTGGATCACACCTTCCCATTGACAAAGCTTTTGGTCCACTGAAAATTGGTTTTTAAGCATCAATCAAGTGAGGATATAGCTTCCTCGGTTGCTCAATTTCTATCCATCTTGCATTGCTTGGTTTTGAACCTTTGAGTCCAATCCTAAGGTACTCAACATCCCCTTTTCATGTAGTTCTCACCTTCTTTTCCATAATTGTATCTTCCTGCAACTCATTGAGATATTCAGGCAACAGATCATCAATAGAAGGAAATTGACTCTGCTCTTCAGGATCTTCAATCAATGAGGGTTCAAATAGTCTCAAGCTTTCTACATTAACTACTAAATAGATGTGCATGTAAGCTAGTAAATCCAGGTGAAAAGCATTCTCACCAATTTTCTCAAGTATCTTGAAAGGTCCATACCTTACTGGTTTCAGCTTATTACCTTCACCTTGCATTTTTTATTTGCTGATATACAGCCAGACTTGATCACCAACTTGGAAACTATGCTCAATACGATGCTTATTATGCCTTGCCTTGTACTTGGCTTGGCTCTTTTCCAGTTATTCCTACACTGCCTGGTAAATTTCTTGGATCTGTTCAATGAATCTGGTTTCTTTTTCCACATCACTGTGTCCAGCAACTGCTATGTCTTTACCAAAGACAAAATACAAGGGATACCTTGGTATGAAACCAAAATAGGTCTCAAAAGGAGATATCTGTCTAGAAGAATGTTTAGCATGGTTGTAAGCATGTTGTACATAACACAAATGTTCATCCCAAAGCTTTGGATGCTTGCTACAATAGCCTCTGAGCAACTGGATCATTGTCTTGTTGACTACCTCTGTTTGGCAATCTATTTGTGGATGAAAATTTGTGCTCTTCTTTAGTCTGGTGTCCATCAATTCCCATGGACTCAATAAAAATTTCCCAACAAATCGGGAATCTCGATAAGATATAATGGAAGTGGGTAATCCAAAATGAACCCATACATACTGAAAGAACAACTTTTTTGCTTGTTCAACTGTAATATGTTTGTTATAGGGTATTAAAATACATATTTTGATGAACCTATCCATAGTAACATATAAATAGTCATGACCTTTTCTAAATTTAGGCAATCCCCCAACAAAATCCATGGAAACACTTTCCTAAGGATGAGAAGGAACTAGTAGTGGAGTGTACAAGCCTAGTTTTCTATTGTTGGGCTTGCTTTTAGCACACATGGTACACCCTCTTACATATCTAGAAACTATTTCATGCATTTTCAGCCAATAATAAAATCTTTGCAGCTGTGCAACAATTTTACTTACACCAAAGTGACCTGCTATTAGAGAAGTGTGTGCTTCTCAAATTATCTTTACTCTCTCAATTTGAGGAATGTATAGCTTTCCCAAATGATACAATAGTTGGTCCTTAATATGATAATCCAATTATTTTACTTTGTTTCCATGACTTAAAGTTGCATATACATCTTTAAAATCTATATCTTGAGCATATTGTTCAATGTAGCTTTCATGCAATACTGAGTTATGCTTAATTATAGTAGATGCATTTATGATTGGTCTGGACAACATATCTGCAACTTTATTGTGTATACCCTTTTTATATCTGATGACTAAATGCAACTGTTGTAGGAAACCCATCCACCTATAGTGTCTTGATTACTGCAACTTAGTATGTGAGTGCAAGTACTTAAGTGGTTGATGATCTGTATGTATAACTGTCTCTTTGCTAATTAAATAATGTTTCCACTTTTTCACACTCTATACTAATGCATGCAATTCTTTATCATATGTGGGATAATTAACTACTATAGAATTAAATGTCTCATAATGATAACATATGGGTTTACCATGCTACATCAACACTGCTTCCATGGCATAGTCACTGGCATCTGTTTCAATGTCAAATGGTCTTTGAAGATTGGGCAATTCTAGTATTGGTGTTGTACTAATCGTTTCTTTCAAGGTGTCAAAGGCTTTCTTCTATTTGCCTCCCCACAGAAACACCTTGTTCAATCCTGTCAATGCATGTAAAGGAGCTGCAATTAAGGAAAAGTTAGCAATAAGTTTTCTCCAATATTGTGTTGCTCCTAGGAAGCTTCTAACTTTTGTAGCAGATTTGGGTTTAGGTCAGTGTATAATGACTACAACCTTAGAGGGATCTATCTTCAATTCACCACGCCCTACTATATGACCCAAATAATTCAAAGATGTTTTTCCAAATTCACATTTTGATACTTTAAAATAGAGATTTTCCCTTTTCAAAACATCTACAGTTTGCTTTACATGCTGCAAATGTTCTTCCCATGTTTTACTAAATACAAGAATATCATCCAAATATACAATTACAAAATCATCAATAAAAGGCATGAGTACATCATTCATTACTCTCATGAAAGTTGTAGGAGCATTAGTTAAGCCAAAAGGCACAACTAGACATTCATATAGCCCTTGATTTGTTTTGAAAGTAGTCTTCCATGCATCTTGTTCTGTTACTCTGACTTGATGATAACCACTACGTAGGTCCAACTTGGAAAAGTAAACAACTTCTTTCAACTGATCCAATACATCATCTATGCGAGGAAGGGGATAACGATTCTTGATCGTTATTTTATTCTATGCTCGGTAATCAATGCACATTCTCCATGAACCATCCTTCTTTCTCACCAACACGATTGGAGATCCGAATGGTGATGTGCTAGGTCTTATGAACCCTTTCTTGAGCAACTGATGTACCTACTTCTTGATTTTTGCATTCTCTAAAGTAGATAACCTATACATTCCTATATTAGGTAATGGAGCATCTTGCTACAAATTAATATCATGTACAATTTCCCTTTTTGGTGGAAGACCTTTAGGTTCTTGAAATATTATATCATATTCCGAAACAACTTTTTCTAAATCAGCTTGTTGTTTAGCATCACAGCCCTCAAATATATTGGTTTCTTCAGGTTTATTTTCCTTTACAACCATCAATATAAATTGCTTGCATGAATTTACAATCCTTTTCATCTGCCCTGAGTTTATGAGAGTATAATTATTTTTGAGTTTGTGAGCTCTTACAATATATTCTATGCCCTCTTTTGTGAGTTGATACTTATTTTCTGCTCTATAGAAAATTTCTTTTCTATCATACAAGTAAGGACTTCCTAACACAATTCCACATATATCCAAGGGAATTACATCTAACTCAACCTCATCTACAAATGATGAACCAATGGCAAACCTAAGTTTACATTGTCTAGTCACTTGTAGCTTTGTTTTATCACATAACCAACCTAATGGATATGGCTTCTTGTGAGGTGTGGTTAGTAATCCCAGTTTCTTTACAATTGCTTCAAAAATTAAATTTACTTGTGAGCCACTATCAAACAAAGTATCAATCTTTTGATGCTTGGAAATAACTCTAATATGAAAAATATCATGTCTTCTTCTCTAATTTTGTTCACTATCAATAGTTTGGGTAGAATTACTAGAAGATGCTTCAGAATTTTTACCTTGTATACCTATGGCTGCAATGGTTGTTTCACCACTTGAGTCTAACCCCAAATATTTTTGTAAAGCAGCAACTACTTTCTTCTTCTTGCCATCGAACTTCTTAGGTCTCAGCTCCAGATGCAAAATCCAACAATGTTCATCATCATGCCCATCCTTCTTGCAGTGAGTGCACAAAGGTTTGGTCTTTTGTACAGCATTAACCTTCCTCTCTTTCAATTTCTTCTTCCTCTTTTCCTTGTTTTTACTTGCAGTGGGTTTGGATGATCCCCCAATCTCTGGGACCACATTCTTGCCTCTAGCCTCTAGATGGGTGGCTTGGACAGATACCTCATCTATGCTAGTAGGGTTAAACATGAGAATGGCATGTCTCAAATAACTATGTAGACCACCTATATACTTCAACAGGGTTTCAGGTGAGTCTAACAAAATGCCTAGAATCAAAGCTCTTTTTTGAAATTCTTGGGTGTAACTTTGTACACTTTTCTCTTTCAACTGGTGAAGAGTCTGCCAACTCATCATAGCTTGCTGCATATAACCTAGTGGATAGAATTTCTTTTTAATTGCATAAACAAATTCACTCTAGATAGAATGGATTTTACCCTGCTTCTTCATGTCATCTTGTGTTCAGCCTTCCCACCATACTAAGGCAGTTCCTCCAAGGCGTAGGCTGGCCATCTGAATCTTACTTTTGTCTGAGTCGATGCTATGCACTCTGCAATACACATCAATCTGTCTAATCTAATTATCCATCTTCTCTACATTTAACTCTCCATCATATATTGGCAAATCAAATTTAACATCTAATTTAATCAAAGATGCTTTCTTCCTTTTATTTTTAGGACTATCAGGAGGTGTGAGAAGCTTTTCTTCTTTCCCTTTACCTTTAGAATGGTCATTTACGATATATTCTTCTACTTATTTGTTATGGGAATTTGGAGAATCTTCAATCTGACCCTTCTTAAATTCTCTGTACATTTCCTCCACCATGGCTCTCATAGTCAAGAAACTATCCATGAACTGAGGGTCTGATTCCAAATAACTCTCTTTTGACATTTCGTCCTAGTATAGACTCTACCAATTTCTGGGTCAAATTCAACTAATTCTCCTTTTCCTAATTCAAGATTTGATCTAGTTATCATTCACCAACAATCTAGAACAAGCTTGTCTAACCTTAGCAACCTAATGCTCTGATACCACTTGATTTGATATTAATCTAAGACAATCAATAAGGTATTACAAACTCATGTGAATGGATGTGCCTATGTTATTTTCTGCAGTGGATCGATAACATTGCAAAATACACATGCAATGAACCAATAAAGAAAAAAATAACAGGCAACGCTTATAAACACAACATGTTTGATTAGGAGTTCACCCAATACTCCTGGGCTACGTCTCCTGGTCCAGCCTTCAGTGGTGGCCTCTCTATTATGTTTTTAAAGCAGAGTTTTTACAACAATGATCTCAATTTGAGTCTCACACAATAGATACAAATCAATAAGACTGTACTTGGATTCCCCAAGTCTCTCAGGAGCACACAGACTCTCCTCACTGACTCTCTGTCTCTGTCTTAACTCTGGCTCGATGCTTCCTTCAGGTCAGCTCAACTTCTTCTCTTTGCTTTCGGCTTACTTCTCCCTTACTGCTCTCTCTACTTCTCTCTGTTATTCTATGGCTTTAAAACCATCTACTTCCTGACTGTTCATTTCCACTTCTCAGCTTTTTGGTTCCCTGCATCTATCCATATGAATCCCTTCTTTTGGTGTTTACAGTCACTGCATAATGCTTCACAGGGAGGTGGTCACCTATTCTATAATAGATGAGTGTGTCAGGTCCACTAGAAATATTTGAATGGTCATTATTTCCGTTTGCTCCAAGATTTCCCGCGAAACACAAATCCTCTGCAAACACATCGTCCATATCAAACTTCAAATCCCATGCGATCTTGCTCTATAACCTTATCAATTCTAGTCATCCATCGGGACGCGTCTTCACCGTTGATCTGGGGCCCCCAAATCCTATGGTTGTCACCCATATTGGGCGGCTAAGTAACTCAATGTTTACTCATCCGATGTGAGTGGTTTTTCTCTCTCTTCTGCTGGGCGTGTGGAAATCGTTGTTTGGCATCAGGCAGGACTTGGTTGAAACCACTTACTGCCTTGAAGCCCTTCTGATATCCTGCCGGTTTTGTGGAATCCCACTCTGTTGGAACCGAAACAATACTTTTTCATGTTTCATGATTATTTCGAGTTCGGGTGCTCGGGGCTTCTCTTCACTGAGAGGTTCACCCTGCAATATGTGATTAGCCACTTGTCACTAATCACATATCGGAAACTACCTTCGTTGCTCAGATTTGTCCCTGCATTTGCTGGTTGGTGTCAGTGCACGTTACCATGGTCCGCCACTTTGCGTGCTAGATCGACGGCCCTTGTTGATCCGTATTGATCGCCATTCGCAACTGGCATGAGGATTCCTCTGATAGATTGATCTTTATAAGACTTTGAATTATAGGCATGATTTAAGAGTTCATGAAAACGTTAGAGAGTGTTTTAGGATCTTTTTGGATCAGGCAGAGTGTAAGCATCCAAGTGGGTTGCTTCACTCGATTTTGATTCCAGTGAAGACTACTTATTCATCTATATAGGTAGCACATGTCTTCATCTAGGATATCATGAGATTGCATGGTGTTCTGAAGAATATTATGTTGGATAGGGATGCCAAGTTTAGTTTCAAGTGTTTGAAGGAGATGTTTGTAGGATTGGGTACAAATTTGGCCTTTAGCACAACTTATCATCCACAGACAAATGGACATACAGAGAGGGTCAATAGGATATTGGAGGACATGTTGAGGATTCATGTCATGCATCAGTAGAGGAGATGGGAGGAGCACCTTCCATTGGTAGAATTTTTTGGAAACAATGGTTATCAAGAGTCACTAAGGATGAGTCTGTTTGAGGCACTATATGGGCGAAGTTGTAGCACTCATGTTAGTTGTATTGATCCAGTGAACAGGGTACTTATTGGACCAGACGAGTTGGAAGTCATTGAAAAGGAAATGCAGGTTGTAAAGAAGAATCTAAAGGTAGCACATGACAAGAAGAAATGTTATGTACAATAGCACAGGGAATTTAAGGAGTTCAGGTTGGGGAGCATGTGTATTTGTGCATCAAGTTGAGGAAGAGCTCCTTGATGATTAGATCAAGTGTCAAGTTGTCACAATGGTATTGTGGGCCTTTCGAGATCATTAAGACGATTGGACCAGTGGCGTAAAGACTCTCATTACCTCTGACAATGAATGTCCATGACGTTTTTCATGTTTCATTGCTTAAAATATATGTAAAGTATGTTAATCATGTTATAGATTTGTATGTATTGCATGTGGAGCAAGAAGGATAATTCCAGCTAGAACCCCAATGTATATTGTAGTAGAAACATCTTGTGCTTGAGACCAGAGCACTTGAGTAGGTTAAAGTGAAGTGGAAGCAGTTTAGGCCCAATGAAGCTACATGGAAGATGGTTGATCTGATGCAGGCTATGTATCCTTCATTTTTCTAGGGTGAAGGAAAATGAGTCTTAGTATCTGTACATATTCATGTAGGGTTATTATTATAAATACCACAATGAGATAAGTTATAAAGCTATAATAGTAGGTATGGTTTTCATGTTGTCATCTTTTACATGATGGTTTTTCTTTAGAGCAGGGTGTTATTGTAAATATGACAATGAGCTAGGTTAGAAATCTCCATAGGCAATATGTTTTTTCTCTTTAGTGGTTTTGCTGAGTCTAGGTGTGGTTTAACATCGAGGATGGTGTTCCCCTAAGGGGGAGGGATCTGTAATAGCCCTAGGTTAAAAGTTGATGTAATAATATTTAGTAAAGGTAAAATAAGATCACGAGCAAGGGATACTTATTCCAAGATAAATGTTGCGAAAAATAACATAGTGGGCAGAAATTATTGTGGTTTACGGCTAAGGGGCAATCTACAAAGGCAATCGCTAAGTCTTTGGAAAGGAAAAAAATTATTTGTGGCACATTATTTATGAAAATAATGGATATTTGGAGAAAAGGAAGGTGAAAGGTCATAAGTTTCATCTGACGAGAAAAATGAAGGAAAATAATGGAAAATTGAAGAAATTAGAGGCATCGTCAATAAAAATACCTCAGAGCATCAGTTGGTAGCCTTTTGTTAGTTCATTTTTTGAATCTGCCTCATAGAGGAGAAGAGCACCAAGAGGAGAAATAAAGTAAGAAAGAAAAGGAAAGGGAAGGAAAAGAAAGGAAAGGAAAGGAAAATCAAGGAAAGGAAAGGAAAAGAAAAGAAGGAAAAGGAAATTAAAGGAAGGCAGGGACCAATCAACTTCAACAGGGATAATTGTAGGTAACAGATTTCATGTATCATTTCTTTGTTGGTTTTGAAATCCATGGTATGTGCATGTTGGTATATGGTTCTTTTGTTGTAATTGGCATGAATTTTTCTAGGATTTGATAGTGGATTTGATCCTATATTTTCCATTTTCGGATAGCCATGGTGTGATGGGATTGTTCTTGGCTTGAGCTTTGGATTGCTAGATGGTTTTGGAATTCAGGGTTAGGTGGTCCCAGGAAAATACCCAAAGGCCTAGGAATCCATTGATTGATAATGATAGGATACACTGTAAATCCCGAGGGTGGAGACAAGAAAATTCCTCAAGGATGGTGAAGAAATTCTGAGTCATCCAAGCTTAGTTTGGTTTTGTGATCTCGACAACGATTTAGGTGTGATCACAGTATGGAGAGGGTAGAGGTGGTTTAATGTATAGATTCCCTTTGTTATCTTTAGATTGGTTTGTCCCATGATTCCCACATTGATGCTTGGAATATGACAGAAGGGTGATTGGTTGAAAGAAACATATGGTTCAACCAATCTATAGCCGGATGGTTCATCAAAGTCCCAAACCTAGTTGGTAATTGCTTATGGTTAATAAAAGCTAAGTTTATCTTGTTTTTTGTCAGTAAATGTATTGGTTATTATGTGGTTTTAATTACTATTCTCTTATGGTTATTTATATGGTTATATGCTATTTATAAGCATGGTTGTATGATAGAAATTATTCATGGCTCTATTCATGTTTTTACTCATAATTGAATTAATAATTAATGCAAGACCAAATTGATGTTATGATAGCTAATGTGAGGAGGTAAAGACCCTTCTTGTTAAACCTAAGATAATTTTTTAGTCCCTTATGTTAAGACTTGCATTCATGACCTATAGGTGGCATATCTACCAAGTGTTTGACAATATTCCAGCCCTGGTTGGGGATGGTCAGGTCAAGTCATCATTCTAGTTTTAGTTTAAAAGAATTGTCTTCATGTATTTTATGAGTTCTATAAGTTTCATAACTTTTTTTGTAGAGGCTAAGACCCATCCCTAGGAAGTAGCCTTACTTCTCATAGTTTCTAATACAACACTAGCAGAAAAAGGTGACAGTCACACTAATGCAAGCCTATGGGAGTGACTGGGAACCCATAGTCGCATGGAGGCCTTGGAAAGGGAGCAACTGTGGCTCTAAGTCAAGGAAAAGGTGAGTTGTATCAGGGTTTAGACACCTGAAGGGGTTGAGTTACTCATTGAGGTCCCGTGGCACCTGAGGGAAGTCACTAAGGTCTTATTGTGCCAACTCCATTTCCTTAAGGTCATCTAGGCAATTGAGTCATATCATAATAACCATCATCTCATGTTTACCCCGACTAAGCTGATGAAAGTGGGTTTATGTGAGAAGAGGCGACATTACAATTTCTTAAATCGTTATTCAAGTGTCTTTAACATATATTGGTAAATCTTCCACTACTAAAAATCAATAGAGAGGACACTTTTCATAATACTATGTTGATTTGTCTTGTTTCATATCTTTGTTTTAAGTTTTTTAGTTTATTTTTATTTCATGCATTAGTTCCATCTAACTCAATTATTTTATTGGCTCATATTTAATCACTATTACCATCCATTGTTTGTGTATCTTCTTGTAGGATTCAACCAACCATAAGAAAATAGAATATGGGACATTTGTGCTACAAAATTTAATAAATAAACAAGATGACAGAAATAGGAAATGATAGTTGGGAAATAGACATTGACTGAGGTGCCTTGTCGAGAAGAATAATAATTAGGGATTAAACATAGTTCATTGCAGGGCACTAAAGTGGATCAAGAAAGATGGCATGGCATTGGAAATGAGAACATTGGTAAGAAAACAATGAGGAACAAAGGACCAAGTGTTTGGAAATGGAGCATTTGAACATAGACATGAAGGATTTTCTGGGTGCTTGTGTACTAGCAATTGTATACAACAATATGTAGTATTCTAGGATGCTTTGTTTGCGAGAGTTAAGGAAAAATGACATGGATCAAGTTGGGAACATAGAAAATTTTAGGGACGCCTTTTCTCCCTTGGGTGAAATTAAGGGGTTTTAAATTTTTATTAAGATAGCTTTTTGTGTCATAGTACATTATTAGAAATTACTCCAAATTAATTTTATAAAAAATTAGGTATGGAGGTTAGTCCACCTAACTTTAAGAGAGAGGGTAAAAGAAATAAATTTAGCCCTTGAAATTAGGAGTTACAAACTTACATTTGCCCCAATTGGTAAGAATATATATTTATGACAGTTATTATTCCCTCCCAATTTCGTGTAAAAAAAAATATTTCACTCACAGCATTTTATGGTATTTGAATTAATTTGGAGAAAATGGACCCCGTTTTTTGGAACAAAAGGTCAAAAAATAATAATTCGTCTTTATTTAAAAAATCAAGAGCATTATTGTGATGTCTATTGAATGATTTAATAATGCTCTTTCCATCTTCCAAGTTAGAACCTGTTTAGTCATAGTCATATCTAAAGCATGACGGTTGTTTGCAGAGCTGCAAAATTTGAATTAAGAAGTCAAGATTGAGCACACACTCGTACAAGGTTGTTCCCAAAGTAGTGGAATTTGAATCAACATTTCAATAATTAGCATGCAATGGTACAAGGTAAGTTTGTGTATTTTTTCTATATTCCAATTCCTCATGCATCCTCTTCCTTTTCCTCTTTTCTTTCTTTTCATTTTTGGGAACCATAACAATTTTTGTTTGGAAATGTACTTGGTTTTTGTAATAAAATAAGTGTCATTCATCATATTTTCCCATCACATACCTCAGAAGCTCCTTCTCTTTTCCCTTTGATAATGGATTTTTGGTATACATAATTATTAATTTTTTGATATATACTTGTCATTTTCATATATTATTTAGATAATAGATTTTTTGAATTTTCAATACCATTAAAGTAATTTATATTTTATTCTTGTTTTTTAGCTTCCACCCATCCTTAAGTCAACATCTATGAAAAATTTAAAAATATCCCTTCGAAAAATAAAAAACCATTCAAAAAAAGTAATCCCTAATGTTCCAAAATCGATACAACCCAAATTCCATCATTTTTTTGTTACTTACCCTTTATCTTCAATATACACTCTATGAAAATTATGTTTCTATTAATAACTGATAAAGTAGTTGTTGCTATTCGAATACTAAGGTGTTGATAGATTGAAAAACTCGACTAGAGAGCTGCTTGCTAGAGGGCAACCTATTAATTATTTTTAGCTAAAATTGTTTAAATTTTATCAATTATGTTTCTACCAGGAATTGATCAAGTAGTTGTCGCTATTCTTAAAATAGTAAGGCGTTGGTTGTCCAAAAAATTCAGCCAAAACACAATTGAATGGATGCTTGAAGACATCTTATTAAAAAAAACCATGTTTCCAAACTGATGTATTATCGAAGCATTGTGAAGTTTCAAATGAAAAAGGTTGTACTAAAATGTGAATTAGTAAAATGAATAATAAATTTGAAACTATTTACTTCAAATCAATTTCGTTAACAAGATGAAGATGGAGGAGATATTTTGAGATATTTTATATGTATTCTAGACCATTTTTATTTACTAGGTGGCCATAGACATTAATGATCATTGACATCCTATTATAGATATGGTAGGCATGAATAGGACAATGATTTAAAATTTTGAGGGCATTAAAAAATTATATATATATATCTAGATATATATATATATATATATATATATATATATATATATATATATATATATATATATATATATATATATATATATATATATATATATATATATATATATATATATATATATAATGACTAGATAATCTCCCGTGTTTAATTTTGTTTTATATGCAGATAGCTTTTACTTTTCGTTATGCAAAATATGCATAGGTATAAATCTAGAGTATGGTCATGAAATAGAGACATATATAGCTTGGATAGAAAGACTAAAACTTTTCTGTTTTTGGAGGGAATACACTGTGGATAGGTGGCCAAAAGACTTGGTTTCCCAATGGGCAAGTTGAGGCCACCTAGCCAATCTATGTGGTGTAAATTTGCTTATAACTGAATGGAAAAAAGAGGACCTCCCAAGCTTACAATTTTTCTTTTTTAAATAAATTACATATCTCCTTGAACATTTCTACTTATAATTACTCCTCTTAAAGAATTGAAATATTTTATTATGGCCAACATTAAAATAATTTGTCATTTACTCTTTCTCAATATACATATTTGAAGTTGAGATTGAAATAAATTATCACGCATGCATATTGAAAATTTGTTTGAGTCATGTACTAAAATATTTTTTAAAAATTCTTTAAATGATGGAGTGAAATATTTTATAAATTATAATAATTATACAAATTTCTTGGATTCAAAAGTATAAGGCTGAGATTTGCTCAATTCCTTTTAATTTCTGGGCACCTGGGCTCCTCTACCACGACCACAGATTTTCACAAGTCGAGCCATGGTGGAGATGCCCAAAACCTATTCAGAGCAGCAATTCGTTAACCAAAATAAATTCATTATGATCTGGAAATTCTCCCATCCCTGAGTTGAATTACCAATGCTAACCGCCCCACCTTACTCCCCCCCTTTCCCTTTGGTATCAGTACATGGGACTTTGTGGTCAAAGGTCCATTCCCTAGGAGGGGCTGACCTCTAGCCACCAGTAATGCGCCCTCATCGCCACACCCATCTCCTCATGACTATGGGCGGGCTATCTTCCCCTCACCAAGACTAAGCTAGTGAGCTCTACTGCTTACCAGCATTAGGCCACCCATGATTTGCTGACCCTTTACCCTCTACCCAACATACAAGTGCATAGCCTTTGGCATTTTATTGCTTGTCTTCCCACTGAAGAGTCCTAGCAATTCCCTCTCTGTAATAGTTTCTATCTATTTCCCAGCAGTTGCATTGGAATCGACAGAACGAGACCGCTCTTAGGCAACAAATCAAATAAAACCCACTCCCCTGAGCACCTAGCTCGCAACCTCTACCCACATGACCCCTACCAGCATCCCTGCTCCACCCTCGGCCCACAGTTTCGAGGATCCCCATGCGAGACAACATAAGTTCGAAACAAAGGGAAATTGAAGACTTACCTAGTAGTGGCAGAACATAGACGCAGAATCGAGTCAACACGATTAGGTGCCACCCCAAATTCCACTAGAAATTCTCAACTTCCCTGTTAGCATTCCTAATTTTCCCCTGCTCCCACTAGCAGAAACCCAACCAGGTCAACATTGCAATGGTAGAGATGAGCCAGAAAACATTCACATGGAAACTTATTGGTCGTCTATGAGCTTGAGACTGTGAATGTCGTTTCCTAGCCCTTCTATAGCTCTAGCTCTCCCCTCCATGAACAAACACAACAACATCACCCACATGTCTACCCTTTACTCCATTAAAACCTACTCCTTCACCACCTTCGCTGCCACCTTTCTGACCTCTGTTGCATGCAATCATGCCAAGGGACACCGCATCCATCGCCTCGAACACATGGGGGGTAGTGGGACAGTACTCAAGGGTACTCTTCATTATTCCTAGTCTACTATCCTAACCACTGGCTTGCACCCTAATCGTGATTGTAATTTATTTAATTATTAATACCAATTAAATTGCAACATTTAAAAAATATAATTATATCTATATATATATATATATATATATATATATATATATATATATATATATATATATATATATAGATATATCTAGAGAGAGAGAGAGAGAGAGAGAGAGAGAGAGAGAGAGAGAGATTACAAATCTATTAAGATTATAGAGGGATTAAATTTGTTGTGTGCGAATGTTTTGGTAGAAATCTTCATTGTAAAAGACATTTTCCTTCAAGCTAAAAGCCTTGGAGCTACAAAAATGTCTCCACAAAAAAAAATCGTATATAATCCCTCTACCAGATTGAAATCCAATCTAAACCAATACAAAAGATGTACTTGTACACAAATTTGATCATGTGTGCGCATATATGTTGTTAGTGCCAAATACTATAGTTAAGTTTCTAATTAATGAGTTTATCCTCATATCCCATGGATGAAAACATGCATACAAACAAAAGGAGCACAGTGGTCGCTTTCAATAATAATATTAGGCATTGTACATATGGGATTTTATCTAAAATACCCAAGAAGTACTTTGAGAAAGAAATATATTCATGGATAGCCTAGTTTTCAAAACCATTGGGTATAGAGGAGCTATGTATTTTGAAATTTTCCCTTACACAATTATATTTTATATCTAAATTTATGTTACATTAATTCTAATCAAAATATTTATTGGAAACAGTCTATATTTATTTACCTCTAGTTTCGTGCATAACAAGTGTGTTCTTATTTTAATAAAAAAAATTACAAGGTAAATGAGTATGATTGAGTAGATAGGGTGAAATATATACCTAGTTTTGTGCATAATATTAGAAAATAAAAAATATGTTCCATCACATAGTATGTTCATCACAAGCTATAACACTATCGATGTTCACTCACACACTCGCATCTAAAAATAAATAGAGATAATGATACCTAGTAAAGATGTTGTAGCATCATACAAAATTCCATGTTCGAGAATTACATTGGAACATATAACATTTATTTTCCATTATGAAGAAATAGTAAACCTGTAGCAATATTCAACATTTAAATAGTAAAATACTCTAACAAAGCACATCTTATTAATCAAATGCGTAAACAAAATAAAGGAAGAGCTTATATATTTGAAAGTTGAAGGCCAATGCTAACTTAGGCAGAGAAATTTTCCACCCAACCACACAATCTAATGTGCTTATTAGTTTTATAATAGGCCACCCCAGTTGAGGCTATGATACTGCTAAATAAAATTAGAATTTTTTTATGGAAATCATTCTATCTCATGGTAAGAAATTACCTATCCCATTGTCTCACCACTAATTTTTTTTCTTGGAATAACACAACTATTTTGGCAGCACACATTGTTTTTCTTACATAATGCAAGGATAATAACTTCTTTATCTATTAAATATTCCCTTGAAATTCTATGAGCTCTTCCTCTATGTTTGCATAGATGGTCTAGATACTATCCATTAAGGCTGACAACATTTACTTAGTTCTTGACACTTTTCAAGTTTTAAAGGCTTCCTTGCTTGGTTGTTAAATGCACACTGTAGCTTCCTTCATAACTTATATCAATGGTTTCTCTGTCATGGATCCATTTCCAACAATTTTTTTTAATTATTTTTATATTCTCCCTTGCTAGAATTCACCTCTTTTCCAAGAAATTAGCTTCTAACCATTCAAATATCTTCCTTAGCTATCTACAACATGTATACATATTTCTGTAGTGCTCATCACATGAATTTAAAAAGTCCTCTATCATTCCTTGATCATCCTCATAGTAGGAATCAATATCTCTACAGCTACTTTCATGGGTACTAGCATCTACTAAGAGAGAATGAATTTACCTCTCACTCTATTTCTTTCTCTCTTATAACTTACTTCTCTTCCATTTTATTTTCCCTGTCTATTATGTTTAACCCCATGCATCTCTCTTCAATGTTCTTTGCATGAGTTCATAATGGTGACACACCATTCATTAGAATGCAAATTAGCCTCCACCATTCACCTTAGAACCAAAATGAATTATGTCATTTAGGTGAACATTATATTCAATTATGTTGCTTTTCTTAGTCCAAGAATGAACAATAATGAATCATTACTTCTTCCCTATAACTATTCACAGACATGCCTCTAAGAGTACATGAATCATTGTATCTCTACAATCAATTTCCTACATTCAATCATGAGTTTGTTCCCTTCCCATCAACCACATGTGTGGAGGGTATGATGATGAATGAAGGAATTGAAAAACAACCTTTTTTCACAATACCCCACGGGACCTCATTTTCCCCCGCATTTTGGGGATATGATTTTTTTTTAAAGAAAATGTGAGATTTTGGGGATATGATTTTTTTCAAAGAAAATGTGAGAAAATCTAGGTTTTACCACTCTCACAATTCCCACAATGAAGGTAGTTATCCCCTTGACTCTCTAACTATGGAAGGTGTACATTACCACAACCCCCACATGCATCCAATAATTGGTAGTTATGGTTTCTATATTTTTAGTAAGGAACATGGTGAGGAAGGAAACACACTAATGTTTGGGACAATGAAAAATTAACTAGGATCACCAACCACTTGATAACTAGCAATTAAACTTCTCTCTATTCATGTATTTTAAAAAGAGAAATGAATACCACAACATTACTCTTTAGAGAAAAGCTAAAGAAAAGACTTTAAAAATAGCATCTATATATATATATGAAATACATTTATATTAAACAATCATATTCATGATTTGAAGTTAAAATATTTTGTTTTTTTTTTTCTATTCGTGATTTGAAACTGAAATATTTAATTTTATTATTTATTTATTTATTTATTTTTCCATCTAGCGAACTATGGATGAATTCTTAATACTTTTGGATTCACTCCATAGGTTTAGGACCTTTCATTTGACCTAAATGAGAGAGTTAAGTCTCCCTAGGTGACGATGGGTGTCTTGCGTAGTAGTTTCTCCTCCACTGTCACCTATGGGACAGAAAATTTCCTTTAACAAGAGTTTAAGGACTTCAATACATAGCTTAATGGATGTTTTTAATTTTTTTTAATTGATTTTTTATTCCTTAATTCATTTGTCATCAACCCATTGTTTTAATGATTTTTGTTCACGTAAACTTATTGTTTTGTCTTTTATTTTTTTATGTATGTTTTCTCATATAATTTGATTTCATAAAAAATATAATAAATATGCATGGATATAGATATTTTATACTTGGTAGTAATTATGCTAATTTTATATTATTTTTCTCATGCAGGTTTTATTTTGGTTTTTAAATTGACAGTGGAATATTGTGTGAGATGGAAAATATCAGTTGTGTGAAGAAAAATTACAACAAAATGATGTATTATCATACTTTAAAAGGACTCAATCCAAAGATACACATTCTCATCATGCTTCAATTTCATTTGAAAAACCTATCACTCAAAGAGATGTCAACTCTTTTGAGAATGTGTCTAATATGAAAATAAGTGATGAGAGTATAGGTTCCCCTAGTGATCAAAGTGATATAAATTCATTTTCTCTAGAAATTCACAATTAAGATTTTGAAGGTTTTTCCTTGGGAGAAACTTCCAATAGTATTGGGTCTCAAGATGTGCATATATTGAAATAGTGTTGGGTACAGGATCCCCCCAAAGGACACTTTTGGGGCTAAAAGCCCATGTTTTTGTCAAATTTTGTAATAAACATGTAAAGACTCCAAATTTTTTGGTCACAGAGCGCGAAGGTGTCATAAGTCATAAAGGGTTGTCTGCCCTTAGTTTTGTAAAGTAAAAGTTGGTTGTAAAAGATCCACCCATGGTCTGCAGACCATGGGATTGTATAAAAAGAGCTAAGATCTAAGTAGTTTTGGGGACATCAATAGAAAGATCATGTAAGAGAATCGTAGCTCTGAAGTAGGAAGTCTAAGTTTCGGGTCATAGCATAGGTAGAGGCTCTGTAGTTGAGTGCGCAGAGGCCTATGTTAGAAGTCTACAGCTGAGTGTGTGGACCCTTACAGTTGTGTGCGTAGGGTGGATAGAGTCTGTAATCACTTGGAAGATATCAATAAAGAGAAGTATTCTACAATTTCTGTGTCTTGGTTCCGATTAATGCATCTTGTCATTTAATATATGAGTTTCATTTATAATGCTTATGTGATGCACGAATGTGTACAATTATGCTGGATAACTGAACGCAAATAAGAATATCTATTTACGTGGTCCTAACTGACTATCTAATAAGTTAAGTAATATTCTTAAGATAACTAGACAATTTGTACAATACACTGCCTTGGCAACGCAAAAGTATCTAAACCAAAAGTTAGGGCTACATGAGGGTTAGTTGTAACCTTTCACGGAGGTATCAAAGGGAGGAATAAGCGGTTAGGTAGATAGAGCCCTAGAACTTAATGACCTACGTGAAGATAAGAATAAAAGAAATAAAATGACATCACGACCGTCTCAGGGTGTGGAAACTTGTTTCCAGCATCTCCCCATATTGCTTCAGGTGAGACATCGGTCCGTGATATGCGAGCTAATGCCGAAAGGGCTAGTAGTGTAGGGGTTTGTTTGGCTAACTAATGTTGAACCTGGGTCAGGCCACAACAAGCCAACAAATGGTTCCATTGCTGGGACTAGAATCTGCGTAAGATATGTGTGATGTTGTATCATTGGAATCCAACTAAGAAAGAGATTAGAGACTGGTTGGATAGGAAGATCCATGAATTTGTTGCGTAGGAGAATAGAAGTCTGTGATTCACAAAGGAACAGTGGCTTGACAGGTACCTATATACAAAAATACACAAAATATTTTTCTCCTCCTTTCCGATTGAGCTATACTAGTGGATCACGAAGCTAGAAGATAGCCAAGGATGGTGGAAACTTGATGGTCCTATTGTTTGGACCCTGGAGCTAGTACAGAAATTGGAAGCATCTGAGGACAAGATCGTCTGCATTTTTGATCATTAGATCCATCACCTCATAGGAAGATTTGTAATTGAATTTGTGGTCGACACCTCAGTCAGCTATAGCGAAACGGAGCAACGTTTTTTCAAAGGACTGCGAGGTAAGTATGTGAAATATTAGAATACCTCGATTAAAATGTTAATGTGCAAAAAATGGGTTATGCAACTACCTTGATGTTTAGAGCTTTATGAAGCAGAAAAACTTACAGAAACAAAGGAAAAAAGGGTCGTGAATATAGTCTGTTAATTTCACCTCTGCAAGGTGACAAAGAGGGCGTAGCACCTGTTTCTTCGCGAAGTGCTATTTAGTTAATAAGACAAGGATTCTTGCGAATACCACCTCCATCGACACCACCCCCAACTTCACCACCCTCACCTGTGACTTCAACCATACCACCTCCACCTCCACTGCAGTTTAGTATGGAAAATTCAGTGAAGATCCCTTTGTTCAAAGGCTTGGGAAATGAGGACCAGTTCTAGTTCGTCATGAAAGTTGTATGGGAAGCTCAAGGTGTCACACATGATAACATGAAGAAGGCGACATTGGTTAGTGCTCTTTAGGATCACACGCTAACCTGGTACATAAAGTACTCTAATGATAACCCGAATGTTGGAGTGGTAGACATCCAGACAACACTGAATAAAGAATTTAGTAGGCCTAAGTCTGAAGCACAATCTATTGTGGGGTTCAAGGAAATCATGATGCGACCAAGTGAGGCACCCTGGGAATTAGATAAGAGGTTGAAGTGTAAAATCTACGAAGCTAATATGAACTTGACGGACGGGCAGCATTGCGAGTGGTTTGTGGCTTCACTCCTGTCACACTTAAGGGTTGCGCTATCACAACATATGATAACAACTCAGGCAGAGACCTTGGAGATTTCCATGAGGCTACTTCAAACATCAATGCAAGATCCAAATCTAGGGGTTCAGCAGATCCATGCGTAGTTGAAAAATCTGTGCTCGAAATGAAAAGTTTGAAGTAGGATAGAACAATTCAACTAGAGGTGTACAAAGAGGTATGGTGTGTGAAATGAAAAATTCAAGGGTGTGACAAAGACCATTGTCCAGTATTTGTGAACTATAATTTAGGAGGAGGACCAATGCCTTTGAGGCTGAAATCTCAAGCAGGACCAAGCGCGGGGCCTGCATTGTGGTATGCTATCTATCAGGTAGTAGGAAAACATGTCACGGATAATTGTCATTTGTTATAGAAGTTTGTACAAACATCACAATAAATGTTCTGCAACTTCTATAGGTTGATAGGACATGATGAGTGTAACTACAGAAGCTACAAATTAATTATGGATAAAACGACCACCTATAGGGTCCAGGTAGAAATGTGGTCCCTTGACCAGAGCATGGGGATGGCGTGAATAGGATTTCAGGGGCGCGGATGAGGCTGAGGCAGAGGAGGACCTGGAAGAGGTCGGGGGTAGTTGATCTGCTATGATTGCAGAGGACCATGACACTATGCCTATGATTAAACTAACCCTATGTTTCCGTCGTGCAAGTATTGCACTCTGTTTGATCAAGAAACGAAATATTGTCCTACGCTAATAACTAGGATACGTGACAAAGGGGTGCTACCACCTTAGCCAACTTAGAACCTACAGATGATGAGGTATGAGCCATGCGAAGAGGATCCAAACACAAATATAGTGCCCCAATGTGGAATCACAATAGGAGATGACAAGGAGAAACAACCTGAAGACAGTACATGGATTCACAAAGCTCCAGCAAAGGAGGCTGAGTTCAATTTGGAGCACGCATGTGAAACCTTCATGGAAGCAAAGAAGAGCTCCACTGAGGCATCCACCTTAGGGAGCAAGGATAATATTGATTAGGAGATGAACCCGTTTATGCTTACTACCTTCTTGGAAACTTTCATGAAGCTACTGTGCTATAGCAAGGCTGTAAAGGGGCTACAGGAGCTAATAAATAAATGTGCCAGAAACACTCTGACTGAGTTGCACACAGTACGAAAGATTGGTAAGCATAAAACAAGGACGGGATGAGAGATGAGACTGACCGTGCAGATAGGAGAGTATGAGATGGATGAAGTTATCTTGGACCTAGGGTCAGACATGAACATCCTAGAAAAATAGACTTGGGAGAATATGGGGAGACCCACGCTACAGTGGTCTTGGATTTAGCTAAGGATGGTGAATCAACAAAAGATCATCGCCATGGGATAGTTGTGGGGGTTGACTATAGATATTGAAGGTACGAGTGTGCTGGCTGACTTTGTGGTAATAGAAATTATGGATGACAACAACCCTTATCCTGCACTCCTTGGAATTGATTGGTCTACTGATATGAATGGGGTAATCAACATAAAGAGGCAAAAGATGATATTTGAGAAGAAATCACTCTGCATAATAGTACCCCTAGATCCTGCTCATGGATTGCGCTATACTGAACCAGTCCATGATTATGAGATCAATGACGATGTGGACTATATCTATAAGATAATAGCATGAGAACAAGATTGGGTGAATCCCACTGCGGATGGGTGAATTACATGGTATCAAGAGAGTTCCTACACCTCGGACGCTAATGAAGAACTAGAGCGGTGGTAGAATTAGTTACATGAAGAAATGATTTTTAGTTCTAACATGATGACCCAGTTGCTACGCTATGTGTTGTTAGAGGTAAGAAATCTTCCTACATATGATGGCCTAAATTATGTATATATTCTTTTGGATGCATTTGAAAGGGAGGTACCAAAAAAGTAGCGCTTCGAGGCGTTGGACTAGTCACTGCACGCTACGCCTGCAAGGTGGTGGGGTATGAATAAGGGAAGCCTTGATGATTGGCGCAAATGTAGGAGAATGATGAAAACTCACTTTGGGAATCCGAAGATGTAAATGATAGACAAGTGTGATGGGTAGAATGATCCACATGCACACTTGGCCAAATGGGCCTAGGCTTATGGTGAGAAGCCCCAACCTGAATGGGTGCACATGTTCTATCACACACTAGATATTGTCCTGATGAATTGGTATGTAGAAATAGAGCTTTGCCATGGTATAGGTGAATGGGATATTCTATGCGAAGGATTGATAATGACATTCAGTTTTGAAGATGGGTTTGACAGTATTGATGAGGCACTATAAGAGGTGAAAGAAGCAACCTAGGTTTGGCAGTATTGATGGGGGCCTAACCCAGATTTAGTGTTAGTTAGCCAAACAAATCCCTACACTACTAGCCCTTTCGGCATTAGCTTGCAGAGTGCGGACCAAATTCTCACCCGAAGCAGTATGGGGGGATGTTGGAACCAAGTTTCCACACCCTGAGATGGTCATGATGTCATTTTGTTCCTTCTATTCTTACCTTCGTGCAGGTCACTTAATTCTAGGGCTCTATGTACGATTGACCTTTGCATAGCCCTAACCTCCGATTTAGATACTTTTGCACTGTTAAGGCAACATATTTCTTAGATTATCAAGATATCTTAATAAGCTTACTTATATTATTATATACTCAGACTTAGCACCGCGTAAACATATATTCTTATACGCATTCAGATATCCAACATAATTATACACATTTCCGCACCATATAAGTTGTAGATACTAAAGGAGAAGGATCAGTGCCAAAAGTTGAGATGGAGACTGAAGTAGCTACTCCAGAGGTCACCGAGGTGCTTGCTGAAGTCCCTAAATCATCAAGAATGTAGGAGCTTCAGACCCGTGTGTCACAGGCTGGCACGGTGTCTACCAACCTGGTTATCGGCACTCCAGAGGCTACTGATATGCTACACGTGGAGGCCTCCAGTTTGATAGTTCTACTAATGGAGCAATAACCACAGAGAATGAGGCAGACAGGCCCACTGTTAGTGCCCTAAAAGGAGTAGGGTTGAACCTGGCAGTGCTCCCGTGAGAAGCACTCCACCTCTTGGAAGATGGATCTATTGCAGAGCTGAGGGCCCGTGAGCACTGCGCCCTCTAGGTGATTAGTGAACATTGGATCAACAACAAGCAGATGGCATTATAGAGAAACGTTGCCATCAATGATGAGACCGAGGCGACCATTCAAAGTAGGCACATTATGCAGGTCATTGAGGAAGCATGTCGAATGGTCCCAGAGTTGCCCAGTCCAGAGGAGGATCCAATTAAGATACTCATCCATAAGTTGGCCACAGGGGTGCACAACACTCGTATTGAGATGGCACAGGTACAGTTGGAGTTGAACCTGCAAATTACAGGGTTATAGTTAAGGGCCTAGCCTTCAATTCCACCAGAAGTGAAGGAAAAACAGGTGACTACTGCCATAGAAGCAGTAGTGGTGGTAGATAGTGCAGTAGTAGACTGCATGGAATTTTTTGAATAGTCATATAAGGTCCTTACCATCTTTCAGGAGGACCCCAATGTATAGCGGCTAGAGATAAAAGCACACATGATACAATAATGCTATGATGAGATTAAGGGCACAACGTGAACCATCGCACTGACTCAAAGACTAGCCAAACTACAGGAGGCCAAGCAGCTGAAGGAATAGGTGGACACAATGTTGCACAAGGAAGTAGTCCCGAAGGCAAGGCTAAAGCCCTGGCTAGATGAGGCTTACATAATGATAGGATTTATCAAAAGTAAGCTTGCGACTCTATAAGCGACGCAACAAAAGCTTCAGGCTGACAGCGCAGGAGTAGTGATCGAGTAGATAGTGGAAGATATGAAGAAGGCAGATGCATAGTGCACGGCTAAGGTTATGGTCATACAAATTGAGTTGGAAGGGCTTTGCGCAAAGATGTCCGTACCTACCGAGTGACTTGAGGGCGAGTCACGATGTTTTTGTTGGGGTCCTGTTGGGAAGGGGATCCCTCAAAGGATAGTTTTGGTGCTAGAATCCCATGTTTTTGTCAAATTTTGTAATAAACTTATAAAGACTCCGCATTTCATGGTCGCGGAGGGCGAAGGTGTCATAAGTCACAAAGGGTTGTCTGCCCTTAGTTTTGTAAAGTTAAATTCGGTCATAAAAGATCCACCCATGGTCCGCATACTATGGGATTGTATAAAAATAGCTAAGCTCTAAGTAGTTTTGGGGACATCAATAGAAAGATCATGTAAGAGAGTCATAGCTCTGAAGTAAGAAGTCTAAATTTTGGGTCATAGCGTAGGTAGAGGCTCTGCAGTTGAGTGCACAGAGGCCTAGGGTAGAAGTCTACAGCTGAGTGCGCGGACCCTTGTAGCTATGTGCACAGGGTGGATAGAGTCTGTAATCACTTGGAAGATATCAATAAAGAGAAGCATTCTACAATTTCTGTGTCTTGGTTCCAATTAATGCATATTGTCATTTTATGTATGAATTTCCTTTATAATGCTTATGTCATGCGTGAATGTTTATAATTATGTTGGATAACTGAGCAAAAATAAGAATATATGTTTACGTGGTGCTAACTATGAGTATCTAATAAGATAACTAAGATTCTTAAGATAATTAGACAATTTGTGCAATACACTGCCTTAGCGGTGCAAAAGTATGTAAACCAAAGGCTAGGGCTACGCGAAGGTCAGTCATAACCTTTCACGGAGGTATTGAAGGGAGGAGTAAGGGGTTAGGCAGAGAGAGCCCTAGAATTTAATGACCCGAAGACAGGAATAAAATGAAATCACGACCATCTCAGGGTGCGGAAACTTGGCTCCAGCATCCCCCCATACTGCTTCGGGTGATACTTCAGTACGCGCTTCACGGGCTGATGCCAAAAGGGCCAGTAGTGTAGGGATTTGTTTGGATAACTAACGTTGAACCTGGGTTAGGCCCCAAGAAGCCAACAAATAGTACCTCCAAAAAAATGTGAATGAGTGTTCATGAGAATTTAGATGAAATGCATGTAGTTGGAAAACTGAAAAGGAATTGAAATTTCACAAGAAGTTAGATACAGTAGAGAGGCATGTAGGAAAGGTGTATGAAAAGAAATATTGTAAATGGTGAGGAGAAACATATTATTAGATGGAAATACTCTAAGGAATTTTGATATGTAAAATTCAGAGATGAATATAAGAAATATTTAATTAAGGAAAGCTTGATGAAAGTGGAAGAACCATTAAATCTCTATTTGGAAAGACAATGGAAATAAATTTGTTATTCAAGATTACATATTATGTACATCATTTGACATATTATCTAAAGGTCATCCAATGACATATTATCCACATTACATGAACTACTTATCTTTTCTTAAGGTATTAAATTTTCCATCCTCACATTAGACTATAAAAAGTAGTTGGATATGGGAAAGATATCTAACTCAATTCGGGAAGGATGCTTTAAAACAAAAGATTTAAAATGCTAAGTTTTTGTCAAATTCCATAGATGAGGTTACAAATATTGATAATACTTCATGGATTTGCATGAGTATCTATAGGGTGAATGACCATATTAGGAATTCACATATGATTTGTATTTATAAAATGAGGAAGAATTATACAACAAAAATTATTTATGAACTTGTTATTAATAGTTTGAAATAAATTGGTGGTATGGATAGTTTAATGTTTGGAAAAAAATTGGTATGTCTTGGAGAAGCCAGAGCATCAGTAATGCAAGGATAGAGAAATGACCTTTGTGTTAGACTACAAGTCTCAACTTCATCGCATATGATAAATATTCATTATATGACTCATAGGATGAATCTTTCATTTAAAATAGTACGTGATTTTTCATTAATTTCAAAAGTTGAAGACCTTGTACGAGAAGCTTATGCATATTTTTGTCATAGTCTGTAATGATTTCCAGAGCTTCAAATATTTACAAATGTTGTTACAAATGGAAACAAAATATGAAAAGATGTTGATACAAGATGGATCTCATTGAATGGACCAGCTCAAAGACTATGTAATGAGTACCAATCATTGGTAGGGGTGATGTATGAACCTTGCTCTAGTGTAGACGAAGCACAATATCTTCTCTTTTGATTAACTGACATAGGGAAATTATTAAAATTGAATGGAATCCTTCCCATTCTAGATGAAATCAATGTTCTTGTCAAAATTTCTCAATGTCCCACAATGTATACTACAGAGTACACAAATGCAAGGAAAATAGCATGTCTTTCATTGGATAATTTGTATACCATGCTAGATTTTTTTACAAGTCCATGATTTTCAAATTGGAGTACAATCATTAATATAGAAAATACGATTTTTTTTTTTAAGTTTGATGAAAAAGGGATATTATGTATGGTAGTACCTGGATATATGGTTCCCTTCCATTATACTGATAATATAGGACAATTCACCAAAGAGTGCCTCAGTTCAAGATACGTATTCAATAATGTTTTCATTTTAGTAAGACACAAATTGGAAAAAATTGCAAAATCGCTAGCATCAGTGATAAGTGAATGATTTCATCGATATGAATTGCTAGAGGCCATTATTGTGGTGTATCCTCAATATTGGAATAATCAACAATGTCAAAACACTTTAAAATATGATTTCATGGCTAAATTAAAAGCCTTTGGTGCACAATTTTCTCCATAAATTCCAAATACAGGGGGAAAATATTCAAGGTATTTTAGATTCATGAAAATTGTTTCAACAAACCACATGCTTTGCTAAAACAATGTGGAAACAATTTCGTGTTTTGGATAATCCTCTCGAATATGGTGTGATAACAAGATTATGGACTACTTTAGCTGCTAACCAATACTTACAAGAAAATATATCAGAATATTTCAAATTAGCAGATTTGTTTCAAACCATAATTTTGGGATGAATGGATGATGAGAGGATGCTTAGTGCAATATTATTTTTGAATTCAAAGTTGAGGAACAAGCCTGATAAACATATGGATATATGTTTAAGATTATATGCAACAAAGTATGTCATTAACAATTTTCCTTATGAAAGAACACTAGATTTTTGGCGACCAAATTATGCTAGAAGGGGTGAAAACAATATAATAAACTTATATAATGATATTGATATGGAACATGATATTTTGGAGACTCAAAACTATAATTCATGTGGAAATGATTGTGTTCATATGAAGGAAATGAGGGCCAAATTGAGAATTCGTGAGGACAAAATTGAGAATTCGTAAATGGAATACCACAAGATTTTATCTAGTCCAATATATATGAAGGACCAAGGGACACTTAATTTTGTATACATGTTCCATAGGTAGTGTAAGAAACATGGAATGAAATAGTACAAGTGATGTGATTTCTCTTATTTGATTAAGGTTGTTGTTCCTTTATTTTTGGTGTAGGTTCTAAATTATTTATCACAACAACATTACTATTACTATATGCCAATTTGACATTGCATTTGAGGTAATAACATGTTCTATAATTTGTATTCCTTATTGTAACATTGAAGCCACCTTTCCTTGTTGAAAATTATTTTAAGATTGATGTCTTGGTAGTTAACTATTACTTTATCCCTTTCTTGTCTCTGAGAGAAAATGAAGCAAGAATTTGATGGGGTGAGGATCTATCTTTCCACATAGGTAGTTTCATTGTATCAAAGCCTTAAATAAGTACTTTAGCAAGACTTTTACTAAGAAAGAATGGGCCCACTTCAATTAGATGAGGTTTTTTTTTGTAGCTCTAATATCTTGGTCACTCTTGACAATTTTTTTGTTTGTTTCATTTAGATCATTTATCCAAGTTTGAACTTTTTCTGTTTATTTTTGTTAAAAATTATGATCTTGTAAATGCTTCTAGTTTTCATTTGATGTTTAATTGAACATCTTGTTAAAGCATGATTTGTTCAATCTTATTTTATTGAATTAAGGGTTTCAATTAATGTTAAAGAACTTTGTTGAGTCAAAATGTCTTCCTTTTTTTGTCATGCTCGTTTGAGAATGATATGATATTATAATTAATATATTATTTCGATAATTATCTCTGTATTCAATTTGTTTTCCATAATAATAATTATTTTCTTTGTGTATTTGATTATTGAAGAAAAAAATTTAGTTTTTTTTATTTATATTTCCTTTCACTTTGTGATATCACTAAAGAAACTTCACCTTTTAGAACCTACTATGGTTATTTTATATTTTCTTTAAAAATGTGTATTGTTTGTTAATAAAGGAAAATGAGCTCTGGTTAGTTAAGTGAAGAGAAAAATGGTATATGCATTAGGATCATATGTGCTCATCATTGGAGACCTATTATCATGAGATTGGCATTCATCTAATGCAATTATACTTTGATACCAATATAAAAAATCATGACATCTAATTAGTTGAGAACAATAAACTATTCAATGTACTACCATTCTTGAAGTGAAAAATCCCTTGATAATGATTTTTTTGTGATATATTTTTCCAAGTAATGAACATGCAGAGACTATTGATAACATTTGTGTTATATTTTTTAACTCAACAACTATAGCTTCTTAATGAACTCGTGTTATTACCTTTTTTTTCACCATGTAGGAAATTAAGTTTCAATCCATATTTATCTTCCATTCATTCTTATTTTTCATTTTGTGTGATTTCAGATAATTGTTTACCAACTCAACAATATTAGAGTTGTCATCTATAAAATGAAGTGCAAGAACAACTAGAATAGTTATGAGCCAAAAGTAGGTGGAAAACCTACATATGATAAGGAAAAGCCATATTTTAATTTGTTGGTTTATTTGAACCTGAAGAATAGGAGAAGTATTTACCTTTTAGAAAAGAGATGTATAATAAAACAAAATAATTTGATGTAAATATTTGTGATTTTGACATAGCTATTCATAGAACTTATCCTCATGTGAAGCCTATAGAATATGAATTACATAGAGTACGACTAAGTTATCTATATGTGTCAAGACCATGTTTGAGCTAAATAATTTCTTTAGTTCAACATCACACGCCTTTTGGGGTGCTTTTCCAACTAGTTTCCCCTTGGGATGTTATAATACCTTTCTAGTAAAGCATGATAAAAACATGCAAAATGGTTTTAAATAGTGTATAATAAGAACCTAGAGCAACATTGCCCGCGACTTTTCTTTTCCCAAACATGGAAAGTTAGTATATTATAATTTAACTAAATATTTTTCTTATTGTTATATATTTTTCAATAAATTATCAAGGAATCACCAATATTTTACAATGTTTTCAAAAATTTTAGAATATTAGGAAAGAATTTCTAGTACTTTATAATGTAGTGAAAAGTTCGACAAGGTTAACAAAATTTTATAATTTAGTGAAAGATTCGCCAAAATATATATATGTATATATATGTATATTATATTAATGAAAAAATAACCTATACGGTTTTCTATATACCATGAGGATTCATCCATTTATTATACATACAAATTTTGGGGGGCTTCTTAAAATTTTCCCATGTTGGTGAGATGAATGGTTGAAATAAGAAAAAATGGAGGACATCAAATAAGGTTACGACTAAGGATATGGAAACATCGAAAAGGTTATGAATGGAACACTGAGAGATGAAGTAATGTGGTAGGGAGGAACTGTGATTGTATGTAGAGTCTAAAATTGTATGTAGTGGGAAAACATGTCTCTATACAACGATTTTGGCTAGAGGGTAAAATCACTTTGATACTACTCTAGCAGAAGACAAGTATGAAATTGTGTAAAAAAAATATTATTTTTTTATTATTGACCGAAAAATTAATGGTTACATGCCCTCATGATGGTGTGCCTAAATAAGAATTGACCGATCATGAAGATTTGAATTGTCATGTCTAATGACTTTTCCCTTCATAAATAGTAGTTTTTTATTAAATTTATTTAATTAATTACTTAATTTTTTATTTTTATTTTGTAAGTCAATATTCTATTAATGTTGGAAAAAGGAGTACATAGATTTCATCCCAAAACAAGTGGTCTCACCCCAACCGGGTTTGTTGACAAAAATTCACCAGATGACAAAAATACAAAGAAGTAGTTAAGGACATCATCCATAAACAGTTGCGTGAGAGGCGCCAAAACATAGCTAAAGCGTACAAAACACGAGAAATTATATTACTCATCTAATGTAATAGATGGAAGATACAATGAATATGTCCTTCGTAGTGCGCCATCAATGTCTCTAGCTTTTCTACTTTCTCCATAAGTTGGTTTTGCCACTGCTAGACCGTAAACAATCTTTCACGAAGTTGACTTTGAGGGTAATGCAGCCACTCTAGAGAGGCCATCTGTACTGCATTCTCCTCATGCCAAACTTGTTCTATAGCATCCACCTATCAATTGAACTGGAAATGAGAGCGTGACAGTTCTTCAGGCAGCAGTGCTCGAGATCCTGCCCCTCCTGAGCCTTGGGTGTTGTTGACCCATGCTTCACCTTACTACCACGGCTGTCGTTGCCCCTACGATTTTTCCACGGTCATACGACCCTTCACCTTTTCTCTCCCCTCACTTTCAACCTCTGAGGCCTCCTCTCACACCTACATTCCCTTTCTGCGCATGCCTAGCCATTTTTCCATCCCGACGCAGTGTCACCATGACAAGAGCCTAGTCTGTCCCCCTTTAGAAGTAATGGAAATAGGGGAGGAAGAGCATCCCCTTCGTGTCAGCGGTTTCATAACTTCCCGCAGTGGAGGCATGCCTTGAACAGGGACCAAACACCATACTTTCCACCCAAAGGAACACTCCCTACAGACAGAAGACCCGAGCAGCACCACCTAGAATAACACGAATTCACCAAGATGGGTCCTTCTACCCATGAAGGACCACTACCACTAGATAATACTGACACCTCCACCTTCCAGAATAGCACCAATGTTGGAGCACCACCTAGGGATAGGGGATTTGTTTCCATCCTGAGATGAGCACAAAATCGACCACCAGCTACCAAAATCAACAACTAGAAACCATAGGCAAACCCACTAGGCCTCGTCGCATTAGAAATAACTATTAGAGAAAGGGCAATTGGGCTTCCTCCTTCGGCTACAGGGTTTCCTTACCGACTATCTCCACCACCCTATAAGAATGAGGCAAAATAGGTTACCTCCAGATGATGAGGAGTTTTTCTTTTGTGCCCAGTCTTTCCGTTTGCCACCAATAACCAGGATTCACTGCCATAAGGACCAGATGAGCCCACTACCCTAGTATATTTCCACAGCGAGTAACCACACTACGTTTCCAATGAGCATCGACCTTTAGTGCTTCCTCCTCCTTCCTGGTAGCCACCAAAACTCCCAACACCATATAAGAATGTAGGGACAAATGCCTGGTGCATTGATCGTGCATTTCCTTAACACTCTACCACCTCCACACACAGGAACTAAATACTTGGTCACAGGAACGGCTCACATTAAGATGATACCTCTCCTGGTGCATGCAAAGATGTGAAGGGATCGGGAGGCTCGTCCCTCCAATTGTATCCACTTGTTTTCAAAAACAGGTGATGACCTCCATGTGCTTGCCTGATCTCATCCCCATCAGGGAATTACTTAATTTATTGTTTATTAATTAATTAGTTAACTATTTATTTATTTATTCATGATAATTGACTCTAGTGTTCCTTTCCTTACTGACTTCAACACATGTTCTAAGGGATTTGCAGCGAAGACATTTTACCATGGACCCATCTTCCTCATTGTTGGGTGCTCTGAACTAAGTAGGGAGAATCACAATTTTCTTTTTGGGGTTTTTATTTTTAATCTGCTCAACTACCACTCGTTAATGAGTTTTATATTGATATACTTGATGGTTCAATTTAGTATATATATAATTGTTGTATTTAGGATATTGGGCCTTTGAAGTTGCTTCTATTCATGGGTGTCAATGGGATTCCCCATATCAACATGAGCATCTTGATTATAAGGTGTTCATATGTATCCTAATACCCATTTTCCTTCTTCGTGGCTTACCCTAAACTAAGTTGGAATATTCCTCATAACTATAAGACTTGGTAGGATCTCATGTGCTCCACTTTGTGTTTTTTAGACATAGTTGAGATTTGTAAATATTCCATTATTCCATCCTCAATTTCAATTCTTGAACTTGATTGCCTTGATTCCACCATTATCAAGACATCGATTTGAGCTTTCCTCCTGGATTCTTTCAAATCTTCAAAGCCCGAGTCTTGTTCAAGGGGGTTTCTCAAGTTCTTTCTTTCCACCCTCCACAGGAGGATACAACATTAATTTCTATGTTTCTAGATCAACTATTGTCATGATGCTATATGTTGGACCTAACTCCCTTTTTCCTGGCCATATGTATGTAGGACTATTTATGTCATTATATTGTACTCTAACACCTCTTACATATGGTACTATATTAGAAGCTCATGTTTTCACTTTCCTGGTCAATTTCTTGTTATGAGATATCTTGACAAGTATGGATATGCCTACCCACCTCATCTTTATTGATGTCTTATACACATGCCACATTTTGACATTGTTGTTGACAAGTGATTCTCCATTTTCTTCTCTATGCATAATGCTTCTTCTTGTGCATAATATTCTCCCTTATTGGTCCTTTCTGAGCTTGGAAAAATAAAATGTTATATGTTACAATCATATTATTATTAGTATGCCCCATAGAAGCCCATTATTGTTATTTTTGTGCCTTTATGTTATTACTGTTATGTTGGTTTGATTATATTGTGACCCCTTAGACTCCTATATACAGAAGGGAGGTTTAGTAATTTGTATCATCGAAGAATTGTTCATTTGTGTACTCTAAAGGAGGTTTCCCCCTTGAAGTGGTTGAATTCTAAGGCGTTGATCTATCTTTTCTATCTTTGTGAGCTCGTTTCCTGACATTATGCTACTAGTGAAAAAAGTGTCATGAAACCCACATATCTCGCGAAACGCAGAATTTTCATTGTTTCCTACCCCAAATTGCTAGTCTTAACATATGTTGATCACTAATAACTATTTTAACTGTAGTGTCAAAAATATCTACCCATTATTTTATTTAATAAATAAAATCAATCCATCTCTCCATTATTTTATTTAATAAATAAAATCAATCCATCTCTCCATTATTTTATTTAATAAATAAAATCAATCCATCCCTCACAATAAAGTGATGATATCAAAATCACTCCAATAATTTTGGGAAAAAAATCCATCCATCTATAGTCAAGTTATGCTATCAAAATCACTCCAACAATTTTTGAGGATCATTTCCTCTTGATAGTGCCCAAGACTGGGGAGGAGGTGACTTCCTTTTGTCTTCTAAATTCTATTAGAAAAATTCTTTAAAAGATTTTGAAAAATGTTAAATTTACTTTTGCATTTAAAAATACAGTAAAATGCAAACAGTGAAACATTATACCTTACTGAAAATCATGTCGTCGTTTCATTAGAGTCGGCACATTACACTACGTCGATTGCGAATCGGTGTCGTCTCTGTCCAAAGGAAGTATTTGAATCCATATAAAACCTTCTCGCACCATCACAATCAACAACAATATTACGTACGTGTAACGAAATATCACGTGATTGAGGATGGATCCGTACTCGACGATAGATCACATGCTTCCACAAATTTGGTCATTTATTGGTCTCTTCTCTCTCCTGCAAAATCTCTTGCCTTCAGAGTTGCTACAATGGCTGAAACGACGGGTTTTCCGTTTTCAGGGACTTAACGATAAGTATCACGAACTAGAGATTCCACAATACATTGGGAATGATGGAGTCAGTGCAAATGAGGTCTACCAGGATGTGGAACTCTACTTAGCCACCCTCGACGCCACTGAGGGCGCCCAGAGACTCACAGTATTTCGCCCCACGGAAACGAACAGTCCGGAAATTGTTCCGGCTTCTGGGGAGACGATACAGGAATCTTTCAACGGAGCAACAGTTTGGTGGTGTCACCATGCTCGACAAATTGGTAGTGAAGATACGGATCTTAATTTGCGTTGTTTTTCCCTAAAAATAGAGAGGCGAAACAAACGCTTAGTGTGGGCCTACTTTGATCATATTTCTAAACGTGTAGCTGAAATCAGGAAAGAGAGCAGCGGCATAACCATCCATACCAACTGTGAAGGGGCATTTGAATGGACCGGTGTTCTGTTTAAGCATCCATCCACTTTCGATTCTCTGGCCCTGGATTCGACTATGAAGGACAAAATTATAAAGGATCTCGACTTTTTCAAGAAAGGGAAGGAGTTTCACAACAGAGTGGGCCGTGCATGGAGGCGAGGGTACTTTCTGTACGGACCTCCGGGAACAGGGAAATCTAGTCTCGTGGCCGCCATAGCTAACTATATGAAGTACGATGTGTACGATCTGGAGCTCACAAAGGTTAGGGACAATTTTGATCTTCTTATGCTGCTCATGCAAATCAAGAACGCATCCATCATTGTTATTGAAGACATCGATTGCTCACTCGACCTAAGGGACAGGCTTTCCAAGCCTCCGAGTAGCGATGAAGATGAGAGCGGAGGCCGTGTAACTCTTTCTGGAGTCCTTAACTTCACGGATGGGTTGTGGTCCTGCTGTGGCGAGGAACGAATTATCATCTTCACAACAAACCACAAGGATAGGCTTGACCCTGCAATGTTAAGATCCGGCAGGATGGACCTGCACATACTCCTCTCTTTCTGCAGTTTCTCTCAATTCAAATCTCTTGCCTTTAATTATTTGCAGATTGAAGACCATCCACTATTTTGCGCTGTGGAGGAGAGCATGAGGGATACTGGAGCCGAAATGACTCCTGCAGAAATATCCGAAATTCTGATAAGTCATTTGGAGGACCCTCTCAAAGCCTTGAATGCAGTTGTTTCCGCACTCAATGATCGTGTTAAGTCGAAATCTGTGACAGATTGTAAAGAGCATAAAGAAACAGAAGAAACAACAGAGATAACTGAAGATGGAGTGAGTCCAGGAAGAAAGAAGAGCACGCAGACGAAGGCGAAACGTTGATCAAAATCCATGAATGTGATGGATTGTTTTAAATAGGTCTAAGAAGATTCTGGGACATTAAGTATAAGAATATGGATAAGCATATTCTCTGTTGAATAATGAATTTTTTTTATTTGATCTCTGTGCAATTAAGATTACAATTTAATGTTAGTATGAATACTATTATTAATTTTAGTAATCTTATTAATATTAAAATTAATAATTATTAACCCCCAACAAATTTTATTAATAATATTAGTAATAAATCCTAATGTTGATTAATAATATTAGTAATAAATCTCAATGTTGATAGTAGTTAGTTTCCTATTTTCCCTATTCAAATCCACCATAAATAAGATATCTTCAAAGTGATTTTCAAAGTATCTATTATTCACATAATTGCCTCGTAAATGTTTTTATGTAAAATTTTAATTGAGAATGCTGACCATCGTAAGATTAATTTGATTCAAAATTCTGCTTAGGTGATTTTATTTGTAATGCTTCTATTACAAACATACATAAATTCAAAGATAATGTTTACGAAAACTTTGAAAAATGTTAATAGGACTACCAGATAAAAATTCATAAAATATTTTTGAATTTAATGGATATTAATATGCAAGAAAGCTACAAAAATTCTTTTATTAGATCTATTTGTGTGCACCAACTTTAGTTAATTTTTTTTTATAGGCATTAATTTATAGGATACAAGAATTTGTTTTTCTTTTTTCGAAAAAATTTAGTAGACATACTAATCCTCACTAGTTTGTAGGCATCAACATAGGGGAGATACAAATCCCCTTGAATTTGGAAGCATCAACTTGTAGGAGACACCAATCTCCCTTGGATCTACTCATCAAATCTATTTTTCCTCACAGATCTCCATTTCATCACATTTTAGATTGGCTTCATATTCCCCTTCCTTAAATCTTTCTTATATTGATATTTGATCTAATTTTATCTTTCACAAAATATCTTCTTCTCCCTCTTTAATTTTCTTTAAATAACAAATATTTACTAGCTCTTCATAATTACTTGAACAATTCAAATTTGCACTTAATTATTGTTGCAACGAATCCATATAAAAATCACTTAAACTTGTTTAAATAGTCATACTTTGTAGTGGATGCAAACCTTATCTTCGTTGTGAATCTCTTCTTGAATCTCTTCCTCTTTGGCCTAGACATAGTCTCAACCAATGCACTCACATGCACTTCTAGAACTCTTTATTTGGACACTACATATGGACTATTTTCATAACTTTATGATGCTCCTCTTTATTCCATCTTTAACACATATTCTTACTTAGATAAGATCTCACTACACCTCTTCTTATATTTTGAATTTGTGCATATTTCATATTTAGGGATGATTACGAATACTTATTATTGTTAATATTCATAAGTGGCACAAGAAATATTTTACCTCCTTTACCTTACCCATGCATTTATTCTCCTTCAACAACCCTCATCATGACTAGGTGTTGTGACTTGTTTTAGCTGCTACAACACCCTCCAAAATTTTGTCTTGCACTCAAATTTCGGAGCTCTCCTTAGTATTTTCCTTGATTGTTGCAAACAATCAAGCTCAATCCCATCAGCTTTCTTGAAGTTATTTGGCTCCTTTTGCTTGTTGGATTACTTGTCACCTTTTCACATGTTTGGTTGTTATGTAATGTTTGTGAAGCTTTTTCTAGTGGTTTTGAATGTCATTTTTTGTGTAAATGACTTATCCTAACCATGTAAACATATATCAAACTCATAAAAAAAGTCTTAAATGTTGTCCTAGAAGTGTTGTCACGGACGTCCCAAAGTACATCTTAAGTGTCGCATTTGTTGCATCCTATCATGAGACAGTCACATAGAGGGAATGCTTTATTTTTTTGTTTTGAGGATTTATGTTGTGTCATCAAAATTTGTTAAGTGTGTGATCATGAGTCAAGTTTATCATGAGTCCAACTCGCTTCCCACACTTAGCCATTTTTGAAAAATCTTCCCAACCTGGCAACTTAGCTTCACCAGCCCTGACTGAGCTGCACACTACGTAGTCTCAGCTCTCATTGATGTGACCTAGCAGCCTTCCTCGACCCCCAAAATTGAACAGTTTTTCAAATCATTCTACCTTGAACTGTGCACTCTGCACTTTCAGTCCTCTAGTTTTTCCCTTGCCTACTGGAGCCCAACAATACGTAGAGAGCCTAACATCCCTTGGCTACCAGAACTATGGAGATGTTTCCTCTAGTGTCCTTCCCTCAGTCAGAGCTCATTATCCCCAGAAAATGCTCAATTTCTTCATTCAATCATCTTTGATGCCCATTCCCCCTTGCCTCTCAAAAATATCTAGAAATTTCCTCCTAAGGCCTCATCCTACAGAAGGCACTTCCTGATTGAAATGCACAATCTTGATCCTCAATGAGCACTATGAAATTTTTCTCCTCGGTGAGGAATATGTAGAAAAATTCCTCAGTCAAGCCTTAGTTGTGCTCTACGTAGTTTCAGTGATCAATCACTCTCCCTGTCAGCTAGACCTATGCAATCTGTAGTTACTAAGCCCTTCATCCTTGTTTGTGACTTTTCTTGGGCTCAATTCATGGATAACATGCATCATCTTATACTAGGGAGTTTTTGGATTGATGTTGCCACATCATGAGTGAATTACAGGAGAAGGTACACTATCAATTCATGGAAAGATGATGAAGGAGGAGAGAAGCATGCCTAATGACTCACTTTCATATGGAATTATGAGTGGACCTATGAAGAGAAAGCAAAGGAACACAAGTTTGTAACCACCTCTTAAGTCCAAAGATCATTGACGACCTCACATCATCAAGCTATGTGGAGGAGAAGAGAAAACATATCCAAGAACAAATCTATCACTCATCAACAACAAGAGCTTGACATTGCCACATCATCAAGCTAGTCAATGTCAGCAATGTCATGTCAAGTCATATCATGAATTGTCATATTCCACATCACTAGTGTGGATCATGTATATTGTGATAAAATGTATTGGAAACTAGAAGTTGAAATGACACACATGAATATGAAGAGTCGTGTAAGTTGAAAAGGCGTAGAAATTGAATAGTCATGAGGGTAGTCAAGGAGTCACAAGGGGGAAGAATGACCCCTTGGTTATATATACCCTCCTTATATGAGAAAATGAATTTTCACCTTGGATCCTCCTGTAAGGCATTAGAGAGATCAACTAGTTCTGTGAAGAGCAAGGGGTGGCTCTAATTTTCCACTACTGGGGTTAGTGATTTAAAATGTAAATATGTATCTTGTAACTTTTGCTTAATAACATAAGCCTTTTCAGGCCAGCATGTTCTTCATGCATGAACTATGAATGTTTGCAAGACTATTTTATAGACACTTATATTTCATGTTTGCTTTCACATATACTAAGATAGTTGAATTGTCTGAATTATTTTATTTCTTATCTTGTTGAGAATGTGTTGTAATGAATTTTATCACTGTCTCATCCTTGTGGACTATTCCTCTAGATAGTAGATATATTTTTCCTTGTTTATTGGTTATAACAACTATTGCGTAGAATGTGGACTATTCCACTAGATGCTAGTCGGATCTTCCCTTGTTTGTTGGTTGTAATGATTGTCACATCTATTGTGGATTATTTTGCTAGATGATGTATGTGGCCCTTTTGGTTCATGTGTCTCTTCCTGGGTGGTACCATTACCTCTCACTTAGAGGCTCACTTTTCTCTCCCCTTTTATAGTGGAAGAATGTTGACACAGTTCAACTGCACAGTCACCAGAGACACTCCCCTTGCTTTTTGAAGACACCATTACATCTCTCCCTTGTGGTGTCAGTTAGGGTCAAGGAAAATCTTTAAGGATTTGGAAACTAGGTCTTTATACTAGGTGGGAATCCTACACCAATTGATATGAGGTCTGGTTGGGACTTCATATCGGGGAGATCCCCTAAATGTTGGCAAGTCCAACACCATCAACATTTCCAGTGCTAGAAGGAGGGAAGCCAATATTTTATGGTTGATAGACCCACCAACCCCACTAATCTGTCTTCTAGTCAAGGCAACAATGTTCACTCTGTCTCTGCTACTCATACTTATGAAGGTGGTAACTCTTCTCATTCCATTCCTGAACATGAAATCTTGTATGATTAACTTCATTCCATATGCCCCATCACCCCTTAGTTTGAAAAACTTATTGGATTGATTCTGGGGGTAATGAGTCTTCCATACTCTCAAAACAAGAACAAGGCCACACCCATAGTCTATTAGTCTCATCCATTAAAGAGGTGGTCACCACCACTCTTGAATAAATAGAAAATGTTGTGGAAAGGGAACAAGAGCCTCCACTCTTTCAAGGAGGTAGCAAAGGAAACCCATTACTCTCAGTTTCAACTTTTGGCGGAACAGGCTGAGAGAAAGAGGAAGAAGAGGAAGCATCAGATTCAGAGAAGGAAGAGGAGGACAATGAAGAGGAAGACATGGAAGAGACAAATCTAGATTGGATGACCCATGGACCACTAGTACTTATTTGTGTCCTGCACAAGATGTTGAGGCACGCAAAAAAGTTCTTAATGAATTATTACCCTGACAAGACAGTGAAGGTTGAATATCACTTAGAAAACTTTTACTTACATCTACAAACACTCGAGGTATGTTACGATGATGTTGCATGCTGAATTTTTCCATGTACCTTGGATGGCAAAGCAGTTGTATGGTACCAAAACCTCCCTCCAAAATCCATTGAGAATTGGAGGGGATTCAAAATGATCTTTCTTTAAAATTTTGATGAAGACAAGAACCTTAACATGTTATTAAAGGAGTTGGGTAATCTAAAGATGGAGCAAAAAGAAAAGGTTGAATATTTCCATCAAAGTTTTAATCCCATATTGAAAAAATTTCTAACACATAAAATCCCATGACTCCATCACCATATATTACTACACTTATGCCTTTCCAACCAATATTGTGCAGTTTGTAAAGCGAAATTTGAGACATACATTGACAGAAAAATATGAAGATGAAAGCTTTGTTTAGAAGGAATTACACCCTATTGGAATCATCAAAGATGAAGAATCAATAAAGGACTCCAAGGACATAGGTAACAGGCCTTAGGCCTCCCTGAGAAAGGCAAACAAGAAAGAGCCAAATGACAAGCAAGACTATTGTGAGCATTAATGCCCCCAAGTTCATGCTCAAAATACTTTAAGCAGTAGCAACAACCAGCTAGAAAAATCTGTGGAGATTTCCAATGTTGTCTTGAATATCAAAAAAGTTTGCACGGGTTCATATTGCATGTTTCATAATGAGAATGATTTGGAGAAGACGTGCCCACAATGGAACCAGCTCATGAGAAGAATGGTTGCGCATTTTGTTGACTCAATCATGGCTGAGGAGCAAGGTGAGCCTGAAGAGAAGGAAGAATTTGCTTCAGCTGATGAAGCTCCAAGCATTGGGCATGTAATAAACATGTAACATTACATTCTCGCAACCTAAAAGAGTATTGTTGATAAGCATCCTCCAAGTGATGGTCTAACCTAGAAACAGAGAAGCTAATATAACTTAAGAAGCCAAGCACCAACCACTGTGATTGAGGTGCCAAAGCAAAATTTCAAAGTAAATATGTTAAGGAAACTCAATCCTATCACTAACTCAATCTAGAAGACTTAGAGCAAATCCGGGAAATAAGTATCCACAATAGGTGTTTTAGACAACAGTAAGGAGAAAACCACCCTCCAGAAATTTTAATCCAAGTTCCATCCCCAAACACCTCCATTAGTATACCAACCATGGATTACAACATTGTAGACAATATGAAGAAGGTTTGTCCAAACATTTCCATGTTCAAAATTAGAGAGATCATGAGCCAATGGGACATCCTTCTATGGGCACTTGGGAAAATCTCTTAAGGTAATGTCACCTCTTCGGACAAGGGATCTAGTAAATCTCTTGACACTCTCACATCTATACTCAATGCACTCACGATGGAGGCAAACACACATTGCCTACTGTTCTTGTTAACATTTGAAATCTTGAATTTCAATGTATACAATTGCTTTGTTGATTCAGGTGCATTGTTCAATGTCATGCCACTATTTATGGCCCTGAAGATCAAGTGTGAAAATATAGATGTACAAATCATTCAAAAACAATTAGATTTAGGTAGAGTAAGAGAGATACATGAAGAACACATTGACTCCCTTGAATGGAAATAACTAGATAATGGCTTTCGCAGAACTACTATTTGGAAATTATTTTCTAGGAACACAGTTGGGGTATTATCTTGTAAAGCCATCCCCGGTTCCACTAGACACACAATTGTATCTTCTTCCATGTCCAATTGGCAATAATGAACTCCGTATAGTTATTAGCAGTAGTATTAATACTAGTGCAGTTAGAATTCCCTGTACATATGATATGTGGAATATGTACATTTATTCATCCAAGACACGGAAGGCTTTGGAGCTGGTTGTGCTTTAATAGACCCACTGTAGAGAAAATATCTAATCTCTAGTCACTTGGAATTCAAGTGCATGAATAACACTGCAAAATATGAAGAACCCATCTTGGGCTTACAAAAAGCCATCGACCTCAATGTTGCCAATATAAAAGTGGTAAGTGTCTCTAAAATCATGGTGTGTTAGGTACATAACACTATACATTATGTGTCACCTCATCTAAAAAATTATCAACAATAGGTATGGTTACTCATCTCTCACTTCCAAGATTTTAATATTATTTTAGTTCCAATGATGCATAATGCAGCAGTGAATGCCTTCGCAAATGTTGTTGCTAGGATGATACCGTATGGGATGACTTTTTTGTTAAAATTTTGTACAAACCTTTTGTCTTGGATAATATCACTAACTTACACATTTTTTACGATGACCAATAGGTATTGTACATTATGGAAAATATTCATGTATTCAAGGATGTAGTGATCGACGAGGATGAACATGAAAAGGCACTGCAGGGTGTAGCCAATGCAAGTAAAAGAAACCTCATCTCTAAGGGTGTGGTTTCACTAGAGAAGTTTTATGATCTACATAACTACTTTCAAGGGCCTGTTAATGCTAAGACTCATAGTTCCACTTTGTCTAATGAGAAAATCAACTTGGGGTCTAAGAAATATTTGAAGTATGTTAATCTCGGTACTTGATGCACACCACAAGAGCGGAAATAATTCATCCCCTTGTTCAAGAAGTACAGTGATCTCTTCACGTGGACATATAATGAACTCAAGACATATGACATGTGAATCATCTATCATGTAATACTGATCAAGGAAGGGGCCAAGCCATTTCAACAGAAACTGAGGAAAGTGCATCTAATTCTTCAACCCCTCATTCAAAAGGAGTTAAGAAGTCTATTGGATGCTTAGATTGTTTACAAGATGTGAAATTCAATGTGGGTATGAAATTTGGATCCTGTGAGAAGGAAGATTGGGGAGATCCACCTGTATGTGGATTTTCAAAATCTTAACCGCTCCTTGTACAAGGATAATTACCTCATGCTATCCATGGAGAAAATAATGCAAAAAATATTATAGGTTGATAATGTTTTCTTTTCTCGATGGATTCTTAGGTTACAACTAGGTTCTGTTAGCAGAGCCTGATAGATTGAAAACTACTTTCAGGATGAAGTGGGGCACGTTCGCATTTCTACAAATGTTGTTTGGGATAGTCAATGTTGGTGAAACATTCCAACATAGTATGGAATCATCTTTCATAGGCTTATTGGATAGATCATAGAGGTATACCTTGATGATGTGATAGTATTCTTAAAATAGAGGTTAGAGAACCTACACCATCTGAAGAAGATTTTGAGTGGTTTCATAAATATGGGATATCCTTGAATCCCAATAAGAGTATAATTGTAGCGTCTGAATGTAAGCTCTTGGGACATATCATTGATAAAAGTGGGATCAAGGTAGACTCGGATAGGATCAGGACCATCATGTAGATTCCCTGCCAAGTAAACAAGAAAGCCATGCAAGCTTTCTTGGGAAGATCGACTTCCTCCGTATGTTCATCCCGGACTATGCCCAGATTATTAAACCAACATAGGAGAAAATAAAGAAGGACGCAGTCTATAAATGGAATAAGAGGGAAAATGACATGTTTTCCCGTATGAAACAAGCTATAGAAGAAGCACCCATGTTTCACAACCCCAACTTCGGTAAAGACTTATTTCTCTACACTTTTTCTTCTGACACATCTATTGTTGTTGTGCTAACTCAAAAGGATGAGTTCAACAAGGAGCGACCTATCTCCTTCATGAGTGAAAGTCTATAAGGACTAGAGATCAATTACACCACCATCGATAAATAGGCTTATGTAGTGTACAAGGTAGTAAAGCACTTCATACCCTGTCTGTTAAAGAACCATTGTGTGATCTTTGTTGCGCACCCAACAGTCATATCACTGCTTGTTCACTAAGAGATGAGTGAAAGGAGGGTGAACTAGATTACCAGGTTACAAGATTATGATCTAGAAATAAAGCCAGTTCACTCCATCAAAGGTCATGGTCTTTTCCAGTTAGTAGCAAAGGAAGTAAACGAAAAAGAGAAAGAAGAACTCACAGGATGGGAGCAAGAAACTAAAATGTACAATGTTGAGCAAGCCACCCCCACTACGTACAAACTCTTGGTACACAGATGTGTGCCAATACCTCAAACATTTCACCGTGCCCTCTCACATCTCTTCACGGTAGAAGAGGGCACTCCGACTCAAATCATTATCATATTAGTTCATGCATGGGATGTTGCTCAGGAAGCACGAAAATGGAGTATTGCTCAGGTGTTTGGAGGCACACGATTCATAAAATATTTTACATGATCTCCATGATGGACTAGTCAGAGGACACTTTGCAGGAAACACTATAACACATAAGGTTATTCAACCCAATTTTTATAGAGCTACAATATTGAAAAATTCTCATGCTTATGCCCACAAGTGTGTGATATGTCAAAGGTGTGATGGGAGAAATCAAAATTCAGCAACCCCGATGTATCCTATTGCAGTGGAAAAACCTTTTCAACAGTGGGGGTTGGATATAATTGGGGAAATTTTCCCACTCTCAAAGAAGCATCACTGCTATATCCTAACTTCTATAGGCTATTTCACACAGTGGATAGAGGCAGTCCCACTAAATAAGGTGAACCATCAGGAGGTCATCAACTTTATACAACAAAACATCATCTCTAGGTTTAGCATTCCTCTGTCACTTTCTTTTGACAATGCAACATATTTTTCATCATTAAGACTTTATGATTTCACATTGGAAAATTGTATTATGTTGAAACATTTTTCTAATTATTGTTGACACCTAATCCTTGTGATTGGGTGAACTTAGGTAAATAGATAAATAAGAAATATGAACAGTCATCAGGAGATGAACTGAACAGTCTCTCCCTCATGTATATAATGAAGACCTACCTGATGGAATAAAACACACAAATCATTTTTGCCTTATGGAGTTACTGCCTGGCCTGACATGGTAGAAGAGCTAGCCCCTTTTTTTAGCTTTTATGTCCTTTGTAACTCCCTATACTACTCCTCTACTCTCCATTCAAAAGCACTGACCATACTACCATTTTCCCTATCTAATCTCTGTCCCAATTGCTATTTGTGTAGACTGAACATTTGACCGCCTGAATGACCTACTCCACGCAGTGCCTGTATGCTTGTCTATATATTTCACTGTCCATATAATTCAGTGCCTGTACGCTTTTCTATAATTCATTGTCCATATAATTCAAGTTCTGACATTTTCGTTGTTCGTTTGCAGCCCAGGTTCTAACTATTCTCAGTCATTGTTTACACAGCTATCATGCTGCCACCATAGTGGCTGCTACTGCAATTCTCTGCCTCAGCCATCCAAATGAGCCTGTCTTTGCGTTTTTGTTATTCACAAAACCATATCTAGTCTGTCGGTTCTTGTCTGAGGGGTAGAAGAAGGATACCCAAGTCGTGTTACCACTGTGCCATGCGGGTAAACCCATGACCTCACCTTTGATAGCACACTGTTTCACTTCCTTCAAACACTACCCAATAACGCACTGTTTCACTTCCTTAGCGTCGGGGTTCTGAGCTCATGCTTCGAGGAACCATGAAACATTTTGAAGCGAGAAATTTTTTTGATGATGCCTTTTTCTATTAAGCCGAGAATGTCAACTGTGCCTTACAATCCATGCTCATGGTACTACATTAATTCACCATTGTTACTGTGTTTTTTATTGTGAGAAGATGCAAACGTACCTTTGTTGGAACGCTATCCTGGTGAAAGCTGCATATATATTGAATGATGCCCCACTTTGTGTATGTACTGAAGTTTTTAGCATTATATTCAAGCTGGTCTCATTACAATATATTTACGCTACCTGATTTTGTGATACATCATTTTAATACATGCGTTGAACTGTACACTGCTCCATGCGTTGACTGTTTTGGACACTGGCTATATACATACATTAAAAAGTATGTTGTATTTAAGTTGCATTACAATCTTGGTGTATTTCAATCTTGAACACTGCCTAGTCTGAGTTCTGTAGTGTTTTGGAGAGACGTGGAACAGAATTGGATAAGAACGGCAAGGAGTCGCTGCAGTTCCAACTGAATGATAGTGAAAGATATGTGGTGATGGCATTAGGGCTTATGTTGTTTGTTTTATGATGACATGCCATGGTATAATATGTGAAATATATATTGCATGATTGCAGTTGATTTAGTTTTTTGGAAAGTCATAGCAAATTATTATTAGTTTTTTGCTACGAATAGTGTAATTATTTTTGGGCTCAGTTCAAATTTTTATGATGGAGAAGTTTGTTGAAAAAGTGAAGGGTTTGGAAAAGAATACAACTCTTCTTGCACACAGAGAGAATAATATTGCTCAAGATTCTTCCAGAGGAAGAGGTGGAAGAGATTTGAGAGGAAGGGGGGCAGAGACTCTCAAGGAGAAATGGTAGATTTTCACTGCATTCGCTGCAAAAGAAATGGATCACATGATGCCTCTACATGAAAGCTACCATGTGACAAAATTGAGTAGAAAAGAAACCAACAAAAAGGTAAAACTGATGATACAGATAAACATAGAGCACCTGAATCCACTCACTATGTTGTGGCACAATGTAACATTGGAGTAAATGAAGATTTATTTAATGCTTCACTTGCTTCTTGGAAAAATGATTGGTTGCTTGATTCAAGAGCAACCTGCCACATGACTCATAGAAAATATTTTTTTGAAGATTTCACTGACAATGTTGATGGAGCAGTATACTTTGCAGACCAATAAAAAATCAAGCCATCAAGGCTTGGCACAATCAGGCTTAAACTGCCTGGTCTTCAAGACTTTCTTCTACATCATGTCCTATATCTCCCACAGCTGAAGAGAAACTTGATGTCCTTGGTCCACATTCGCCAGCAAGGTCACTCCATTCATATGTTTGATGGCAAGCTTGAGGTAAGAAAAGCATCTGACCACTCACTTGTCATGAGGGGAATAGAAGAAGAAAGGCTTCTCAAGCTGTAAGGAACCTCTGCTCATGCACAACATTTCTCATACAATTCTCATCATAAAGAAGGTAGACTTCCATCAAGTTTATTATGGAATGCTAGATTTGGACATTTGAACTATGACAGCCTCCACTTTTTGAAGAAAAATGGTGTTGCTGGTTTGCCTACAATTCCTAGGAAACTTAAGCTATGTGATGCTTGCATTCTAGGAAAGCATAGCAAATAGTCTTTTCATGATTCACATTCAAGAGCACATAGAAAACTTGAACTCATTCATTCAGATTTATGTGGTCCAATGCATGTTCCTTCTGCAAATGGAAACAAATATATAATGACATTTATTGATGACTACACCAGAATGTGTTGGGTTTATTTATTGAAGAACAAATCTGATGCTTTTCAAACATTCAAGAATTTTCATAAATGGATTGAAAATGATGCACAATCTCATATTGGGTCTATGCACACTAATAATGGAAAAGAATACACATCAAATTAATTTTAAAACTATCTTTGCCAACATGGGATCAAACATCAAACAACTGTGCCTTATAATCCCCAACAGAATGGTGTAGCTGAAACAATGAATAGGACAATATTAAATATGGTACGATCCATTCTCTTCTTCAAAAATGTAAAGATAATTTTTTGGGCTGATGATGTTTTATATGCTGCATATATAAAGAATAGATGTCCATCTAATGCTATAAGAAATAAGACTCCATATGAAATGTGGTATGGACATGTTCCTTCAGTAAAGCATCTCAGGGTCTTTGGTTCCACCTGTTATGCCTTGATACCAAAGGTACATAGAAACAAAATTGGTGCTAGAAGTCATAAGTGTATCTTCCTAGGGTATTCAAACACCTCCAAAGCATACCGTCTCTATGATGAAGTAAATAAAAAGTTTGTTGTATCTAGAGAGGTAATTTTTCTTAAATCATCCAAAACTGACAATGTTATTGAGCGGCAACTTGATCGCTTGGATAGATTCGAAAAAGCAAAATCATTTCAAGAATTTAATAATCAAATTCCACATCTTGAAGGGGGGATTCCTATACTAGATCAACATGTGGAATCTTCTTCTGAAGAACGCTCTCCCCCACATGAAATTCCAACAACGGATGATGCTTTAAGTGATGTAATTGATAGAATTGGGAGACTCAATCTTGATTCAGTCTCAACTTAATCAATGGAGCAGCCTAGACCATCTGAGAAAGGTCCCCCAAAGTGGCTAACAAAAACACTTGAAAGTGCTCATCCTGATGAGGTTGGAAAGACAGGAACTAGAAATTCAAACCAGCAAAATGGAGGTGATGTAGATGACTCTAATTCACCTGGTGATATGGATGTTTCTTATGACTGTGAATTGAACTTGTCTATAGATTTTGAACCAAATTCCTTCAAAGAAGTTGATTCTCATGATGAATGGAAAGAAGCAATGCAAAAGGAGTATGATGCCCTCATAAAGAAGGGCACTTGGAAGCTGGTTGATCCTCCATTAGGAACCAAACCAATTGGCTACAAGTGGGTCTACAAGGACAAGTATAAAGTTGATGGCTCACTTGAAAAGCACAAAGCTAGGCTTGTGGAAAAAGGTTTTGCACAGAAGGAAGGGGTCAATTATGAGGACTTTTGCCCCCATAGCAAAATGGTCTACCATCTGGAGACTTTTTGCACTAGCAGCTCAAGACGGTTGGAAAGTCCACCAAATGGACGTAAAAACTGCTTTCTTAAATGGAGATCTAAAAGAGAATGTTTTTATGTCCCAGCTTGAAGGATTTGCTATGTAAGGACATGAACATAAAGTATGCAAATAGGTGAAGTCCTTTTATGGCCTCAAACAAGCACCATGAGCCTAGTATGAAAAACTAACTGAGCATCTTCTGAAACTCAATTTCAAACATTATGATCTTTATGATGCAACTTTATTTGTCAAGAAAGTCGGAAAAACAGTTGTACATCTTGTGGTTTATGTAGATGATCTTTTGATGATAGGGAAGAATGAAAGCTACATTGTATCCATAAAGAAGGAATTGGGGAAAATTTTTGAAATGACTGATTTGGGCTATGTTCATTACTATCTTGGCATTGAAGTAACCCAACATTCGAAGTCCATATTTCTTTCTCAAAAGAAATACATTGGAGATCTATTGAACAGGCTTGGCATGATAGAGTGCAATCCTCTTACTACTCCAATGGAACAAAACTTAAAGCTCACATCTATTGAAGGAAAAGAATTTGAGGATGCAACAAAGTATAGACAGCTTGTATGAAGTCTCAACTACCTAACTACTACCAAACCATACATTTCGTTTGCTATTGCAATACTCTCTAGGTTTATGAAAAAGCCTTGTGAGGGACATTGGTTTACTGCAATAAGAGTTCTAAGGTACTTGAAGGGAACTCAAGACTTTGGAATCAAGTATACATAGGTGGACGACTTTAGCTTGATTAGATACTCTGATTCAAACTTTCATGGAGACAAAGAAACTGGGGTATCAACTTCAAGATATGCTATGAGTCTTGGATCAGGAGCTATCTCCTAAAGATCACACAAAAAATCAGTTCCAGTAGATTCCAAAACAGAAGCAGAATACGTGGCAGTAGCTGAAGCAACAAAAGAAATTATGTGGCTCAGGAAAACTCTTGATGATTTGTAAGTAAAACAAGTACAATCAACTCCACTCATGATTGACAATACCTCTGCAATAAATTTGGCCAAGAACCCAAAGTTCCATGATCGAATGAAGCACATCAATACTAAATATCATCTGATTTGACATCATGTTGAGGCCAAAACAATCCATCTCCATCATTGTTCCACAAATGAGCAAATTGCAGACATCTTCACCAAAGCGCTTGGAGTAGAAAAGCTTGAATGATTCAGAATGATGCTTGGACTCACTAACATCCCTTCAGATTAAGGGGGGGAATGTTGACACCTAATCCTTGTGATTGGGTGAATTTATGTAAATAGATAAATAAGAAATATGAACAGTCATCGGGAGATGAATTGAACAGTCTCTCCCTGATGTATATAATGAAGACCTACCTGATGGAATAAAACTCACAAATCATTTTTGCCTTTTGGAGTTAATGCCTGACCTAACAATTATTATGCACAAGGAAATGGTCTTGTTGAATCCACAAACAATAACCTCGTTGGTATCATCAATAAGATTGTATTCTCTGAACAACCAACCTGGGACTCTGCTTTGGTGAATTCCTTAGGCACTAACTGAGCCATGCCTAATATTTCTCTGAACACCTCCACTTACTTCGTGCTGTATGGAAAAAAATCCATCCTCCCGCTGAAAATCTACTTTCTTGTTCTCTAACTATCCCAAGATTCCAAGCCATGTCTTTTAGTTTACCGTAGGATGGACACTTTGCACAATTTATAGGAAGAAAGGTTGAAAGCTAAAGAGAAATTCTAACTCCACTAAATTCATATCAAGAGATGGTTTGATAGAAAGTCTGTAGGGAAAAATAGCTTTGGTTTTGGGTGACTTAGTCTTAAAGTGGGATAAAGCCCACGGGGAAAAAGTTAAACACACTAAGTTTCAGTCCCTGTCGATTGGTCCATACATAGTTCATGAGAAGGTTGGCCAACACACATATCATCTTCAATCACTTGACAGGGAATATTGACTCCCTCCCTATTAGTGGACAAGACTTAAAGCAATATTTTTAATGAAGATTTTGGGTTGTGACCTACACTATGTACATAGTCATTTGCTTTTTCTTTGTTTAAATTTTGTGTTGTTTTTTCATGTGAATAATTGTTTCTCCTGATTGCGTTGTGGCTTCTAAGTGCGTGTGGGGCTAAAGTCTAAAGTTTCTTGTGATGATCCATCATTTGGCTAGCCTTTTATTCGTATTCCTTGTGTTTCTTAAATATTTTGGTCAATGAAGTCCCAAAGGAAAATATGATCTGTCTGTAAGGATAATTTTGGTCCAACCATGAACCCATGCCTAATCCGAAAACCTCATGCCTACACTTGGTTTTTATTTTGGTGTTCTCAAGCTTATCCAATTAGTAGAAATGGAGAAGGGGAAAATTTAAATGAAAAAACCTAAATCAAAGGTCTTTATATGCTTCTCTGACGGAAAAGCCTATTCTTCTATCAATAAGTTGAGATCCCTTTTCTGGCACAAAATAAATTAGTGTTGGTACATTGTTCTCTTTAAATAAATAAATAAACGTGAAAGAAGAGAAAGGCTTATTGTGCAGAGAGGTCAAGCAACCAACTCCATTGGGGTACTTTCCAGACTGGCTAGTAGCGGAGCATTTTTTTTGTTCCTCTATGACTCCATTGAGGTACTATCTAGGCGTACTAGTAGCAGAGCAACACCAAAGATGAAAATATATACTCTGAAAATCTTAAGATCACTAGATAAACTACCCTTCCCAATTCAAAACATTGTGATTACATTGAATCTTATGTTTTGTTCAAATGAAAAGTTATAAAGGGAACCATTTCTACCCATGGGGTAAGTGGGAAGGCCAAATTTATTTGCACGATGAATCAATAATCCCTGAGGAACTAAGGCCTGACATAGAAGAAACTAACCAATATAGAAAATATGGAATTCAACCAGTGTGTCACCAAGTGTTTCATATGCTTCAACACCCTAAACTTTTTTTGGCTTGCACTCAAATTTTGGAGACTTAGTTTTTTCCTTGATTTTTTCAAACATTTAAGCTCATCCCATGAGCTTTCTTGAAGTTCTTTGGCTCCTTTTCCTTGTTGTATTACTTTTCGTATTTTCACATGTTTAAATGTTATGTAATGTTTGTGAAGCTTTTTCTAGTGGTTTTGAAGGTCATTTTTTGTGTAAATGAGTTGTCCTAGCCATGTAAACATTTATCATAGTCATATACAAAGTCTTAAACATGGTCGCACAAGTGTCCTCACGGTCATCCCAAAGTCTATCATAAGTGTCACACTTGTCTCGTCTGTGTAAATGAGTTGTCATAGCCATGTAAACATTTATCATAGTCATATACAAAGTCTTAAACATGGTCGCACAAGTGTCCTCACGGTCATCCCAAAGTCTATCTTAAGTGTCACACTTGTCTCGTCTTGTCATGAGATAGTCACACAAAGGGAAATGATTTGCTTGTTTTTTCTAATGATATATGTTGTTGTGTCATCAAATTTTGTTAAGTTTGTGATCATGAGTCCAACTCCCTTCTCACATGTTGACGGTGCTGGACCCACTAACATGTCAAGGGTTCTCCCTGGTAAGAAGTCCCAATTAGACCTCAGACCATTTGGTGTAGAAGTCCCAACAATGGGTCTTATAGCAATGCCTTGATCGTGATTTCGCACAGAGGCAAGTAAGATAACTCTGTTGGTAGCAAGGGCTTGACCGCTACAATGAGACAAGGAAGGCGCATGAGAGGTTCTAAAAAATGGGGTTTGAGATGAGTGGGCCCCTTAGCAACCTACAACATTACTCAACTGGGAAGGGAACACATGAGTGAAGATGCATCACAAGCTAGAAAGCAGGTCACCCGATAATCCAAAGTGATGGTTAAACCAATAGCACATCTGCAACAAGATTAATATAATTTCATACAAAACAGTTCATACATAACTACGTAAGTTAAACAACATACATTGCTATAGCAGTCGGAACAATCCAAATACAATAAAAACATATGCACGAAAATGTGTTGGCTCTTATTATATAAATAAGTGTAAGTTCCAATCATACAATACATCCATGTAAACCTGCTAGCCCAAATAATGGAACGTTACGACCACATCCACCTGCTCCTCCAAAGATATGTACTAGATCCGTGCAGTGGAGAAGCCAAGGCACGTTACAATATTTTCCAAGCTCTCTCCAAGATAGTCTTATCGAAAGCTTGGCTGACCAAAAGCCCTTACAATGAGTTATGAGGTTCTATTTATAGCAAAGGGTGGGGTGACCCATGACATTCCCCTTTGTGACAGTTCAACTACCCTCATGAATCTTCACCTACTCTATGAATGTTACATCCAACTATTGACACTTGAATTACACTTGACATGACTCAACATTACAATGCACATGTTCCCATGTGAGACAAAATGGCTTGGGCAAGCCATGCAAGACATCACTAACACTTGGTCCATTGTGATGAGACCAACTCTTTGACATGCTTGTGATGCTGAAGGTGGTGAGCTGATGCCAAGCTTGGTCGTCCATGATGGTGTGCATGCACCCCATGGTGACATCTTGCTGAAGTGAACTCTTGCCTCTATTGCGACTGGTGCATTGGTTCGGCTCATTCGTCCAACTCGTATGCTAACATGCACATGGTATTCTTAGGTGCAGCTGAACCAGCAACACACCAATGCATAGTGTCCATGCTGATATTCAAGTGTGTGTTGGTGGTTATGAGCATCAACTTTTCGAGTTACATGTTTAGCTCTAGTTGGTCTTGCTTCTTGTCTTCGCCTTGATGAGTGTGTTGAATGGGTTGCATAACATGCATGCACACAATGACATGAATCCCTTGCATGCAATCAACAACATTGCTCACCATGTCTGCTTCGTGCTAGCTACTGGGATAGATCTATAACTTGTACAGGTGCAGTTTCATCCGTGAGTGCATGTTGCGCCCACTATTGTTCTTGTTCCCGCTGCAACTAATTCATCAATACATGCAACTTCGTGTTCTTCCTTGAGTTTTTGCCTCATCAAATGCAACTCCTTTTTTGTTCCATTCTTTGTCTTCGTGCGATCTTCATGTCGCATTGTCACCTCATAGTCTGAGTCTGCTACTGCCATATCTTGATGCTGCTTGTTGTGATGTTATTGCTTGTTGTGATGTTGTTGTGTTGTGATGCTGCTGGGATAGATATGTAACTTGTATAGGTGAAGTTTCATCTGTGAGTGTATTTTTCACCCATTGTTGTTCCTGTTCTTGCTGCAATTCATTCATCAGTACATGAAACTTCATGTTCTTCCTTGAGTTGTTGCCTCATCAAATGCAACTCTTCTTTGTTCCATTCTTTGTCTTCATGTGATCTTCATGTTGCATTGTCACCTCATAGTCTGAGTCTCCAAAGTTGTTTTCATCATCAACGGATCTACTTGAGCTTGCAACTTTGTTATGCCTCTGTGTTGTCAACAACCTTCCTCTTACATTCATTGCATTCAGTATGCTTCCATCAGCTATTGTTCATGATGCTGCTTGTTGTGATGCTGTTACTGTCATATCTTGATGTCCTTTTCTACAAACAACTTGATATATTCTTGAGAAGGCAAGCTCATAGACATTTGATCAACTGCATCTCTAGTTGTGCTTTGAATGGTGTCTTTGACTCTGCTCCATTGGAAACAATTGTACCTACACTGTTGAGAGGCAGATGAACACCTACAATACTTGGAGACATGGCAACGCTCATGGCAAGCAACCTGTTAGTCGAAAACCAAAATGAACTTGAGAATTGACTTGCAACATACTTGTGTGACTAATCATGAAGGTTGCATAATTTTTGCCTAGAGGTTGGGAGACTGACTGTCAAGACTATACAAGGCACAGTCCAGGCTATTGGGAGACTGAATGGCTAGTGGAACTATGTAATGCACAATCTAATTGGGCTACTGGCTGCTAGAATTGTGCAATGCACAATCTCAGCTAGCAATGGTTGCAGGCTTAGTGACTGCATTATGCAATTTTCCAGGCTGACAATCACTGTCCCTTAGAAATGTGCAAAGCAATCCTGGAGGACAGTGTTTGGACAAAAATGCACATTTCCTGAGAGGAAGATGAGCCTTCCCTCTCAGGATTGCGTAATGTTGTCTTGGTGAGGCAGAGACCAGGCCAAGGTTGCCTAAAATCACTGACGGGAAACTGAAAGTGAATTTGAGTGCAAATGCATGGTGATATTGAGTGTAAGCATAAGTGAATGATGATGCATGCAAACATCGAATGATAGATTCAGAAAATGGAACAACATGCATGTGGGTGAGGCGAGTCACTGAATCGATGACCGTTCGTGAAAAACATTTTCATGCATGCGACAACAATGAGATAGCAACAAAAACTAAAACAGTGCTATGACAAGCTAATATACATGTAAATGACAACAAGCATTCAAATAAATCAAGATAACAGTACTCATACAAGCAAAAATAGAAAAAAGAAATAGAAATGCAACACAAGTCATGGAAGGCGGACCTACCCCAAAATCGTTGAGCTGAATGTGTCGAAAACTCCTAGATGTGATGTGGGATGTCATAGGTACAAGGTTAATGTGAGGAATGAGCTCTGGAGCATCCGGTTGATGAGTTTTGATAACATCGAGGTTGAGACGTGCATGCCACAAATCTAGGGAAAGGGACACTGGATGGGAGTCTTCTGAAATGATCCTTGCATGTAACCTCCAATTGCTAAACATAGATCCCTAGAACACGGGATGCCTTTGCATGCTGCCTTGGGAGAAGCAATCCATGCATGCAAGTCTATTTTTCTTAGTCCTAGAGGGAACCAGTCAACTCAGCTGCACATGCAAGAGGTTGTTAGATTGCTGGGAGAAAATGTGCATTTCTAGATAGGAGCCAGGCTGGCTACCTAGGAGATTTGTGCAATTTCTAGGCATAGTAGCTGACTGCTACCCAGATTTACACAAATTCTAGGCTGAGCAGTCCTGCTGGGAAAAATTACGTATTTTCACAAAGTTTTGACTACCAGAATTGTGCAATTCTAGAGCCTAGCAGGCTGCCAATCAAGATTGTGCAATTTCTGAAGGGAAGGCTAGTTTCCATCCAAAATTGTGTAATTTCTTAGGGGAGCTACTTAGCCTACAATTGGATCAAGTCCAGGTGATCAACCTGTGAGGGGAATGCATTGAATTATGATCGACATGCTGCCTTTGTGCAAGAAAAACGCTAAAGCTTGTGAACTTGATGAGAAACGCAAGCTGCTATGAAACGTTGGAAGGGAGGATCCAAACCAAAGCTAAGGAAAAATTTTGGAGGGTAGTTGTAGCCGCTACAACACCACACTTAACCATTTTCAGAAATTCTTCTCGACTTGGAAACTTATCTTCATCGGGCCCTAACTGAGCTATGCACTGTGCAGTCTCATCCCTCATTGATGTGAAGTTATTCCCTGGAACTATATAATGTGTAGTCACTATCCTCCAAGGCATTGGTTCTATCCAATTCCAGAGTCCAACAGCCTCCCTTGAACCCCAGAATAGCATAGTTGTGCCTCCAAATGTGAATTGAACTATGCACTTTGTACTTTCAGACCTCAATTTCTTACCTTGCCCGCCAAAAAATCATAATGTACAAAGAGCCTAGCCTCCCTTGGCCTCTAAAACTATGTAGATGTTTCCTCCAGCGTCTTTCCCTTAGTCAAAGCTCGCTATCCCCAAAGACTGTAGAGATTCTCCCTTCAAGCCTCTTTGCTGCCCAGTCCCCCTTTCCTCTCAAAACTATGCAAAATTGTCACCTCAGAGCCTCATCCCACATAAACCATTGCTTGATTGAGCTATGAAATCCTGACCCTAAATGGGAACTGCACAATTTCTCTCCTCAGTGAGGACTGTGCCAAAATGATACAAGTTTGAGCTCTGCTCTGCACAGTATTAGTGATCAATCTCTCTCCCTGTCAGCTGGAACTGCTTAATGTGCAGTTACTGAGCCCTTCCTCCCAGTCTGTGACTTGTACCAGGCTTAGTTCATGGATAGCATGCATCATCTTAGACTAGGGTGTTTTAGGATTGATGGCATCCTATCATGAGTGAATTGTAGGAACAGGTACATTATCGAGTCATGGCGAGATGATGAAGAAGGAGAAGGAGGGATGAATTCCTAAAGACTAACTTATAGATGAACTTATGAGTGGAACTACAAAAATCAATCAAAGGAACACAAGTTTGCAACCACCTCCCAAGGCCAAATATCATTGAAGACCTCGCATCATCAAGCTTTGTTGAGGAGAAGAGAAAGGATATCCAAGAACACATCTATCACTCAGCAATGACAACATATTGACATTGCCACATCATCAAGCCAATCCATGTCAGCAATGTCATGTCAAGTTGTCTCATGAGTTGTCATATATGACATCACTGGTGTGGACCATGTATATTGTAATCAAATGTATGTTGAAGTGGAAATCAAAAGGACACATGAATATGAAGAGTCACGTATGTTCAAAATTCATAGGAAGTTGAATAGTCATGAAGGTTGTCAAAGAGTCACAAGTGGGAAGCACCACCCCTTGGTTATATATACCCCCTCATTGTATGAGCAAATAAATTTTCACCTTGGTTCATCCCACAAGGAATTAGAAAGATCAAATAGTTCTTGGACGAGAAAGGAGTGGGTCTAATGTCCCACTACTAGGGCTAGTGATTTAAAATGTTAATATATGTCTTGGAAATTTTTCTTAATAACCGAAGCCTTTTTAGGCCAACATTTTCTTCATGCATGAACTATGAATGTTTGTAAGACTATTTTCTGGACGTTTCTATTTCATGTTTTCTTTCAAATGTACTAAGATAGTTGAACTATTTCATTTATTTTAGTGCTTATCTTATTGAGAATGTGTTGTAATGGTTGTTATCATTGTCTCATCCTTGTGGACTATTCTACAGGATATTAGACTGATATTTCCTTATTTATTGTTTATAATGACCGTTGCATCTGCGTTGGACTATTTCACTGAATGGTAGACAAATCTTCCCTTGTTTGTTGGTTGTAATGATTTTTGTATCCGTTGTCAACTATTCCACTAGATATTGGACAGGTCCTTTTGGTTCATGTGTGTGTCTTCCTGCGTGGTACTATTACCTCTCACTTAGAGGATCACTTTTCTCTCCCCCTTTGTAGTATAAGAACCTCGACTTAATTGCACTTCACACTCACCAAGAACACTCTCGTTGCTTGTTGCATCTCTCTCTTGTGTTGGCAGTTAGATTCAAGGAAAATATTTAATGATTTGGCAACCGGGCCTTTATACCGAATGGGACTCCTACACAAAATGGTGTGAGGTATGATTGGGACTTCATATCAGGGAGATCCATTAATGTTGGCAAGTCCAACACTGTTAACATGACCTTGGATTAATTTTCCATTGCTATGGTGAATCCAACATTCAATATATTTGTTATTAAGGATTGTGGTGTTTTTAAGGATTCAAGTATTATGCATGTTTATATATTATAGGTGGCTATTCTTGTTTGAAAATTCATACAAAGAGAATGTAGGCCAATATTCAATAAAAAATTATGTAATTTACTATTAAAATTTGTAAATTTTTGGTAAATATTATCCATTTAATCGTAAAAAGTAGGCTTTTTTTAACCAAATGGACAAATATGTTTTTCAGAAAATTTACAAAATACATCCAATTAGCTAAATTTTGTCCCTAAAATTTTCCATGTTAAGGACACTTTGTACACAAGTGGATATTATATGCTCATATTTATTTTTCATTAGCCTGTGATTCTAAATGATAAAATCTTAGCTTCTTACAACATGGACCTTGAAACTTATCCCTAAGTGAATGCTCTAATATATTAGCGTACACGACTAAGACCTTAAAAATTTCACTTTTTCCACCACTGGATGGACGGATACCTCCTTTTTCATGGAAGCATGACTTAAACAGAACCTCGAATAATACCATTTACTTCACTTGAATATGGGATTTTGTTTTTTTTCTATTGAGCGCACTTGGTTCACACTTGGATGGTGAGATACCTAACTGACACTATTTTCGCCACCTGAAACCTTGTTGTCCAAAGCTTGAATCTTCTTGGTTGTTTTCTTTGAATCCTTATCTAGGTCAATTGTTAGTGACCATATTTAGCTCACATCAAAATCACCAAATTCATAGATGACTACTAACTCCCGAATGACTAGATAACCTCAAAAAGGCCCCACTAGAGTTGATCCTTTTTCTATTTCTGGTACAATTCCTTTTTTCATTGGTTATTTTGGAAAAACCAAAATACATAGGAAACCTTCACCAAAACACTACCAAAAGTCATTATTATGATGGGACTTATTACCTTTTTTATTATGATTGGACTTGTTACCATTTTTTATCCTTGGATGATTAATAAATTTATGTGCTTGAAAAAATGCATATTTTGTAGAAGCAACTTGGATGGTCATATACCGAGATGACACTCTTCCCCCCATGTGTAACCTCATTGTCTAAAAATTGAATCTTCTCATTTGTTTCACTTGAATCCAAATCTGGGTCTTTTTATAGTGACTATTTTTAGTTCACCTCCCAATCTCTAGATTCTTAGATGACTCTACCTACTCCTCGATGGTTGGATAACCTAGAAAGGGCCCCACTAGAGTTGGTCCTTCTACAATTTTTAACACAATTTCTTTTTTTATTGGGTATTTTGGAAAAACTAAAATACACAAGAAACTTTCACCAAAAAACTACCTTGGAAAAAATCCCAGGAAATGAGAGGCTACCACATATGTTGCCATGTCACTACCATGTCATTTTCCACATTAGCACATTTCCATGTGGTTTTCCCTACTACTACTACATTCTTGGGTACCTACGATAGTCACTTTCTACCGGTCCAATTAGCCAACAAAAAATGCAAAATTTAGTGCCATGTGTTAACTCCTCATGTCGCCTCATCATCTATCCTACCACTTGGAATCCATGTCATTCACTGTAACTATCCTACCATTTCAACTCGAACTTTTCAAATATCGGTGAATATTAGTTCCTTTGAGCAAGGATCGAATTCTTGAGGTTCGATGGCCTTTTAGTCACAAGTGCTAGACAAACAACCATTTTTATCGAAGGGTGATGAATGTGGGCTTTCCTCCTCATCCTTTTAATCTATCTTTGTCTTCAACATGGCACCCATCTTGAGCTTATTGTCATTATATGATGTGTTTGAGGATCTATTAACCCAATATGACTATCCATTTAATGATGTTAGACTACTTCTTAATCATTTGATGCAAGGGAACTTAATCACTAAAGTATGTGCCAATTCACTGTTGTATCTAAATTTTTAGTTTTACCTTCTCTACCTTCTCTTCCTTTGAGATTTTCATTTTTATTGTATACTTTCATCCCTTTTTTCCTTCAAATCAATTCCAATATTTCCAACAAGCTCCCACATAAGAATTCATTAAAACCTTAGGAATTTAGGTACTAAGTTGTCAATCTATTCAATTTTCCCAATTGAAATTTGTTGATGGTGTTGGACCCGTCAACATCTAAGGGGATCTCCCTGGTAATAAGTCCCAATCAGACATCACACCATTTGGTGTAGGAGTCCCAGCAGTGGGTTGTACGGTAATGCCTTGACCACTATTTCACACATAGGAATGTAAGATAACCTTGTTGGTAGCAAGGGTGTTGTTGGGTTGTGTTATATTCTTTCCACATAGTTAATAAGGGGTTTGAAGGGCACCCGTAACCTCACTTTATGGGGTCCGGGGTAGCGCCCCAGAAAATTTTGGTTTTGGACCATATGTTAGGTTGGGCGGACCCACCTATGGTTTTGTGCATGATTTTCGCACATGTTTTTTGGACGCGATGGTTTTCGGTCCATGGTATTGGACGCAATGGTTTTCGGTCCATGGTATTGGATGCTTTGGCATGTATAAATATGTATTGTAACATTGAAAGGAACATAATGAAAAATCAAGCTGGTAGTTCCGGTTTTGGGATCCAGGGAAAAATCTCTGTGCATATGTGTTTTATGGGTTATGCTCTCGCATTGTTTATTTTCTTTGTTTAAGAATTCGAATGTAGGTAATTTCTGTACAGGGTTAAAACCTACATTTGGTATCAGAGCTATTTTGGCTTCAAGGGGACGCCTTTGTTGCTGAAGGGTTTCGCTCGGGCCTGTGGTAGACCCTGTTCAGTGGGAGATCTGCGAGATCGATTCTGGTGGTGAAGGAAGATGGCGAGCAGTGGAAAGATAGAGATTGAGAAGTTCAATGGTCAGAATTTTGAGTTGTGGAAACTCAAGATGGAGGATCTGTTGGTGGATAAAGATCAGTGGATCGTGGTAGATCCGGGTACTAAACCATCGGGAGTGACCGATGAAGAATGGAAGAAGTTGGATCGAAAGGCAAAGAGCACAATACGATTGTGTGTCTCAGATTCAGTATTGTTGAATGCATCAGGGGAATTTACGACAAAGGCTTTGTGGGTCAAGTTAGGGACTTTGTACCAATCTAAGTCTCTGGTGAATAAACTGTTCTTGCGGAAAAAGCTGTATAACCTAAGGATGAAAGATGGAGACTCGGTGACAGAGCATCTGAATGCGTTTAATACTGTGGTAAGTCAGTTATTATCTGTTGATATTAAAATTTCAGATGAAGATAAGTGCATCAGTCTGTTGTGTTCTCTACCAGATTCGTGGGATAGTCTGGTTATTGCAATAGGTAGCAATGCAACTACTTTGCAGTTTGATGAAATAGTCTCAGCCTTGCTGACGGAGGAGATGAGACAGAAAAATATGGACAACCAGAATGGTGATGCCTTGTCTGTACGAGGACGGTCCCAGAACAGAAACAAAAATAAGTCATCGAGTGGGAGATCTAAATCTAGAGGGAGATCTAAATCTCCAGGAAAACCTACAAAGGTGGTGTGCTGGAAATGCGGAAAGGAAGGGCACTTCAGAAGGGATTGTAAATCTAAAACTCCTGATAAAGGAAAGGGATCTGATGATGCTCCTTCTGCAGAGGCGAAAACCACCTCAGATGAAGGTGGGGATGTGTACTTGGCTTCTTCAAGTACACATGTAGATCATGAGGCATGGTTGATTGACTCAGGTGCATCCTTTCACTTCACTCCCCATAGAGAGTGGTTCTGCGAGTATGAGAAATACGATGGTGGTGATGTCTTCTTAGGAGATGATAGGAAGGCTAGAATCATTGGTCGGGGAAAAGTAAAGTTAATGTTGCAAGGTGGAAGAGTTAGAACACTTCCAGGTGTTCTACATATTCCTGCATTGGCCAGAAATCTGATTTCTGTAAGCAAGTTGGATGATGCAGGTGTAAAGACGGTGTTCGAGAAAGATACCTGCAAGATGGTTCGAGGAGCACTGATATTAATGCGGGGAGTTCGAATTGGAACTCTGTACAAGCTGCAAGGTAGCACTGTTGTTGATGGGTGCAATAATTCTATGGTTCCTGAAAATGGAGTAGAGAATCTAGTGGTCTCTGGAGAGAAGACCATGTTGTGGCATCAAAGGCTTAGACATATTGGAGAGAAGGGCCTTCGAATACTTCATGGTAAAGGTATGGTAGAAGGTATGAATAATAGCTCTCTGGATTTTGATTTCTGTGAAAATTTTGTATATGGGAAGCAGAATCGGGTGAGTTTCCCCTCTGGTGGTAAGAGGACGAAACAGATATTAGAGCTTGTGCACAGTGATGTGTTTGGACCTGTGAAGGTTCCATCACTGGGTAAGTCTGTGTACTATGTATCATTCATAGATGACTTCTCAAGGAATACATGGATATATTTTCTTAAGAAGAAATCTGAAGTCTTTGACAGGTTTAAAGAATTTAAGGCTCTGGTGGAAAATCAGACAGAGAAGAAGATAAAGGTGCTGAGGACAGATAATGGTGGAGAATTTTGCAGCAAGGAATTTGAAGAATTTTGTAAGAAGTGTGGTATAGCACGGCAGAAGACTACTCCATATACACCTCAGCAAAATGGAGTCGCAAAAAGAATGAACAAGACGTTGATGGAAAGGGCAAGAAGCATGCTCAGTGGTGTCGGGTTAGGACAGGAATTCTGGGCAGAGGCGGTGGATACTACATGTTACCTGATCAACAGATCACCTTCATCAGCGTTGGAGGATAAGACTCCACAAGAAGTATGGACTGGTAAGAAACCCTCTCTTTCACATCTAAGGGTATTTGGATGTGATGCATATGTACATGTTCCAAAGGAGAAACGAACCAAGTTGGATAGTAAATCTGAAAAGTGCATCTTTATTGGGTATAAGGATGGTTTAAAGGGTTATAAGCTTTGGAACCCAGTCACACGGAAGTTTGTGTACAGCTGATATGTGTTGTTCAGAGAGGTAAAAGATGTTATTCAACATGAATTCCAACCAAAGGAACCTGAGAAGATAGAGTTTGAGCCAAAGGAGGAAGAATTAGACTCTGCAGCAGAGGAGGAATCAGAAGATGAAGAGCCACAAACTCCAGCTGTGAGAAGATCAGTTCGAGAAAGAAGGCAGCCAGAAAGGTATAGTCCATCTGCTTTCAGTTCAAATTTTTCTTTGTCTGTTACTGATAATGATCCCAGAACTGTGAAGGAAGCAGTGGATTCAGAGGATGGAAAACTCTGGAAAGAGGCCATGGTCGATGAAATGGCATCTTTGCACAAAAATGAGGTTTGGGATCTGGTGGAGTTGCCAGCTGGTAAGAAACCCATTGGGAGAAAATGGGTGTTCAAGAAGAAGACAAATGCAGAAGGAAAGGTGGAGAAATACAAAGCTCGGTTGGTAGCAAAAGGTTATTCCCAGGTGCCGGGAATTGATTTTGGTGATATTTTTTCTCCTGTTGCCAAGGTAACTTCTATTAGATTACTTTTATTTGTTGCTGCTGCTTTTGATTTTGAGGTAGAACAAATGGATGTGAAGACATCATTTCTTCACGGGGATTTGGAAGAGGAAATCTACATGAAGCAACCTGAAGGCTTTGCGGTGAAGGGTAAGAAAGAACTGGTATGCAAGTTAAAGAAGTCTCTGTATGGGTTAAAATAGTCACCAAGGATGTGGTATCAAAAATTTTATACATTTATACGGGGACTTGGCTTCACCAGAAGCAAAGCAGATCATTGTGTGTATTTTAAATTAATTGGTGACCGTATTATTTATCTGGTCTTGTATGTGGATGATATGTTGCTGGTTGGAAATGACAAAGAAATTATCCAGGATTTGAAGACCCAATTGTCCTCCAAATTCGACATGAAAGATCTTGGTGCTGCAAACTATATTTTGGGCATGGAAATTAAAAGAGATCGGTCAAAGAGGAAGCTCTGGTTAAACCAGAGGAAGTATGTCGAGATAATATTCCAGAGGTTTAATATGCAGGATAGTAAACTGGTGAAGGTTCCTATTCCTGTAGGTGTGAGGTTATCTGCTGAACAGTGTCCCAAGACACAAGAAGAGGAAGAGGACATGTCCCGTGTTCCATATGCAAGTGCAGTGGGTAGCCTGATGTATGCAATGGTCTGTACTAGACCAGACATTGCACATGCAGTGGGAGTATTGAGCAGGTTTATGTCAAAACCTGGGAAGGAGCACTGGACATCAGTGAAGCGGGTTTTCAGGTATTTGCGTGGCACTATTGATTATGGTTTTTGCTACGAAGGAAGACCAGGATTGGATAGAGTGTTGGATATTCATGGCTTTGTTGATGCAGATTGGGCTGGAGATCTGGATCAGAGAAAATCTACAAGTGGGTATGTGTTTAACCTATTTGGAGGTGCAGTCAGTTTGATGAGTAAGAAACAATCTATAGTGGAACTATCAACTATAGAGGCAGAATACATGGCAGCCACTCATGCAAGCAAGGAAGTAGTTTGGTTGCAGAGATTGTGTTCAAGTATGGGGTTAGTACAGGGAGCTATAAGAATAGACTGTGACAGCCAAAGTGCAATTTTCTTGGCAAAGAACCTTGCTTATCATTCAAAGACAAAGCACATTGATGTTCAGTATCACTTTGTGAGGGATATGATAGAAGACAGAAAGGTGTTGCTGGTAAAGGTGGACACTTTGAAGAATACTGCAGATGCATTGAAAAAATCTGTGAGCTCTAAGAAGTTCTCTTGGTGTAGAGAAGCAATGGGAATCTCAGGGCTGAAAAAATGACTAAGCTCTCCTGTGGCCCCCTGTGGAAAGAAAACAACAAGTGGGAGATTGTTGGGTTGTGTTATATTCTTTCCACGTGGTTAATAGGGGGTTTGAAGGGCACCCGTAACCCCACTTTATGGGGTCCGGGGCAGCACCCCGAAAAATTTTGGTTTTGGACCATATGTTAGGTTGGGCAGACCCACCTATGGTTTTGTGCATGATTTTCGCACATGTTTTTTGGACGCGATGGTTTTCGGTCCATGGTATTGGACGCGATGGTTTTCGGTCCATGGTATTGGATGCGATGGTTTTCGGTCCGTGGTATTGGATGCTTCGGCATGTATAAATATGTATTATAACATTGAAAGGAACATAATGAAAAATCAAGCTTGTAGTCCCGGTTTTGGGATCCAGGGAAAAATCTCTGTGCATATGTGTTTTATGGGTTATGCTCTCGCATTGTTTATTTTCTTTGTTTAAGAATTCGTATGCAAGTAATTTTTGTACAGGGTTAAAACCTACAGGTGTGACAATTGCAATGAGTCAAGGAAGGTGCATGAGAGATTCTAACACATAGGGGTTGAGATGAGTGTGCCCCTTGGAAACCTGTAATAGTACTCAGCTTGGAAGGGAACACATGAGGAAAGATGCATCACCAGTTGGAAAGCGAGTTAGAAAGCAATCCAAAGTGATGGTTAAACCAACAACACATTTCATAAAGATTCATACATACTCATACATAATAGTCCATACCTACATGCATAAGAAAACAAATACATATATAATTTAGAGTAAACTAGATAACATAGAGTACAATACAACATATGCAAGAAATGTGCTAACTCTTATTATATCAAGAAGTGTAAGTTCTAGTCATATAATACATCTATGTCCAACCACTAGTCCCAATAGTGGAATGTTACAATGACATCCACCTGCTCCTCCAAAGAGATGTACTAGCTCTCAGTAGTGGAGAAGCCAAGGCTCATTACAATACTGTCCAAGCTCTCTCCAAGATAGTCTTATTGGAAGCTTGATTGACCAAATGCCTTTATAATGAGTTATGGGGTTCTATTAATAGCAAAGGGCAAGTGACCCCTGACATTCCCCTTTGTGACAATTCATCTACCCTCATGACTCTTCCTCTACTCTATGACTGTTATATTGAACTATCGACACTTGAGTCACACTTGACAAGATGTTACATTACAATGCACGTGTACTCATGTGAGAAAACATGGATTGAGCAATCCATGCAAGATATGACTGACACTTGGTCCATTATGAAGAGACCAACGCTTTGACATGCTTGTGATGGCGAAGGTTGTGAGCTATTGCCAAGCTTGGTCATCCATGATGGTGTGCATGCACTCCATGGTGAAATCTTGCTGAAGAAAACTCTTGCCTTTGTTGCATCCAGGTGCATTGGTATGTATCCTCCATCCAACTTGTCTTCTAGCATGTGCATGGTCTTCTTGGGTGCGGTCAAATTGGAAACACACTGATGCATGATGTTCTCACTGATCTTCCAGTGTGTGTTGTTGGTTATGCGCATCAACTATGAATACGGGCATAGCTTCATCCATGAATGCATGTTTCATCCCCTGCTATTTATGTTCCTACTGTAACCCATTCGCTTGTGTGTGCGGCTTCATGTTCTTTCTTGAGATACTACTTTAGCACATGCAACGCCTTCTTTGTTCCATTCTCTATCTTCGCATGATCTTGATGTTACGCCATCACCTCATAGCTTGAGTATCCAAAGTTGCTTTCATCATCAATGGATTTGCTTCATCTTGCAACTTTGTTCTACCTCCATGTTGTCAACAACCTTCCTCTTGCATTTGTTAAATCTGGTATGTTCCCTTCAGCTACTGTTCATGATGCTTCTCACTGTGATGTTATTGCAGTCATATCTTGATGTCTTTGTCTATGAACAACTTGGTGTCTTCGTGGATGGTAAATTCCATAGACACTTGATCATCTGCATCCCCAAGTGTGCTCTGAATGATGTCTTCAACTCTGCTCTCTTGGAAACCATTGTAATTTTAGTGTTGAGAGGCAGATGAACACCTACAATACCTGAAGACATGGAAACACTCATGGAAATAAATCTATCAGTTGAAAACCAAAATGAACTTGAGAACTAACTTCCAACATACCTATGTCACTAATCTTGAAGGTCGCACAATTTCGTCAGGGAGGTCAGGAGGCTGAGTGCGAAAACTACGTAAGGCACAGTCTTGGCTACTAAGAGGTTGACTGACTGTTGGAACTATGCAATGCACAGTCCAGTCTAGCTGCTGAATGCTGGAATTGCACAATGTACAATCTCATTTGGAAATGGTTGCAGGTTCAGTGACTACATTGTGCAATTTTTTGGGCCAACAGTTACTATCCCTTAGGGATGCGCAAAAAATTCCTAGAGGATAGTTCCTGGGTAGAAATGTACATTTCTGGAGAGGAAGACAAAGCCTTCGTTCCCCAGATTGCACAATGTTGTCTCACTAAAGGAGGAGTCCGGGCCAAGGTTGCATAGACTCACTGATGAGAAACTGAAAGAAAATATGATAGTGAATGCATGGGGACACTAAGTGAAAGAAGAAGTGATTGATAGGGCATGAAATCATTGAATGAAATATTTAATAAATAGATCAACATGCATGTGGGTGAAGCGAGTTTCCGAATCAACGACTACTCGTGCAAAATAGTTTCATGCATGCGACAATAGTGAGATAGCAACGAAAATTGAAATGGTGCTAGTACAAGCTAGTGTGTATCAAAATGACAAAAATTTCTCACTGAAATCAAGTAGACAACAGTGATATGAAGAGAAACACAAAAAGCGCTAGAAATGCAACATAAGACATGGAAAGCGGGCTTACCCCAAAAGAGCTGAGCTGAATGTGGCGATAGCTCCTAGATGTGATGTGGGATGTCAGAGTTGCAAGGTTGATGTGAGGAATGAGCTCTACAGTGTCCGGTTGATGAGTTTTGCTAACATTGAGGTTATGATGCACATGCTACAAATCTAAGGAAAGTGACACTTGGTGGGAGGTTTCTGAAATGAACTTTGCATGTAGCCTCCAACTGCTAAAAACAAATCCCTTAAACAAGGGATGCCTTTTCATGTTGCCTTGGCTGAAGCAACTCATGCATGCAAGAAAATTTTGCTCGCTCTCGGAGGGAACTGGTCAACTCAACTACACATGCAAGAGGTTTCTCAATTGCTGGGAGAAAATGCGCATTTCTAGCTGGGAGCTAGGTTGGATGCTCAGAGGATTTGTGTAATTTCTAGGCAGAGAAACTGACTGCTACCCAAATTTGCACAAATTCTGGGCTAAGTAGCCTAGCTGGGAAGGATAGCATAATTTTTGGGGTGAAGCTTGCTCAGAAGAATTGTGCAATTTTGGGCCGAGCAGGCTACAAGTCAGGATTGCATAATTTCCAGAGGGAAGGCTAGTTTCCCTCTAGATTTATGCAAATTCTTGAAGGAGAAGCTCATCTTGTTGTTGGACCAAGTCCGTATGATCAACTTATAGTGGAATGCATCAAGGTCTGATAGACAAGATTCCTTTCTGTAAGAAAAACACTGAAGTGTGTGTACTTGACGAAGCAAAACATGCTGCTGTGAAGGTTGGTAGGGAGGCTCCAAAATGAGTCTAAGGCGAAATTTTGGAGGGTGGCTGTAGCCGCTACAACACTTGGAAACACATTGGTAGAATGCAATTTCTATGAATGGACCTTGTTCATGAAAAACAAGTCTAGCACCTTCGGAATTTTTGTTTAGTTCTCAGTTCGTCTTGGTTTCCACAGTTGCTTGATTGTAAGATGAAGCATCTACCAAGCTCTTGGTCAATTGACACACACTCCAAGCCAAGTCAACATAGTTGTTTCTATTGGGGTTGAAGGGTATATTGGTGCACAAGCAGTATAGTTGTCAGAGTCTTAGTTTCATCTCTCGTGTTGCTCCACTGCCAGGAGGCCTTGATAGTACCTCGGCAGAGTCACATAGGAACACAGGCATGGCTCCGCTACTATCAAGCCTGGTCCGTACCCCGGTGTAGTTACTTCCATCATCTCTCTACACAGGAAGCCTTTCTCTTCTTTTGACTTATTCATTTTCATTTTTTTCAAACTTTTTTCACGTTTTCATTTTTTTTCATTTTTCATTTTCGTAACTATGCATAACACTTATTCATTTTAGAGGCGAAATATTGATCCTGCCTTATTGAGAGAAGAAGAGGTTGATCCTATAGAGAAGTAGTTTATTATACCTCTGATGTGCCTGTTAAGGTTTCCCTCCTCACCTTACTCTACTTGACTGAGCTGATAATGGTTAACCCAAAAATAACCAACTAGAGTAGGTGACACTAGTTAGCGTGCAAGCGTTGTGTTTTCACAAAGGTTCAATTTGAATTGTATGTATTTTCCTTCGGCGTATCATCGACCAAAAGTAACAATTTATTCATACATAGGCAAGATGATAGATAACCAAGTAGTGATAGTTGTACAAGGCCTCTTATACTTTACCCAGCTTGTTTCAAGAGTGATACATGGTTTCATGTGAAACTATTCTATGAATGAAACAATTGAACTAACAAACAACAAAGAAAAGCAAGATCAAAAGCAAAAGTGAAAACAAAGCAAGCAAACAAGCAAGAAAACAAACAAACAAACAAAGTAGGTAAGAAAACAAGCATGCAATCAAACAACTCAGAAGCAAACACTACTCCTACTCCTAAGCTAACAGTGCATAGGTCATCTCACATGAAGTGATACTATCAATGCAGCCATGGCGCATTGGTTGACCCATGTTGGTGAAGGAATGGTTCATGAACAAGATAGTTATGTGAACCAACAAACAACAAAGATATAACAGTGAAGACAGACACACTCCGAGTTTACAAGTGACCACAAAACAAAGATGAGTGAAAGCGCATGGCATGCACTTTCTGGAGCTGCCATGGTGTTGTGTTACACTACATGCAAATGTTGAGTGTGTGCATTCTCTTGACAGTGACATGAAAGAAAAAATGAGAAAGGTAGACCACTTATGTTGTGCATGTGTGCTTGTTGTGTAAGATTCCTCCAACGCATGAGCAATGGGATCGTGTAATTCGAGTGGAGGAAGAAAAATATGGATGTCTAGTTGATCTTCAATGCAAAGCAGATAGTGATGAGGAGCCTTGAGTATTTCAAAAATTTCCTGACTGAAAGTGAAACCAACTTTAGGATATTAAGGGCATGACATAACCATTAGCTTGGGTTGAAGGCCTCAACAGGTTGAAGTGCCTCGACAGTCTGCGGGGTTTCAACTTTGTTGACAGATAGATCATCATGGACCAGTATCTTAGACAAATTAACAATGATTGAATCAACATTGTGATCATATGAAGAAGTAGAGAGATCATGACAACCAAGATCAGAAAATTCAGGATGTTTGTCAGCATCCTCACAATTTGATGAATTAGGGAAAGGGGTAGATGGGAAGCAAAGATGTTCACCCTCTGTGTTTTTAGGAAATATAGATGATAGATTGGATGGATTTTTTGAGGAAGAATTGTCCTCTCCACACTATAATGATAGACTAATTTGACGTGTCCTATGAATGATCGGAAGTAGAAACATCCAGAAATGGGTTTTCACAAGGGAAATCAATAATGACAGAATCACAAGGGATGTGAGGATAAAGAATATGAGGCATGGCTAGAAGGGAGTCATCCTTGACTAAAATTTCTTTTTTAGATTCCTGCACACTCTCATCGTGAATGATGGAACAGGTTGGTTGCATAACAACAACTTCGTCGACAAATTGATCCTCTTTCACAGTAGGTGAGGAGTCCAGAATGGGAGAACACGAGATAGTACAGTTTGGAGGATCAATAGAACACGAGGATAAAGGTCGAGAGAACAAATCCATGTGACAACCAACAAGATTGCAAGACAAATCTGCATAGATATCAAGAGCAGGTGGGGTGGGATAATGTGACAGTTTAACGGAGGTATGTGCATGATCTCCCACATCACTTTGCAACATTCGATCTATTTGATGAGGTGAAGGAGGACTGTCACTTGTGACAGTGACTCTACTTGCCTGTGATTCCGCAGCTCCATCACCGAAGTGTGTTGAGCGGGGTTCGGATATGTGAAGAAGATGCTCAAATCTTCCATAAAGAAATTCCCAATCAATTTCATCTTCGGGAAACCGGTTTGAAGATTACAAAAGTGTGTGTAAAACTATTCAATGGATTCATCGAGTACTTTTTGTAATTCTAGAATTTCTTGATCAATTGCTTCATGGTCAAAGTCATTGAAAGCACGACCTATCTTTGTGACCAGATGAACAAGAGAATGAGTAGATTTTTTGGGCAGCGTGGCACAACAATGCATTAGGTTTCGTTGAAGGGTGTCGACGAACAACATGCAACTCATGTATTCCTCAAAGAATCCATGCATTTTGCATGAGCTATAATGCTAAGCATGAGCCTAACCTAGGCTGTGTAGCCTCCCCCATCATATGTTTTATGAGACAAGTTATCTGAGAGATTTTCCAAGATAGTGAAATCATTTCCATAAGACATACATTTGAAAGAGAAACTCGGTAGATGTGTATAGATTCAAAATAGATGTGAGGACTCAACTTATAATCTGGCCCTCCTTCTAGCACCAAAATGTTGACAGAGCTGGAGCAATCAACATGTCAGCGGATCTCCTCGTAAGAAGTCCCAATTATACCTCATACCATTTGGTGTAGGAATCCTAGCAGTGGGTCATACATAATTCCTTGACTACAATTTCACATACAGGCAAGTAAGGTAACTCTGTTGGTAGCAAGACTACGACAGTTATAGTGCATCAAGGAAGGTACATGAGAGGTTCTAACACATGGGGTTTGAGATGAGTGCACCCCTTGGAAACCTGTAATAGCACTCGGCTTGGAAGGGAACACACGAGCAAATATGCATCATTAGATGGAAAGCGACTTAGGAATCAATCCAAAGTGATGGTTAAACCAACAACACATTTCAAAAAGATTCATACATACTCATACATAATAGTCCATACATGCATGCGTAGGAAAGAAAATACATATATCATTTAGAGTAAACTAGATAGCATAGAATACAATACAACATATGCATAAAACATGCTGGCTCTTATTATATAAATAAGTGTAAGTTCCAGTCATACAATACATCCATGTCCAACCACTAGTCCCAATAGTGAAACGTTACAGCTACATCCACCTGATCCTCCAAAGAGATGTACTAGCTCTATGTAGTGGAGAAGCCAAGGTTCGTTAAAATACTGTCCAAGCTCTCTCCAAGATAGTCATATAGGAAGCTTGGATGACCAAAAGCCATGGCAATAAGTTATGAGGTTCTATTATAGAAAAGGGTGGGGTGACCCTTGACATTCCCCTTTGAGATAATTCATCTACCCTCAAGACTCTTCATCTACTCTATGACTATTACATCCAACTATGAACACTTGACTCACACTTGACAAGCTGTTACATTACAATGCACATGTACTCATGTGTGTCAACATGTGTTGAGCAAGCCATGCGAGACATCACTGACACTTGGTCCATTGTGATGAGACCAACTCTTTGACATGATTGTGATTGTGAAGGTAGTGAGATGATGCCAAGCTTGGTCATCTGTGATGTTGTGCATGCACCCTATGGTGACATCTTGTCGAAGCAAACTCTTACCTCTATTGCATCTGGGTGCATTGGTATGGATCCTCCATCCAACTCGCCCGCTAGCATGTGCATGGTCTTCTTGGGTGCAACCAAACTGGAAACACACTGATGCATGATGTTCATGTTGATCTTTCAGTGTGTGCTAGTGGTTATGCGTATCAATTGTCAACTACATGCTTAGATCCAGTTGGAATTTCTTCTTTTCCTCACCTTGGTGAGTGTGTTGAATGGGTTGGATCACATGCATGTACACAATGACATGCATGCTGCTGAATCCCTTGCATCCAATCAACAACACTTCTCACCATGTCTGCTTCGTGCCAGCTACTGGGATGGATCTTTAACTTGTACGGGTAGAATTTCATCCGTGAATGAATGTTATGCCCCCTACTATTCTTATTCCTGCTACAACCCATTCGCTTGTCTATGTAGCTTCATGTTCTTTCTTGAGTTGCTTCTTTAGCACATGCAACTCCTTCTTTGTTCCATTCTCTGTCTTTGTGTGATCTTCACGTCATGTCATTGCCTCATAGCTAAAGTCTCCAAAGTTTCTTTCATCATTACTAGATCTGCTTGAGCTTGCAACTTTGTTCTGCTTCTGTGTTGTCAACACGTGGGCTTCACTCAATGAACCTTTGTCCTATCACGTGCATTCATGGCATATTAGACAATACCCTTAATTTGAATACATATTGGAAAATATGCCTAAAAATCACATTATTTAATCCCATACCAATATGAACCCAGTACACCTTCCCAAATTAAAAAACCCCTACTTCCACTAGATATTGTAGGTATCCATTTTTTCATTAACATTTTTTATATGACATTATCTTTTTTCATTAACTTTGAACTCCATTTTTTATACTTCCAATATAAAAACGCTTTACCCCCTATATATCCCCCAATATATTATGTCATTTTTTCCTCAATATATATCTCCCAATATGAATCCACGTGGTATGGTATTACTCCCCCAATGGAGCCCCCGTGGTTGTCAACAACCTTCCTCTTACATCCGTTGCATCAGTATGTTTCCTTCAGCTGCTATTCATGATATTACTCTCTTTGATGATGTTGTCGTCATATCTTGATGTCCTTATCTATGAACAACTTGATGTCTTTATACGTGGGAAAGTCCATAGACATTTGATTGATTGCATCCCCAAGTGTGCTCTCAATGGTGTCTTCAAATCTGCTCTCTTGGAAACCACTATACTTATAGTGCTAAGAGGTAGATGAATGCCTGTGATGCCTAGAGACATGGAGACCCTCATGGAAAGAAATCTGTCAGTCAAAAAGAAAAATAAACTTGAGAATTGACTTGCAACATACCTGTGTGATTGATCATGAAGGTCGTGCAATTTCGGCCAATATTTCGGGAGATTGAGTGCCAAAACCATGCAAGGCATAGTATGGGCTACTCGGAGGTTGACTGACTACTAGAAATGTGCAATGTATAGTCCAGTTTGGTTGTTGGCTGCTAGAATTGTGCAATGCACAATCTCAACTGGAAGTGGCTGTAGACTCAATGACTGTATTGCACAATTTTCTGTGCGGGTAGTGACTGTCCCTTAGAAATGTGAAAAATTAGCCTTGAGAATAGTGCCTGGGTAGAAATACACATTTCTATAGAGGAAGACAGAGCCTTCCCTCCCCATATTGCGCAATGTTGTCTCAGTGAAGGCGGAGTCCGGGGCAAGGTTGGCCATACTCACCGACGGGAAACTAAATTCATATATGACAGTGAATGCATGGTGACACTAAGTGAAAGTAGAATTGATTGACAATGCATGCAATCATTGAATTAAATATCCAGTAAATTGATCAACATGCATGTGGATGAAGCGAGTCATCGAATCGGTGACCATTTGTGCAAAACAATTTCATGCATGCGATAGCAACGAAAACTGAAACGGTGCTAGTAAAAGCTAGTATGTATCAAAACAACAGCAAGTGCTCACTGAAATCAAGAATACAACATTCTAATGAAGCGAAATACAAAAAGTGCCAAAAATGCAACAAAGTACATGGAAAGCAGGATTATCCCAAAATAATTGAGCTGAATGTGCTGTCAAATCCTAGATATGATGTGGGATGTTAGAGCTGCAAGGTTGATGTGAGGAATGAGTTGTGCAGTGTCTAGTTGATGAGTTTTTCTAACATCGAGGAAGTGACATGCATGCCACAAATCTAGGGAAAGTGACACTTGGTGGGAGGTTTCTGAAGTGAACCTTGCATGTAACCTCCAACTGCTAAAAATAGATCCTTGAAACAAGGGATGCCTTTGCATGTTACCTTCGGAGAAGAAACTCATGCATGCAAGTCAGTTTTGTTTGGTCCCAGAGGGAACCAGTCAACTCAACTAATCATGCAAGAGGATGCTAAACTACTGAGATAAAATGCACATTTCTGGCTAGGAGCTGGGTTGTCTGCTAAGAGGATTTGTGCAATTTCTGGGAAAGAAACTGACTGCTGCCTAAATTTGCACAAATTATGGGCTGAGCAACCTACCTAGGAAGGATTCCTTAATTTTATGGGTGAATCTTTCTCAGTAGAATTGCACAATTATGGGGCCTAGTAGGTTGCCAGTTAGGATTAGGAAATTTCTAGTGGTAAAGCTGGTTGCCCTCTAGATTTGCGCAAATTCTTGAAGGAGCATCTTAGCCTGCTGTTGGAACAAGTCCAGATGAACATCCTATGAGGGGAACACATCAAGGTCTGATATACAGGCTACCTTTCTATAAGAAAAGCACTGAAGCTTGTGTACTTAATGAAGCAAGACATGCTGCTGTGAAGGTTGGTAGGGAGGCTCCAAAACAAAGCTAAGGTGAAATTTTGAAGGGTGGTTGTAACCAATACAACACAATTATGGACCATTTTTTAAAGATTACACTAATTTCTAAATTCTGCACTTATTTCGACTTATGTGATTTTCAATTTTCCATGATCTCTAAGCATGGCACCAATATCTACATGTTGCACTTGAACACTGCACTAGTGTCTGATGCCTAATCTCGATGCAATATGTAACCACTCCTCCCATATGAACCCACTTTAACTGGTCTTTGGGGTAAACATGATTTGTTTTCTACTATGAAATGACTCAACCTCCTAGCTAACCTTAAGGAAATGGGGTCGACAAAACAAGACCTTACTCACTTCCCTCAGGTGCTACAAGAGCCCCAAGAGCTTAACTACCTTTCTAGGTGCCAAAACGTTGAGTTAACTTGCTTTTTCACTTATCTGAAATCCTAGTCACATGTACAAGGTTGCATCCATGCAACTCAAAACCTCCAGTCACATGCATAAGCCTGTAAGGACGTGATTGTTGTCTTTTCTTTCATAGTTTCTTGCTTGCGATCGCGAAATCTAGGCCACTTTTTCAGGGCTAGTCTCCATACCACTTCCCATAACTTGAAAAAACTTTCCAAAATTATAAATGACACAAGTATAAAGCCTCTAAAACAAAACTTAATCAAGGAGTTGACCTAACCCAATCTAACCATGAAATTCGTTCTGTTAAACACATGGTGAATATGAAATCTACATGTCATGAATGCATATATGAACATAGTGATATGAAACTTATCTAAGAAACATCAAAAGGTATTATTTCTTCTCACAATAGCTACAACAACATCTAATAGGTCATGCATTCATTACCTAGACATTTACAAGTAGAAGCATTATAAGAGGCATAACTTGAATCTGTCATAAAACCATGTTTATTATCAAAATATAACCAGGTGAACAAAATGATAAAATAACCATTAAATCCACATAATAACAAGTATAATTTCTCATGAATTACAAAGGAATAGATACCTTATCAATCTTAGGTCAATCTAACCAAGTTAAGGACTTCCACGTAACACTCGACCATAGATTGAGTTGAGACAAATATTTATTTCAGCCAATCAACCCCATGCCATATTGTAAGCATCAATGTTGCATCTCATGGGATAAACCATTGCATAAAAACCTAAGGGAATCTAGAGGTTAAACCACCTCCACCCTCACACTATCATGATCTTACTTAAAATAGTCCCGAGATCACAAAACCAAATCGAGCTTGGATGCCTCAGAATTCCTACACAATCCCTTGAGGAATTTTCATGTCTCCACCCACATGTTGAGGGATGCCCAGAAAAAACCATATCTACCACTAACCCTTGGAATTCTCCTGAGAAACCCTCACATGGATATAAAACCTTCTGACAATCCAAAGCTAAACCAAGAATTAGTACCATCACACCATGGCTATCCAAAAATGTAAAGACAAGGATGAAACCACTATCAAACTAGGAAAAACCCATGCTAATGACTGCAAATGAACCAACTACACACATGCATATACCATTCATGCAAAAACTAGCTAGGAAATCATACATGTAATCTATTACCTACAAGTCCACTAAAGTCGCTTGATCCAACCTTTCCTTGCTTGATCCTTTCTTTCCTTTTATTTCTTGCTTTCTTTCTCCTTTTGGTGATCTTATCCTCTCTAAAACCAATTCCAAAATTAAACTCACAAAACAATTGACAAAAATATGTGAAATGATCCTCATAAGCATTTTTATTATTGATGCCTTTAATTTCTTCAATTTTCCTCTATTTTCCTTCAATTTCCTCCTCACATGCAACATGTGACCTTTCACTTCCCTTTTCTCCCAATTTCCTTTTCTTTCATAAATAAAATGTCAATAATGCCTTTTTTCCTTTTCAATGCCCTTTCCATTGCCTTTGCCAATTTCGCCTTAGCCATAATAAAAAACAAGCGATGCCCACGAGGATGTTTTACCCAACATTTAGCTTCGAATTCTTATTCCATGATCTTGGTCTTATTTTTCCTTTATTAAATTTATTATATGAACTTTTAACTTGGGGCCGTTAGAGACCCCGCCCCCTTAGGGGAACACCATCCTCAATGTTTTATGACAACTATAGCTAGTTAAACTATTTAAAACCAAAATGTTGGAAATAATATTGAGAGGGGGCTGAATCAGTATTACCAAATTACTAATTTTATTTCTCAAACAGGTATATATGCTACTTCAATGAAGTGAACTAGCGTGTACACACAACTTTGATTAGAGAAACTAGCGTATATCCAGAGAACTTGTGATTTAGATAATTTATCATGTGTTGATCTTAAACCATTACATCAGTAACTTATTAGACAGTGTAGTAAAAGTAGAATAATGCATTACACATAAGCAAAAAACATGAAAGCCAAGTTTTAAGATGGAAACCCAATGTGGGTGAAAACCACCTGCTGCTGTCGTCTCTATCTTCTTTTAATAATAAGAAAATTTGTTTACAATCTTGTACTAGTGTAGACTCATACTAGTACACAAGCACCCACCTACAGAGGGCTACAACCTTCTCTCGTTTCCAGCTTCTACTGGAAGGGAGTTGCAACCCCATAGATCTTGTACATTCCAATTTGTTTACTAGTACTTAGGCACCGACCTAGAGAAGGCTACAACCTTCTTTCTTCCTCTAGGGACCACATTTCATGAACTTTCAGACCGGATACTCCTGGATCAGAACACCACAATCTGAAGGCCACGTTTCATCAAATTTTCATAATGGAACTATTAGTAACATTACAGCTAAAAATCAATCACCACTGCAATACAACCATTAAATACTTCTGCATCAACCAATCAATGAAACCCAATCATCAATCTCTAATATAACTGAAACAATTAATCACTGAAACCTCTGAACCTCTGAATCAAACAATCATTGAACCTTTGACACAACTGAATCAATCATTCATTCAAACTTAATAAAATTCAACCAATCAACTGGAACAGACAGATTACTATAACTAGTACATAGATCTGAACCGAGAACACTGCATCATCATTAAGAACCAGCTCTAACCTCAGAAACCATGCATCAAACTGTATATGCTACTTGGCTGAACCCAAATTACGTGAATATGATACTTCTGTAATCAAACTTGCATATATCTCCAAAGCTACTGCAAACATAAAATTTTGAATCAATTCTGTACCAACCAACAATTTACTGAACATCTACTGTCAATTTAGAGTGCTTTACAATGGCAGAAACAAAGATCACTGCTTTACATCCAAATCTAAGAAGACTTCATTTAAAGACAATAGTAAAACGATAACAATGATATGATAGATCGGTCATCCTTGAACATCAAGCTTTTATTTTCATACACTACTTGGAAGAGCTAAACGAGCGTGTATACACACCTTCACTAAAGCAAACCAGTGTATAGATCTACAAATACTTAATTATAACTTCGCTGCAATTCCCAACTTCATACATACCCATATCATCACATATAAAGGATAAAAAATGTGTTAGCAATCAGATCTAGCCCATCCATTATCAGATCACATAATGATAAGTCATTATGATCCTGATCCATCATTAGATCTCATCGATCATCAAATGCTCAGGTGCATATTTAGTCTAGATCAAGAAAAGCATCAAAAAACCATAACATGCATATTTTCTTTTGATCTAACACTTTATAAGATATTTGTTACCTGTGCACTTAGCCCTTTGATCTTCTCCTCCTTATATACTTAGATCCTTTGTCAATACCTTGGACCAAGACCACTTAGGATGAATACCTCGGACCAAATACCTTGGACCAAAATACCTTGGACCAAATACCTCCGACCAATACCTTGGTTTTTCAACATGTACGCGCTTTTCGTCCTGTGGGAGTGCATGTATACGTATGTGCTCTTTTTTTTCCATGGACCAGTGTGTATACGTTGTTTTGACTAAGTGGACCTACGTATACTTCTTAAACTGCTTTACATCAACCTTTTCCTTTAACTTCTTTATTCTGATTAGTAGGCCTTAGTTCCATCTTTCTGTTCTTCTATACCAGTGCCTTGTTACCTCTGAATACACTTGTTACAATGTAATTTTCCATATTACTTCTGAAATGATTTCTTTGAACTACCCTGCATTTCATCACATCTGTAAACACAACTGCCATGCATTCTATCACACCTAATATCTCTCTTGTAGATTCATTTAGTTATGTAGATTCATCTAGTTACCATATACAAGTGAGTTGTTATGCTACAAGTGGGTTTCCATAAAGTAAAACACATGCATCATAATGCCAACAATCTCCCCCTTTGTACTTGATGGCAACCATGTTGTTATTTATTACTGCAAGATGTAGAAACTGTTAGAGATAACAACCAACACCAAAATACTCTCCCCTTTTTACATCAATGGCAAAGGGCAAACCATGATATTCTCCCCCTTTGATGTCAAGGGAAAAGGGTTGACCAAAGTGAAGGCTTTCATATCTGAACAACTGAATATAAACATTGATCATGCTCCCCGCTTGGCACATGTTGAATTCACTGATTAAACTCCCCTTTGTACATGCTTTGATGCACTAAACCATCCATGCTCCTCCTGAGCACATGCAGAGTCTGTAAAAATATTTTCCAAAAGAATAACATGACTCTATAACTCAACTATTTGAGTTTGACCTTCCTATCACCAATGACTCATACATACATCAATCACCCAAACAAGTGGGGATATAAAAAAATTGACTCATCAACCAAACCAAGTGGGGATATACCAATTTTTTATACATGACAGAAATACAATAAATATTACATCATCCATCCCATGCAAAGTGGGGATATAAATTACATCATTTGTCCAATAGGACTCATTCAAATGTATGAGAAGTAATATCACACCCTAGACTTTTTCATGACTTCAGCAACAAATGGTATAAATATCTGAAGCCATAGTTGGACTCAGCAACCATAATGCCAACAATGCTGAATGCGTGTGAAGGCTAATGCTCCCCCTGAACTAGTTCTACTTGTGCATTATTAACAAGTCATTAATCAAGGAATATTTGGCAGTCAGATAAAAATTAATGAACAAAACATATCGTTAGACTGTAATCATCAACATCAGACAAAACACCCATATCAAAGTTTGACCCACTATTTTTCCTGTTAGAAAAACATATACGCTTCTTCAGCCATTGAAATCCACGTGTATACACAACTATACTTCATGAAACTCATGCATAGTAACCTTTTTCTAAAAAAATGGATTTAATAGCAGGATGATGTAACAACTACTCCCAACATTTGTTTGAGACGTTCAAATGTTTCTCTGGACAATGGCTTAGTGAATATATCAGCAACCTATTCTTTGGAGGGGACATACTCCAATTTGACCTTTTGTTCAAGCACTTGTTCTCATAGAAAATGGTACTTGATGGATATGTGCTTGGTCTTGGAGTGCATGACTGGATTCTTTGAAATACTAATGGTGCTTGTATTATCACATAGAATGGAGATGGGCAGAGTACATGTGATCTGAATGTCTTGCAAAGTTTGCATCATCCAAATTAGTTGTGTGCAATAAGATGCAACAGCCACATATTCCTCTTCAGTTGTAGATAAAGAAATTGAACTCTGTTTCTTGCTGAACCAAGACACTAACCTAGAACCCATATAGAATGCACCACCACTAGTGATTTTTCTATTATCAACACTTCCTAGCCAATCTGCATTTGTATATGCATGAAGAGTATGATATGCATCTCTAGGATACCATAGTCCAAAGTCCTGAGTTCCTTAAAGATATGTGAAAATTATTTTGACTGCCTGAAGGTGTGATTCCTTTGGATTTGTTTGGAAACTTCCAGCTATTCCTACTGCATGCATGATGTCAGGTTGGGTACTTGTTAGATAAAGAAGATTTCCAATAATGGATTTGTAAGTTGGTTGATGTACTACTGCTAATTCATCATTTGAGCTATGATTGCATCCTGTTACCATTCGAGTGCATACATGTTTAGAATATTATATTCTATACTTTTTCAAGATCTACTTGAGATATTTGGTTTGTGAAAGAAATATACCATCTTTAGTTCACTAAACTTGTAGACCAAGAAAATAGGTAAGTTCACCAAGCAAGGACATTTCAAATTCTTGCTGCATTACTGAAGAAAAATTTTGACTCATGGATTCTTTATTGCTACCAAAAGTGATATCATAAACATAAACAATAATAATTAGAAATTTATCATTTTCAATCTTTGTATATAAATTGCTATCTACAAAACCTTTTTCAAAACCTTGTTGGTGTAGATATTTTTCAAGGCAGTAATACCAAGTCCTTGGTGCCCATTTCACACCATAGAGAGCCTTTTTGATTATGCATACAAGTTTTGCATCATTTCCAAGAATGAATCCTTCTATCTGTTCAATATAAAATTCTTCTTCTAAATCTCCATTAAGGAAGGCTGATTTTACATCCATTTGGTATACTTTGAATTTCTGAAAATTGGAAAGAGCAAGAAACATTCTTATGGCTACAAGTCTAGCAATAGGTGCAAAAGTTTCTTCAAAATCTATACCTCGTTGTTGAGCATAGCCTTTACAAACAAGTCTAGCCTTGTTTCTAATGACTTCTCCATTTTCATTGAGCTTGTTCTTGAATATCCATTTAGTTCCTATAATATTTTTATCATGAGGTCTAGGAACTAATTCACAAGTGTCATTTTTTTTAATTTTCTCAAGTTCTTCATCCATGGCCTTGACCCAACATTCATCTTTGCATGCTTCATTTACATTTTGAGTTTCGGTGGAGGATAGTAATGCTAGATAGCTTGAGGTCCTTGTAATAGTTCTTCTTATCTGTACACCAGCTTCCCTTTCTCCTAAAATTTGAGTTTCTGGATGATTTTTCTGAACATACCTAGATGGAGTCTTTTCTTCTACCATTATATCTTCTTCTGGTGCTTCATTGGTTTCTTCTTCAATATAATTTTGATTTGATGTAGGAAAGTAATCCCCATCTTCCTCATTGTCATAATCTTTTGTTGATTTTATCTATTTTGGATTTCTTCATGCTTCATCAACTACAACATCAATGCTTTCAACAATTTTCCCAAGTTTTTTATTATAACATTTATATCCTTTACATCTGGAAGAATAAAAAATAAGAAACCCTTCATCTGCTCTGGGTTCAAACTTACCAAGTTTTTCATCAGTCCTTTTGATAAAAAAATTTCTTCCAAAAACTTTAAAGTATTGTACAGTAGGAGTCTTACCATACCAAATTTCATGTGGAGTTTGAGTGTTATTTACTCGAACATTTTCTTTGTTGAGAATAGTCACGACAGCAAAGACAGCTTCACCCCAGAAGGTTGCAGGAGTTCCAAATTCATCTAGCATAGCTCAAGCCATTTGTTGAACTGTTCTTTTCATCCTTTCTACCACACCGTTTTGCTGAGAAGTTCTTGCAGTGGAGAATTGCCTTTTTATTCCATGTTTCTCAAAAAAGTCAAAGAATTCATCCAATATAAATACCCCTCCTTGATCAGATCTGAGGCATTTGATTTTTTGATTTGATTCATTTTCAACCAAAGCTTTGAAGGCTTGGAACTTTTCAAAGGCTTCATCTTTATGCTTTAGCAGACCTATCACACAAATTCTGGAAAAATCATCAATGAACAAAATAAAGTATTGTTCTCCACAAGGTGACTTTTTCCTTGTTGGTCCACATAAATCAGTATGGATAAGTTCAAAAGGCTTACTAGCTAACCCTTCCTTTTCCATGAAGTGAACTCTAGTTTTCTTACCGATTTGACATGGTTTTCATATTGTATTTTCTGGGATGCTGATATCTGGAAGATCATGAATAGCCTTGAGTTTGGATGCTTTTCTTATTTGAGAAAGGCTTAGATGTCCTAATCTTCTATGCCAGAGCCAGTTTTCATCATTTTTCTTAGATAGAATTGTTGTTGTCCTCCTTTGAGTGTGTATAAGTTGTTTTGAGTTCTTTAATCTTTGATCATGGTCTCTCCTGTATCAAGCTCACAAACAACACATCCATTTGATCAAAACACTACTTCATTTCCTTTATTACACATTTGACTGAAAATCAACAGGTTATGCTTTAAACCATCTACATACATAACATTTCCAGCTTTAACCTTTTCTTTCAAGAAAACAAAACCTTTACCTTTTATGATAGCTGTTGGGTCGTTAATATGCCATTATTATTGTCACTTGTGAATGTTTATTCTACCCATTTCTACCATTCTTCATCATGTCATTTATTATAATTTATTATATAAATCCATTTTATGATGATTTATGCTCTTACATTATTTATTCTCCTTTATTTCTAATAAATTGATGATTATGCATTATTTTACCAATGATAGTTCTAATAAGTTGGTTATAACATTATTCACCATTTTTAGCCTCCAAAGTAACTTCCAGATTGAAGATTTGATTTTTAAATCTGCCAACTCAGAAATTCGCTGGTTTAAGGAGTGACAGTTTTGCGGTTGAGATTCTGAGCAAATGAAGACGAATTTGGAAAATCCGGAACATGGGTTTTGTCCAGAACGGGCCCAATTATGTTCATATTGAGCAGTTTGCCCAAATTCGGCTTGTACAGGGAGAAACGCAGGGTTCTTTGAGCACGATTTTCTCAGATTTGCAGTTGCGGCCGTCCTCCAAATCTCAGCTGCAAACCCAAATTCGTCTTGCTTTTGTTGAAGAGATGAGAGGGAATATATTTTCTTGTTGATCATCTGGTTAGAATCAACCTAAATTTGTAAAAGAAATCATGATTGTAATTATCTATGCTCTGATCTTCTCTATTTAAATGAAACCAAAGATCAGAGGAGGAAGGATTGTTTTTGTAATTTTACAGTTTCAGAATAAACTTTGATCATTGAGTCTCATGGAGACCTGACTTTGTTATACTTTTGTTGATGCAAATAATATAAAAGACTTGGTGTTCATTCCGTCGCTGCATCTGGAGTAACTTAAGGCAGTGTTCCATTGGCAGCCAAGGGCCCGGCTCCGAAGAACACTTGCCTTTGTATCATTATATGGTGATCTGCGTGTGGATTGTTTATCTTTATTACGTAGTAATCTGATACATCTTTTATGTGATATGCTATGCTTCGTTATAACTGATATCTGAATGAGTTCTTTATCTCATGTCTCTGCATTGCATAAGTGGATCTATTCGAATTGCATCTTTCAGCTATTTCTGCAGCGGAATGTTGGTATGAATGTTATTGTTATCAGATCCGTGTGAAATAGTATTTGTAAGACTTGAAAGCAATATTACTTCGTTCAGAAACATAGTCATATCATCCATTACTCTCAGATTGCTGTAGTAGTAGAGAACATGTACATACGGTTGAGGATTGTTGTTCTATTAGTGTGTTTTGTATATATGATAACTGCTGTTCCATAATTCAGTTGTAAATATCTTCTCGTAAAGTAAAGATCATTGGAATTGCTTTTGCCGATTGTTATTTGATTGCGGAATGAGAATTCAGTTCTAACTCGCGAGATTTAGTTCTTTTAATTGTTGTTTCATTAACTGCTGTCCATTTCGTTTCATGCTGCTTTTTGCCATTCCTTTTACTTGCATTTATTGCTTTGGTGTGAGAGAAGGTCCAAGGCTGTCGTGAGCCTCAGCAAATGCTACCACGCTCCCTGATCCATGGTCCATGCTCTAATTCCTTTTACATCAATTTCTAGAGGACTGAGTTATGACTACTATATCCTCGATTGATGGTTGTTTGAATGAATGATTTAGTTTAGAACATTTCAGTTTCTTGCTGTTCCAATTAGATTCTTTTTCAAGCAGTTATTTACTTTTGGGTTTTAAGCACTATACTGCAAAACATTACTCTTAACTAAATAGCCGCCTCAGACAGAGTACACTCTTGAAATAAAAAGTCGTCCCTGGGTTGATAATTAATGTGAGGTAATTAGGAGTTCACAAGACACCTTTTTATCGCTCCACATTTTGGCGCCGTTGCCAGGGAGAGTGTAGCCATTTCTAAAGAGTAGTGTGAATCTGATGAGTGCCTGCTAGGAAAGAGTTGGATCTTAAAAACGGAAGGTAAGAACCTGCGTACGGAGCATGTAAAAGCCCTGCTCCCCCGTCCGCTTTCCAGCAGGACTGTTAAAGAACCTAGAGTAGAAATAGATGTTTGAATTTTTGTGTGAATTATTAGGAAAAATAGAAATTAAAAAAAAAATGAATCACATGATCTCACGCAAGTGGTGATGTAAGCACCACCCATTTCACTAACTAATTGATAGGAACATTTGAAGAAGGAGCCTTGAAGAAACACATGAAGAACATCTTCTATTATGGTAAGAAATGGCTCACGTTTCTACTTTTGAATTTCCTATCAAAGATCTAGGAGTGACACAAATGCACATAATTCCCCCATCTTTACCAAATTTTCATGGTTTAGCAAATGAAGATCCACATACATTTATGTTTGAGTTTGAAATACTTTGTAGAGGATATGATTATTGTACTAATGATCAAAGATTGAAAGTGTTTCCTCTTACTCTAAAAGGAGCAGCTCTCCGATGGTTCATGAGCCTAGGTGGGAATTGCATCCAATCATGGGAGGACATGAAGAACATATTCTTGAAGAAGTACCAAGACTATTGCAAAGCCAATGAAGATATTTTCTATATGATACAAGGGGAAGATGAAAGTTTGGAGGACTATGTAGATCGATTTCAATACAACCTTCAAAAATCAAAATATAAGCATTTGGAGAAAGAGATCTTAAAAACACTCCTTCTTAAAGGAATCAAAGATGAATGTTTAGAAATCTTAAATCTGATAGGAAAAGGTGATGTTTTTCAGTTATCATATGATGATGTTTGTGAGTTGTGCATAAGGTATTCAAGAGAAATCTCCAAGGCTGGTAAGAATTCTAGAGATGTTTTTTCTTTGTTCTCCAAATCAGCTACAAGAATAGGAGACATAAGAGCTGAAATCAATGTTTTATTTGAAAATTTTAAAGTTGCTTTTATTAGCTCTCTAAATGAAAAATTGGATGTTTTGCAGGTTCATAAAAATGAAGAATTTGATGAAGTGTTTTGTTCTCATGACCGAAAGGAGCATCTCATAGATACTCACTCTTCCTTATCTACGATGGGAGTAGCATATCAAAGAGATGAGGAAGCTGCAACAAGGTCAAAACCACGGAAATCATGGCCTACAGGTATGGTTCAAAACACTCCCTCTCCACTTTCTTACTTGCATAATCCATTATGGAATACTAATGTGTTAGGGCAGCCATGTCAATTTCAATATAACCACCTATCTTGTTTACAAGTTGGGCATGGTTCATCTTATGATAGCATGACTACTCTCCCTCATCTTGTAGCACAAGGACATTCTCCATATTCTCCACCAGCTCTTTCACAACACCTTGCTTGCCCCTCAAAACCATTCACACAACCCAATCAGCCACATCATCAAAATGCTCCATTCCATACACATTTTCCTGCTCAACTAATTCCACACCCTCACCATAATAAACCAGTACAACATGCTTACAGTGTTGAACTGGCAAATTTACCCACCCTTCCTACCCATTCTATCTCATATGTGCCATTAAAGAAAACCTACAATGAGATTCAGAATGTTTCAAATGCAAAAATTGTAGAAGCTATGGAAGAAAATGAGGTTTCTTTTACTATGCATCAACAAGCCATTTTAAAAGCTCAAGAACTTCATGATATGATGGCTATGCGAAATCAAGAAAATAAAGGATACATTGAAGATTGGTTTCACTCCATCATTTGTTTGCAACATCACTCCATGCTTCAACAATTTTTGATATCATTTTTTCAAGGGAAGATGGCTTCTCATACCCTAATTTTCATTAATATGCATTTTTCAAATTTGGGTATGTGTATACATGAAGCCTTATTTCGAAAATGGCTTCACTGGAAGTACTCATATACGTAGTCATATTCATTTTTCAAATCAAAATAGGTTAGGGTAGAAAATAAAATAAATAAGGGAATAAATAAATGCATTTTGTTTTTCCATGTAAAACTAGGGTTTTTGTTGCAACATGCTATGCAAATCAACATCGGTGATAATTTTTTTAATAATTTGTGTATGTAGAGGAATCATAATGGAAATAATAAGTTCTACAAACACTCATTTTCATTTTTATCACCAATTTGAAAAAATGCTTGAATTTCATTTTTTTGGCTTGCGGGCTTGATGAACTTTCTGGAAAAACAGTCAGGACAGTCATGTTTTGAGGGACCAAAAGTGAATATTTTTAAAACCTGTTTCTACCCTAGGTAGCCCTTTATGTCTACTTTCTAACCCAATTTGAATCACTCAATTTGGATTTGAAACGAAAAAGTTAGAACCAAAACATTGACAGGATGTCTAGCGGGCAGCTCAGGAACAGAGTTGGGACAGTTAGTTTTTGGAGGCCTAAATGACCATATTTTTAAAACCTGTTTCTATCCTAAGTAGCCCTTGATGTCTACTTTCCAATCCAATTTGAATCACTCAATTTGGATTTGAAACGAAAAAGTTAGAGCCAAAACATTGACCGGATGTCTAGCGGGCAGCTCAGGAATAGAGTTGGGACAGTCAGCTTTTGGAGCCCTAAATGAATGAATTTTTAAAACCTGTTTCTATGGTAGATTCCCCTATGACTCTGGTTTACAATTCAATTGGAATCACTCATTTTCGATATCGTATGGGGAAGTTATGATCAAAATACTGACTATCTATCGTAAATCAGCACCCTTAAAACTATGTTTTTCCGGCTGTTCCTTACAATATTTGACCTATCAATTCTTCTTGTCTTCAAAACCTGTTTCTATTGGAGATCAATAAATTAATCTATTTTCATTTTCAATTTGAATCATTCGAATCCGACATCAAACAAAAAAGTTATGTTTGAAATATCAACTGTTCGTCTAAGCCGGGTAATCGAAAATGACTTTAGTATGCAGGTTGTTCTAAACAAATTTGACATATCATATCATTGAGTTTTTAAAACTTGTTTCTATTGGAGATACACCTTTGAATTAGCTCTCATTTGGCTTTGAAATCACTCAATTTGGACGAAAAACAAAGATGTTGTGATTAAAACACTGCTGGTTAGTATGGTCGACCACTGCTCTCCCGCAGGTAACAAATAAATTTTACTTTGTTATTTTCTCCTTGGATTTGTTCTATAGAGTAACTACTTGTTAGTTTTTTTGCATAATTCTTGGATTAGGGGAGCCGTGCACCTCTCTTTCTCCATGATTTAATGTTTTATTGCAAGTAGACACTCGTTTTTTGCAGGTCCTAGGAGAAAAAGAACGTCAATTTATGGACAAGTGATTCTTGAAACAAATTTTAATAAAACAAAGGAATTTCATCCAACTCATTACCCAATGGATTCATAATAGAACAAATAAAGAATTGACTTCAATTTCAAGATTCATGTCTTGTCACTGCTGCCAAAACATTTTTCAAAAAGATCATTTTTTTTACATAATATCATAGCTGTTGTAACTTAAATAAAATGTTGTTTCTTTTCTAATATCTTTTATATTTTGTGTTTCAGGTATTGCTTCATTCAAAAGCATCAATACAGTGAACAGCTAATTCATTCTTTGCGTGTTTGCATTTTATGGTTGTGTATTTTGCTGTTCCTTTTCTAAAGGAACAGCATTTGTGTGCATTTTTGTCGTTCCTGCTGTTTCTTTTTCAAAGGGACATCATTTTCGTTTTGCTATTTATTTTCTAAAGGAATAACACTTTTTGGTTCAGCCATTCATTTTGTTGTTCCTTTTTCACAGTTCATTTTGCTGTTCCTTTTCGAAATGGAACAGCTGCTGTTCCATTTCAAAATGGAACAACACTTTTGCACTTTCACGTTGGGTGTGTTTTTGATGTTCCTTTTTCAAAAGGAACAACATTTGGTGTGTTTTTGTTGTTCTTTTTTCAAAAGGAACAGCAGTGCGTGTTTTTGCTGTTCCTTTTTCGAAAGGAACAACAGTTTGAGTTTTTGCTATTCCTTTTTTTTCAAAAGGAACAGCAGTGCGTGTTTTTGCTGTTCCTTTTTCAAAAGGAACAACAGTTTGAGTTTTGTTGTTCCTTTTTTTCAAAAGGAACAACAGTGTGTGTTTTTGCTGTTCCTTTTTCAAAAGGAACAGCAGTTTGAGTTTTTGCTGTTCCTTTTTCAAAAGGAACAACAGTTCGTGTTTTTGCTGTTCCTTTTTCAAAAGGAACATCAGTTTGAGTTTTTGCTATTCCTTTTTTCAAAAGGAACAACAGTGCGTGTTTTTGCTGTTCTTTTTTCAAAGGGAACAACAGTTTGAGTTTTTGCTGTTCTTTTTTTTTCAAAAGGAACAGCAGTGCGTGTTTTTGCTGTTCCTTTTTCAAAAGGAACAACAGTTTGTGTTTGCTGTTCCTTTTTCAAAAGGAACAGCAGTTTGAGTTTTTGCTGTTCAAAAGGAACAGCAGTGCGTTTTTTTGCTGTTCCTTTTTCAAAAGGAACAGCAGTTTGAGTTTTTGTTGTTCATTTTTTCAAAAGGAACAGCAGTACGTGTTTTTGCTGTTCCTTTTTCAAAAGGAACAATAGTTTGAGTTTTTGCTGTTCCTTTTTTTCAAAAGGAACAGCAGTGCGTGTTTTTGCTGTTCCTTTTTCAAAAGGAACAACAGTTTGAGTTTTTGCTGTTCCTTTTGAAAAAGGAACAGCAGTGCGTGTTTTTGCTGTTCCTTTTTCAAAAGGAACAGCAGTTTGAGTTTTTGCTGTTCCTTTTTTTCAAAAGGAACAGAAGTGCGTGTTTTTGGTGTTCCTTTTTCAAAAGGAACAACAGTTTGAGTTTTTGCTGTTCCTTTTTTCAAAAGGAATAGCAGTGCGTGTTTTTGCTGTTCCTTTTTCCAAAGGAATAGCAATTTCGCGTTTTTGTGTGTATTTTTGCTTTTTTTAGTATGCATTTTCTTTGTTGTTCCCTACACAGAACACCACTTTCTTTTTGAGTGTTTTTTCTGTTCCTTAAAAAAAACCAACACTTTGAGAGTATTTTTGAGGGCAACCCTTTCCTTTCTCTTGTGGGATTATTCATAGTTCAGCTCAACCACATTCTCCTGATTCTCTTTCATGGCATGAAGTACACTACTTTTATGAGGACAAGAATTATGGATTCTATTGAAGCAAGTTAATATCATTCACGTTATGATCTTTAACAGGACAGCTCCTTGATGATAGATTCTTTTCAGAAGGGACACAATTATTTATATATTACTTTACTGCATTGTTTTCTGTTGAACATGATATTGATTGATCATCTTAATACCATGCTGGTTCCACCCTTCCTGGTTATAATCTCCTCTGTTTATAATAAATGAGATTATGGGTATATTTTTTTATATTGACATGTTCAACTTCTTCCACCATCCCTGCTCTTAAGGAGTACTGAGCCTCCCTCTTTTTATCATAAAAATGTGTAATAACAACAAAATTTTGTTCGCAGATGGAGGATAGGGGGTCTCATTACGAGCCAGCCTACCATGTTCATAAGGCTGTAACAAAGTGACATTCCCATTATGGCCACCACACCAGGGTTATGATCCATTGGATAGCTAAATTATCCTTGGAACAGGAGGTCTCATCACGAGCCGCCCTGATCACTCTTGCTACATCCTAGTGAATGGCAGTGTGGTTATCTGGTTACCATGCCAGCACATTGATCTCTTCTGTAGAACAACACTGAAACTCTCTAGTTATAAATTGAGGATTCTGGCTCATATGGGTTAAAAAGCAACCCTGCCGAGGCTATGGATGCCTGCTGGCTGCAGCGGCTCTGCTTATGGTATTGAAGTTATATCTTATCGTCAATTATTATTATAATACCCTTTTCTTATTTTTTCTTTTTATCAGAGAAGTTATTTCCTTAACTTTTTCCCTGTTTTGAACCTTTATGCATGAGAAATTGTTTTATGATCAATCGCATCATTTTCAGCTAGAATACTATCAGCAAAGCATCTTTTTAGCACATTGTTGTCCTTTTTCGTTTTGTATAAACTATCATCAATCCAAAGCGTCCTATCTCTTATTCATAACTATATTTACACACTTTGCTCTCAATATAACCATAATTTTCACCGTCCTATCATTGATAAGTGTACTCTGCTTCACTTACTGATATATTGTTCATTCCATTGCCTTGCCGTCCGCACCACCCCTTTCATATGCTTTATGGTTATGGAACCCATTTTCCAATTGGCGGGGGGAATATATGCATTATGGGATTGCATGCGATATGATTACTGCACTTTGCCATACCTTGTTGATTTGACAACATATTAGTATTGCATGTATACATAAGTTTTTCTAATTGCAATTTTGCATGCATCTTATTTGTTGCTATTCAAAGCTAACACTATGGATTCAAGCACATTGTATGCAAAATAGTGCTTTGTTTACAGGACAACAACAGGTATGGGCAGAATTCTATTCACAGCATGACCACACTAACAGACGCGGCACGAGCAACTTGCGAACATGAACAACTCTTCAGACATTATGTTCTTCCCTAGATTCCACCTTTTGCATCACTTTCAGCACCAACTTTGCCTACATCAGCTTCAACAACTGCCAATATTTGTATGTCATTCCACATTTTTGGAAGTAAAACTTGAGGTAAAATTGCATAGTTTTCTAATTTATTATAAATTTAGGAGAATCTAATGAAAATCCATTTTGAGCATTATTTGTCATCCTTCATTCCACATCTTTACCACTTTCCCTTTTTCAGTAGCATGTCATTTTCGAGTGTGGGGGAGTGTTCCTTTCATTCATTTCTTTTTTATGACCATGTCATTCATATTCTTTATCATCCATTGCTATTCTTATTCATTCTCAACGCCTCCCTTATTCCATGTTGTTTTACACCAAGCATAGACTTCAACAGATAGTAGCAACTACCTCAATTTGTTTTCTAGCATCGCATGAGGGCATGCTAATTTTTCAAAGAGGGGGAGGAATTGCTATACATGATAGATATTTTCTACTTTCTTCCTTATTTAAGGCATACAATTTCATTTTTTTTTATTTCCACATATTTTTAAAACTATGAACCCAATTCTGGTAATTTTTGGAAAATACATACCTATCATTAATACAAATCCACACAATTTCAAGAAATAATGGTTCATAAAATTTCGGAAATCATGCACTCTCACCTACAGCCATTTTGTTTATATCTCATGATCCATGCATCAAAATGATCTGATTTTTGGATCATAGAAGCCTTCATATATTAAAATCTACTTGCAACATTTCAACAAAATCTGGTTTGTAGTTTTTGGGAAAATGGTTAATGAAGTTTGTTGTTATCTATGTCATATTTTGCTGCAACTTCATACATATAGTTGAATGTAAATATAAAAAATGTTATGCCTTCATCAAAATTGCTAAAATTGAATATTCATTAATTAAGGAAGCATTCATTTATTCTCAGATTTTTATTGCTTGGTTAACACATGGTTTTTGTCTTTGGGTTGCATGAGGACATGCAATATATTCAGTTTTCGTTGCATGAGGACATACAACATATTGAGTGTGGGGGTATGTTGGGTCGTTAATATGCCATTATTATTGTCACTTGTGAATGTTTATTCTACCCATTTCTACCATTATTCATCATGTCATTTATTATAATTTATTATATAAATCCATTTTATGATGATTTATGCTCTTACATTATTTATTCTCCTTTATTTCTAATAAATTGATGATTATGCATTATTTTACCAATGATAGTTCTAATAAGTTGGTTATAACATTATTCACCATTTTTAGCCTCCAAAGTAACTTCCAGATTGAAGATTTGATTTTTAAATCTGCCAACTCAGAAATTCGCTGGTTTAAGGAGTGACAGTTTTGCGGTTGAGATTCTGAGCAAATGAAGACGAATTTGGAAAATCCGGAACATGGGTTTTGTCCAGAACGGGCCCCATTATGTTCATTATGAGCAGTTTGCCCAAATTCGGCTTGTACAGGGAGAAACACAGGGTTCTTTGAGCACGATTTTCTCAGATTTACAGTTGCGGCCGTCCTCCAAATCTCAGCTGCAAACCCAAATTCGTCTTGCTTTTGTTGAAGAGATGAGAGGGAATATATTTTCTTGTTGATCATATGGTTAGAATCAACCTAAATTTGTAAAAGAAATCATGATTGTAATTATCTATGCTCTGATCATTCTCTATTTAAATGAAACCAAAGATCAGAGGAGGAAGGATTATTTTTGTAATTTTACAGTTTCAGAATAAACTTTGATCATTGAGTCTCATGGAGACCTGACTTTGTTATACTTTTGTTGATGCAAATAATATAAAAGACTTGGTGTTCATTCCGTCGCTGCATCTGGAGTAACTTAAGGCAGTGTTCCATTGGCAGCCAAGGGCCCGGCTCCGAAGAACACTTGCCTTTGTATCATTATACGGTGATCTGCGTGTGGATTGTTTATCTTTATTATGTAGTAATCTGATATATCTTTTATGTGATATGCTATGCTTCGTTATAACTGATATCTGAATGAGTTCTTTATCTCATGTCTCTACATTGCATAAGTGGATCTATTCGAATTGCATCTTTCAGCTATTTCTGCAGCGGAATGTTGGTATGAATGTTATTGTTATCAGATCCGTGTGAAATAGTATTTGTAAGACTTGAAAGCAATATTACTTCGTTCAGAAACATAGTCATATCATCCATTACTCTCAGATTGCTGTAGTAGTAGAGAACATGTACATACGGTTGAGGATTGTTGTTCTATTAGTGTGTTTTGTATATATGATAACTGTTGTTCCATAATTCATTTGTAAATATCTTCTCGTAAAGTAAAGATCATTGGAATTGCTTTTGCTGATTGTTATTTGATTGCGGAATGAGAGTTTAGTTCTAACTCACGAGATTTAGTTCTTTTAATTGTTGTTTCATTTACTGCTATCCATTTCGTTTCATGCTGCTTTTTGCCATTCATTTTACTTGCATTTATTGCTTTGGTGTGAGAGAAGGTCCAAGGCTGTCGTGAGCCTCAGCAAATGCTACCACGCTCCCTGATCCATGGTCCATGCTCTAATTCCTTTTGCATCAATTTCTAGAGGACTGAGTTATTGCTACTATATCCTCGATTGATGGTTGTTTGAATGAATGATTTAGTTTAGAACATTTCAGTTTCTTGCTGTTCCAATTAGATTCTTTTTCAAGCAGTTATTTACTTTTGGGTTTTAAGCACTATACTGCAAAACATTACTCTTAAGTAAATAGCCGCCTCAGACAGAGTACACTCTTGAAATAAAAAGTCGTCCCTGGGTTGATAATTAATGTGAGGTAATTAGGAGTTCACAAGACACATTTTTATCGCTCCACATTTTGGCGCCGTTGCCGGGGAGAGTGTAGCCATTTCTAAAGAGTAGTGTGAATCTGATGAGTGCCTGCTAGGGAAGAGTTGGATCTTAAAAACGGAAGGTAAGAACCTGCGTACGGAGCATGTAAAAGCCCTGCTCCCCCGTCCGCTTTCCAGCAGGACTATTAAAGAACCTAGAGTAGAAATAGATGTTTGAATTTTTGTGTGAATTATTAGGAAAAATATAAATTTAAAAAAAAATGAATCACATAATCTCACGCAAGTGGTGATGTAAGCACCACCCATTTCACTAACTAATTGACATGAACATTTGAAGAAGGAGCCTTGAAGAAACACATGAAGAACATCTTCTATTATGGTAAGAAATGGCTCACGTTTCTACTTTTGAATTTCCTATCAAAGATCTAGGAGTGACACAAATGCACATAATTCCCCCATCTTTACCAAATTTTCATGGTTTAGCAAATGAAGATCCACATACATTTATGTTTGAGTTTGAAATACTTTGTAGAGGATATGATTATTGTACTAATGATCAAAGATTGAAAGTGTTTCCTCTTACTCTAAAAGGAGCAGCTCTCCGATGGTTCATGAGCCTAGGTGGGAATTGCATCCAATCATGGGGGGACATGAAGAACATATTGTTTAAGAAGTACCAAGACTATTGCAAAGCCAATGAAGATATTTTCTATATGATACAAGGGGAAGATGAAAGTTTGGAGGACTATGTAGATCGATTTCAATACAACCTTCAAAAATCAAAATATAAGCATTTGGAGAAAGAGATCTTAAAAACACTCATTCTTAAAGGAATCAAAGATGAATGTTTAGAAATCTTAAATCTGATAGGAAAAGGTGATGTTTTTCAGTTATCATATGATGATGTTTGTGAGTTGTGCATAAGGTATTCAAGAGGAATCTCCAAGGCTGGTAAGAATTCTAGAGATGTTTTTTCTTTGTTCTCCAAATCAGCTACAAGAATAGGAGACATAAGCGCTGAAATCAATGTTTTATTTGAAAATTTTAAAGTTGCTTTTATTAGCTCTCTAAATGAAAAATTGGATGTTTTGCAGGTTCATAAAAATGAAGAATTTGATGAAGTGTTTTGTTCTCATTACCGAAAGGAGCATCTCATAGATACTCACTCTTCCTTATCTACGATGGGAGTAGCATATCAAAGAGATGAGGAAGCTGCAACAAGGTCAAAACCACGAAAATCATGGCCTACAGGTATGGTTCAAAACACTCCCTCTCCACTTTCTTACTTGCATAATCCATTATGGAATACTAATGTGTTAGGGCAGCCATGTCAATTTCAATATAACCACCTATCTTGTTTACAAGTTGGGCATGGTTCATCTTATGATGGCATGACTACTCTCCCTCATCTTGTAGCACAAGCACATTCTCCATATTCTCCACCAGCTCTTTCACAACACCTTGCTTGCCCCTCAAAACCATTCACACAACCCAATCAGCCACATCATCAAAATGCTCCATTCCATACACATTTTCCTGCTCAACTAATTCCACACCCTCACCATAATAAACCAGTACAACATGCTTACAATGTTGAACCGGCAAATTTACCCACCCTTCCCACCCATTCTATCTCATATGTGCCATTAAAGAAACCTACAATGAGATTCAGAATGTTTCAAATGCAAAAATTGTAGAAGCTATGGAAGAAAATGAGGTTTCTTTTACTATGCATCAACAAGCCATTTTAAAAGCTCAAGAACTTCATGATATGATGGCTATGCGAAATCAAGAAAATAAAGGATACATTGAAGATTGGTTTCACTCCATCATTTGTTTGCAACATCACTCCATGCTTCAACAATTTTTGATATCATTTTTTCAAGGGAAGATGGCTTCTCATACCCTAATTTTCATTAATATGTATTTTTCAAATTTGGGTATGTGTATACATGAAGCCTTATTTCGAAAATGGCTTCACTGGAAGTACTCATATACGTAGTCATATTCATTTTTCAAATCAAAATAGGTTAGGGTAGAAAATAAAATAAATAAGGGAATAAATAAATGCATTTTGTTTTTCCATGTAAAACTAGGGTTTTTGTTGCAACATGCTATGCAAATCAACATCGGTGATAATTTTTTTAATAATTTGTGTATGTAGAGGAATCATAATGGAAATAATAAGTTCTACAAACACTCATTTTCATTTTTATCACCAATTTGAAAAAATGCTTGAATTTCATTTTTTTTGGCTTGCGGGCTTGATGAACTTTCTGGAAAAACAGTCAGGACAGTCATGTTTTGAGGGACCAAAAGTGAATATTTTTAAAACCTGTTTCTACCCTAGGTATCCCTTGATGTCTACTTTCTAACCCAATTTGAATCACTCAATTTGGATTTGAAACGAAAAAGTTAGAACCAAAACATTGACAGGATGTCTAGCGGGCAGCTCAGGAACAGAGTTGGGACAGTCAGTTTTTGGAGGCCTAAATGACCATATTTTTAAAACCTGTTTCTATCCTAAGTAGCCCTTGATGTCTACTTTCCAATCCAATTTGAATCACTCAATTTGGATTTGAAACGAAAAAGTTAGAGCCAAAACATTGACCGGATGTCTAGCGGGCAGCTCAGGAACAGAGTTGGGACAGTCAGTTTTTGGAGCCCTAAATGAATGAATTTTTAAACCGTTTCTATGGTAGATTCCCCTACGAATCTAGTTTACAATGCAATTGGAATCACTCATTTTTGATATCGTATGGGGAGGTTATGATCAAAATACTGACTGTCTATCGTAAATCAGCACCCTTAAAACTATGTTTTTCCGGCTGTTCCTTACAATATTTGACCTATCAATTCTTCTTGTCTTCAACACCTGTTTCTATTGGAGATCAATAAGTTAATCTATTTTCATTTCCAATTTGAATCATTCGAATCCGACATCAAACAAAAAAGTTATGTTTGAAATATCAACTGTTGGTCTAAGCCGGGTAATCGAAAATGACTCTAGTATGCAGGTTGTTCTAAACAAATTTGACATATCATATCATTGAGTTTTTAAAACCTGTTTCTATTGGAGATACACCTTCGAATTAGCTCTCATTTGGATTTGAAATGACTCAATTTGGACGAAAAACAAAGAAGTTGTGATTAAAACACTGCTGGTTAGTATGGTCGACCACTGCTCTCCCGCAGGTAACAAATAAATTTTACTTTGTTATTTTCTCCTTGGATTTGTTCTATAGAGTAACTACTTGTTAGTTTTTTTGCATAATTCTTGGATTAGGGGAGCCGTGCACCTCTCTTTCTCCATGATTTAATGTTTTATTGCAAGTAGACACTCGATTTTTGCAGGTCCTAGGAGAAAAAGAACGTCAATTTATGGACAAGTGATTCTTGAAACAAATTTTAATAAAACAAAGGAATTTCATCCAACTCATTACCCAATGGATTCATAATAGAACAAATGAAGAATTGACTTCAATTTCAAGATTCATGCCTTGTCACTGCTGCCAAAACATTTTTCAAAAAGATCATTTTTTTTACATAATATCATAGCTGTTGTAACTTAAATAAAATGTTGTTTCTTTTCTAATTTCTTTTATATTTTGTGTTTCAGGTATTGCTTCATTCAAAAGCATCAATGCAGTGAACAACTAATTCATTCTTTGCGTGTTTGCATTTTATGGTTGTGTATTTTGCTGTTCCTTTTCTAAAGGAACAGCATTTGTGTGCAATTTTGTCGTTCCTGCTGTTCCTTTTTCAAAGGGACATCATTTTCGTTTTGCTATTTATTTTCTAAAGGAATAACACTTTTTGATTCAGCCATTCATTTTGTTGTTCCTTTTTCACAGTTCATTTTGTTGTTCCTTTTCGAAATGGAACAGCTGTTGTTCCCTTTCGAAATGGAACAATACTTTTGCACTTTCACGTTGGGTGTGTTTTTGCTGTTCCTTTTTCAAAAGGAACAGCAGTTTGAGTTTTTGCTGTTCGCAGTGCGTGTTTTTGCTATTCCTTTTTCAAAAGGAACAGCAGTTTGAGTTTTTGCTGTTCTTTTTTTTCAAAAGGAACAGCAGTGCGTGTTTTTGCTGTTCCTTTTTCAAAAGGAACAACAGTTTGAGTTTTGTTGTTCCTTTTTTTCAAAAGGAACAACAGTGCGTGTTTTTGCTGTTCCTTTTTCAAAAGGAACAGCAGTTTGAGTTTTTGCTGTTCCTTTTTCAAAAGGAACAACAGTTCGTGTTTTTGCTGTTCCTTTTTCAAAAGGAACATCAGTTAGAGTTTTTGTTGTTCCTTTTTCAAAAGGAACAGCAGTGCGTGTTTTTGTTGTTCCTTTTTCAAAGGGAACAACAGTTTGAGTTTTTGCTGTTCATTTTTTTTCAAAAGGAATAACAGTGCGTGTTTTTGCTGTTCCTTTTTCAAAAGGAACAGCAGTTTGTGTTTGCTGTTCCTTTTTCAAAAGGAACAGCAGTTTGAGTTTTTGCTGTTCCTTTTTTCAAAAGGAACAGCAGTGCGTGTTTTTGCTGTTCCTTTTTCAAAAGGAACAGCAGTTTGAGTTTTTGCTGTTCATTTTTTCAAAAGGAACAACAGTGCGTGTTTTTGCTGTTCCTTTTTCAAAAGGAACAACAGTTTGAGTTTTTGTTGTTCCTTTTTTTCAAAAGGAACAGCAGTGCGTGTTTTTGCTGTTCCTTTTTCAAAAGGAACAGCAGTTTGAGTTTTTGCTGTTCCTTTTTTCAAAAGGAACAGCAGTGCGTGTTTTTGCTGTTCCTTTTGTTCCTTTTTCAAAAGGAACAGCAGTTTGAGTTTTTGCTGTTCTTTTTTTTCAAAAGGAACAGAAGTGCGTGTTTTTGTTGTTCCTTTTTCAAAATGAACAGCAGTTTGAGTTTTTGCTGTTCCTTTTTTCAAAAGGAATAGCAGTGCGTGTTTTTGCTGTTCCTTTTTCAAAAGGAACAGCAGTTTCGCGTTTTTGTGTGTATTTTTGCTTTTTTTAGTATGCATTTTCTTTGTTGTTCCCTACACAGAACACCACTTTCTTTTTGAGTGTTTTTTCTGTTCTTTAAAAAAAAAAAGCAACACTTTGAGAGTATTTTTTAGGGCAACCCTTTCCTTTCTCTTGTGGAATTATTCATAGTTCAGCTCAACCACATTCTCCTGATTCTCTTTCATGGCATGAAGTACACTACTTTTATGAGGACAAGAATTATGGATTCTATTGAAGCAAGTTAATATCATTCACGTTATGATCTTTAACAGGACAGCTCCTTGATGATAGATTCTTTTCAGAATGGACACAATTATTTATATATTACTTTACTGCATTGTTTTCTGTTGAACATGATATTGATTGATCATCTTAATACCATGCTGGTTCCACCCTTCCTGGTTATAATCTCCTCTGTCTGTAATAAATGAGATTATGGGTATATTTTTTTATATTGACATGTTCAACTTCTTCCGCCATCCCTGCTCTTAAGGAGTACTGAGCCTCCCTCTTTTTATCATAAAAATGTGTAATAACAACAAAATTTTGTTCGCAGATGGAGGATAGGGGGTCTCATTACGAGCCAGCCTACGATGTTCATAAGGCTGTAACAAAGTGACATTCCCATTATGGCCACCACACCAGGGTTATGATCCATTGGATAGCCAAATTATCCTTGGAACAGGAGGTCTCATCACGAGCCGCCCTTATCACTCTTGCTACATCCTAGTGAATGGCAGTGTGGTTATCTGGTTACCATGCCAGCACATTGATCTCTTCTATAGAACAACACTGAAACTCTCTAGTTATAAATTGAGGATTCTGGCTCATATGGGTTAAAAAGCAACCCTGCCGAGGCTATGGATGCCTGCTGGCAGCAGCGGCTCTGCTTATGGTATTGAAGTTATATCTTATCGTCAATTATTATTATAATACCCTTTTCTTATTTTTTCTTTTTATCAGAGAAGTTATTTCCTTAACTTTTTCCCTGTTTTGAACCTTTATGCATGAGAAATTGTTTTATGATCAATCGCATCATTTTCAGCTAGAATACTATCAGCAAAGCATCTTTTTAGCACATTGTTGTCCTTTTTCGTTTTGTATAAACTATCATCAATCCAAAGCGTCCTATCTCTTATTCATAACTATATTTACACACTTTTCTCTCAATATAACCATAATTTTCACCGTCCTATCATTGATAAGTGTACTCTGCTTCACTTACTGATATATTGTTCATTCCATTGCCTTGTCGTCCGCACCACCCCTTTCATATGCTTTATGGTTATGGAACCCATTTTCCAATTGGCGGAGGGAATATATGCATTATGGGATTGCATGCGATATGATTACTGCACTTTGCCATACCTTGTTGATTTGACAACATATTAGTATTGCATGTATACATAAGTTTTTCTAATTGCAATTTTGCATGCATCTTATCTGTTGCTATTCAAAACTAACACTATGGATTCAAGCACATTGTATGCAAAATAGTGCTTTGTTTATAGGACAACAACAGGTATGGGCAGAATTCTATTCACAGCATGACCACACTAACAGACGCAGCACGAGCAACTTGCGAACATGAACAACTCTTCAGACATTATGTTCTTCCCTAGATTCCACCTTTTGCATCACTTTCAGCACCAACTTTGCCTACATTAGCTTCAACAACTGCCAGTATTTATATGTCATTCCACATTTTTGGAGGTAAAACTTGAGGTAAAATTGCATAGTTTTCTAATTTATTATAAATTTAGGAGAATCTAATGAAAATCCATTTTGAGCATTATTTGTCATCCTTCATTCCACATCTTTACCACTTTCCCTTTTTCAGTAGCATGTCATTTTCGAGTGTGGGGGAGTGTTCCTTTCATTCATTTCTTTTTTATGACCATGTCATTCATATTCTTTATCATCCATTGCTATTCTTATTCATTCTCAACGCCTCCCTTATTCCATGTTGTTTTACACCAAGCATAGACTTCAACAGATAGTAGCAACCACCTCAATTTGTTTTCTAGCATCGCATGAGGGCGTGCTAATTTTTCAAAGAGGGGGAGGAATTGCTATACATGATAGATATTTTCTACTTTCTTCCTTATTTAAGGCATACAATTTCATTTTTTTTTATTTCCACATATTTTTAAACTATGAACCCAATTCTTGTAATTTTTGGAAAACACATACCTATCATTAATACAAACCCACACAATTTCAAGAAATAGTGGTTCATAAAATTTCGGAAATCATGCACTCTCACCTACAACCATTTTGTTTATATCTCATGATCCATGCATCAAAACAATCTGATTTTTGGATCATAGAAGCCTTCATATCTTACAAATCTACTTGCAACATTTCAACAAAATCTGGTTTGTAGTTTTTGGGAAAATGGTTAATGAAGTTTGTTGTTATCTATGTCATATTTTGCTGCAACTTCATACATATAGTTGAATGTCAATATAAAAATTGTTATGCCTTCATCAAAATTGCTAAAATTGAATATTCATTAATTAAGGAAGCATTCATTTATTCTCAAATTTTTATTGCTTGGTTAACACATGGTTTTTGTCTTTGGGTTGCATGAGGACATGCAATATATTCAGTTTTCGTTGCATGAGGACATGCAACATATTGAGTGCGGGGGTATGTTGGGTCGTTAATATGCCATTATTATTGTCACTTGTGAATGTTTATTCTACCCATTTCTACCATTCTTCATCATGTCATTTATTATAATTTATTATATAAATCCATTTTATGATGATTTATGCTCTTACATTATTTATTCTCCTTTATTTCTAATAAATTGATGATTATGCATTATTTTACCAATGATAGTTCTAATAAGTTGGTTATAACATTATTCACCATTTTTAGCCTCCAAAGTAACTTCCAGATTGAAGATTTGATTTTTAAATCTGCCAACTCAGAAATTCGTTGGTTTAAGGAGTGACAGTTTTGCGGTTGAGATTCTGAGCAAATGAAGACGAATTTGGAAAATCCGGAACATGGGTTTTGTCCAGAATGGGCCCCATTATGTTCATATTGAGCAGTTTGCCCAAATTCGGCTTGTACAGGGAGAAACGCAGGGTTCTTTGAGCACGATTTTCTCATATTTGCAGTTGCGGCCGTCCTCCAAATCTCAGCTGCAAACCCAAATTCGTCTTGCTTTTGTTGAAGAGATGAGAGGGAATATATTTTCTTGTTGATCATCTGGTTAGAATCAACCTAAATTTGTAAAAGAAATCATGATTGTAATTATCTATGCTCTGATCCTTCTCTATTTAAATGAAACCAAAGATCAGAGGAGGAAGGATTGTTTTTGTAATTTTACAGTTTCAGAATAAACTTTGATCATTGAGTCTCATGGAGACCTGACTTTGTTATGCTTTTGTTGATGCAAATAATATAAAAGACTTGGTGTTCATTCCGTCGCTGCATCTAGAGTAACTTAAGGCAGTGTTCCATTGGCAGCCAAGGGCCCGGCTCCGAAGAACACTTGCCTTTGTATCATTATACGGTGATCTGCGTGTGGATTGTTTATCTTTATTACGTAGTAATCTGATACATCTTTTATGTGATGCGCTATGCTTCGTTATAACTGATATCTGAATGAGTTCTTTATCTCATGTCTCTGCATTGCATAAGTGGATCTATTCGAATTGCATCTTTCAGCTATTTCTGCAGCGGAATGTTGGTATGAATGTTATTGTTATCAGATCCGTGTGAAATAGTATTTGTAAGACTTGAAAGCAATATTACTTCGTTCAGAAACATAGTCATATCATCCATTACTCTCAGATTGCTGTAGTAGTAGAGAACATGTACATACGGTTGAGGATTGCTGTTCTATTAGTGTGTTTTGTATATATGATAACTGCTGTTCCATAATTCATTTGTAAATATCTTCTCGTAAAGTAAAGATCATTGGAATTGCTTTTGCCGATTGTTATTTGATTGCGGAATGAGAGTTCAGTTCTAACTCGCGAGATTTAGTTCTTTTAATTGTTGTTTCATTTATTGCTGTCCATTTCGTTTCATGCTGCTTTTTGCCATTCCTTTTACTTGCATTTATTGCTTTGGTGTGAGAGAAGGTCCAAGGCTGTCGTGAGCCTCAGCAAATGCTACCACGCTCCCTGATCCATGGTCCATGCTCTAATTCCTTTTGCATCAATTTCTAGAGGACTGAGTTATTGCTACTATATCCTTGATTGATGGTTATTTGAATGAATGATTTAGTTTAGAACATTTCAGTTTCTTGCTGTTCCAATTAGATTCTTTTTCAAGCAGTTATTTACTTTTGGGTTTTAAGCACTATACTGTAAAACATTACTCTTAAGTAAATAGCCGTCTCAGACAGAGTACACTCTTGAAATAAAAATTCGTCCCTGGGTTGATAATTAATGTGAGGTAAGTAGGAGTTCACAAGACACCTTTTTATCGCTCCACAATAGCTAGAGTGTCATTTCCAAATGAGACATTAATTTCTTTTTTTAAGCCATTATATGAGGGAATTTTCTCTTTGTCACCTGTCATATGTTTGGAGCATCCACTGTCGATGTATCACTGATTTTCTTGTCCTTCTGCATACAAGGCTATACCACATATTTCTATTTTAGATTCTTTCCTATTCCAAATCTTGGGATCTAATGGTGTTTGCACCTTTTGAGGTGTTTGCTAAAATTTGCTCCTGCATTCAGATTCTTCATGACCAAATTTGTTACAAATTGAGCATTCTATTTCATTTTTAAGAGGAGAAAAGTTATTATAGGAAGTTCTCTTGATCCCTGTTACATTCCATTGATTTCATGCTTCTCTAGTCATGATGGTTTTGTAAGCAACGCATTAAGAAGCTTTGTGCCCAAAATTATGACATGAAAAACGTTGCCCATTAAAGAAGTTTCTGTGACTATTGAATCTATTTACCTATTGATTGTAGTTTCTATTGATATTCATCTTTGGAGAAAATTGAGTAAGATTTACCTGAGGTTGGTTGTGGCTTCTATTGATATTCATCCTTGGAGCAAATTGACTATGATTTACGTGGTGATCAACTTTATTCCTTTGTTGATGATTGTCATACTGTTCACTAGTCTTTGCTGCATCAAGATAGCTGTTGGTGGAGGTTGACGGCTTCTGTGATTGAGATGCTTCTTCACTATATCCAAGACCTATCTTTATTAGAGGAGAACGTTGAACTTTGATAATTTCATTTAAAGTTTCTGATCCTTTAGCAAATCTAATATTGAGAGATTTTGTTTTCTCAATATCTTTTCTTAGACCCATAATTTCACATTCTAGTGTTTAATTGTGTTTTACTTTTTCAGCAAGTTGGTATGTCAAGGTATCTATGATCATATTATCTTCTTCTAAATGTATTTTGAGTTTAGATATTTCTTCATGAAAGTTTTCCTCTTCTAAAGAATCCTAAAAATCATCATTGTCATAAGCCATGAGAAGTCTATAATCATCACTATTAGATAAACCATCACTATCGTCTTCTAAACTATCCCAAAAATCATCGCTATCATTAGCCATGAGAAGTCTGTAATCTTGACCAGTTTCATCTTCATCAATATTGTTGGAATTATGATAGAGGTGTTGTCCTTGATGGAAACTCACTCAAATGAAAGTTCACAGTGTAACAGGTCAACAACATAGGATTACATATTAGACTCCAAAGAATGAAGAAAGAGAGGTATACGCAGGTTCACTTTGTCCAAGGCATGTATACACACGATTTAACAAAACAAAAGTAGCATATAACATATACACACACTTTCACAGGAGGAAAAGCGCGTACATGTTGGAAAACCAAGTTTTTGGTCCAAGGTATTTGATCCAAGGTATTTTGGTCCAAGGTAATTGGTCTGAGGCATTTGGTCCAAGGTATTGATCCTAGGTATTGGGTACAAGGTATTGACCCTAGGTATTGGGTCCAATGTATTGAGAAAGGCCTAAGAGTATATAAGGAGGAGAAGATGATTAGGCCAAGGTGTGCAAGCAATGAGATTTTAAGGAATACTTCTATCTGAAGTATATATCATGTTGCAAGGTTATGTTTGGGACCAGATCTAAAATATTCATGTGCACCTTGAGTTCAACATTGGATTAGGAATCATGAGACTTGAAATGACTTATTCTTGAATGATCTGATATTGGTTGAGACCAGATCTGATGTTTTGCACCTGTTCTATTTTTTCTCAATCATGATCTAGGTCGTATGAAGTCTGCAATTGTAGCAAAATTATGAGTCAAAATTTACAGATCTGTACATAGGTTCGTCTCGGCCAAAGGGCATGTACATGTAGGTTTGACTCTTTTAAGTAACGTATAAAAAACAAAATCTTCTTTTCAGATTTGACTGATCTATCTGATCAAATTCTGTTGTTTTACTGTTTTCTGTCAATGAATTCTTCTTAGATCTGAACATAGAACTATTGTATAAGGAAATTGAGTTTGATTGATTGATTGATTAAGAATGAAGGGTGATCCTTGTTGCTATCTATTTTGAAATCTGTAATATGACAGTAGATCTTCAGAATGTCACTAATTGGTACAATTTGTGGTTCAAAAGTTTATGATTCAGTATCTTTAGAGATATACACAGGTTGGGTTAAAATAAGTAGCGTATACATGCAAGTTGGGTTCAACCAAGTAGCGTGTACACTCTAAAGCATGATTTTTGAGCATACAACTAGTTCTGGATGATGATGGAGGGTTCTAGGTTCAACACAGTGTTCTTGTGTCAGTGATCTGATTGTTCAGATTAACTAAATATTGGTTGATGTAGTTTAAGTTTAAAAGCTTTGATGGGTCCAGTATGAAAATTGGATGAAACAAGGCCTTCATGTGTATTATTGTGTAACAAGAGCATCCAGTCTAAAAATTTATGAAATGTGGTCCCTGGTGGAAGAGTGAAGTTTTCTGTAGGCTGACACCTACGTACTAGTAAAAATATTCGCTAGTACAAGAGCAAGGGGGTTGTAGCTCCCTTCCAAGAGAAGCTGGAAAATGAGAGAAGGTTGTAACCTTCTACAGGTAGAAGCCTATGTACTGGTATGAGTCTGCACCAGTACAAGATTGTCAACAAATTTTCTTATTATTAAAAGAAGATAGAGATGACAGGAGCAGGTGGCTTTTACCCACATTGGGTTTCCACCTTAAATCTTGGTGTTCATGTATGTTGTTTATGTGTGATGCTTTATTCTACTTTTACTTCACTATCTAATCTCTGATATACTCATTTAAGGTCAACACATGAGAAATTGTCTAAATCATAAGTTCTCTGCATATGAATTGGTTTCTTTAAGCACAGTCGTGTGTACACACTAGTTCACTTCACTGAAGTAGCATATATAAATTTGCTTGGGAAATAAAATTATTGATCTGATAATACTGATTCACCCCCCTCTGAGTGTTATTTCCAACAATTGGTATCAGAGAAGGTCCTTCAAAAGAAGCTTGATCGCATGAAGGGAGATCATCATCATGAATAATCAAGAAAGCATGGGATCCATGAGACTGCCAATCTTCTATGGGAGAAATTTTTTTTATTAGAAAATAAGAACCACAGCCTATCTACAATTTCTTGGAACAAATGTCTGGGAAATTATGGAAGGAGGGTATACATTTCCAGCAACAATTCCTACAAAAATTGCAGGTAAAAATCAATATGAAACCAATGCCAAAGATGTCAATAATTTATTGGGAAGTCTATCACAATCAGAGTTTGTCAAAGTCATGCAACTCAATCAGCCAAAGAAATACGAGACAAAATCATTTTGAGTTATGAAAGTGACTCTCAGGTAAAACGTGCTAAGCTTCAAACTCTCAGCATTCAGTACGAAATTCTTAAGATGCATAGTGATGAAAGTATAGCTAGTTACTTCCTACTTATAGATGAAGTTGTCAATTGTATGAAGAATCTGGGTGAAGAAATTAAGGAAGTTACCTTAGTTGACAAAGTTTTGAGATCCTTGTCTACTAAATTTAAATCCAAAGTGTCTGCCATATAAGAAAAACAGGATCTGCAGAATATCACTATGATGCAGCTTCACGAAATCTTAACAGCCTTTCAAATGAGAAAAGGAGGACCATCAGATATGAGAGAATCTGCATTGAAAGCTTTAGCAAAAGGAAAGGAGGAACACAATGAATCAAGATATATTTCAGAAGAAGAAGATGAGGTAAACTTTGTCAAACAGCTTCAACGGGGTTCTAGAAGGTTTAGAGGTAAGTTACCCTTCAAATGTTTTTCTTGTGGCAAAGTCAGTCATTATGCTACCAGATGTCCTCATAAAGATAAATTTGAAAAAGGAAAGGAATATGCAAAAGGGAATAGAAAACAAGTTATGAATCAAAGGACCTACTATACTCATGAAGATAGTGATGGTTCATCTAATAGTGATGAAGATGAAACTGGACAAGATTACAGACTTCTCATGGCTTATGACGATGACGATTTTTGGGATGATTTAGAAGAGGAAGACCTTCATGAAGAAATGTATAAACTCAAAATATATTTAGAAGAAAAGAATATGACTTTAGATAACTTGACATACCAACTTGCTGAAAAGGAAAAACACAATGAAAAACTAGAATGTGAAATTGTGGGTCTAAGAAATGATCTTGAGAAAATGAAATCTCTCAATCTTAGATTTACTAAAGGATCAAAAACTTTAAATGAAATGATTAAGTTTCAGCATTCTCCTGTGATAAAGATAGGTCTTCGATATATTGAAGAATCATCTCAATCATACAAGTCGTCAACCTCCACCAAAAGCTATCTTGATGTAGCAATGACTGTGAACAATATGACAATTGTCAGCAAAGGCATAAAGAAAATCACCATGTAAATCAGACTCAATTTACTCCAAGGATGAATAGAAGACACAACCAACCTCAGGTAAATCATACTCAATTTTCTCCAAAGATGAATATCATTATAAACTACAATCACCAGGTCAATAGATTTGATAGTCGCAGGAACCTCTTTAATGGGCAATGTTTTTCATGTCATAATTTTGGACACAAAGCTGCTCAATGTGTTGCTTACAAAACCATCATGACTAGAGAAGCACAAAATCAAAGGAATGTAACAAGGATAAAAAAAGTTCCTATAATAACTTTTCTCTTCTTGAAAGTGAAATAGAATGCTCAATCTGTAACAAATTTAGTCATAAAGAATTTGAATGCAGTAGAAAATTTCGAGAAACATCTCAAAAGGAGCAAACTGCATTAAATCCCAAGATATGGAGAAGGAAAGAATCTCAAACAGAGAGATATGTTATAGCATTGTATGCAGAAGGATAAGAAAAGCAGTGGCACATCGAAAGTGGATGCTCAAAACACATGACAGGTGACAAATAAAACTTCACTCATATAATGCCTTAGAAAAGGAAAAGAAACAATGAGCATTGTAGGGCTGGATAAATGACTAAGCTCTCTTGTGGCTCCTTGTGGAAGGAAAAAAACAAGTGGGAGAATGTTGGGTTATGTTATATTCTTTCCACAACTAGCCCATGTAGTTAACTAGGGGGTTAGAAGGGGGGCAGAGCCCCCACTTCGTTGCACCAATTGCGTAGCAGGGGGAGTCACAGGAGGTTGGAGGGGTGTAGGTAACCCCACTCTATGGGGTCCAAGGCAGTGCTGTGGAAAATTTTGGTTTTGGACCATATGTTAGGTTGGCCAGACCTACCTATGGTTTTGTGCATGATTTTCACACATGGTTTTGGATGGGATGGATTTCGGTCCATGGTTTTGGATGCGATGGTTCTCGGTCCATGGTATTGGATGATTTGGCATGTATAAATATGTATTGTAACATTGAAAGGAACAAAATGGAAAATCAAGCTAGTAGTCCCAGTTTTGGGATCTAAGGGAAAATCTCTGTGTATATGTGTTTTATGTGTTATGCTCTCACATTTTTTTATTTTCTGTGTTTTAGAATTCGTATGTAGGTAATTTCTGTATGGGGTTAAAACCAACATTTGGTATCAGAGTTGTTTTGGCTTCAAGGGGATGCCTTTGTTGCTGAGGGGTTTCACTCAGGCCTATGGTAGACCATGTTCAATGGTAGACCTACGAGATTGATTCTGGTGGTGAAAGAAGATGGAGAGCAGTGGAAAGATAGAGATCGAGAAATTTAATGGTCAGAGTTTTGAGTTGTGGAAACTCAGGATGGAGGATCTATTAGTGGATAAAGATCAGTGGATCATGGTAGATTTGGGTACTAAACCAATGGGAGTGTTCGATGAAGAATGGAAGAAGATGGATGGGAAGGCAAAGAGCACAATATGATGTGTGTTTTAGATTCAATATTGTTGAATGTATCAGGGGAAGCTACGACAAAGGCTTTGTGGGACAAGTTAGGGACTTTGTACCAATATAGGTCTCTAGTGAATAAATTGTTCCTATGGAAAGAACTGTATAAATTAAGGATGAAAGATGGAGACTCAAGGAAAGAGCATATGAATGCATTTAATACTGTGTTAAGTCAGTTATTATCTGATGATATTAAAATTTCAGATGAAGATAAGTGCATCAGTTTTTTGTGTTCTCTACCAAATTTGTGGGATAGTTTGGTTATTGCAATAGGTAGCAATGCAACTGCCTTGCAGTTTGATGAAATAGTCTCATCCTTGCTGACGGAGGAGATGAGATGGAAAAATATGGAGAGCCAAAATGGTGATGCCTTGTATGTACAAAGACAGTCCCCGAATAGAAACAAAAATAAGTCATCAAGCGGGAGATCTAAATCTAGAGGTATATCTAAATCTCCAGGAAAACTTGTAAAGGTGGTGTGCTAGAAATGTGGAAAGGAAGGGCACTAAAAAAGGGACTGTAAATATAAAGCTCTTGATAAAGGAAAGGGATCTAATGATGCTCCATCTACAGAGGCGAAAACCACCTCAAATGAAGGTGGGGATGTGTACTTGGCTTCTTCAAGTACACATGTAGATCACGAGGCATGGCTGATTGACTCAGGTGCATACTTCACTTCCTTCCCATAGAGAGTGGTTCTACGAGTATGAGAAATATGATGGTGGTGATGTTTTCTTGGGGGATGATAGGAAGGATAGAATCGTTGGTCACGGAAAAGTAAATTTGAAGTTGTAATGTGTAAGGGTTAGAACACTTCTGGGTGCTCTACATATTCCTTCATTAGCAAGGAATTTGATTTTTGTAAGCAAGCTGGATGATGAAGGTGTAAAAACAACGTTTGAGAAGGATACCCGCAATATGGTTTGGGGGGCATTGGTATTGATGTAGGGAGTTTGGATTGGAACTCTGTACAAGTTGTTATAGACATTTTTGTGCCTTACAGCATGAAGCATGAAATGTCCATAATCTAAGGGATCCAAAGTCCCTAAACATGTTGTTCCTACCCCTAGAGGAACAAGGTCAGAAAACCACAGCACTAAATATCAGTTCTCCACCTGAAAATACTCAAAAACAAGCTAATTCTGGATCATGTCAACTGCTCCACTGAGCATCTGCGCTGAATGTCAACTGCTCCACTGAGCATCTGCGCTGAATGTCAACTGCTCCACTGTGTACCTGCGCTGAATGTCAACTACAAAGAAGGCTACCTGTGTTGGGTGAGTTTGGCCAAGTGGCACAGTCATTCCTCAAGGTGTCAATGCCCAGGAAGCTTCCAAAATGACACTTGGATCAGAGAATTCGACTGGTGATGAGTAAGAGGGTCTAGATACCCAAGTGGAAGCAAGAACCTCCAAGTGGACTCAAGAACTGAAGAATAACTGAAGTGGGAGAGGACACTAGTAAGCTTCATGCCAGCCTCAAGCTGACTCATCCTTTCTCCAAAACTCCTATATATATAGCTCTCTCATGAGGTCTAAGGAGGCTGGAATCTTGTGAATGTAAGGAAGTGCTATTGGTTTGAGTATAGAACTATTGGGTGATTTGCTTTGAAAGAGGTGAAGAGGAGATTTCTTTCTGCTGGGAGGTGATGCTGGATTGGGCCTCTTATGGTTGTATCACTTCCTGAACTTTACTTCTTCCATTAATAAAGCATTTGAGGTTCTTCTATATGCATGTGTCTCAATGGTGTATTGTTATACTTGTGTATTTGATTTATTCTAATCCTTGAATCAATTATGAATGTATGCTTCTTGTAGTTTCCCTCTCTTGCCATTTTGCAGGATCTTGGTGTAGCTGGGCCAGTGAAAGAGCAAGGAGTTGGGGGCAAGCAGCAAGGAGAGAAGATTGGATCAATCATTAGCAGAAGACATCGGTTAGTGGATCTCTTTCTCCCCTCTTGTACATCTCATAAAGAAGTAATCTCGAATAGCTTTGCTTTGATTGTTGTTGAGGTACTATCACCCTTAGAGTGGGATAGGGTGATTCCGTATTGGATACTTTTCCCAACAACAAATTTGCGACTCCGCTGGGGATCGTATCTTGTTGGTTGTTTGTGTTTTTTCTATTCATTTCATAAACACAGGGAGTACTGAATCGAACTGCATTTGGATATTTCAAATGCAAAGTAGAGGGCAGCTACTCTAGCTCAGTTTCTGGGCATGTTTATGATTTGAAGAGCTGATCCAAAAGGAATTTGAACAGCTCTTAGTGATAGCTTTTCATCCTCCTTTTCATCCCTTAGTGTGCACTTGATTGATAGCTTCTGATTTGGCCAAAAACTGTGAATTTTTGAGCAATCTGTGACCCGGAAACTGAGAAAAACGAAAGTTTATCTCTTCAGTGCAGGCACTGTGAAGGCAGTCTGCATTTCAGCGCAGATCCCGAAGGGGCTACCTGCGCTAAATGTCAAACTGACAGTGTACCACCTGCGCTGAACCAGTTTTGCCTAGTGCTACTGGGGTTCCCTGCTGTTTATTGCCCTGTTTTCATCCTTGTTTTTGCAGCCTGTTATCAGTCAATGTGCCTATCTGAAACCAACTTTTCTTGGCACTATTTCGCCTCGGTTGTATAAAGAAACTGTATTTGTTCTTTGTGTATTTCTTACATCATTTGCAGTTTCCCATAACGAAAGTAAACTAGTCTTGCTGTGGCCTCTTAGATCTAGACCTGTGATAAGTGTCGTTTTGATCTTAAGAGTTAGTTTGTTTGCTGTTCATAGCTGATTGAGCTTTTGCTTTCATCATATGGTTTGAATTTATATATTTCTAGTGTCGAAACAAGTAAATCTTAAGGTGTCTTTTGATTTTGGACAAGCTTGTTTGCTTTCGCTTGAAATTGAATTCAAAGTTATACAACAGCTTTCTTTTTGTATTACATCAACATTAAGAAAGAGAAAAGAAATACCTGCATTGTGCATGTGCATTTTGACAGCTTGCATGTTGATTTAGGGAAAAGTGCATTAGTGTGTGCTCTATGATCTGTGTGAAAAGATGATGTCTTTCTTTTCCCTCAGTAGTTAAGATTTTCAAAGTTGAAAGATTGAAAAGCTTGCTTATCATCTTAGACTGCATTTAGGAGTGTTATCATACATCTCGTGGTGATCCATAAAGGCAAACTGCTAAACAAGATCAACCTTAAAATAAATTGAATTTACATAACAACGCATTGAAACATAACGCAAACACATAGAGGTCTAAGCTAGAGACGTGTTCCGGCGTCGTTAAACGTGATATCTTAGCGTTGAGTGGTTGGGTGATTCCTCCACGGTGAAGCGATAAGTATCAATACGGACTTGTGCTCCCACGTACCGTCGCGTATATATTGGGAGACCCCTATAGGAACAAAGCCTTTATCCATAGGAAACCGTGTCGGCCGCCCTACTGATCGCAATGCAGTGAACACAGCATTCACGAAGATCGACCACTCGTACCGTAAAACGTATTCTGTGGTTTTGCGAAAAGTTTGGCACACCCTCTGCCTAGATCTCCAGAGCAGTTTCTTTTGGCCTTTTTCAAACTCTATAACTGAAAAAGTCCATCCGAGCATTTGTCACTTTGGGCTCGTTAAAACATCGAAGGAGACTAGAGTCATCTTTAGCTTTTTCTTGACTCTTAAAAAGTGAAAAAGCAAGTTGTGTCTAAAGCGTCGTTATAAAATTTATTTTAAACGGAACATAATCACCTCCTATTCCTGCGTTGATCTGTAGGTTGAGAACATGGAACGCCCCAACCAAGGAATTCCACATGATGGAAATCCTAGTCCTTTCTCCTCTTGGGGAGAAGTTGGTGCACCCCACATGGCCACATTGTCGCTTCCAGGACTGACAATTGGCCTGCCAATTTGGCTATTCTCAACCATTGTAGTTCAGAACACCATGGTTCCTGAACATTCGAGTCAACAGTTAGATTAGTCTAGAGCTGCCCACCAGCCTTCTACTTCCTATAACTCTTCCTCCAATCCTTCATCTTCGCAAGGTAGAGCCGGCAAAAGCCAAGCTCCCATGGAGAAGAAGGAGAAGAAGAAGAAAGAGAAGAAGAAGAAGGAGCCTAAGGCGACTGGGGGCAAGCAAAAGACATCTGACAAAAATCCACACACAGCACAGACCGGGCCTAAATCGCCATATGTCATATGTAGAGGAGACCATTTCCATAGAGATTGTCCCTGTATTCCCCGGATACTAAGGGACTGGTCCCCTCGTTTGCACAATTCGGGAGCATCAACCTCTGATAGCCATGTTGAATGCTTACCGTCAACCAGCGAAAGTGAAGGTTCAAGAAAAAGAGGAGGAGCAAGATCCCCCTGCAGACTGTGTGAAGGCGATCACGCCATCCACCGTTGTCCCTTCTTAGATGAAGCGAAGAGAGTTTTGGAAGATCGTCCGGTTTCACCGTTGAGACTTCCTCCTGGATACAAAAAGCTCGTGCCAAATCCTTCGTTGGTTGAAAATACAGCTGGCCCGCTCAAGCGGTCGGCTGAAGCGTCAGTCATTGAGAATGAACCTACTGAATCTAGACCGGACGAAAGTCCAAAGGTCGAAACGGCAGTTGACCCGGTTCTGCCTTCAGAGGTTTCATCTTCAAATGACACCGTCAATGAAGATTCATCTTCAAATGACACCCTCACTAAAGAGAATAAGGATGACACCATCCAGATTCTTTTCATCAACACCAACTCTGATGAGCATCAAGGCAATGCGCCCATTCATTTATCGCAGGAAGGAACATCATCAAGGTCATATCCGGCCGTGTATTCGGTCCCACCACCAAGCAACCTAGTTGTGTCCTTTGATTGGAACCAACTAGGCAGACCCCAGTTACCAGCCAGTATACCATTCAGAATCATAGTCCAAATTTATAGAATGGTAATGGCTGGCACTATCATTGATGAAGGGGCGTCTGTGAGTATTCTTTCCTCTATTGCTTGGAAAGCACTGGGTTCCCCGGCGCTTTTACCTGAGATAAGAAATTCTCAGGTTTTGATAAAGGAACCAGTCGACCATTAGGGATCCTCCCCAATGTGCCTGTTACATTGAAAGGGAAGACCGTTCAAATGAACGTGATGGTCGTTCAAGGACCCTTGGATTATAACCTACTCCTTGGACGAGACTATATATATTGCATGGGAGCAATAGTCTCCTCACTCTTTAGAGTAATGTGTTTTCCACACGAAGGAAGAATGGTCAAGCTCGTAGACCAACTTTCATTTCCGGGATCACGCATCGCAAATAGTCACATACCAACCCTGAATGGTCTATTCAATCAAGAAAGGTCTCCACCCCCAATCCTCCTTCCCGATGAGTGCGAGTGATTCGGAAAGATGGGACTGGAACCTAGGGGGCATGCATCCTGGTCTGCCTCGGGCAGAGGAAACCTTGGGTATAAGGTAGAATTTCCGCGAGAGAATATGACTAGTCCGTACCCCGTCCGTGGATGGAAGAGGGGTTGTTCTAGAATAGGATTCTTTTGTCAAGGTTACTTGTTTGACAAAGGTCATTCACCATTGTCTACTTCGGTAGACAGTGCCGAGGAAATGTTTTCGTTTGAAGAAGTTAACAAGACAATCTTTGGGTAACCAGAAAGAGGCAAGCCTCCCTCAATAACACATATGTTTTGTCTTTGAGTAGTGTTCTTCTCTTGTCGCAAGTAGCTGCTCTCTTGTCGCAAGTAGCTGTTCTCTTGCGATCTTGCAAAAGATCTGTTAAAAGTTGGGCTGGCGGGAAGACAAGTACGCATAAGACCCGTTAAAAATAACGAGAAGACAACTATCGTTAACATTAGACTAGCAAGACAACAAGTAGCTATGAACACCCAAAGAAAAGCAGAGGTGGGGGAGAGGAGGGGTAGCCTTGAAATTGTATTTTATACCTGGGGGCATGCAAACCTTTTGGAGTGCAAGGAAAGAGCGGTTATTTATCTATTTTTTGGATTAGCCATTTCTGAACTTGCATAAAGAAAGGATGAGAGGGAGCATAGCTTTGGTAAGGCGCCAGCTCTATAAAAAATGGGATCTTACAGGAGACATTTCTTATCTTATGACTGGTATATCGAGCAGTTTTACCGCAGAATTTATGCTCGTTAAAAAATAGAAAAGCGAGATCCGAGCAGTTTTAGCACATAGTTCATGCTCGTTAAAAAATAAACATAAGATTGAGCAGTGTTTTGGTGCATTCAAGCTCGTTAAATAAAAAATGAGCCTACCCCGGTAAATAACCATTGTGATCGTAAATTTATTAGCCATAAAAGCCTTGGTCGTGTTTGCACCTGCCATCTCCATTCCATTTGGCCGATCGTTCACCTCCATATGATTGTTTACCCATTTTGAGGAACAGTTGCGAAGAGTGATTTCACCTAGCCATCCTTGTGACACTGCAGTGATTGGAAAATTCCAACCTGTACCTGGAATCTGCTGCTATCCCTGTTTATCACTCGTTCCTCAAAAGACGAGTCTTCTTTGAGCTCTTTTCTCTTGACTCGTAAAATATGAAAAGTTTGCCGAGTTTTGGCCTTCCAACTCGTTAAAATGACCGGAAGAGCTATCCCTCCTCTAGATTTTAATCTTTTTGGACCTGAGGGATTATTGCACAAAAAGGTCGAGCGCTTGTTTTATTCGGCTCGTTAAAATTATCGAAAACTCATCCCTTCTGTATTGTTTTATACTTTTTCGGACTTAAGGGATTAGATGACGAAAAAGGAATTTTGGAGTTAGCTTTCTGTACCTTTTCAGACTCTCTAAAAATGAAAAGGACCGAGTTTTCCTTGTCGTTAGACTCGTTAAAATGATTAAGTAGCGAAAAACTTGTCTTTAGACGAGAACGAGTTTCCCTATCGCTAGGCTCGTTAAAATATAGCGATGGGCTTGCCCGAAGGGTAGGTTATAGAACAAGCATATGTTATCCTCCTCAAGCTTGACAAAAATAAAGAGGTACTGGTCAGAAATGACTGGGGAAAAATTGGGAGAACCTCAAAGCTGTAATGGTAGCAAGTTGCTCTTGAACATGACACTTTTTCCTCCGTATCACATCGGGTTGGGTTGTTTCATTCACCGGTCTCATCACCATGGTCTCGCCAAACCATCCACATTTGGGGTAATGCTACCGATCCATCGCATCAGTGTCGTTATATGTTCAAGAGATGTCGTTCAGAAAGAGTCAACCGTGTCCCATCCACTGCCATACATTATCCTTCATCCACCCATGATCGCCACCCTGAATCATATGCCACAGATTGTTTTCACCTCCATTAAAATCATTAGCTCCGTTCCGTGTCACTGATGTGGGATTCATTAAGGCCCTCCTTTGACGGATCGCTTCTTGTCGACTTCAGCTCATTATCCAAGGAGTTGATCTAGGAACAACCCCCTTCAGTACTTTGAAGCTTGCATGCCTCAATGGCAAGTTTCTCACTTCCGGCGACAGGTATACATCAATGACCTTCGACCAGAAGATTTTGCATGGTGTTCGACGTCAAGTCCTTTATTCACACCACGTGAATTGTACTGCAGTACCTTGAGGGTCATTATCATTATCGGTGATTCCTCTCGCGCTTGTTAATGGTTTACATCATTGACCGGTAATCAAGCGATGTCTTTCCATGTTCGACTTCAGTGCAATTCTCACCTGGATCGACTTGTACTTAGAGTGAAGATCGAATGAGTTTGAAGACCCCGGATCTAGTTTCATCCATCCGGGCTGCGATATATATTCAGGAAATATAAAGACATTTGACATGTACATCATTGCAGCAGATGATCATCCTACTCAAAGGATGATAATTTCAGCAGAGAATTATCAGTCTACTATCAGACGATCGTCTGTTCTATGTACCAAAATGAATTTATAAAGCTGAGTATGGGAATGCCCGCCTCAGCTAGATCATGAAAGCAGAATGAAAAATAATGTATTGTATTTTATTTTATTACAGGTCACCTCTCAGCGATTGAATGAACTTCGGATCCTCCTGATAAAGCATTTCACCCGATAAACGACCTCATACTTTAGGGGGCAACTGTTATAGACATTTTTGTGCCTTACAGCATGAAGCATGAAATGTCCATAATCTAAGGGATCCAAAGTCCCTAAGCATGTTGTTCCTACCCCTAAAGGAACAAGGTCAGCACCACAGCACTAAATATCAGTTCTCCACCTGAAAACACTCAAAAACAAGCTAATTCTGGATCATGTCAACTGCTCCACTGAGCATCTGCGCTGAATGTCAACTGCTCCACTGTGTACCTGCGCTGAATGTCAACTGCAAAGAAGGCTACCTGTGCTGGGCGAGTTTGGCCAAGTGGCATAGTCATTCCTCAAGGTGTCAATGCCCAGGAAGCTTCCAAAATGACACTTGGATCAGAGAATTCGACTGGTGATGAGTAAGAGGGTCTAGATCTCCAAGTGGAAGCAAGAGCCTCCAAGTGGACTCAAGAACTGAAGAATAACTGAAGTGGGAGAGGACACTAGTCAGCTTCATGTCAGCCTCAAGCTAACTCATCCTTTCTCCAAAACTCCTATATATAGAGCTCTCTCATGAGGTCTAAGGAGGCTGGAATCTTGTGAATGTAAGGAAGTGTTGTTGGTTTGAGTATAGAACTATTGGGTGATTTGCTTTGAAAGAGGTGAAGAGGAGATTTCTTTCTGCTGGGAGGTGATGCTGGATTGGGCCTCTTATGGTTGTATCACTTCCTGAACTTTACTTCTTCCATTAATAAAGCATTTGAGGTTCTTCTATATGCATGTGTCTCAATGGTGTATTGTTATACTTGTGTATTTGATTTATTCTAATCCTTGAATCAATTATGAATGTATGCTTCTTGTAGTTTGCCTCTCTTGCCATTTTGCAGGATCTTGGTGTAGCTGGGCCACTGAAAGAGCAAGGAGTTGGGGGCAAACAGCAAGGAGAGAAGATTGGATCAATCATTAGTGGAAGACATCGGTTAGTGGATCTCTTTCTCCCCTCTTGTACATCTCATAAAGAAGTAATCTCGAATAGCTTTGCTTTGATTGTTGCTGAGGTACTATCACCCTTAGAGTGGGATAGGGTCATTCCGCATTGGATACTTTTCCCAACAACACAAGCTACAAGTAGCACTATTATTGATGGGTGCAACTGTTTTGTTGTTCCTGAAAGTGGAGCAAAAAATCTAGTGCCCTCTAGAGAGAAGACCATGTTGTGGCATCAAAGGCTTGGAGATATTGGAGAGAAGGGCCTTCAAATACTTATTGGTAAAGGTATGGTAGAAGGTTTGAGTAATAACTCTCTGGATTTTGATTTTTGTGAAAATTGTGTATATGGGAAGCAGAATCGGGTGAGTTTCACCTCTGGTGGTAAGACGGCGAAACAAATATTAGAGCTTGTGCACAGTGATGTGTTCACACCTATGAAGGTTCGATCACTAGGTAATTCTATGTACTATGTATCATTTATAGATGAATTCTCAAGGAATACATGGATATATTTCCTTAAGAAGTAATATGAAGTCTTTGATAGGTTTAAATAATTTAAGGCTCTGGTGGAAAACCAGACAGAGAAGAAGATAAAGGTGTTGAGGACAGATAATAGTGGAGAGTTTTATAGTAAGGAATTTGAAGAATTTTGTAAGAACTGTGGTATAGCATGCCAGAAGAATACTCCATATACACCTCAGAAAAATGGAGTTGTAGAAAGAATGAACAAGACAATGATGGAAAGGGCAAGAAGCATGCTCAGTGATGTCAGGTTAGGATAGGAATTCTAGGTAGAGGAGGTGGACACAACATGTTACCTGGTCAATAGGTCACCTTCATCAGCGTTGGAGGATAGTACTCCACAAGAGGCATGGATTGGTAAGAAATCCTCTCTTTCACATATGAGGGTATTTGGATGTGATGCATATGTACATGTTTGAAAGGAGAAATGAACCAAGTTGGATAGTAATCTGAAAAGTGTATCTTTATTGGGTATAAGGATGGTTTAAAGGGTTATAAGCTCTAGAACCCAGTAACAAGGAAGGTTGCGTACAACTGAGATGTGGTGTTCACAAAGGTGAAATATGTTATTAAACATTAAGTCCAGCCAAAGGAACCCAAGAAGATAAAGCTTGAGCTAAAGGAGGAAGAATTAGACTCTACAACAGAGGAGGAACTAGAAGATGAAGAGCCACAAACTCCGAGAGTGAGAAGATCAGTTCGAGAAAGGAGGCAGCTAGAAAGGTATAGTCCATATACCTTCTTTTGAAATTTTGCTTTATCTATTATTGATGATGATCCCAGAACTGTGAAGGAAGAAGTAGATTCATAGGATGGAAAACTTTGGAATGAGGCCATGGTTGGCGAAATGGCATATTTGCACAAAAATGAGCCATGGGATCTGGTGGAGTTGCCGGATGGAAGGAAACCCATTGGTAGCAAATGGGTGTTCAAGAAGAAGACAAATGCAGAAGGAAAGGTGGAGAAATACAAAGCTCGGTTGGTAGCACAAGGTTATTCCCATGTGCCGAGAATTGATTTTGGCGATATTTTTTCTCCTGTTGCCAAGGTAGCTTCTATTAGATTAGTTTTATCTGTTTTTGTTGCTTTTGATTTTGAGGTAGAACAGATGGATGTGAAGACAACATTTCTTCACTGGGATCTAGAAGAGGAGATCTACATGAAGTAACTTGAAGGTTTTGCGGTGAAGGGTAAGAAAGAACTAGTATGAAAGTTAAAGAAGTCTCTGTATGGGTTAAAACAATCACCAAGAATGTGGTATCAGAAATTTGATACATTTATTCGAGGACTTGGCTTCACCAGAAGCAAAGTAAATCACTATGTGTATTTTAAATTAATTGGTGACCATGTTATTTATCCGGTATTGTATGTGGATGATATGTTGCTAGTTGGAAATGACAAAGAAATTATCCAGGATTTGAAGTCCTATTTTTCCTCCAAATTTGACATGAAAATATTGGTGCTCCAAACTATATTTTGGGCATGGAAATTAAAAGAGATCGGATAAAGAGGAAGCTATGGTTAAACTAGAGGAAGTATGTCGAGACAATATTGCAGAGGTTTAATATGTAGGATAGTAAATCGGTGAAGATTCTGTTGGGTCCCTATAATACTAGTGATTACCCCATTACTGTTGTAGTTATACCCCTTATTTATATTGTTGTGTCACTATTACCCCCATGTTGTTATTTTTGTGCCCCATAGAATCCCTCTATTGTTATTTTTGTGGCTTTATATTATTATTGTTAGGTCGGCTGGATTATATTGTGACTCCTTAGACTCCTATATATAGAAAGGAGGTTTTGTCATTTGTATCATCCAAGAATTGTTCATTTATGTAATGTAAAGGAGGTTTCCCCCTCGAAGAGGCTAAATTCTAAGGCGTTGATCTATCTTTTCTATCTTTTCTTGAGCTGGTTTCATAACATTTGGTATCAGAGCTTTGGATTCTAGGGTTTCGCTGCTCCAAACAGGTCACCGTGGAATTTTCGCTATAACTTTTTTCTGTGACGTTTTAGAAGTCGAAAAAAAACCCATTTGAGAAGAAATTGCGCTGAACCTTGGATCCGAATTTCAGAGCTTTTCGCACGATATTTGCAGAGATATGATCTGAGGAAGTTGGTCTTTTTGCAGACTCCTGAATTACATTCAAAACAGGTGACCTGGGGAAAAGCATCATAACTTTCTCTCTGGGGATTGGATTGAAATTTCGTCAGAAGGTACATAAGGAAGACAGAATGTAGTTTCCTGTATGCATGTTTCAAATCCAAATGTTGAAACAGTGACTCGTGGCACGTCGTACAAGTTCGCTCTACTGAAGTAGTCTAAAAGCAAGTCATTGTGGAAGATTTCACATAACTCTTCCTTGGATAATCCAATTTGCGTCAGACTTGTGGCATTGGAAAGAGAGGACGCAGAAGGCTACTACAGGTTGCAATTTCAGAACTGGATGATCTGAAATTAAAGAGATACATCAGATTCAATATCAGGCTTCTATAAAGTGAAAAAAGGTGTGTAGTTTTTTTTATATTTTTGTGTAAGCTTGGTTTAACGGAATCCAAAGGGCATAGTAAAGCATTATTATTGGTAACTGATGCCTCGAGGAAAGAAAATGCAAACACCTCGTAAGGAACCTGAAATATCTAGCATGACTCATGAAGAAGAGGAAGAAATGCTACATGATATATCAAAATTACAAGAACAAGTGCAACAAATGTCACGCTCACAAAAGCTAACAGAAGCTAAGATAAATGGCGTGGAATCTAAGATAATGGCCATGGAAGCTAAGATGGATGATTCAAAGACAGATTTGAAGAGAGACATGGCAGATTTGAAGACAGATTTGAAGACAGACATGGCAGATTTGAAGACAGATTTGACAAATTTTCTACAAGAAATACTTACTAATGGTGAAAAGGTTGTAAAGGAAACTCATGATGTGAACAAAAGTAATGTTAATCATGATTCCATAGACTCTAATGTTGGATCAAAGACCCACCATATTCCAAAAATCGATATGAGGAAGTTTGATGGCAAGGATCCCGACACATGGATATTACAGATGGAGCACTTCTTCGATCTCAATAATGTGCAAAACACACAAAAGGTACATATGGCAACTGTATATTTGGAACCAAATCAGTTTGTATGGTATCAATGGCTTTGCTCTCGTAAAAAATTTATCACTTGGGCAATTTTTATGGAAGAATTGATAGCACATTATGAAGATACAAAAAGCAACACTTTTTTTAGCCAGTTGATAAGTCTCAAACAAAAGGGTTCAGTAATGGAGCACATTGAGGAGTTCCAAAAATTGAACATAAGGGTAAAATATATTCCAGAGGAGCATAGGATTGATGTGTTCATAGGGTCTTTAAAGGATAATATCCAACATGATGTTCGCCTATGGGAACTTGATTCATTAGAGAAGGCATTTAGGTTAGCAAGAAAAATGGAAAGCAAAATTATGGCAACCAGGAAGCATACCACTCACAACTACAAAGACGGAAGTGTTGTTGCCCCTACTCTTTCACAACCTATAAGGTTGACACCACAAAAGTTGGAAGAAAAAAGAGAAAAAGGGCTTTGTTACAGTTGTGATACCAAATACACTAAAGGTCATAAGTGTGCTGAGAAGAAATTATTCTACATAGATTGTAAAGATGAAGAAGAAAAGGAGCAAGAAAGGTCAAAACAAGAAGATATACTCCAGGAGCAAAGCCTAGATGAAGAACAAATAAATCCGACCATATTTTGTAATGAATTAGTGGGAATTACCACTCCTCAAACCATCAAGATAGAAGGACAAATCAAGAAGAAAAAGGTAATAGTGTTGATTGATTCAGGAAGCACCCACAATTTTATTCATTGTAGGGTAGCAAAAGAATTGAATTGCTTCCTATATCCAACACCAGAGTGTCAAGTGATGATTGCAAATGGAGGAACAATAAATTGCTCTAGAAGGTGCCATAATATCAAGCTATCCATGGGAGAATATGTATTGACTAGCCCAATGCTTTCCATTCCAATGGGAGGCGCTGATGTTGTACTAGGAGTCCAATGGCTACAATTCTTGGGTACAATAGCTTTTAATTTTCAAGAACTTTTCATCAAATTTTCTACGGAAGGAAAGGAAGTTGAATTAAGGGGTATTGCAGGGAAACCAGGAAAGATAGTCAGCTCTAATGGTATGACAAAGCTTCTAAAAAAGGAGCAAAGAGGTGTAATTGCACAATTATGTTCGCTAGATGTTTCCACATCAAAATCATCTATTTCTCTAGATCTCCAAAAAGTCCTGGACAATCATTCCAAGGTATTTGAGACTCCCAAAGGTCTCCCACCTATGCGTGATCATGATCATGCTATTCATCTGATTCCAGGAAGTGTTCCTCCAAACATCAGGCCGTACAGATATCCCTATGTCCAAAAAAGTGAAATTGAACGTATGGTTGCAGAAATGCTAGAGGCTGGTATAATTCAACCAAGTCAAAGTTCTTTCTCTACTCCAATAGTATTGGTGCACAAGAAGGATGGATCATGGTGCATGTGTCTGGATTATAGGGAGCTCAACAAGCTCACTATTAAAGATAAGTTCCCCATTCCTGTCATTGATGAATTACTAGATGAATTGCATGGATCAATTTACTTCACCAAGTTGGATCTTCGTTTGGGATATCATCAAATCAGAATGAAGATTGAAGACATTCCAAAAACAACATTTAGAATTCATGAGGGTCATTATGAATTTTTGGTCATGCCTTTTGGCTTTACTAATGCACCTTCAACATTTCAAGGTTTGATGAATTCAATTTTCAAACCATTCCTTAGAAAATTTGTGTTAGTATTTTTTGATGATATACTAATCTACAACAAGTCTTGGAAGGATCATGTTGAACATGTTGACAAGGTGTTACAACTATTGGAGGAGAAACAATTATATGCAAAAAGATCCAAATGTTTCTTTGGAGTCCAGGAGGTGGAATATTTGGGTCATATTGTATCTCATGAAGGAGTTAAGGTAGACCCTAGCAAAATTAAAGCCATTAAGGAATGGAAAATCCCCACATCCATAAAGCATCTGTGAGGATTTCTTGGGTTGACAGGGTATTATCGCAAGTTTGTTAAGAATTATGGGAGAATAGGAGCACCTCTAACAACATTATTGAAGAAAGATGCATTTTCATGGACTTCGGAAGCAACAAAGGCCTTTGAACATCTTAAAGAGGCAATGTGCCAAGCACCGGTCTTAGCTACACTGGACTTCACAAAAACCTTTATTGTGGAATGTGATGCTTCAGGAAATGGAATTGGTGTTGTTCAAATGCAAGATGAAAGACCCATTGCTTTTGAAAGTTGTCCAATGAAGCAAAAGTTTTTAAGCAAAGCTATTTATGAGAAGGAAATGTTGGCAATACTCCATGCACTTAAGAAATGGCAACCCTACCTAATGGGAAGACAGTTCAAGGTAAAAACGGATCATGATAGCCTTAAATACTTTTTAGAACAAAGATTATCCTATAAAAAGCAACAAATGCGGGTCACAAAGATGTTGGGTTATGACTTTGAAATCATCTACAAAAAGGGAAGCAAAATGTGGTGGTAGATGCACTCTCAAGAAAGGATGAGGATGTGGAAGCATTGTTGTGCGTCATTTCTATTATCCAACTAGATTGGATAAACAAAGCAAGGGAGGAATGGAATAATGATGAAGTGTGGGCACTTATTCGAAAGCTACAACAAGATTCCAGTACGTTTGATACATTTAGCTGGCAAAATGATTCATTATGGTACAAAGATCGCTTATACCTCTGTAAGAATTCCCAGCTAAAACAAAAGATTCTTATGGAATTGCACACTTCTCCCTTAGGAGGGCACTCAGGATTTTTAAAAACTTACCACAGGGTTAAGAAGGAATTTTTTTGGGATGGCCTTAAATCAGATATTCAAAAGTTTGTGGCGGAATGTTTGGTTTGCCAACAAAATAAAGTTGAAACAATTAAGACACTGGGTCTATTACAACCTTTATCCATTCCAAGCCAACGTTGGGAGGAGGTTTCAATGGATTTTATCACAGGTTTACCCAAGTCTGAGGGAAAGAGTGTCATCATGGTGGTAGTTGACAGACTTACCAAGTATGCACACTTTTGTGCATTATCACATCCATTTAAAGCCAGTACAGTTTCTACTGCATTTATGGAAACAATTCAAAAGCTACATGGAAACCCAAAGATTATTGTAAGTGACAGAGATCCCATTTTCACTGGAAATTTTTGGACAAAATTATTTTCTTGTCTTGGTACTCAGTTAGCTCATAGCTCATCTTATCATCCTCAATCTGATGGGAAAACTGAGATAGTAAAAAAATGTTTGGAAGGATATCTTCGTTGCTTTGTATCTGATAAACAGACACAATGGGTCAAATGGTTTCCTCTGGCTAAATGGTGGTATAACACTTCCTTCCATACAGCAACAAAAAAGACCCCATTTATGGCACTTTATGGGTATCAACCACCATCCATCACATCATAATTAAGAGAAAATTCTAAGGTTCAGGCAGTGGAACATCACAGCGAACATCAACAACAAGTCCTCCAACTCTTAAAGGATAACCTCGTGTTGGCACAAAATAGAGTGAAACAACAGGCAGATCAACATCATAGTGAAATAAGTTTTGATGTAGGTGATTGGGTATTCCTACGGCTACAACCATATAAGCAGATGTCCCTAAAGCAAGCTAAGAAGGATAGTAAATTATCACCAAAGTATTATGGTCCGTACAAGGTGTTGCAAAAGATTGGTACTATGGCATACAAATTGGAGCTTCCTGCAGCTTCTTGATTGCACCCAGTTTTCCATGTTTCATGTTTAAAGAAGGTTAAAGGTGACAAGCCCCCAGTTCAAACAATATTGCCAGAACTTGACGAGGAAAGAAAAATTATATTGGAACCGGAAACAGTCACAAAAACAAGAACTCGATAGCTACGAAATCGATCAATTTCAGAGTATCTTATCAAGTGGAAGAACGTATCCGCTGAAGATTCCACATGGGAGGATGAGAATTTTATGCAGAAGTATCCAGAACTACTCAAGCGTTGAGGACAACACTTTTTTGAAGGAGAGGGGCATGTTGGGTCCCTATAATACTAGTGATTACCCCATTACTGTTGTAGTTATACCCCTTATTTATATTGTTGTGGCCCTATTACCCCCATGTTGTTATTTCTGTGCCCCATAGAATCCCTCTATTGTTATTTTTGTGGCTTTATATTATTATTGTTAGGTCGGCTGGATTATATTGTGACTCCTTAGACTCCTATATATAGAAAGGAGGTTTTTTCATTTGTATCATCCAAGAATTGTTCATTTATGTAATGTAAAGGAGGTTGCCCCCTTGAAGAGGCTGAATTCTAAGGCGTTGATCTATCTTTTCTATCTTTTCTTGAGCTGGTTTCATAACAGATTCCTATTCCTGTAGGTGTAAATTTATCTACTGAATAGTGTCCCAAGACATAAGAAGAGGAAGAGGACATGTCCCATGTTCCATATGCAAGTGCAGTCAGTAGCCTGATGTATGCGATGGTCTATACTAGACTGGACATTGCACATGCAGTGAGAGTATTGAGCAAGTTTATGTCAAAACCAAGGAAGGAGAACTGGACAACAGTGAAGCAGGTTTTCAGGTATTTGCGTGACACTAGTGATTATGGTTTGTACTACCAAGGAAGACCAGGATTGGACAAAGTGTTGGATATTCACAGCTTTGTTGATGCAAACTTGGCTAGAGATCTAAATGAGAGAATATCTACTAGTGGGTATGTGTTTAACCTATTTGGAGGTGCAGTTAGTTGGATGAGTAAGAAACAATATGTAGTGGCACTATCAACTACAGAAGCAGAATACATGGCAACCACTCATGCAAGCAAGGAAGCAGTTTGGTTGTAGAGATTGTGTTAAAATATGCGGTTAGTACAAGGAGCTATAAGGATAGACTATGACAGCCAAAGTGAAATTTTATTGGCAAAAAAGATTGCATATCATTCAAAGAAAAAGCACATTGATGTTCAGTATCACTTTTTGAGGGATATGATAAAAAGGTGTTGCTGGTAAAGGTGGACACTTTGAAGAATACTACAGATGCATTGACAAAATCTGTGAGCTCTGAGAAGTTCTCTTGGTGTAGAGAAATAATGGGCGGTGCAGGGCTAGATAAATGACTAAGCTCTCTTGTGGCCCCCTATGGAAAGAAAACAACATGTGGGAGAATGTTGGGTTGTGTTATATTCTTTCCACAACTAGCCCACGTAGTTAACCGGGGGTTAGAAGGGGGGCGGAGCTGCCCCTTTGTTCTATCGATTGTGTAGCAAGGGAAGTCACATGGTATTTGAGGGGTGCAGGTAACCCCACTCTACGGGTTCTAGGGCAGCACCCCAAAAAAATTTGGTTTTGGACCCTATGTTAGGTTTGGCAGACCTACCTATGGTTTTGTGCATGATTTTTGCACATGATTTTGGACATGATGGTTTTCGGTCCATGGTTTTGGATGTGATGGTTCTCGGTCCATGGTATTGGATGCTTCAGCATGTATAAATATGTATTATAACATTGAAAGGAACATAATGAAAAATCAAGCTGGTAGTCTCGGTTTTGGGATCCAGGGGAAATCTCTGTGTAAATGTGTTTTATGTGCTATGCTCTTGCATTATTTATTTTCTATGTTTTAGAATTCATATGCAGGTAATTTCTGTATGGGGTTAAAACCTACAATATAGCCTTGCATGTAGAAGGGCAAGAAAATTAGTGGTACATTGAGAGTGGATGCTTAAAACAAATGACAGGTGACAAGAAATGACACTCTTGTTATCATAAAAAGTAAAGGCTATGTTTTCTTGAAAGAAAAGGTTAAATATGGAAATGTTATGTATGTAGATGGTTTAAAGCATAAGCTATTCAGTGCTAGTCAAATGTGTGATTGAGGAAATGAAGTAGTGTTTCGATCAAATGGATGTGTTGTTCCTGAGCTTAATATAGGGGAGACCGTGATCAAAGGTACAAGAACTCCAAACAACTTATACATACTCAAGGGAGGAGAACAACAATGATATCTATGAAACAATGATGAAAACTGGTTGTTGCATAGAAGATTGGGACATCGAAGCTTCTCTCAAATAAGAAAAGCATGTAGATTCAAGGATGTTCGTGATCTTCCAGATATCAGCATCCCAGAAAATACAATATGAAAACCGTGTCAAATCAGCAAACAACCTAGAGTTCACTTCATGGAAAAATAAGGGTCAGCTAGTAAGCCTCTTAAACTTGTCCATACTGAGTTATGTGGTTCATCAAGGAAAAACTCACCTTGTGGAGAAGAATACTTTATTTTTTTCATTGATGATTTTTCTAGAATGTGTTGGATAGTGTTATGAAACCAGCTCAAGAAAAGATAGAAAAGATAGATCAACGCCTTAGAATTCAGCCTCTTCGAGGGGGAAACCTCCTTTACATTACATAAATGGACAATTCTTGGATGATTCAAATGACAAAACCTCCTTTCTATATATAGGAGTCTAAGGGGTCACAATATAATCCAGCTGACCTAACAATGATAATATAAACCCACAAAAATAATAATAGAGGGATTCTATGGGGCACAGTAATAACAATATGGGGATAATAGGGGCACAACAATATTAATAAGGGGTATAACTACAATAGTAATGGGGTAATCACTAGTATTATAGGGACCCAACATGCCCCTCTCCTTCAAAAAAAGTGTTGTCCTCAACGCTTGAGTAGTTCTAGATACTTCTGTATAAAATTCTCGTCCTCCCATGTGGAATCTTCAACGGATATGTTCTTCCACTTGATAAGATACTCTTAAATTGATCAATTTCGTAACTGTCGAGTTCTTGTTTCTGTGACTGCTTCTAGTTCCAATATAATTTTTCCTTCCTCATCAAGTTCTAGAAATATTGTTTGAACTGGGAGCTTGTCGCCTATAACCTTCTTTAAACATGAAACATGGAAAATTGGGTGCAATCGAGAAGCTGCAGGAAGCTCCAATTTGTATGCCATAGTACCAATCTTTTGCAACACCTTGTACGGACCATAATACTTTGGTGATAAATTATTATCCTTCTTAGCTTGCTTGAGAGACATTTGCTTATATGGTTGTAGCCGTAGGAATACCCAATCACCTACATGAAAAATTCTTTCGCTGCGATGTTGATCTGCCTGTTGTTTCATTCTATTCTGTGCCAACACGAGGTTATCCTTTAAGAGTTGGAGGACTTGTTGTTGATGTTCGATGTGATGTTCCACTGCCTGAACCTTAGAATTTTCTCTTAAATATGACGTTATGGATGGTAGCTGATACCCATAAAGTGCCATAAATGGGCTCATTTTTGTTACTATATGGAAGGAAGTGTTATACCACCATTCAGCTAGAGGCAACCATTTGACCCATTGTGTTTGTTTATCAGATAAAAAGCAACGAAAATATCCTTCCAAACATTTGTTTACTATCTCAGTTTCTCCATTAGATTGAGGATGATAACATGAGCTATGAGCTAACTAAGTACCAAGACAAGAAAATAATTCTGTCCAAAAATTTCCAGTGAAAATGGGATCTCTGTCACTTACAATAATATTTGGGTTTCCATGTAGCTTTTGAATTGTTTCCATAAATGCAATAGAAACTGTACTGGCTTTAAATGGATGTGATAATGCACAAAAGTGTGTGTACTTGGTAAGTCTATCAACTACCACCATGATGACACACTTTCCCTTAGACTTGGGTAAACCTGTGATAAAATCCATTGAAACCTCCTCCCAACGTTTGCTTGCAATGGATAAAGGTTGTAATAGACCTGATGTCTTAATTGTTTCAACTTTATTTTATTGGCAAACCAAACATTCTGCCACAAACTTTTGAATATTTGATTTAAAGCCATCCCAAAAAAATTCCTTCTTAACCCTGTGTAAGTTTTTAAAAATCTTGAGTGCCCTCCTAAGGGAGAAGTGTGCAATTCCCTAAGAATCTTTTGTTTTAGCTAGGAATTATTACCTAGGTATGCTGGGCTAATTTATTGACTAAATTAACACAAGTATTTAATTATCAATCCGGGTTTGTAAAACTTGGAGGCAAATCCACTGTATATGGACATCAGATATAATCAAGTTTAGAAGATAAAATTTGAAGATTTAAAGAAGTACATATTACAAATATAAACCTATTTTAACAATTTCTAATTCACTTATGTAATATATGGGGGAAGAGGCTCCTAACTTAGGAGAACCGGGTTGTTCTTCCCTACAATATTACATTCATGAAGATAAATCTAAGAGCACTAATTAACAATGGCTTATGATGCAGAAGGTGTAAAAGAAGAGGCTCCTAACTAAGGAGGTCCAAATTTTCCTTCTTCACAATCCTACTATATCACAATCACCATTGCTTCAAACCAGAAATGCATAAATAACTTCAAATGAAAAATGGAGAATGAAATTAAGTTTTAGTTCAAGATCAAACAGAAGGAGAATTTAACTTAAATTCTTGTGTGTCCCTTCATATGTAGATTAGAATTAAACCAATATTCATTCAGCAATCATCACACATCTAAATACATTTGAAACAAAAACTAGTCTATGAAAACTATGAAAATTGAACCAAGAAGTGTACTTAGCTTGGTGTGGGGGCCCTCCACCCTTGCCTTGCACACTTGAAGAAATCTCAGCTACAGCAACTTCAGTAAATCAACCAAGCATGAAAAACAAATTGGAATGAAACAAGTTCTTCAAATTAGCTCCCAACTCCAATTATACAAAAGTTACATACAAATTCCATTACAAAAGCCATCAAAGTCTTGGCTTTAAATAGAGGTTTAATGAAACAAACTGATCTATATTATCTCTAACACTCATATCTACTCATATCCACCTATCTAAGTCGAACTCATCCAATCCATCCCAAGAAATATGGTCAATCCCATAAAATCTCAAAACTGCCCTATTTCCTAGGGATTTTCTGGTGACTAGTCATGTTTGACCAGCCTTGATCGGGCCTAATAAAGCTTGTTCTGGCCGAACCAATTGGAGTTAGCTTAGTCCTAGTTCCCAAGCTGTCCATCCATGCATGAAACTCGAGCCCAAGTGTCCTACAAATAGGTCATCCACATAGCTATTACGGGAATTTCTGATTCAGTCCAAAATTGCACTTGAAACTCAATTTTCATAAAAACTTCTAGAAATTGCAAAATTAAAATTAAACACCTGAATATGCATAAAATACATCAAAATGAGATGGATGTGATGGAAAATGGATGGAAAATATAAGAATTAAGTAGTTTTCCCTAAGCAAAAATAGACCAAAACTGAGGCCCAACATCTCCCCCTTGCTGATCTTCAAGCATGTCCTCATGCTTGTCTTTGTCTCATTGATCTTCTGCCTCTGTATGCTGACCTCCCTTGCTGTTCTACCAATGGCTCTGCCCCTTGAAGATGAAGCTTTCTCTTGAGCTACCTGTAAAAAGATATCTATGCTTTCATGTACTTCTACTCTTTTCTTGTGGATGACTTCCTTTACCAATATATCATTCTGGATGAGCAGCTTCAGACGACAAATAAAACTTGAATTTGGCAATACATTCCGACACAGGATTCATGTCCCTCTCAAATCAACAATTTTACTCAAAGCATCCAATATCTAGTTTCCCTTACATCTCATTAAAAGAAGCAGTTTTTTTTATGTCTAGGCATTCACTCTCAATTTAGCCACTGATTTACCCATGCAATCTGCAAAATATGGGTAGGAAGAACCATAAAAATATCCCAAATAAAAATGAATTTGAGAAACCTGTTCCCATGGAGTCTAATTAGGCTAGTTTTGAAGAAAACCCATGTTTTTGTTTTTCAAATTTCATTTTCATTTGCCCAGAAAAAGCAATGAAAAATAGTAGCTTCTCAAAATTGGAATGTATTCCTGAGATTGAATGATCATTTAATTTGCAATCAATTTTTTTCTCTTCAAATTTTTTTCTCCAGTATCCTGCTTTTAAAAACAATTGAATTGCAAGTTTGTTTAATTTCTATCTTGCTGCAACACTGAGTCAATACCCTTTGTAGAAAATAAACAAACACCTCTGTAAAAAACTGAGCTCTGCTTTGAAATAGAAATACATAAGAAAAATATCTTAATGTAATCTCAAGATATTGTTCTTCTGCTCCTTGCATATTCACCATGCAAGCCAAGATTCAATAACTAATCTTCAGCACTGTGCTAATCATCATAAAGAAACTTGCTGCTCATTGTGCAATGCTTTGTATCAACCCCTGCACTGCTTATATAAAGTCACTAAAAACAAGCAGTGCATTTCCTCAAATGGCTCGGCCTTGATATCTATGAAAACTTGAAAATCAAACAACTCTCGGCCTCATATATTTATGAAAACTTTGAAAATCAAATAGCACATTTAAATAGGATGGGATTTAAATGGCTCGACCTTTATATATATGATAACTTGACAAACAAAAACGCATTTAAATGCTCAGCCTTTTGAAAACTTTGAAAAACATCAGCACATTTAAATGGCTCACCCTTTTTGGAAACTTTGAAAAACAACAGCGCATTTAAATGCTCGACCTTTTGAAAGTCTTTGTTATACCTTGCATACCAATCCCCTGTATCAACAAAACTCACAGTCTACATGTTTGTTCACATTACAGGTTGCTTCCCTTTAAAAACATGCAACGTATCGACCATACAATCAATAAAATCAACCAAACAATGCAAAACAAAATCGGCTATATAAACACATCAAAAATCGCATTCTCGGTGCTAGAAAATATGAATCTGCCTCCTCTGTTATATAAGCTCTGTTTCAACTTGCAAAAATACACATGCGAGATTATGTTGTTGACGTGTTTTGCATGCAAAAATATGGTTGGATTGCTGCGCTGTTTTTCATAATTTGCGTGCCTTACCCAGCGCCTTGATTTATGCAACTACACCGAATCACGTTTCCTTATCACAACTTCATTAATACACTGTTGTTCATCTAACCCTTAGATTTATTAGCTTCTGGAATCAATGGTGTAGTTTTGGCGTTTACCTGGCTATTGGCGAGTTCTGAGGATTGTTAAATGGCGCTCCAAATCCCTGTATCGTCGTTTTGCTGACTGTGTTATTCCGAGATTATGGCAACCACATGGCTGCATTTCATATCATTTCTCACTTATTTGTTGACTTCCTCTTCTGCGCAATTCTTGGAATTTGTTGGAGTGCTTTAACCACTCGGCGAACAGAAATTTCAGTTTTTAACTCATGTTAAAACCGATGCCTCTTCTCCTATTTCTTTCACTGCTCCAACTTATTCAATTATAGTTCCAGGTCTTTTTTACTTAGCATTTCTCCCTATGTTTTTTATGGCTTCGGCTTATTCACACGGTGAAAGGATCAATTACTGAGCTGGGTTGCATTTTAATTATGGAAAATAACATTACCTTCCAAGTAATTTTCTGTTCTGCGTCATTCATGGTTGCATCCTTCCTGTGGCCACGTTGCATAATAGCTGAGAGTGTGTGTTCTACATAGCTGTAGCTCTGCACAGGGCTTTTGACCAAAACGTTTTTTACTCAAGCTCAAAGCTTATACACTAATTTATTGTTCAACGCTTCATTGTTTTCTCTGAGCCTTCAAATAGCTGTGATGGCAAAGATGATTTACGGTTTTGAGGTTTCTGGCTTCAAAGATGGCAGAGCTCTCTCTGTTAAATGCACAGGGTTTTTTTCTTTGCTGTTTCAAAACGTTTTTACCATGTCACTGTTTTATTGATTGTAGCTTACCGGAATGCTGTGCACATATTATGGTACTTTCCACCTTGTTGCATGAATCATGGTACTTTTGGCATTACCTACGAATTTTTGAATTCATCATTTAAGTTTGAATTGTATTTCCATAAGTCTGCTATGATAATAACCTTACCCCATCATATTACTATATACTTGCCACCAAATCGTTTTTGCCATTATAACTCACACCATCGTATCATATTACCATTTCAATAGTATTACTTTTCATGAATTATTTTGTATGTTTTCTCATAATGCGCACATCCCATATGTTTGGTAATATATCTCTTTAATTTTAAAATGACCATTTTGGTCATATTTAAAATTATTTCCCATAATACTAATGTTTTATTTGTGGTGCAGGTGCAACTTTTTAAATCCTCACTTTGATCCATTTTGCTTTATGAAAAAAAAAATACTTAGGGTTAGGGTTATGAAATGAATATAGAATATATGAAGGGAATGTAGAATATAAGGATAATGGCATATTAGGGTTATGGAATGAAAAATATGTACATATGTACATTGGGCATAAAAGAATGGATATAGGATGAAGGTAAATGTAATGAATATAAAATATGCATTCAGGTATTAACTCAATTTTAACAAAGTCTAAAAATTTCTACAAAAATTTGAATTTACAAGAGCAAAATTTTGTACTTACGATTCTTGTACTTCCCTGTAGTATTGGATGAATGTTGTTGTTCCTTAACAATATTGGATGAAGTTGTCTTGATCGAATATCGTAGATAGATAGAATCATAGAGCTTATTTATGCTGCATGTTCTAGCATCCTTCATTGATTCTGGTCCACTGCTTGTTGATGTAGTTCAGGTCCCTCTGCAATTGATTCATGATAACTCAGGTCTCTTCTGTCATGTACATTTTTATGCAATATATACATGCTTTTGCTAACGTTTCAGGTCCCTCTGCAATTGATTTCAAACATATTTCAGGTCCCAACTTCCAACAATACAAGTTCCATCGTCAATGCAGTTGCATAACTAAGTTTATTTTTGTGAACCTTCCCCCTTGCTGATGGGAAGACTTGTCCTCAAGTCTTCTTTATTCTGGAGGATGATTCCTGCAAACTCAAACTGAAGAAATGGTAAAACAAAATAGAGAATTCATATTGGCCAAGCTGGTTGGTTTTCCAATATGAATTCGAGTTTGTATTGTGCCACTTTCGTGGATTTTCACAACCAAACTCCTTTATTATTTTTGATCTTTTTCTATTTTTTATTTTTCTCTTTTCTGAATGGAGGTGGGGTGTAATGAGTAGGGATGTATGAAAAGCTTATGGAAATAGGTTATATTGAAGTCATGATGTAGTAGTAAGTCTGGACTTCAACATGCTTGGTCATGGAACTTTACATACTGTATGGAGGATGAACAATATGAATTCAAATCATGAACAATATGAATTCAATATGAAAGGCTTCTTTGAAGATTGATGTGACTTGAAATGGTACTGAACTTGACTGCTTCTTCTAATGATTATCTTCATGTCTTTTTGCCTTGATGTCGATCATGTTGTAGGGTTTGTGGATGTTGTTGGTCAACATTGAAGAGCAAGCTTCAAGAGTTTGAGTTTCATTGAATGAACTCAACATCAGGTGTATCTTCACTTTCCTTTGACTTGAACATTTGTATTCATATTCTGAAATATGAATTTGATTTGGAAAGTTACTTCATCCATGGAGTTCACTCCTTCCTTCTTCCTATGACCTGCAAAAACATAGCACTTGCCTGCAATACAACATTAGATGATGGAGGAAGAGAGGTGTATAGTCTCTCTTCTTCCAATAAACATGTAAATCATTACAAGCATTGCTTAGAAAACAAGTCCAAATATGATAGACAAACATAATGCATTTATTTACCCCTTTGAGGAATGGTGGCCAGCCTAGACCTCCTAGCGGTATTTTGTTTACAAAATATTTGTTTGATATCCAATTAGAGTGATTCCAAAGAAAAGTTGATTTGAATTCATATGGCTACCTCCTGTATAAACAGGTTTTCAAAATGATATAAAATGATATGGTAAAAATTATAAGGAGTGCCATGTTTGATAGAGCTTCTTGTTAATTTTTAACTAGACCAACAGTCACTATTTGAAGCGTAACTTCTTCGATAAAGATCAGATCAATGTGATTCCACTTGGAGATTAAATTAGATTCATTTTTGTATTTCCAGTAGAAACAGGTTTTAAAAATTCTTAGGCTTGATATCACAAAATTGGTGATGAACAGGCCTAGGAGGCAGAGTTTTGCTATACTGTTTTGAAGACATGCAGTCATTAAATGTGGCATAAGTTTTTCATTTCACCTCCAAATGGGATGATTAAAATTGTGTCTTAAACTAGACTTGAAGATATATCTCCCATATAAACAGGTTTTGAAAATAAGAAGATTTGGTATGTCAAATATGCCAATGAACAGTCAAGACCTAGAATTGTCACCATGCAGATTTTTCAACAAACAGTTAGTATTTCAAGAATAACTTTTTCATATGATACCTGATTGAAGTGATTCAAATTGATTTGGAAACTAGATTCAAAGGGCTATCTTCCCTATGAATTTTAGATAAAAATGTTTCCATTAGACACTTCAAATATAGGTTGTACTAACTCTGTTTTCAACATTTCACTTGAGACCTAGTTTTGATTTTGATCACATTTTTATTGTGATATAAATTGAAAACTTTAAAATGGATTCCAAAACTAGATTTCAAGAGATATGTAAAATAAACCATGATTTGAAAATGATCCTATATGGTTACCCAAAATAGGTCTGGTCTTACTGCATTTTGCCATGTAGTCCTTTCAAATGAATATTGAACAATGATTTGAAGGAATTGTTTGAAACAAATTTATTATGGAAGTCTTATTGTGAGTTCATTCTACTTGTTTATTTATTCTATTCTATCCTATTCTATTTTATAAAATAATTCATTCTCTCAAGTATAAGAGAATTTCCAGTGCATCCATTTTCGTAACAAGATCATAAGTAAACTCATATCCAAATTTGAAAAATATACTTTAAGGTATGTTTGGACATGAAAATTTATTTGATCAAGATTTGATGAGAAAGAATGTTGAATAATGGAGTAGTTTTGTGAGCTAATGACTAGTTGAAACCAAGTTTTAAGATGATCTTTGTCTGCTTGGTTCTCATTAATTGTCATAGCACAAAACTCTTCTTGTGGTACTTGTTCAAAATCTTGTATGCACAAGGGATCGTGTGATATACTTGCTAGAAATTCTTCAATTTCTGGCTCTAATGTTTGATCTTCATTGCCTGTGATCCATGATTCATTCACCTCCTCACAAAGATAGCTAGAAGAAAGTTCTAGGTTTTCTTCCCGTGGATCATCTTCATGGATGTTTTGTGGCTCTTCTATCCTTTGACATAAAGATTCAACCCTAGTGAGCATTCTAAATTGAGGACAAGGACTTGAAAATAGTTTTGTGGTAGCATACCCTCCTTCTCTAAATGATTTCTTTAACATCATTCTTTAGATCTTGTCTTGCAAATGGATTTTGTAGTTATTTTTTTATTTTATGTTTTTGTTGGGGGGTTTGTTTTGGGAAATCTACTTCTAGGATCTCTATTTCTAAGCATAAAGAAACATAACTAAGAGAAATGCATACTAACTAGATTTTTAGTGTTTTTGTGTATCTTCTATTTGACTATGCTGATAATTACCTCCCCGGCAACGGCGCCAAAATGTTGGGCTAATTTATTGACTAAATTAACACAAGTATTTAATTATCAATCCGGGTTTGTAAAACTTGGAGGCAAATCCACTGTATATGGACATCAGATATAATCAAGTTTAGAAGATAAAATTTGAAGATTTAAAGTACATATTACAAATATAAACCTATTTTAACAATTTCTAATTCACTTATGTAATATATGGGGGAAGAGGCTCCTAACTTAGGAGAACCGGGTTGTTCTTCCCTACAATACTACATTCATGAAGATAAATCTAAGAGCACTAATTAACAATGGCTTATGATGCAGAAGGTGTAAAAGAAGAGGCTCCTAACTAAGGAGGTCCAAATTTTCCTTCTTCAGAATCCTACTATATCACAATCACCATTGCTTCAAACCAGAAATGCATAAATAACTTCAAATGAAAAATGGAGAATGAAATTAAGTTTTAGTTCAAGATCAAACAGAAGGAGAATTTAACTTAAATTCTTGTGTGTCCCTTCATATGTAGATTAGAATTAAACCAATATTCATTCAGCAATCATCACACATCTAAATACATTTGAAAGAAAAACTAGTCTATGAAAACTATGAAAATTGAACCAAGAAGTGTACTTAGCTTGGTGTGGGGGCCCTCCACCCTTGCCTTGCACACTTGAAGAAATCTCAGCTACAACAACTTCAGTAAATCAACCAAGCATGAACAACAAATTGGAATGAAACAAGTTCTTCAAATTAGCTCCCAACTCCAATTATACAAAAGTTACATACAAATTCCATTACAAAAGCCATCAAAGTCTTGGCTTTAAATAGAGGTTTAATGAAACAAACTGATCTATATTATCTCTAACACTCATATCTACTCATATCCACCTATCTAAGTCGAACTCATCCAATCCATCCCAAAAAATATGGTCAATCCCATAAAATCTCAAAACTGCCCTATTTCCTAGGGATTTTCTGGTGACTAGTCATGTTTGACCAGCCTTGACCGGGCCTAATAAAGCTTGTTCTGGCCGAACCAATTGGAGTTAGCTTAGTCCTAGTTCCCAAGCTGTCCATCCATGCATGAAACTCAAGCCCAAGTGTCCTGCAAGTAGGTCATCCACATAACTATTACGGGAATTTCTGATTCAGTCCAAAATTGCACTTGAAACTCAATTTTCATAAAAACTTCTAGAAATTGCAAAATTAAAATTAAACACCTGAATATGCATAAAATACATCAAAATGAGATGGATGTGATGGAAAATGGATGGAAAATATAAGAATTAAGTAGGTTTCCCTAAGCAAAAATAGACCAAAATTGAGGCCCAACAAGGTATAAGTGATGTTTGTACAATAATGAATCATTTTGCCAACTAAATGTATCAGACGTACTGGAATCTAGTTGTAACTTTCGAATAAGTGCCCACACTTCCTCATCATTCTTCTATTCCTCCCTTGCTTCGTTTATCCAATCTGGTTGGATTTTAGAAATGGCGCACAACAATGCTTCCACATCCTCATCCTTTCTTGAGAGTGCATCTGCCACCACATTTTGCTTCCCATTTTTTATATGATTTCAAAGTCATAACCCAACATCTTTGTGACCCACTTTTGTTGCTCTTCAGAGGATAATCTTTGTTCTAAAAAGTATTTAAGGCTATCATGGTCTGTTTTTACCTTGAAGTGTCTTCCCAGTAGGTAGGGTCGCCATTTATTAAGTGCCTAGAGTATTTCCAACATTTCCTTCTCATAAATAGCTTTGTGTAAAAACTTTCCCTTGATTGGATGACTTTCAAAAGCAATAGGTCTTTCATCTTGCATTAGAACAACACCAATTCCATTTCCTGAAGCATCACATTCCACAATAAAGGTTTTTGTGAAGTCCGGTGTAGCTAAGACCGGTGCTTGGCACGTTGCCTCTTTAAGATGTTCGAAGGCCTCTGTTTCTTCCGGAGTCCATGAAAATGCATCTTTCTTCAATAATGTTGTTAGAGGTGTTGCTATTCTCCCATAATTCTTAACAAACTTGCGATAATACCCTATCAACCTGAGAAATCCTCGCAAATGCTTTATGGAAGTGGGGATTTTCCATTCCTTAATGGCTTTAATTTTGCTAGGTTCTAGTTGGGAATTCTTTTAGAGGTATAAGCGATCTTTGTACCATAATGAACCATTTTGCCAGCTAAATGTATCAGACGTACTGGAGTCTTGTTGTAACTTTCAAATAAGTTCCCACACTTCTTCGTCATTCTTCGATTCCTCCCTTGCTTCATTTATCCAATCTGGTTGGATAATAGAAATGGCGCACAACAATGCTTCCACATCCTCATTCTTTCTTGAGAGTGCATCTGCAACCACATTTTGCTTCCCTTTTTTGTAGATGATTTCAAAGTCATAACCCAACATCTTTGTGACCCACTTTTGTTTCTCTTTAGAGGATAATCTTTGTTCTAAAAAGTATTTAAGGCTATCATGATCTGTTTTTACCTTGAAGTGTCTTCCCATTAGGTAGGGTTGCCATTTCTTAAGTGCATGGAGTATTGCCAACATTTCCTTCTCATAAACAGCTTTGTGTAAAAACTTTCCCTTGATTGGACGACTTTCGAAAGCAATGGGTCTTTCATCTTGCATTAAAACAACACCAATTCCATTTCCTGAAGCATCACATTCCACAATGAAGGTTTTTGTGAAGTTTGGTGTAGCTAAGACCAGTGCTTGGCACATTGCCTCTTTAAGATGCTTGAAGGCCTTTGTTGCTTCTGGAGTCCATGAAAATGCATCTTTCTTCAATAATGTTGTTAGAGGTGCTGCTATTCTCCCATAATTCTTAACGAACTTGTGATAATACCCTGTCAACCCGAGAAATCCTTGCAGATGCTTTATGGATGTGGGGATTTTCCATTCTTTAATGGCTTTAATTTTGCTAGGGTCTACCTTAACTCCTTCATGAGATACAATATGACCCAGATATTCCACCTCTTGGACTCCAAAGAAACATTTGGATCTTTTTGCATATAATTGTTTCTCCTCCAATAGTTGTAGCACCCTGTCAACATGTTTAACATGATCCTTCCAAGACTTGGTATAGATTAGTATATCATCAAAAAAATACTAACACAAATTTTCTAAGGAATGGTTTGAAAATTGAATTCATCAAAACTTGAAATGTTGAAGGTGCATTGGTAAGGCCAAAAGGCATGACCAAAAATTCATAATGACCCTCATGGGTTCTAAATGTTGCTTTCGGAATGTCTTCAATCTTCATTCTGATTTGATGATATCTTGAACGAAGATCCAACTTGGTGAAGTAAATTGATCCATGCAATTAATCCAATAATTCATCAATGACACGAACGGGAAGCTTATCTTTAATAGTGAGCTTGTTGAGCTCCCTATAATCCAGACACATGCGCCATGATCCATGAGCTATCCTTCTTGTGCACCAATACTACTGGAGTAGAGAAAGAACTTTGACTCAGTTGAATTATACCAACCACTAGCACTTCTGCAACCATATGTTCAATTTCACTCTTTTGGTCATAGGGATATCTGTATGGCCTGATGTTTGGAGGAACACTTCCTGGAATCAGATGAATAGCATGATCATGATCATGCATAGGTGGGAGACCTTTGGGAGTCTCAAATACCTTGGAATGATTGTCCAGGACTTTTTGGAGATATGGAGAAATAGATGATTCCGATGTGGAAACATCTAGCAAACATAATTGTGCAATTACACCTCTTTGTTCCTTTTTTAGAAGCTTTGTCATACCATTAGAGCCGATTATCTTTCCTGGTTTCCATGCAATACCCCTTAATTCAACTTCCTTTCCTTCCGCAAAAAATTTGATGAAAAGTTCTTGAAAATTAAAAGCTATTGTACCTAGGGATTGTAGCCATTGGACTCCTAGTACAACATCAGAACCTCCCATTGGAATGGAAAGCATTGGGCTAGTCAATACATATTCTCCCATGGATAGCTTGATATTATGGCACCTTCCAGAGAAATTTATTATTCCTCCATTTGCAATCATCACTTGACACTCTGGTGCTAGATATAGGAAGCAATTCAACTCTTTTGCTACCTTACAATGAATAAAATTATGGGTGCTTCCTGAATCAATCAACACTATTACCTTTTTCTTCTTGATTTGTCCTTCTAACTTGATGGTTTGAGGAGTGGTAATTCCAGCCAATGCATTACAAGATATGGTCGGATTCATTTCTTCTTTATCTAGGCATTTTTCTTGGAGTATATCCTCTTCTTTTGACCTTTCTTTCTCCTTTTCTTCTTCCTCTTCACAATCTATGTAGAATAATTTCTTCTCAGCACACTTATGACCTTTAGTGTATTTGCTATCACAACTATAAAAAAGCCCTTTTGCTCTTTTTTCTTCCAATTGTTGTGGTGTCAACCTTATAGGTTGTGGAAGACTAGGGGCAACAACACTTCCATCTTTATAGTTGTGAGTGGTATGCTTCCTAGTTACCGTAATTTTGCTTTCCATTTTTCTTGCTAACCTGAATGCCTTCTCTAATGAATCAGGTTCCCAAAGGTGAACATCATGTTGGATATTATCCTTTAAAGACCCTATGAACACATCAATCCTATGCTCCTATGGAATATCTTTTACCCTTATGTTAAATTTTTGGAACTCCTCAATGTGCTCCATTATTGAACCCTTTTGTTTGAGACTTATCAATTGACTAAAAAAGTGTTTCTTTTTGTATCCTCATAATGTGCTATCAATTCTTCCATAAAAATTGCCCAAGTGATAAATTGTTTACAAGAGCAAAGCCATTGATACCATACAAACTGATTTGGTTCCAAATATAAAGTTGCAATACGTACCTTTTGTGTGTTTTGCACATTATTGAGATCAAAAAATTGCTCCATCTGTAACATCCATGTTGCGGGATCCTTGCCATCATGATTAAAATTTCTTTTGTTCAAATCATGAGTTTCCTTTACTACAGTTTCGCAATTAGTAAGTGTAACTTTTGTGAGTGTGACATTTGTTGCACTTGTTCTTGTAATTTTGATATACCATGTAGCATTTCTTCCTCTTCTTCATGAGTCATGCTAGAGCTTTCAGGTTCCTTACTAGGTGTTTGCATTTTCTTTCGTCAGGGAATCAGTTACTAATAATAATGCTCTACTAGCCCTTTGAATTCCTTCAAAATAATTTTTCAAACCAATCTTAAGCAAAAATTTAAAAGAATCTACACACCTTTTCTTCACTTTGTAGGAGCTCGATATTGACTCTGATGTATCTATGTACTTTCAGAACATCTAGTTCTAAAATTCTGACCTGTGGTAGCCCTCTGTGTCCTCTTTCCAATGCCACCAATCTGATCCAAATTGGATTCTTGAAGGAAGAGTTATGCGAAATATCCTACAATGACCTGATTATAGACTAGTTCAGTAGAGCGAACTTGTACGACGTGCCACGAGTCACTGTTTCAACCTTTAGCTCTGAAAAATATATAGAAGAAACTACATTCTATCCTCTTTCTGCACCTTCTTACGAAATTTAAAGCCAATGCTCAGAGAAAAAGTTATGACAATGTTCCCCAGGTCACCTATTTGGAATGTAATTCAGGAGTCTGCAAAAAGACCAACTTCCTCAGATCATATCTCCGCAAATATAGCGTAAAAATATTTGAAATTTGGACCCGAGATTTAGCGCGGTGTCTTCTCAAATGGGTTTATTTTTCAACTTCGAAAACATCATAGAAAAAAAAGTTATAGCAAAAATTCCACGATAACCTGTTTGGAGCAGCGAAACCCTAGAATCCAAAGCTCTGATACCAAATGTTATGAAACCAGCTCAAGAAAAGATAGAAAAGATAGATCAACGCCTTATAATTCAGCCTCTTCGAGGGGCAACCTCCTTTACATTACATAAATGAGCAATTCTTGGATGATTCAAATGACAAAACCTCCTTTCCATATATAGGAGTCTAAGGGGTCACAATATAACCCAGCTGACCTAACAATAATAATATAAAGCCACAAAAATAACAATAGAGGGATTCTATGGGGCACAGTAACAATAATATGGGGACAATAGGGGCACAAAAACATTAATAAGGGGTATAACTACAATAGAAATGGGGTAATCACTAGTATTATAGGGACCCAACAGATAGGTCTTCTAAAGCATAAAGATGAAGATTTTGAAAAGTTCCAAGCCTTCAAAGCTTTGGTTGAAAATGAATCAGATTGAAAAATCAAATGCCTCAGATTTGATCGAGGAGGGGAATTTACCTCGAATGAATTCTTTGACTTTTCTAAACAACATGGAATAAAAATGAAATTCTCCACCGCAAGGACTCCTTAGCAAAATGGTGTGGTGGAAAGAATGAACATAACAGTTCAACAAATGGCTTGAGCTATGCTAGATGAATCTGAAACTCCTGCAACCTTCTGGGGTGAAGCTGCATTCATTTTCGTTACTATTCTCAACCAAGAAAATGTTTGGGTAAACAACACTCAAACTCCACATGAACTTTGGTATGGTAAGACTCCTACTGAAAATACTTTAAAGTTTTTGGAAGAAAGTGTTATATCAAAAGGACTGTTGAAAAACTTGGTAAGTTTGAACCCAAAGTAGATGAAGGCATTCTTCTTGGTTATTCTTCAAGAAGTAAAGGATATAAATGTTATAATAAAATACTTGGAATAATTGTTGAAATAAATGATGTTGTAGTTGATGAAACATGCAAAAATAAAAAACAGATAAAATAAATAGAAGATTATGATAATGAAGAAGATGCGGATTATTTTCCCACATCAAGTCAAAACCATATTGAAGAACAAACCAATGAAGCACCACAATAATAGATAATGGTAGAAGAAAAGACTCTGTCCAGATATGTTCAGAAAAATCATCTAGAAACTCAAATTTTAAGGGAAAAAGAGGTAGGTGTATAGATAAGAAGAATTATTACAGGGACCTGAAGCTATATAGCATTACTATCCTCCACCGAACCTCAAAATGTAAACGAAGCATGCAAATATGAATGTTGGGTCAAGTTCGTGGATGAAGAACTTGAGAAAATTGAAAAAATGATACTTGGGAATTAGTTCCTAGACCTCACGATAAAAATATTATAGGAACTAAATGGATATTCAAAAACAAGCATAATGAAAATGGAGAAGTCATTAGAAACAAGTCCATACTTATTTGTAACGGGTATGCTCAACAAGAAGATATAGATTTTGAAGAAACTTTTGCACCTGTTGCCAGAGTTGAAGCCATAAGGATGTTTCTTGCTCTTTCTATCTTTCAGAAATTCAAATTATACTAAATGGATGTAAAATCAGCCTTCCTGAATGGAGATTTAGGAGAAGAAGCTTATGTTGAACAGCCAAAAGGATTCATTCTTGGAAATGATGCAAAACTTGTATGTAGGCTCAAGAATGTCCTTTATGGTCTTAAATAGGCTCCAAGGGCATGGTATTACCTCCTTGACAAATATCTACACCGACAAGGTTTTACAAAAGGTTCAACAGATAGCAATCTATATACACAGATTGAAACTGATAAATTGCTAATTATTATTGTTTATGTTGATGACATCATTTTTGGGAGTAACGAAGAATCCATGAGTCAGAATTTTTCTTCAGTAATGCAGCAAGTATTTGAAATGTCCTTGCTTGGTGAACTTACCTATTTTCTTGATCTACAAGTTCAACAAAATAAAGATGGTATTTTTCTTTCAAAAACCAAATATCTCAAACAGATCTTGAAAAAGTACAGAATGGAAGATTCTAAACCTTTATGTACCCCAATGGTAACAAGATGCAATCTCAGCTCAAATGATGAATCAACAGCAGTACGTCAACCAACTTACAGATCTATGATTGGAAGTCTACTTTATCTAATAGGTACCCAACCTGGCAGCATGCATGTAGTAGGAATAGTTGGAAGATTCCAAGAAAATCCAAAGGAATCACACCTTCAGGGAGTCAAAAGAATTTTCAAATATCTTCAAGGAACTTAGAACTTTAGTTTATGGTATCCTAGAGATGCAGATCTTACTCTTCATGCATATACAGATGCATATTAGGCACGAAGTGTTGATGATAGAAAAAACACTAGTGGTGGTGCATTCGATATGGGTTCCAGGTTAGTGTCTTGGTTCAGCAAGAAACAAAGTTCAATTGCTTTATCTATAGCTGAAGCAGGATATGTGGCTGCTACATCTTGTTGCACACAACTACTTTGGATGATGCAAACCTTGCAAGACATTCAGATCACATGTACTCCACCCATATCCATTCTATGTGATAATACAAGTGCCATCAATATTTCAAGGAATCTAGTCATGCACTCCAAGACCAAGCACATACCCATCAAATACTATTTTCTACGTGAACAGGTGCTTGAACAAAAGGTCAAATTGGAGTATGTTCCCTCCAAAGAATAGGTTGCTAATATATTCACTAAACCACTGCCCAGAGAAACATTTGAATATCTCAGAGAAAAGGTGGGAGTAGTTGCTTCATCATCCTACTGTTAAATCCAATGTTTCAAAGAAAGGTTATTATACACGTGTTTCATGAAGTATAGTCGCATACACATGCAGATTTTTGTGGGTCAAGGAGCATATATGTTTTTTAGACAAGAAAATAGTGGGGCAGGCTCTGATATGGGTGCTCTATCTAATGTTGATGATTACAGTCTACTGATATGCTTTGTTCATTAATTTTTATCTAACTGACAAAGATGCCTTGATCATTGACTTATTAACAATGCATAGGTAGCACAAGTTTAGGTCAAGCATTAACCTTCACTTGCATTTTGCATTGTTGGCATTATGGTTGTTGGTTCTATCTATGGCTCCTGATATTTATACCTTCTGGTTCCTAAGTCATGTAAAATTCTAGGGTATGATATGTCTTCTCATACATTTGAATGAGTCCTCTTGGACAAATGATGTAATTTGTATCCCCATTTTGCATGGGATGGATGACGTAATTATATTTCTGTCATGTATAAACATTTGGTATATCCCCACTTGGTTGGGAGATGGATGTATGTATGAGTAATTGGTGATAGGAAGCTCATACTCACATAGTTGAGCTATAGAGTCATGTTATTCTTTTGGAGAATATTTTTGTAGACTCTCGTTTTTTTCAGGGGGAGCATGGATGCTTTTAGTGCATCTCAACATATACAAAGTGGAGCTCAATTAGACAATTCAACATGTACTCAAGGGGAGCATGAACAACATAGGGGAGAGAATATCTTGGTCTGCCCTTTGCCCTTGATGTCAAAGGGGGGAGTGTCTTGATGTCGTTGTTGCCATCAATTCCAAAGGGGGAGATTGTTGCAATTATGATACAAGTGTTGTCTTTGATGGAAACTCTCTCAGATGAAATTTCATAGTGCAGCAGGTCAACAGCAAAGGATTACAGATCAAACTACAAATAAAGAAGAAGGAGAGGTATATGTTGGTTCACTTTGTCCAATGTGCATATACACATAGTTTAATAGAACAAAAGTAGTGTATAACATATACACACACTTTCACAGGAGGAAAATCACGTACATGTTGGAAAACCAAGTTTTTGGTCCAAGATATTTGATCCAAGGTATTTTGGTCTAAGGTAATTGGTCCAAGGTATTGACCTTAGGTATTGGGTCCAAGGTATTGAGAAAGGACTAATAGTATATAAGGAGGAGAAGATGATTAGGCCAAGGTGTGCAAGCAATGAGATTCTAAGGAATACTTCTATATAAAGTATATATTATGCTGCAGGGTTATGTTTGGGACTGGATCTGAAATATTCATGTGCACCTTGAGTTCAACATTGGATCAGGAATCATGACACTTGAAATGACTTATTCTTGAATGATCTGATATTGGTTGAGATCAGATATGATGTTTTGCAACTGTTCTATTTGTTATCAATCATGATCTAGGTTGTCTGAAGTCTGGAATTGCAACAAAATTCTAAGTCAAAATTTACAGATCTATACGCAGGTTCGTCTCGCCCAAAGGGCATGTACACATAAGTTTGACTCTTTCAAGTAGTGTATACAAAAAGTAAAGGTTATTTTCAGATCCGATTGATCTATCTGATCAAATTCTATTGTTTTTCTATTGTCTATCAATGAAGTATTCTTAGATTTGAACATGGAACTATTGTATAAGGAAATTGAGTCTGATTGATTGATTGATTGAGATGGAAGGGTGACCGTTGTTGCTATCTGTTTTGAAATCTATAGTATGACAGTAGATCTTTAGAATGTCACTAATTGCTACAGTCTGTGGTTCAGAAGTTTATGATTCAGTACCTTTAGAGATATACGTAGGTTGGGTTAAAGGAAGTAGCGTATACATGCAGGTTTGGTTCAACCAAGTAGCATATACACTCTAATGCATGATTTTTATGGTTATAGTTGGTTCTAGATGATGATGCAGGGTTCTGGGTTCAACACAGTGTCCTGGTGTCAGTGATCTGATTGTTTAGATTAACTGAATATTGGTTGATGCAGTTTAAGTTTAAAAGCTTTGATGGGTCCAATATGAAAATTGGATGAAACAAGGCCTTCATGTGTATTGTTGTGTACTAGGAGCATCTAGTCTAAAAATTTATGAAATGTGGTCTCTGGTGGAAGAGTGAAGTTTTCTGTAGGCTGGCACCTACGTACTAGTAAACATATTAGCTAGTATCAGAGCTAGGTGGTTGTAGATCCCTTCTAGTATAGGCTAGAAAACGAGAGAAGGTTTTAACCTTCTGCAAGTAGAAGCCTACATACTAGTATGCGTCTACACCAGTACAAGATTGTAAACAAATTTTCTTATTATTAAAAGAAGACAGAGATGAGGTTTCCACCTTAAATCTTGGTGTTCATGTGTGTTTTTTATGTGTGATGCTTTATTCTACTTTTACTGCACTGTCTAATAAATCTCTGATATACCGGTTTAAGCTCAACACATGATGAACTATCTAAATCACAAGTTCTCTGCATAGACACTGGTTTCTTTAAGCAAAATCGTGTGTACACGCTAGTTCACTTCATTGTAGTAGCATATATAAATATGTTTGGGAAATAAAATTATTGATCTGATAATACTGATTCACCCCCCTCTCAGTATTACTTCCAACAAATACTAGATTAACCATCACTATCTTCATGAGTATAGTAACTCCTTCTATTCACAACTTGTTTCCTATTCCATTTTGCATATTCCTCTCCGTTTTCATATTTATCTTTATGAGAACATCTAGAAGCATAATGGCCGATTGTACCACAAGCAAAGAATTTGGAAGGTAGCTTACCTCTAAACATTCTAGAACCCCGTTGAAGCTTCTTGACAAAATTTACCTCATCTTCTTCTTCTGAAATGTGTCCTGATTCATTAGCTTCTTCCTTTTCTTTTCCTTTTGCTGAAGCTTTAAATGCGACTTATCCCATATATGATGGACCTCCCTTTTCTCATCTGAAGAGCAGTTAGGATTCCGTGAAGCTATATCATAGTGATATTATGCAGATATTGTTTTTCTTCTATGGCAAACACTTTTGATTCAAATTTAGCAAACAAGGATCTCAAAATTTTCTCAACTAAGGTAAATTCCTTTATTTCTTCAGCTAGATCCTTCATACAATTTACAACCTCATCTATACATAAGAAGTAACTAGCTATACTCTCATCACTATGAATCTTAATAGTTTCATAGTAAATTCTGAGAGTTTGAAGCTTAGCATGTTTTACTTGAGAGTCTCCTTCGTAGCTTTGAACAATTTTGTCCCATATCTCTTTGGCTTATTTTAGCTGCATGACTTTGAAAAACTTTAATTGTGAAAAACTTCCCAATAAAGTATTGACAACTTTGGCATTGGTTTCATATTGCTTTTTACCTACCGTGTCTCTAGGAATTGTTGTTGGAAATTTATATCCTCCTTTCACAATTTCCCAGACATTTGTTCCAAGAGATTGTAGATAGGTTGTCATTCTTATTTCCAATAAACAAAGTTTCTCCCATCGAATATTGGAGGTTTGATGGATCCCATGCTTTCATGATGGATCTTCCTTCAAGTGATCAAGCTTCTTTTGAAGGACCTTCTCTGATTCCAACTGTTGGAAATAATACTGAGAGGGGGGTGAATCAGTGTTATCAAATCAATAATTTTATTTCTCAAACATATTTATTATGCTAATTCAGTGATGTGAAGTATCTTGTACACGCAATTGTGATTAGAGAAACCAACGTATATTTAAAGAACTTGTGATTTAGACAATTTATCATGTGTTGATCTTAAAACTTTACATCAGTAACTTATTAGACAGTGCAGTAAAAGCATAATAAAGCATCACACATAAGCAAAACACATGAACACCAATTTTTAAGATGGAAACCCAATGTGGGTGAAAACCACCTGTTGTTTTCCTCTCTATCTTCTTTTAATAATAAGAAAATATGTTTACAGTCTTGTACTGGTGTAGACTCATACCAGTACGCAGGCACCCACCTGCAGAAGGCTACAACCTTCTCTCGTTTTCCAACTTCTACTGGAAGGGAGCTACAACCTCCTAGCTCTTGTACAAGCCAATTTGTTTACTAGTATGTAGGCACCGACCTACAGAAGGCTACGACATTCTTTCTTCCTATAGGGACCACATTTCTTGAATTTTCAGACTGGATACTCCTCGATCACAACACCATAATCTAAAGGCCATGTTTCATCAAATTTTCATAATGGGCCTATTAGTAACATTAAAGCTCAAAATCAATCACCACTGCAATACAACCATCAAATACATCTGCATCAATGAATCACTGAAACCCAATCATCAATCTATGATATAACTGAAACAGTCAATCACTGAAACCTCTGAACCTCTGAATCAAACAGTCATTGAACCTCTAACACAACTGAATCAACCATTCATTCAAACTTAATCAAATTCAACAAATCAACTGTAACAAATATATTACTATAACAGGTACAGAGATCTGAACCCAGAACACTGCATCATCATTTAGAACCAACTATAACCTTAGAAACCATGCATCAGACTATATACGCTACTTGGTTGAACCCAAACTATGTGTATACGCTACTTTCGTTAATCAAACTTGCATATACCTCCAAGGCCACTGCAAACATAAACTTTCGAATCATGTTTGTACCAACCAGCAATATATTGAGCATCTACTGTCAATTTGCAGTGCTTTACACAGGTAGCAACAGAGATCACTTATTTTCACTTATACAATAAATCTATCAAATATCAAACTCCTTATTTATTTAGTTTTACATTAAGACCTAAGAAGACTTCATTGATAGACAACAATAAAACAACAACGCTGATCTCATAGATCAATCATCCTTGAACATCAAGATTTTCTTTTTCATACACTGCTTGGAAGAGCATAACGAGCATGTATACGCACCTTCACCAAAGCGAATGAGTGTACAGATATGAAAATACTTACTTATAACTTCGTTGCAATTCCCGACTTCAGACATACCCATATCATCACATAAAAAGGATAAAACATGTGTTAGCAATCAGATCTAGCCCATCCATTATCACATCACATAATGATAAGTCATTATGATCCTGATCCATCATTAGATCTCATCCACCATCAAATTCTCAGGTGCATATTTAGTCTAGATCAAGCAAAGCATTAGAAACTCTTATGAAACCAACTCACAAAAAGATAGAAAAGAGATATCCGCGCCTTAGAATTCAGCCTCTTCGAGGGGGCAACCTCCTTTACATTACATAAATGAGCAATTCTTGGATGATTCAAATGAAAAACCTCCTTTCTATATATAGGATTCTAAGGAGCACAATATAACCCAGTTGACCTAACAATAATAATATAAAGCCACAAAAATAACAATAGAGGGATTCTATGGGGCACAGTAATAACAACATGGGGGCAATAGGGGCACAACAATATTAATAAGGGATACAACTACAATATTAATGGGGTAATCACTAGTATTATAGGGACCAAACATGCCCCTCTCCTTTAAAAAGGTGTTGTCCTCAACGCTCCAGTAGTTCTGGATGCTTCTGTATAAAATTCTCATCCTCCCATGTGGAATCTTCAGAGGATAAGTTCTTCCACTTGATAAGATACTCCGAAATTGATTAATTTCGTAACTGTCGAGTTCTTGTTTCTGTGATTGCTTTTGGTTCCAATATAATTTTTCCTTCCTCGTCAAGTTCTGGCAATATTGTTTGAACTGGGAGCTTGTCGCCTATAACCTTCTTTAAACATGAAACATGGAAAACTGGGTGCAATCGAGAAGCTGCACGAAGCTCCAACTTGTATGCCATAGTACCAATCTTTTGCAACACCTTGTACGGACCATAATACTTTGGTGATAATTTATTATCCTTCTTAGCTTGCTTGAGGTACATTTGCTTATATGGTTGTAGCTATAAGAATACCCAATCACCTACATGAAAACTTCTTTAGCTGCGATGTTGATCTGCCTGTTGTTTCATTCTATTCTGTGCCAACATGAGGTTATCGCTTAAGAGTTGGAGGACATGTTGTTGATGTTCGATGTGATGTTCCACTGCTTGAACCTTAGAATTTTCTCTTAAATATGATGTGATGGATGGTCGCTGATATCCATAAATTTCCATACATGGGGTCATTTTTGTTGCTGTATGGAAGGAAGTGTTATACCACCATTCAGCCAAAGGCAACCATTTGACCCATTGTGTCTGTTTATCAGATACAAAGCAACGAAGATATCCTTCCAAACATTTGTTTACTATCTCAGTTTTCCCATCAGATTGAGGATGATAAGATGAGCTATGAGCTAACTGAGTACCAAGACAAGAAAACAATTCTGTCCAGAAATTTCCAGTGAAAATGGGATCTCTGTCACTTACAATAATTTTTGGGTTTCCATGTATCTTTTGAATTGTTTCTATAAATGTAGTAGAAACTGTACTGGCTTTAAATGGATGTGATAATGCACAAAAGTGTGCATACTTGGTAAGTCTGTCAACTACCACCATGATGACACTCTTTCTCTCAGACTTGGGTAAACCTGTGATAAAATCCATTGAAACCTCCTCCCAATGTTGGCTTGGAACGGATAAAGGTTGTAATGGACCCGATGTCTTAATTGTTTCAACTTTATTTTGTTGGAAAACCAAACATTCCGCCACAAAATTTTGAATATCTAATTTAAGGCCCTCCCAAAATAATTCCTTCTTAACCCTATGGTAAGTTTTTTAAAAATCCTAAGTGCCCTCCTAAGGGAGAAGTGTGCAATTCCATAAGAATATTTTGTTCTAGTTGGGAATTCTTTTAGAGGTATAAGCGATCTTTGTACCATAATGAACCATTTTGCCAGCTAAATGTATCAGACGTACTGGAGTCTTGTTGTAACTTTCAAATAAGTGCCCACACTTCTTCGTCATTCTTCCATTCCTCCCTTGCTTCATTTATCCAATCTGGTTGGATAATAGAGATGGCGCACAACAATGCTTCCACATCCTCATCCTTTCTTGAGAGTGCATCTGCAACCACATTTTGCTTCCCTTTTTTGTAGATGATTTCAAAGTCATAACCCAACATCTTTGTGACCCACTTTTGTTTCTCTTTAGAGGATAATCTTTGTTCTAAAAAGTATTTAAGGCTATCATGATCCGTTTTTACCTTGAAGTGTCTTCCCATTAGGTAGGGTTGCCATTTCTTAAGTGCATGGAGTATTGCAAACATTTCCTTCTCATAAACAGCTTTGTGTAAAAACTTTCCCTTGATTGGACGACTTTCAAAAGCAATGGGTCTTTCATCTTGCATTAAAACAACACCAATTCCATTTCCTGAAGCATCACATTCCACAATGAAGGTTTTTGTGAAGTTTGGTGTAGCTAAGACCAGTGCTTGGCACATTGCCTCTTTAAGATGCTTGAAGGCCTTTGTTGCTTCTGGAGTCCATGAAAATGCATCTTTCTTCAATAATGTTGTTAGAGGTGCTGCTATTCTCCCATAATTCTTAACGAACTTGTGATAATACCCTGTCAACCCAAGAAATCTTTGCAGATGCTTTATGGATGTGGATATTTTCCATTCCTTAATGGCTTTAATTTTGCTAAGGTCTACCTTAACTCCTTCATGAGATACAATATGACCCAGATATTCCACCTCTTGTACTCCAAAGAAACATTTGGATCTTTTTGCATATAATTGTTTCTCCTCCAATAATTGTAGCACCTTGTCAACATGTTCAACATGATCCTTTCAAGACTTGCTATAGATTAGTATATCATCAAAAAATACTAACAAAAATATTCTAACGAATGGTTTGAAAATGGAATTCATCAAACCTTGAAATGTTGAAGGTGCATTGGTAAGGCCAAAAGGCATGACCAAAAATTCATAATGACCCTCATGTGTTCCAAATGTTGTTTTCGGAATGTCTTCAGTCTTCATTCTGATTTGATCATATCCTGAATGAAGATCCAACTTGGTGAAGAAAATTGATCCATGCAATTCATCCAGTAATTCATTAATGACTGGAATGGGAAACTTATCTTTAATAGTGAGCTTGTTGAGCTCCCTATAATTCGAACACATGCGCCATGATCCATCCTTCTTGTGCACCAATACTACTAGAGCAGAGAAAGAACTTTGACTCGGTTGAATTATACTAGCCTCTAGCATTTCTGCAACCATACATTCAATTTCACTCTTTTGGGCATAGGGATACCTGTACGGCCTGATGTTATGAGGAACACTTCCTGGAATTAGATGAATAGCATGATCATGATCATGAATAGGTGGGAGACCTTTGGGAGTCTCAAATACCTTGGAATGATTGTCCAAGACTTTTTGGAGATCTAGAGAAATAGATGATTCCAATGTGGAAACATCTAGCAAACACAATTGTGCAATTACACCTCTTTATTCCTTTTTTAGAAGCTTTGTCATACCGTTAGAGCTGATTATCTTTTTTCGGTTTCCCTGCAATACCCCTTAATTCAACTTCCTTTCCTTCCACAAAACTTTCATGAAAGGTTCTTGAAAATTAAAAGCTATTGTACCCAAGGATTGCAGCCATTGGACTCCTAGTGCAACATCAGCACCCCCCATTGGAATGGAAAGCATTGTGCTAGTCAATACATAATCTCCCATGGATAGCTTGATATTATGGCACTTTCCAGAGCAATTTGTTGTTCCTCCATTTGCAACGATCACTTGACAGTCTGGTGCTTGATATAAGAAGAAATTCAATTCTTTTGCTACCTTACAATGAATAAAATTGTGGGTACTTCCTGAATCAATCAACACTATTACCTTTTTATTCTTGATTTGTCATTCTATCTTGATGGTTTGAGGAGTGGTAATTCCTACCAATGCATTACAAGATATGGTCGGATTCATTTCTTCTTTATCTAGGCTTTGTTCCTGGAGTATATTCTCTTCTTTTGACCTTTCTTGCTCCTTTTCTTCTTCCTCTTCACAATCTATGTAGAATAATTTCTTCTCAGCACACTTATGACCTTTAGTGTACTTGCTATCACAACTGTAACAAAGCCCTTTTTCTCTTTCTTCTTCCAATTGTTGTGGTGTCAACCTTATAGGTTGTGGAAGACTAGGGGCAACAACACTTCCATCTTTATAGTTGCGAGTGGTATGCTTCTTGGTTGCCATAATTTTTCTTTCTATTTTTCTTGCTAACCTGAATGCCTTCTCTAATGAATCAAGTTCCCAAAGGCGAACATCATGTTGGATATTATCCTTTAAAGTCCCTATGAACACATCAATCCTATGCTCCTCTAGAATATTTTTTACCCTTATGTTCAATTTTTGGAACTCCTCAATGTGCTCCATTATTGAACCCTTTTGTTTGAGACTTATCAATTGGCTTAAAAAAGTGTTGCTTTTTGTATCCTCATAATGTGCTGTCAATTCTTCCATAAAAATTGCCCAAGTGATAATTTGTTTACGAAAGAAAAGCCATTGATACCATACAAACTGATTTGATTCCAAATATAAAATTTCAATACGTACCTTTTGTGTGTTTTGCACATTATTGAGATCGAAAAATTGCTCCATCTGTAATATCCATGTTGTGAGATCCTTGCCATCAAACTTCCTCATATCGATTTTTGGAATATGGTGGGTCTTCGATCCAACAGTAGATTCTATGGAATTATGATTAACATTGCTTTTGTTCTCATCATGAGTTTCCTTTAGTACCCTTTCACCATTAGTAAACATTTCTTGTAGCAACTTATTCATATTTATCTTCAATTCTTCCATCTTATCATCCATGCCATCAATTTTAGTGTCCATGCCATTCATCTTAGATTCCATACCATCCATCTTAGCTTTTATGCCTTTCTTTAAACAATCCATCTTAGCTTCTACACCTTTCTTTAAACCATCCATCTTTGCTTCTACATCTTTACTTAAACCATCCATCTTAGATTTTGTTGCTTTTTCTGCAAGTGACACTTGTTGCACTTGGTCTTGTAATTTTGATATATCATGTTGCATTTCTTCCTCTCCTTCATAAGTCATGCTAGAGCTTTCAAGTTCCTTACTAGGTGTTTGCATTTTCTTTCCTCGGGGTATCAATTACAAATTCGAACTAATTTTTCAAACCAAGCTTATGCAAAAATTTAAAAAAAAACTACACACCTTTTTCCAATTTGTAGAAGCTTGATATTGAATCTGATATCTCTGCAATTTCAGATCATCCAGTTTTGAAATTACGACCTATAGTAGCCCTCTGTGTCCTCTTTCCAATGCCACCAGTCTGATCGAAGTTGGATTCTCCAAGGAAGAGTTATGCACAATCTCCCAAGATGACCTGATCATATACTAGTTCAGTAGAGCGAACATGTACGACGTGTTACGAGTCACTGTTTCAACCTTTGGATCTGAAAAGGATATACAAGAAACTACAGTTTTCCTCTTTCTGTACCTTCTTACGAAATTTCAGTACGATGCTCAGAGAGAAAGTTATGATGATTTTCCCCAGGTCAACTGTTTGGAATGTAATTCAGGAGTCTGCAAAAATACCAACTTCCTTAGATCATATCTCTATAAATATAGGGCTAAATTCTCTGAAATTCGAACTCATGATTCATCACGATTTCTTCTCAAATGGTTTTTTTTTTAGCTTCTGAAACATCGCAGAAAAAACGTTATAGAAAAAATTCCACAATGACCTGTTTGGAGCAGTGAAACCCTAGAATCCAAAGCTTTGATACCAAATGTTATGAAACCAACTCACAAAAAGATAGAAAAGAGAGATCCATGCCTTAGAATTCAACCTCTTTGAGGGGGCAACCTCCTTTACATTACATAAATGAGAAATTCTTGGATGATTCAAATGACAAAACCTCCTTTTTATATATAGGAGTCTAAGGAGTCACAATATAACCCAGCCGACCTAACAATAATAATATAAAGCCAAAAAAATAACAATAGAGGGACTCTATGGGGCACAGTAATAACATTATGGGGGCAATAGGGGCACAACAATACCAATAAGGGATACAACTACAATAGTAATGGGTTAATCACTAGTATTATAGGGACACAACAGAAAACCATACCATGCATATTTTCTTTTGATCTAACACTTCATAAGATATTCATTACTTGTGCACTTAGCCCTTTGATCTTATCCTCCTTATATACTTAGATCCTTTGTCAATACCTTGGACCAAATACCTTGGACCAAATACATGGGACCAAAACCTTGGTTTTCGAACATGTATGCTCTTTTCCTCCTATGGGAGTGCGTGTATATGTATACACTCTTTTTGTTCTATGGACTAGCATGTATACATTGTTTTGACTATGTGGACCTACATATGCTTCTTAAACTCCTTTAAATCAACCTTTTCCTTTGCCTTCTTTATTCATATCAATAGACCTTAGTTCCATCTTCTTGTTCTTCTATACCAGTGCCCTGTTACCTCTGAATAGACATGTTACACTGTAATTTTCCATATTACTTATGAAATGATTCCTTTGAACTACCCTGCATTTTGTCACATTTGTAATCACAACTTCCATGCAATTCGTCACATTCGATATCTCTCCTGTAGATTTGTCTAGTTATGTAGATTCATCTAGTTACCATATACAAGTGAGTTGTTCTACTACAAGTGGGTTTCCATCAAGTACAACACATGCATCATAATGTCAACACAAAACATACTACCCATGGAGCTTTATAACTTAGCTCGAACTGATATTTACAGTGAAGAACCTCCTCAAAAGAAAAATCATGACAAGCATGACAACATGACAACCATACTTCTTATTAGAGATTTATAACACATATCATTGCAATATTTAAAATAAAAACCATACATAAATATGTAAAAATACCAATAAATTATTTTCCTTCATTGATAAATAACAAATAATACACAACCCACATCTAATCAACCATCTCCCATGTAGCTTCGTTGGGCCGAAATTTCTCCCACTGCACTTTAACTTGCTCGATTTATCGAGTCCGGTGCATGAATTGTTTTAACTAAAATATGGACTAAGGTTCTGGATGGAATTATCCTTCTAGCTCCACCTATAATACAAACCAATCAATCACATGATCAACATCCTGTATATATATTTTAAGCAAAATGAAAGAGGGAAAAAATCATGGACTTTCACTGTTGGAGGTAGTGCAATTTTATAGGCCACTAGTCCAATCCTCTCAAAGATCTCTAAAGGCCCACAATACAGAGGTGAAAACTTCACATGATCTAATCCCCAATGGGATCTTCTTGGGCTTGATGTGCAAGTACACATATCCCCAACATGAAACTTCGTAAATTCCTTATGCTGATTTGCATAACTCTTCTGTCTATCATGTGTTGCCTTTAGATTCTTCTTAATAACCTACATTTTTTATTCCATCTCTGCCAACATGTTTGTTCCAATCATTACCTTGTTCATTGGATCACTCCAACTGATGGGAGTGTTACAACTCTTCCCATAGTGTTCCTCAAACGGTCTCATCCTCATTGACTCTTGATAATCATTATTGTAAGAAAACTCTAATAGTGGAAGATACCCCTCCTACCTCTATTGTCAATGCATAACATACATCCTCAACATATCCTCCAATATCGAGTTGAACCTCTCTGTCTATCCACCTATCTACCGATGATAACATGTAATAAAGGCCAGCGATATACTAAAATTTGCAAAGAATGCCTTCCAAAACCTAGAAGTGAACTTAACATCTCTATCTGATATGATCTTCATCAAAATACCATGCAATCTCACTATCTCCATAATGAAGAACTATGCTAGTTTACTAGATGAATAAGAAGTCTTCACTGGAATGAAGTGAGCTACCTTACTCAACCTATCAATGGCAACCATGGTAGAATCTTGTTGCTTTGATTTCCCCAAAAAACCTGTAATGAAATCCATGGAAATGACCTCCCATTTCCACTCCAGAATCAGAATACGTAGTAACTAACCAACTGGGTGCTCACACTCTTCTTTTACCTATTAATAATCCAATCACCTTGTGACAAATTATGATACCTTTTTCTTCAGGTTTAGCTAATAGTATAACTTATTCACATTTGTTAGAGTATTTTGATATCCCATATGAACTATATATCACTTGACATGAAACTCCCTCATGATAATATTCTTGAGTTCACTGTCATATGACACATAAATCTTGTCCCTAAATCTCACCAAGAAATCTTCCGTGAGATGGTCATCCACATCGTTATCACTTATACCATGTTATTATAACTTGTGCTTCAGCTGCTATTACTTGTGATCCTATCATCCTTCTTATAAGATTAGATCCTGTAAATATGTCCCATATGAGCTCACAGTTGAAACATGGTTGAACTGCACTCTCCTACTAAGAGCACCTACAACCTTGTTCTCCATTCCCTTAATTCACTTGATATCAAATTCAAATTCACTAGGTGTGGCCAACAATATATCTTGCCTTGCATTCAAATTCATTTGGTCAAATAGATACCTCATCACACTATTATCTCTCATCAACACAAACCTTCTACCAAGAAGATAGTGTGTCCACATATTCAGTGAATGAATAATAGTTTCCAACTCCAAATCATGTATCACATAGTTCTTCTTTCTCTCATTTAGTTTCCTTGACTCATATCATATACTTGTCCCTCATGCATCAAGACTCCACCAAGTCCTCTCTTGCAAGCATCTGTGCACACCATGAACTCTTTGTCTTGATCTGCAATCTTTAATACTGGAGCATTTGTAAGAAAGTGTTTCAACTTCTCAAAACTAGATGCACACTCAGTGCATTAAAACTTATTTCCTTTTCACTTCAAATATGTAATAGGATAGGAAATCCATGAGAAGTTCCAAATAAACCTCCTATAATAACCTGATAACCCGATGAATGATCTAACCTCATCCACATTTCTAGGAGTTTCTCATTCCATGATAGCTCTTATATTTTTTTGATCCATTTCTATGCCTTCCTTGGAAACGACATGCCCCAAGTAATGTACCTTTGTCTAAAATAAACTACATTTACTAAGATTTGCATACAACTGATGCTCTCTTACCAATCTCAATATTGCTGCTAAATGTTTGGCATGATCTTCCTCATTCTTGGAATAGATCAATATATCATCAATGAATACAATCACAAATGTTTCTAGATAAGTATGCAATACACTATTCATCAAGCACATAAAAGTAGTTGGAGCATTAATCAAATGAAAAGGAACTACAACAAACTCATGATTCCCATACGTGGTCCACAAAGAAATCTTGCAAATGTCCTCTTCTTTGATGTGTACCTAATGGTATCATGATCTGAAATCAATATTTTGAGAACACCACTACTCCCTTCAAATAATCAAATAAGTCATCAATTCTTGGTAGCAAATACCTGTTCTTGGTCATTACCTTGTTCAAATCCTAATCTTCAATGCACAACTTGAGAGTACCATCTTTCATCTTCACGAAAAAAATTAGTGTACCCCAAGGAAATATGCTTGGTCTAACGTATCCCTTATCAAGCATTTCCTTCAACTGCAATTTCAATTCTACTACCTTTGGAGTGCTCATCCTATAAGGTGCCTTTGATACTGGTGCCACCCCTTGTACCAACTCAATAGAAAAGTACGCTTCTCTATGGGGAGGAAAATTTGAAATATTTGTCGGGAATACATCCTCAAACTACTGGATGGTACCTCTTGAATATTTCTGCATTCTCAACATCCTTAACCTTGTCACTAGAAATATGCACTACAAACAATACGCAACATTTCTTGCAAATTCACTTGGCCTGCATAGTGGTGACCATCCTCATCGATGTAAGCTTCCTTCCATGAAAGATTCTCTTTCCCTCAATATCATATAGGAACTCAATATCCTTGTCATAACAACCTACTTTGGTTTTGTGCAGGTACAACCAACCCATGCCCAAAAGCATATTATATGACCCTAATGGAAGCACATTTAGATGTGCATATGTGGGCATACCATTCAGGTCAAATGCATAATGTCTTACCCAGTGACGAAATATATTCTTAGTACCTATATCAAATTTCACTAACCAAGACTCTACATGCATTCTTTTCTCAAACCACAGTTATGCACCATGTGAGAATTAACATAACTATAATTAGATCTAGGGTAAATTAAAATAGAAACAAATTGAACACAAAGCTTACCTTCCATCTCAATAATGGATTCTGGGAGATCTGCCTGCTTTTTGTCCAAGACTGCATAAATACGAGGAATACTATGGCCCACATCCCCAAGTGTCTGCACCTCATAAGCACTATAGATATGAGGTTTTCCACCATAGTAAACTGGAAAATCCTTATTATGATGATCTTTTCCACATATCCAACACTGCAAAGCTCCCCTACCATCTCCTCTATTATGCTTCTCTTCAGGCTACGACCCATGTCCCTTCTCAACTCCATTAGAATTTTTTTAACTTTAATTACCTGCATCCTGGGGTCTTCCCTGCTTTAATTACCACTTAACTTTAACTTAATAATTTCCCTAAAAGTCACGCTTAGACTCATATTCATGCTTTAATTGCTCATAACAATGCTTTATTTTCTCGATGGCTTCCTCCAATGATTGACATTTATCAAAACCAATCCAATCTCTATATGTTCTTAGAAACCCACTAATGAAACTTTGAATCTTTTATTTCTAATCCTTGAGGTAAGGCACATACCTCAACAGTTCTAGGAACCTTCCATTGTGCTCATCATTGGTGATAGAACCCATTTAACTCATAAAATTCCTTAGCTCTATCTTCATAATGCATTTTATATAGATACTTCTTGTTAAAGAGTCTCTCAAACTTATCGCAAATCAACTCTTCTTCTCGAATTCCCTTGAATTTCTTCACATTCCCACCAAATATGTTCTTTCCCTTTAAGCCGGAAGGTAGTTATTTTGGATTACACGTTCTTTGAATAATTATGAAATCTGAGTAACTTCTTCATCCTTATAAACCATGCCTCTGCATCTTCTAACTTCACCTCTTTATCGAATGTAAGAGGTTTGCATTTCTTGAACTCCTTTGGAATGTACTCACTCCTCCTATAAGGATGATGGTGGTGATGATGGTGATGATGCCTCTTGGATGGAGAAGTACAATGATACCCATACATACCAGTCCTTTTATTAGGTGTGTCTAATGGTCTTCTAGCTCTGATTGTGTCCCTTCTATCCAACTTGTATCCTGACTAAGACCTGCTACCATGGGCCCCATTAGTCTTCTCCTCCTATTCTTGAGTAATCCTTTATAAAATCACTGGGTTAAAAAACCCATGTGATAAAGTTAACAAAGGAAAAATAATTCCAAGTTCGTGGGACATGTATTCTAAGTTGAATGTTGGGAAAAACATCCTAGTGGGTGTTCATTTGGTTTATTATGGCTAACAGAACATGGAAAAGGAATGGAAAAGTCTTTGAAAAGGAAAGAGACACTAACTAATATTTTATATATGAAAATAATAGAAAATAGGAGAAAAGGAAGGTGGAAATTCAAAGGTTTCATTTGAGGAGGAAAGTGAGTAAATTAGAGGCCTCATTGATAAAAATGCTTATGAGGATCAGGTCACAACTTTTGGCAAGTGTTAACTTTTTTTAGTTTAGTTTTGGATCTCCTCTATTCTCTCTCTCATACTCTTACACACTTATAGTTTTCTTAGAGGACTCTAACATTAGATCAAGTACAGAAACGAAAAGAGAAAGAAGGCAAACGGAATAAAAGATCAAACAAGGAAGAGTCAGATCAAGAGGCTATAGGAGGTTTAATTATAGGTATCAAGTTTCATTTATGGTTTCCTTGATAGTTTTAGCATGCATGGTACATGCATGAGTGATTTTTTTTCTCTTGTTATCATTGGCATGGGTTTTTCTAGGTGTGGCAGTGGTTTTCATCATTGTCTTTCCATTTCCAAATAGCCATGGTGTGATGTAGTTTCTCTTATTTGGTTGATTTGGATCTCCATATGGTTTCAAAACTAAGTTGGGTGGTCTGAGGAAAAAATCCCAAGGCCTAGGTGTTACGAGAATAAGTAACCTAGGGCTTTGGGTTAGAACCCCAACAGAGCAAGAGTGAACTATAGAAATAAACACTCATACAACTTGGAAACATGCTTATATAAACAAACTATGTGAGGGCGAACATACATAGATGTCTTTCATTTGGGTAGTTCCAGTAGAGTTCAAACCCTCTACATCTCCTGATGATCTTCGAACCTGAAAATAAACCAATTCGAGCATACATAGCAGCATATAGATAAAGCATTTTATTGAAACTAACTTGACATCATATCAGTAAATGATTAGTTATACATCAAAATAACATTCACATATGAATTACAATACTATTTGATGAATAAACACAATTAATCTCAAAAATGATATTGTGCTTATTTTTATTGTAGAAAGCTATAACTAACACGGAGAGAATTCACCCGAGTCTTCCTCTTCTGGCTCCAAGCGGAACCATTCTCCAAACTTGTCTAGTACCAATCTTTAACAAAATACTTCCATAACCAATACTATGATATCTCAAGAAAGTGGGAGAATATCAACAATCAAGGAAACAAGGGTTTCATGAAACTTGGGGAAGTGCTTGAAGCACAGGGATACTTCAGACTCAGTCAGGGGATAATCTCAATCTAATAACTCTGTCTCTTCTCCTCCTTAAGGCCTTCCCATTCACGTCTATTTATACTTCTCGCAATTAGTTTTTTAGTTGGGAAAAAGTTGGGCCATAGGCACTAGGAGGTAATCAAAAGGTAAAACCCATGAACGCTACCCAAAATTATGGAAAATTATTTTTTTAAGTGTCTTAGCACATATACGTGGGTTGGGTATTGACTAACCTGCATGTTCACGCTTTTGTCTCAGGGAAAAGTAGCGTACAGGGAGTAAAATTTTGTTTTTAAAATATTTGGACCAAGTTTGGAAGGAGGGGTTGCCCTAGGCCATAAATGAAGCATCACAAACACCAATGGTCATAAATGGTGCTATAATAGATGCCCCATAATATATGAGGTTAGAAGGGGTACATGATGGCTGAAATGTGTTAAGTATATGGAAAGAAACCTGCCGACACTAAGAAGGACTTCACCAAAATTCAGCCTGCCAAGCCATCAAAAGAGATCAGAAAGAAAGTACTATCTGAGGCAGGCATACCCATGATCAGAGGAAGTAAAGCATGTCTGCACATCAAGTATAAGCGGATCCAATATGTATACAAGTATAAAAAATTGAAAGTACATAATGGATCATCTTATCGTGATTGAAAAAGGTACATGTCTGAATATAATATATAAGAAGATGATCAATGAAGTTGAAAGATGAATCTGATCACTGATATGAAAAACTGATCCCAATAGTACCAAATGAACATGATGGAATAAAATGATACTACATCGCAACTCGGAATCCAACATATAAGATGTCTCTGTGAAGGACTACAACATATAAGGTGGATGGTGTCAACTAGTAGTAACAGGAGAAATTGACAAGTGAACAAAAACATGTTGATGCAAATTGAGGTATTCACTGGCCGTTGTGGTACATTTCTACACAATGGGAATAAATGATATGAGGTCAACCATGTGAGAAATCATTTGATTACCGTTCATTGAAGTATATGGTTAACAAATGCGAGACTACTCACCGATAATGATACTGAGAGTTAAGGTACCCAATACAATCTAACAAGTGTGAATGAATGAGCTAGAGCTGAACGCCTGTAAGAATCTATCAATTAGGGGACTATGATGGTTTCCCAATGTTGATAGTGAAGGAATCTGCCACTGATGACTGCAAACCCCAATGTACTACCAAATGGACTCTAGATCTTTGTTCCAGAGCAATGAGTTGTAGTCGATAGGAAAAGATTTGCTAGAAGGAAGGCATTAAGGCATCCTTCATCAATCTAGTGTGAGTGTAATCCTTAGGCCAATAATGTGGAAGGAATCAGACGAAAAAGATGTATTAACCCAACCAAATCACATTTCCGACGTACACAAGATGTAGCAAGCACATGATAGAAACCCTCTGAACTAACCAATAATGAAATTTGACACAGAGGTGAGGAATCCACCAGTAGGGTTAAATGAAAACCAAGGCACTACACGAATCCAAATGTGTGATAATTAAAGATGATGTCGAACACAAGGGAAACCACTCAGTCAAAGACCCATGATACTGATCGATTCTGAGCACAAGGTAACCTATCAATAATGAAAATAGTGCCAAGGTGCGTCTCTAGGCTTGCCCTTAGAGCAATATGTCATCGTAGATAAGGACAAGACCGGCCAACAAGAAGTCAATGAGTACCTTCTCAAACTAGCATGAGCAAAGGACCAATATAACTGATGTGATGACAAACATGATCATAGAAAATTTTAGGGGCGAATGTTTGCCCTTTGGCGAAATTAAGGGGTTTTAAATTTTTAGTGGGCGAATATTTTGTATCATAGTAAATTTTTACAAATCACCTCAAATAGCCCACCTTATTTTAAGGGAGAGGGTAAAAAAGGTAAATTTAGCCCTTGAAATTAGGAGTTACAACCTTCCATTCACCCATTTTCAAGAATAGATTTTATTTAAGTGAATCCATTCGCCCATTTTCAAGAATAGGTTTTATTTAAGTGAATCCTATGGGCCAAATACCATATTTATAAAAGAGATATGGTAAATTAATAAAAATATAAATAAATGAGAGGTATGGTAAATAAATAAAACATTTTTTATATTTACTCCATAAGTTACCTTATATACATGCAAGGGTGTAAACAAATAAAAATATAAGTAAAGTGGAGGTATGGTAAATAAATAAAACGTCTTTTTATACTTACTCAAAAGCTATGGTAAATAAATAAAAATATAAATAAACTAGACGTATGGTAAATAAATAAAACCTCTTTTTATATTTAGTCCATAACCCTCATTCTATTTACGACGGCTCAAGAAAGAGGTTTTATTTAAGTGAATCCTATGGGCCAAATACCATATTTGTAAAAGAGGTATGGTAAATTAACAAAAATATAAATAAACCAGAGGTATGGTAAACAAACAAAACATTTTTTTATATTTACTCCATAAGTCACCTTATGTTTAGGAACACTAAAAAAATGCGTTATATTTAGGTGAAACCTATGGGCAAAATACTATGGGACAAATACCATGGACTAGATTGTTATTAATGCCATGCAAAAAAACATTATTAACCCTAATATTAGTATTAATAAAAATAAAAATGGCACATGGTATTGACCCATGGTATTCACCAAAATGGCACATGGTATTGACCCATGGTATTCACCTGGAATGTACCCTATTTAAATGGGGGAATTAAACCAGCAGAGATCCATATTTACTCTGGATCTACTAACCCCCAAGAGGTATCAAATATCGTGATATGCAAACTAGCATAGAGTGAAAAAATATTTGATCCCTCTCGGGGGTGGATCAAGAGTAAAAATGGATGTTGTAATTTAATGTATGTTAAACATTTTAGCCTAGTTAAAATAAAAAATAAAATAAAAATCAACTATTAATTTTATTAATTTTTATAAATTACTAATAGTAATTTTTAAGCTCCATGTTTATGATAACCCATGGTATTGACCCATGGTAATACCAAGATCTTACAAGATTTTATAATTGAGTAAAATATTCACCATGCCTGGTGAGAGATTCGCCAAAAAATTATATATACATATTATATTATTGATAAAATCGCCTTCCATTTTTCCTATATACCATGGAGATTCGCCCATTTATTATACATATAAATTTAGGGGGGGTTCTTAAAATTTTCCTTGAACATGATACTGATAACCAGGGATGGCCGATTGAAAAATAGGTCAAGAGACACTACAGAGAGGCTAACTCAGGCTTACTTCCCTTGAAAAGAACACGACTCAATGATGACTATATGGCAACATATGATTGCTCTGTATACGTTCGTCATGCAAGAGGAATGAATGAAATCTCCATATGATTGGAAGAGATAACCAACCATAGGAGAACTGACTCAATAAAAAGGTTAAGGTGTACCTAAGCCAAACTAAATCATGCCCAAAATGGAGGAGAGACTTTCTTTTGAGTGCTTTTTTCGAGGGTGACACGAATAACTCTAGCTACCAATAATATATGGAAATGTTGTCCCGTTCCCATTTTTTTGGAATATATAATTTTTTTTTGTATTTTTCTTTAAGCTGGAAAAAGAACAAAATAATGTTATAGTACAGTAGAAAGAACGAGTGTCAGAGAAATAGATGATCTAGTTCCTGGGATGGGAACAATCCTATGCTCGATGCAAGGAGGTGAAACTGGTCAAGGACACTCGAAGGGATGTTCCTTCCATAGGTCAAAAGATGTGTTGAGTTGCATAAGCTAAGTGATTGAATGTTTGATTTTATGGAAGACAGGGTCAAATGAGTGGCTTTAACATGAGTCCAAGTGAAGCTGGCTCAAGGCCAAAAGGTGCAAATAGTCAAAATGCAATGCAACGGTACAACTCAACACAAAGAAGCCTCTAGGGTATAAGGCCAGAAATAAGTGTAGAAGCAAGGAGAATGTGTCTTCAACACACAAGTCATGGCAGGACTAAAGAGGACTCCCGAGCCTAATCAATATAACAACATGGGCAACCAATGTCAATGTGGTTCTAACTACGATGCCCATGTAAAGGATGGCTCTATCATCACATCATGATTTAAAAATCAGTGAGTGAACATGGTTTGCTAACCAAGACACGATGGGGTCGACCCTATGGCTAATGTATTGCTGAATGAAGACTAGTATGCAAGATGCAATGGAAAAAATGGTTTCCTTAACCTATATGCCAGTGAGTGAACGATACCTGCCATGACGGGTTAGCAGTCATGGGATTGCAATAAGATCTCAAAGAAGTGTCCAAAATATCTTGAAACAATAACCCATTCTCGACAATCCAAGCCCAGAAGTAAAAAAATTCACGAGATGAAAAAGCAAGTTTTGCAATTTTTTTTTGAAATTTCAAAGCTATATATTGACTTTTAGACTAACAAATTTTTCATTTCTATTTGGAAAAAAGTTGTGGATCAAAAAGGGAACAAACTTGCCTCTAAAGAATTCGTCTGTTCAAATCGGGCCAAAGTTACCAGGTAACCCTCAAATCATACTTTCAATGTTTTGTGATAGTTTTTAGAAGTTTTTATTAAGATTTTACCGTGGGAATTCATGTCAAAAAATCCAAGTCTGTGTACACGTAGGTCAGTTGTGACCAACCCACGTATATGACGGCCCTACACGTGACTGTGTTAAAGGGAACTCATGTGTATGTGAGTTAAATTTCGAACATAAAATCTAATGGTTGAAACTCATTTTTTTTCAAGATTACCATCACATGGATAGAGAGAGAGAGAGAGCATACCACAATTAACAGTGAAGAAATGAATGACCAAAATGCACTAGATGCATTGAGAGGGTGTGGCTTATTGAAATTCTTCAAAATGTCGAACATGAAAGCCAACACATGCTTGCTCGAATTACTGATCCACTATTGGAGTGTAGAGGATGATGCCTTCATGATAGATCATATGCCTCTAAGGATTGAGGTGGAAGACATCTATTTTATTACAGGTCTTTCCCGAAGAGGGATGGTTGTGCATTTGACTGACAAGACAAGGAGTAGTCTTTCAGTAGAAGACTATGTACATTTATACTGTCTTGGGCACCCAGAAAAAATTGGAAGTCAGATTCCAATCAAATACATGGATAGTTTATCTTTAAGGATTCTTTTGTTTACCATTACGAGGATAAACAGATCAGCTTCATAGCATCAGGCCTCACGAGTGTCCATGAGCCTGGCAGTGGAGTGCCTTACCATAGCTTTTTATTGGTGCATGCTTCTATTGACCAACATGAAAAGCCAGCTAACCTCCATTCAGAAGGGTCAGACAAATAACTTTGGATATGGGACATTCTTTTGCTCCTTCTTTCAGAAGGTACCCAGGCTGCGTCCCAAAGTATTTGTCTCTATTAGTAGCCCTCAAAGATCCACGGATGGGTAGATGGGATGACTTGATGAAGTGCCTTGGAGGTGGGGACATGCCGAGGATGACTTTTGATGATGAGTTTTTTGCTTGGTGGGACTAACAGATCATCGCAGTCGACAACTACCCATATGCTAGCATGGATTTCCGAGGAGATCCAGACTTGGGGTTGCCACCAAATGCAGGATGGGGAGAGATAGGTAACAATTTTTTAAGTTTTTGTAAATATTTAAAACTTTTTGCTTTTTTAAATATGAAATGAACTTAGAAATATCTTTGATGAGACAAAATACTAACAAAAATGACCATGTTCCAGATGTTGGTCCAGTGAGACTAGATGGGTTTCCAAGACACAGGCATTGGGAAAGAGGTGTCGAAGAGGCAGCAACTGAAACAGAGAGAGTCTTATATGTAGTGCAGAAAAACTTGGTAAGGCTTACTCACCAAGTACCCATGATAGCCATAGAAGACCTACCTGAGGAGATGCAACGTCATGTGGTAGGGGTATCACGGGACTTGGTTCGCATACTTTGGCATGTGGCTAATGCAGTAGTTAACTTCTTAGCTGCTCATCCTGAGCTGAGTCGATAGACAGATTGGACATCATTGTGGGCACAAAATTAAATTTTGAGGGCATTTAGTCCCAATTTTATATATTATTTTTTGAACATTTTATCTATACATAGGCAGCTTTATGATATATATCCAAATCTAAATTTTTTATGTTGTTTAATTTGATGAATGATTAATATGCCAATCTAATGCTTGATTACCAACAGAGTCTGCTAATGAATTGTCAGGTCGTGGAATGTACACATATGTAACATAAACAAATGATCGTTGCAACACCCTCACTCTAAAAAATTGGTGATATAAATAAGGATCACGAACCCGATAAATGTTATTTAATTGTGACACTACCAGCTGTGAATCAAGATAAACTATCAACGAATCAATCTCATAATAAATTGATTTGGATAGTAAATTAATAATGGAAGTATATTCGGCAATTTTATTTTAAGCAAGACCAATACATACTCCCCTTGACACCATCAACTGGCCAGATGGACAATAAATCACCCAAGCTACAGAAGCAAGATTCTGAGTGTGCTAACTAGCACCATCGATGAATTTGAAATATATCATGTCATCCATCAACACCTGCCAAAGTAGATAAAAAAATGTCGATATGAAAAAATGCATGACAAATATGTACAAAAGTACACTATATACAAACAAGCAATTTCTCGGGCAAAACCTAAGGAAAATACTTCTTAAGGTAGAGCCCATCTAGGGGCTCTGCCAACTTGTTCCTAGAAATGTTTATAGGTACAGTTCTTGAGGTAATTGACATATTACCTTTGGCGGATAATTTTGGTGGACCTAAAGGGTTTGACACTATACAAACATCGCTAGTAAGTAGACTAGAGAACCTAGATTTGACTTCATGCAATGGAGGAAGAAAATATGAACGATGATGTAAATCTTCCCATGGTTGATCTACTACCATCATTGCTTCAAAAATTGCTTCCTCAGATGGTAAAACCATATCTAAGAAATCCATAGTAGAAGTAGAGTCAAGGGTCCAAGCTAGAGCCACATCACCATCTAACTCCTCCTCTAAAAAAGGAGTGGGATGGTTGTCTGTAGAGTTAACGATAGATTGATAGTTAAGTTCTACTTCAGACATGGGAAATTCCATTCCACCAACCTACCCTCCATCTAATGTGGTCGTAGATGAAGGTCAGGTCCAAGGGTCTGAAAAATAATGAGTTTGAAAGAAATATTTCCAAGAAGGCCCCTTGGAGGATGAAATTTCATTGATTCTAGTTATAGGAGGGCGAAGGTTAAATATACCCATCAAGGAAGAGTACATCCCAACTCCTAAATTCTTGATAGGTTGACGAGGGTTATCCACCAATGCAATGGTAGACTTTGAAGTTGCACAAGAGTCACGTGGAGAATAATCCAACTGATCAATTTTAACAATTCTCCCCTCATGAGGAAAATAGAGGAAATGGAATAAAGATGAAACTATGGCATCCATCTCATAAATCCAATTCCTTCCTAAGAGGAGGTTGTAATCTAGGTTAGCATCAATAATTTCTACCTCAATATTAACAACCTTTCCCCCAACACATGTAGGAAAGGTCAGGATAATTCCATGTGGCCTATGAGAATGTCCATCAAATGATATTGGTGAAGGAACAATTGAAGGTGATCTAATGGCCTTCCAACATGACATAGACATTACACACGTGGAAGCTCCCTCACCTATAACTATCCAAAAAATATTGGTTTTTCGATAAGTAGACTTTATCTAGAAAGCCATATGGTGAGGAAATCTCTTTTTGACATTCATCATATTAAAAGTGAGCACTAAAGAATTCTTTGGATCCACCACCATGATTGACGAAAGAAGAGCACTTCTCTGAGAAGGACACGACTAGAGTACCTCCAATGCAAACACAGCGCAAGGACTTTAAGCCAAATCTTCTACAATCGAGTAGTTCTGGGCTGCCCTAGCATTAGGGTTAATAGTCGCGCACTTTGTGGAACCTTTCAGTATCCGAGGTATAGACTCAGCAGTGGGTCGCTCAATATGAAGTGGGTCTATGGTGTTGGGACTAGACTTTGCCTTAGATGTTTCTATTTCACCATAATTGCGTGCTCATGTAGCAACATCGACATGAGAACTCAACATATAAACATTTGAGGAATTTCCCCTTCTTGGTTGCCCCCTGCGAAGGTACCAGGGTTCGAGTTCATGCCAGCAAGTAATTGTTACCCTTGGGGAAAAGGGTTAGTCAGGACAAATTGGAAGCTAGAGGACCCTTGCTACACTAACAAGCACTGAGCATCTTGAATCTTCAGGCAGAGGTGATTCAAATGATCTCCATTACATAACTTGCATGGAAATTTAACATTTTTCTTGGACTCCTTTCTACCCTCATCGGCACTGTTACCTAGCTTGTTTGCATTGCCCTTCCCTTCCTAGTTCTTCTTTTTACCTTGTCCCTTCTTCTTCTCATCAGATTGTTGATTTCCTTTGGGGTTAGAGGCTTGGATGGTGTTTATGGAAGTAGGTTAGGAAGGAAAAGGTTTAGACGGTGCGGCCTGGTTAGAAGAAGCAGTTTGTAAAGACAACTGTTGCAATTGCTTTAAAAAGTTCACCATATTTGCGTCAATTGATCCAACTATACCGTCTACAAGAGGGCTTGGCTTCAATTTGGCTAAATCAACCTTGGATCTAGGAGCATCAGGTAGGATTTTCTGAAGAGTCCAAGGCCGAGAATATATTAGTTCTAATTGTTGGGCTCGAAAAATAGCCCACTCCTCCAAATAAACACCAAAAAGAGAAACACACTTGGAGATCTCGGGTTGTAACGATTTGAGAAACCATTCGAGATGGAACTCTGGTGGAATTTTAGCTTTGATAAGCCTTTTTCTCTGTATCCATTCCTGGATATGGTCTGAAATGTGGGTTTCCATGTCTTGATGAAAACTGGCCAGAAGCTCAGTTCTGGCTTCATAACGGACAAGAAAATGAAAATGGTTTAAGTAAATATTAGCCAAATTAGCGAAAGAATTATAGGTGCCCCCTGGAAACTCTATATACCTTTTGGTCACATTCCTGGTTAGGATGCGCTGAAATAACCTCAACCTGATCGAATCATCTATCAGAGAGTTTGATGAGCACCATAAGTGAAATGTGGGCACATGGTCCCCCGAGTATTCACCACTCTTCCCTTCGAATTTTGGAATATCCTATGGAAGTCTGGTTGGGACCAGAGGCCAAGCTGAATTGTACCTAATTGGATCATTCATCAACTTAGTTAATTCTGCAAGATTGAGCGTGACTAGAAAAGGAAGTCATGTAGGACCTTGGGAATTCCACCCAGAATGGGTGAGGTTCCCAAAAGTCTCAAAAGAATGACCTAGATTTTGAAAGGCACCAGGTTGTCCAAAGTAACTAGTAGAGCCCATTGAACGAAAAGGTAACCCTTGTGGTCCAGCAAAATTCAGAGTTTGACCAACTCCTACTGAAAATCCTCCGTAACCTATGAAGTTACCACCTAACGAAGTATTGAAAGGATATGACAGCCCCTGATAAGGGTTCCATGCATTAGCAAAGGGTGAAAAACTTTGAAATTAGTTAACCGAAGAATATTGCATATTCCCTTGTTTCCCAAAAAACTGATTCCCAGCTACTATACCACTAACCACAGGGTTTGTCCAAGTTTGGAAGGGGTTACCACCTTGACTTGTAAAAGGAAAAGTCATTGACCCTACTGTCGGATTGGAATGTGGCATATGACCACTTCCAAATGGGAAACCTTGAAAAGAAGTTGATCCAATGATCATGGACGTAGAGGCGGTTGATGGTATATTTAAAGGAATTGAAGGAATACCTTGAGAAGGCATTCCAAAAGGGAAGAATCTAAAAAAGGATGCAGTAGATTGAGAACTTCCACTCGTTGATGGAATGGAAGTAGACCCAAATATGGAAGTGTTGGGAGTGTTAGAAACGATGGAAATAGTTCCTCCTTCTTGTACAGATATGGAAGTCTGCATGCTCACAACACTCATCTTGGATTCCATGCTTCCAGCGGTGGTCATCGAAGGGATAGATGTGTGTGGACCTAGGGTCAAACGCCTATGGTTCAAAGTTCCAATGTATAAAAAAACATCTGGATGATTAGGAGGGAGAGGAGAATTCAGAGCCGCAAATAACTCTGAAAGCTCTACCACTTCAATACTATCTTCCGACTTAAAGAGTACTCGAGAAAGAAGTGGGGTGTTCCTCTCTAACTCTATGCTGGTACCGGGTCTATCTTGTGAAATAATTCCCCCAAACAGAGGATCAATCTTTGATGCACCTGCTACCACTGGCAGAATCACTCCTATGCCTTCTAGGAGAAGGCTCCGGAATCATAGGTGAAAGCCCACAAAGTCTCCAAGACCGTCAAGATGGTGGGTCAGTCACTTTAAATTATTTTTATAAAATCTACTTAAGGACCCAAGAAAATTAAAAGCTAGGCTAACTAGGAGCACAAAACACTTACTAAAATGTCCCTAAATATATCAGCAATCAAATAAATTCCAATTATTTTCGCTTCGGGTGATTAGGACCAGACACCAAAATACAAGAAATTTAATAATAAGGGCCTTCCGAAAATAGACTAGGGTAATTATACCCCATGCCTACTAGTGAAGGTATCAGAGGTAGTTACGCTAACCTCCAAACAGTATCATATGCTAGTGCAAGCCCCCACACTTCACAAGGGTGCCCTCCAAAAGTACTGTTGAACATGATACAATGTCAACCTCAGGTGCCATGGGATTCCCCTCCATAGCCACTTTTGTGGATCCCTAGGATAGGGAACTATAGACACCAACTCGTATCAGAAGCCGGGCAGAACAGTCATGAGGTAGGATCTGACAAGTAAGAGAGGGGGTATCTCTCATACTTATCTTCATGAACCCTTGTGCTTAACTCCTAGTCACATAGCTTCCCCGTTCTCCCTAACGCTATTGGATTTCTCTCTTTAATCAGACTTCTATGTTTTACAATTTAGAGTGGCCTTAGAGAGTTTACTCTCCTCTCTCCTAATACAAGGCCCTAAATAAACTTAAACTTGTTGGCATATTCTGATGAGAATATGAAAAGTTATATTTTATTTTAGTTAAGTGCTTGATTTTAATAGCTGTTCTTTTAAGTCAGGGGTTTAGATGGAAATGAAACCAATGGTGTTTGTATGACGCATAAGAAGCCAATGAAAAACTAACTACATGAAATGCAATTGTTTATCTTCAATGAAAAGATATTTCTACGTGGGTTCTACGAAACTTCTAAAAAGAAAAAACCTTTTCTTTTTGTTTCTTAAGACACACTTCACACATACAAAAACTACAAAGACAATTGATGCCTTAAAAATGCAAAACTACCCTAATGCAAGGTGTGATGAAAATGCAAGATCCTAGATTACTCTAAAAAGAATTAAAGCAATTGTTTATAACTATAATAAGACAACTTAAGTGTTGAAAATAATACAAGTTTAAAATATAAACTTATCTCCAAAAAAAGGGCAAATCTCAAAAGATCACAATTCAGTTTCACAAATCAAAAGAAACCAAAATCAAACTTGGAAAGAGAAAACAAAAACAGTTTTTTTGAGAACTATTTTTTTTCAAGAAGCAATGAAAACAACCTTTCGAAAGCCCTCAAAATGCCACCAAAGACTCAAAGACCAAAAGAAGAGCACAAGGAAACTTTGCAAGTCACAAATTTGACAACGAATGAAAGCTTGAACAAAGAAGGCTTCAACTTGTACTAAACAACCCAAAAGGTAGCAAAGAGCTTTGACAAACTAACCAAAAAGGCAGGAAATAAACACTTTCAAATTTGTCAAAAGAAACTTTCAGATATCAATAAAAGGTGTAAGGCCATGAAATGAAGGAAAGAAAAGCAAGTAAACCAATAATCAAGCTTGACACTAAGATTGAAAAAAATATGTTGTTCTAGAGGACCAGAACAAGCAAGAACCTCTCCAAGAAGTCTTGTGTGCCAAAAAACAAATCATACAATTCACTCAATAGAAAACCTAGGCCAAAAATTTTCAAAGTGGAAAGGATTTCAAAATAGTAAGCTCGCAGAATATCAAAATTCTAAAGACATAAATTGACCACTCAATGACAAAACATACCAAGAAACAACTTTTTCTGGGTAGAGAGATTTGAAAAAACAATGCAAAAAAAATGGTATACACGACTGTGTTCAAGCACAGAGGCATGTACACGTGCTTCTGGTAAAGGAAACTCATGTATATGCAGGTTCACTTCACATAAATAAGCATGTGTATGCTACTGTAAACAGACTAAAGTGCATATACAAAGCTTTGCAAGAAAACTAAAAAACAAAGCTAGATAAAAAAGATCAGGCTTAAGGCCTGAGACTTTACTGGACCAAATAACACTATCACAACAAGCAAACCAAGAAATGAGCCCTGATTGACACTAAACAACCCAAACTAGGAATAAAAATATTGTTATCCCTAGCAGAGTCACCAATTCTATTATGGGAATAAGAACCCTAGGGATTTGGGTTAGACCCCCAACAGAGCAGGAACGAGCTACAGAAATAAACACTCATACAACTAAGGAAGCATGCTTATATGAACAAACTATGCAAGAGTGAACATACCCAAATGTCCTTTGTTTGGGTAGTTCCAACAGGGTTCAGACCCTCTGCAACTCCTGATGATCTTTGAACTTGAAAATCAACCAATTCAAGCATACATAACAACATATAGATAAAGAATTTTAATGAAACTAACTTGATATCATATAAGAAAATGATTAGTTATACATCAAAATAACATTCACATGTGAATTACAATACTATCTAATGAATAAACACAGTTAATCTCAAGAACAAGACTGTGCTTCTTTTTATTGTAGAAAGCCATAACTAACACGGAGAGAATTCACCTAAGTCTTCTTCTTCTGACTTCAAGCAGAACCGTCCTCTAGATCTATCCAGTCCCAGTCTTCAACAACCTCCTTCCATAACCAATGGCATGATATCTCAAGCAAGTGGGAGAATATCAACAATCAAGGAAACAAGGGTTTCCTAAAACTTGGGGAAGTGCTTGAAGCACAGGGATACTTCAGACTCAATCAGGGGATAATCTCAGTATAATAACTCTATCTCTTCTCCTCCTTAAGGCCTTCACATTCAAGTCTATTTATACTTCTCCCAATTAGTTTTTTAGTTGGGAAACAACTGGGAAATAGCTGGGCCACAAGCACTAAGAGGTAATCAACACGTAAAACCCGTGAACTCCACCCAAAATTAAGGAAATTTAATTTTTTAAGAGTTTTAACACATATACGCAAGTTGGGTATTGACTAACCCATGTGTGCGCACTTTTATCTCAGGGTAAAGTAGCGTACAGGGAGTAAAATACTATTTTTAAAATATTTAGACCAAGTCTAGAAGTAGGGGTTGCCCTATGCCATAAATAAAGCACCACAAATACCAACAGTGGTAAATGGTGCTATAAAACTAGTAATAGTGGGATACACTGTAAATCCTGGTTATGAACCCCCTTATTAGGCCTAGGAATCCTCGACCAGTGAATGGAGGGATACATGGTAAATCCTAGACGTGGAGAGAAACATATTCCTCATGGTTTAGGTGGATATATCTGGATGAATCCATGCTTTTTTAGGGCCTAATTATCCCTTTACCAATATATAGTGGGATTAAGTTAAAGCTTGGTAGTGTATGTTTCTTGTTTGGGCCTAGGAATGCCTTGCTAAGATTGTAATAAAGCATGGTTGTATAGATGAGGTGTTAGGCCTAGAAATCACTTGGTGGATTGGGGTAAAGCCCAAGGAAGATTTGGTTGGTCTTGTTGTGAGTCCCACTTTGATGATTTGAATGTTGCACGAGAGTGATTGGCTGAAAGAAAGATTTGTTTCAATCCAATCTATGGCTGGGTGGTAATTGGAAGTCCTTGACCTATTTGGATTTTTCATATATTAATAAGGTCTCTTTTCCTCTTGCGTATTATGTGTAAATATATTCTTTTTATGTGGTTATAATGGTTGTACTATCATTGTTGATATGTTGGTTATACGCATAGTTCATGATAAACTTGGGTTATGGATCTCATCATGTTTTGATTAGTAAATGAAATTTTAATGAATGCATGACCTAATATATGATATTGCAACTATTTTGAGAGGGCATGAGTCCTTCTTGATGATTCCCATATAAGTATGAAGTCCCTATGCTCAGATGTGTTTATCTGACCTACAGATTACATGTTCATGATGTGTTTGATGGAATGTATGTCATGGATAAGCCTTGTGAGGTCATGTCCCTATCCAATTTTTGATTTAGAGGCCTTGTCATCTTATTATTCATAATTCCTCAGAGTTTCATCAATTTCAGGGAAGATTCCTAAGTCATGGCCCTAAATAATTGGCTCAAAATCTCGGGTTGCTGGTACAAAACTGCCAGGAAAAGTATACAGTCACATGGATGCAGTTTTTTGCATGTGATTGGAGTGTTTTAGCCAAATGGACAGATTTTCATGCATGTGACTATTTCTCTAGTTCAGTCAGAAGGAAGGTTAACTCAAGGGTTTAGCACTTGGAGTGGTTGGTTAGCACCTAGGGGTCCTATAGCTTATGGGAAAGGTTAGATTGGTTTTGGTTGTCGATTCCACTTCCTTGACTATACCTTGGGATTTAAATCATATCATAGTAACTCTTCATCCCATGTTTACCATAATAGGCCCGTAGCTTGCATAAATGTGGATGAGCGGAATGTGTTTGTCATGCATACGTGTTAGTTGCCTATGTGTTAAATATAGTTGTTTTCTATGTGTTTGCCATGTGTCTGTGATGGTAGTCACTATTACAACTATGTTGTCATGTAAAAGTTGATTATGTTGGTGTTGGGTTGTGTTCCTCATGAATGCATGGTGGTTGAATATGCATTTGTTGTACATTATTTTTGTCTACGGGGATATATGCATGTTGTGTTATGGTTATGACTATCACGCATAAGGTCATGGTATGCATATGGTGTTGTCATTCATGATGCTAATATATTTTTATGATTATGATCTTAGATGTAGCATGCTAATCTGGTTTTTCTTGCAGATGAGATAGCCTCCCCTTAACTGTACTGAGGTATCTTGGTTATGTCATATTTTGGTTTGGATGACATTGTATACTTGTAGGAAGAAGAAAAAATATGACTAGCAAGATGGTAGACTACAGTTCATGAGATTCACCCTATATAATGAGGAGCATGGTGATAGGTACTCTCTTGATATAGAATAGAATTTGAGAAGTTTGAAGGCATCAATAAGAATCTACGAGGAAGATAATGATAGGATCATTCAGAAACAAGAGAAGCAAGAAAAATTTAATGCAATCGTCCTTAAGAGTTTGTCAGACTTGTAGAGACAGGGAATGCTTAGGATCAATCATGGGAAGGAAGATAGGACTAATGGATCCCATGGAAGTTTGTCTATGGTGGGCATAGGTCAGATGGAGATGACACGATCAGGGATAGAAGTTTTGTGGACACACCGATAGATGAGTTGATGGACATAGGTTCTATTCTAGTTTTGGTTTTGACATGTATCACAGTCATCACTGTTATCACCCTTACAAGATGAATGGCAGGGGATATTTAGGGGATGATTTCAAGAAAGAAAATCAACCTACCTTTGATGGAGATTTGAAGAATTTGGAAGATGCAAAGGCATGGTTATTTGGGATGAAGAATTTCTTCAAGTTGCATTATTACACAGAGAACATGAAGTCCAAAATATCTATCTTCAGCTTGAAAGGGAAAGCAAGCATCTGGTGCGAAGATGTGAAACGAGCTTACAAACATTAAGACATAAGAGTTGAGTTGGCATGAATTCAAGAGAATTTTCAGGTTCAAATATTTGCGAGAGAGGTATTATGTCAATAAATATAAGGAGTTGTGTGAGTTAAATATGGGATCCATGACAGATGAGGAATGTATGACCAAATTCCTAGATTTATTAAAGTATGTACCATATCTCAAGGATGATAAGGCCAAAGTTTAGATATTTTTCACTAGATTACCATTAGAATTTAAAGATCAGATTGAATATGATGAGCCGCAGTCACTTAAAGAAGTCATTATTAAGTTGAAGCATTGTTATGAGAAATTAAAGTGAAAGATAGAGCCTCAACAAGGTTGGAAGGGGAAAGACAAAGCTAAAGGTAAATGGTGGCCAAAGCGATTAAGACCCCAGGATGCAGGTGAGAAAGAGAATGTTGTTCCTTACAATAAGGTTAATGTACTTAGACATGGACATGGGTCCGAGACTGGAGGGTAGAAAAATAAATGTGATGGTACATGACAGTTTCAATGTTGGATATGTGGAAAGGAGCATCTCAAGAGATATTTTCGTAGTATGAGCTTGGTAGGCCTTATATTTACAGTGCATAGGAAGCATAGATAGTTGGGGATGCTATACAGAGAATTTCATGGATCTATGTGGCATTAGATAACAAATAGGCATATCACTAGGCATCTATTATCAAGATGGATGATAAGTTTTGTCATCAATTTGTTTCTATTTTGATTAACCCTGGATCTAATTATATTTATGTTAATCCTAACTTGGTGGATAAGTTTGTTTTGAATAAAGAAATGCATGAAAATTATTTGTTAGTGCTGTTGGATATAGGTACAAAGAAAAAATATCATAATTGGGCAAGAGTTTGTGCATTAGATTTGAATGGTATGCCTACATCATCGCCTTTGAATATGCTTATGTTGGGATCATATAATATGCTTTTGGGTATGAACTGGTTGTATCCTCATAGTACCAAGGTAGATTTTTATGACAAGGATATTGAATGCATATATTGTTGAGTAGCGGAAGCCCCGCACAACGGTCATAGGGCACGAAGCCTGAAATTTTGTGTAAAGGTAGTGGAAAGACTCCGCGGGATGCGCAGAGCGTGGTTTATAATAAGTTGAGTCAAAGGGTAGTCCTCCAAAAAATAATGTAAAGAAATATAAGTTGAGTCAGCCCGCCCATGGATCACAGTCCATGGAAAAGTATAAATAGAGCGAGGCTCTATGGGTAGAAAATAGATTTTTGGGATGTAATCTTAGTTCTAATATGTAATGGGTTTTTGAGAAGAAAAGTATTGAAGCATTTGTAAGTCTGAGTCGAGGGTTGTGGGTAGTAGATAGAGGTTTTATAGCAGTGTGCATAGAGGCCTAGAAGAGTCTAAAGCTGTGTGCGCGAACCCCTATAGCTGAGTGCACAGGATAGATCTGGATGTATTGGAAAAGAAATTGAACAAAGTTAAGTTGATTATGAAATTCTGTGTTAAATCTAAATTATCGCAGATCAGGATAATCTATGGTTAATATAACTATTTGATCTATGTGCATATGCTTATGTTTTGAATATATGTGAATCTTTATCTATTCTAAGTGTGCGAATTGGTTAATTCTGATAAATGTTTGCTTAAAGACCACAAAAAGTAGATTGACTCTATAAAAGGTACATTAATAAGTATTCAGGAGTATTTTGGGACTGGATCTGCACAAAGCAAAGTGTCGCGAAGCACTGAAACGGTGCGTGAAACGTCTAAACCACATCCAGACATCCCAAGGGTGTGGAAACCTGGTTCTAGCACCCTCCCCTACTACCTCAGGTGAGACCTCAGTCTGCACTCTGCGGGCTATTGCCAAAAGGGCCAGTCACTACATGATTTGTTTGGCTAAATAATTATTTCAAACCTAGGTCTGGCCCATATAAGCCAACAAATGGTTCCATTGTCGGGACTGGGATCTGCGTAAGGGGTGTCTGATGTTGGAACACTGGAAACCTATAAAGAAAGAGATTGAAAAGTGGTTGGATCTGAAGCTCCACGTGTTCGCGATTTTGGAAAACAAAAATCCACAAATATCAAAGGAAGATTGGTTGGATCACTATATATACATAGATATCCACAAGGTCTTCTTCGCAACATTTCCGTTAGAGCTTTATAAGTGGATCACAAGGTTAGTTAACAACATGGGAAGGTGAAGATTAGCTCAGCCTATTGTGTGGACTCTAGAACTAGTGCGCAGGCTAGAGGCCACCGAAGATAAAATTGCACGTGTAGTAGACCATTGGCTAGATTGGGTGGTAGGAGGATTTATCACTGAATTCGTGATAGACACAACTGTGAGTTATAGTGAAGCAAAAGGCGATTTCTCCAAAGGCTATGGGGTAAGTATATCAAATCACTCAATACTTGGAGTAAGATGTTGTTGTGTGAAAAATAGATAATGCGCATGTATTGATGTCTAGAGTAATGCAGAGCGGAAGAGGTTATTGTAGAATGGGAGGGGAAGAGAACAGTCCTCTGATTTATATTTCATGGGAAAGCAAGGAGATCTCGTGAGGTTCTCACCATGAAGTGTAGTCTAGTTGATAACGGATTTCTTCTCACTGATACCACGTTCGTCCATGCCACCACCTGCTTCACCTACATCAAATCCACCCACACCAACACTGACCCCACCTCCAACCCCACCACCACCAAGAGTCAGGATGGCGAGCACAGTAAAGCTGTCGATATTTAAGGGTGTAGGAAATGAGGAACCAAGCCAATTTTGGTTTGTGATAAAGTCTGTGTGGGATGTTCAAGGCATAATAGATGAAAACATCAAGAAGACCACCCTAGTTAGTGCACTGTGGGACCGCACGTTGACGTGGTACATAAAATACTCAACCAATCATCTGAACAAGGGAATAGTAGCAATCCAGGAGGTGCTAAATAAGGAGTTTGGCTGGCCAAAATTAGAAACACAGTCGGTTATTGGGTTCAAGGGGATGGCAATGTTGCCTGGTGAAACTCTATGGGATCTAGACTAGAGGTTATTAATCACTATTCGCTAGGCTAACATGACATTGATGGATGGGCAACACTGCGCGTGGTTTGTGGCATCTTTGACACCACATATAAGGATGGCTCTATCACAGCAAAAGATCTCAACCCACGCTAAAGCATTGGATATAGCAATGAGGTTGCATGAAACCCCAATACCGGATCCAAGGTTGGGAGTTTAGCAAATCCACGTGCAACTACAAACCCTGAGTTTAGAAATGAAAAGTATAAAGCAAGAAAGGGTGCCCCGACTAGAGGTGCGTGTAGAGGTAGGTTTTCTTGAATGTAGGAGTCATGGTCATGATAAGGACCGCTGCCCCGTCTTCGCGAACTATCAGACGGGGGGGGGGGGGGGGCGTTGCCGTTAAAAGTTGAGCTACAAATAGGACTGAGTGCCACACTTGTGCTTTGGTCTGCAATTTTTCAAGTGGGTGGAAAACACACAATAGATAATTGTCACCTATTATAGAAGTATACCAAAACCCTACAGCAACTGTATTGCAACTTTTGTCGATCAGTGGGTCACAATGAGAAGACGTGTCGAGGTTATGACTTAATGATGGAAAGAACCCTAGCTTACAAAGAGTTTACTGAAGCGTGAGGAGAATTTAAAGGATGTGGCTGAGGAAGAGGAATGGGGACCAGGCAGGGTCACAGATAGCTGATCTGCTATAATTGTGGAGGGCCAAGACACTATGCCTGCAACTGTACTAACCTAAATAGGATCTCTTGCCCCTATTGTGAGTGGTTTGATCATGAAATGGTAGATTGTCCAACGTTAATTGCCCAAATGCATGAGAAGGGAGTGTTACAACCTACACCAACTCAAAATGTCCAGATGATGCGATCAGAACCATGTGAAGCAAACCCTAGTATAAATATGGTTTTGAGGAGTAGCGCAACCCCAGGAGGTGATACACGGAAAGAGCTTGCAGGAGATGGGAAGAGGCACGACACACCTACAAAGGAACCTGACTTTGAGCCAGAACAAGGGATGCAGACGCCTAAGGAAGCTCAGAAGAGCTTCGCAAAAGTCTCTACTCCAGATAGGAGGGATCAAATGGAGCCAGGATTGGATCTTTCCATGATTACTACCTTTATAGAAACTTGCATGAAGTTGTTGCATGATGGTCAAGCCGTTAAAGGACTACAGGAGGTGATCACTAAGTGCGCCAGATCGGGTGAGCCACGCGTAATACAAAAAATAGGAAGACATGCTATGCGCACCAGACGAGAAATGAGAATGAAACCGCAAATCAGCGAATACAAGATGGATCAGGTCATCCTGGATTTAGGCTTGGATGCAAATGTGTTGCCTAAGAAAACATGGGAACGTATGGGAAAGCCCGCACTATAATGGTCCCCAATCCAACTAAGGATGGCCAACCAAGAAAAGATCTTACCGATGGGCTGAATGCAAGGGGTGACCATGGACATCGAAGGCATAAGTACACAGACCAATTTTGAAGTAATAGAAATTGTTGATGACAGTAATCCTTACCATGCATTGCTCAGAATTGATTGGGCCATGAGAATGAACGAGATCACTAATTTGAAGAGATGGAAAATGACGTTCAAAAAGAAGTCACTGTGGGTAGTAGTTCCATTGGACCCAGTGGAAGGAGAGTGCTACACCAAACCAGTGCACAACAAGGGGAATGACAATGAACTGGATTGCATCTATCAGATAATAGTGCAGGACTAGGATTGGATGCACCTTGCAGACGATGGAAAAATCTCATGGTATTGTGATAGCACCTGCACAATAGATTTAGATGAGGAGACTGAGTGAAGGCAGAACCAATTGCAGGAAGTTACGACACTTAACTGTAATATGATGATTCGATCTTTGCGATGTGTCACCATAAAAGAAAGACAACAGCTAGCAGAGAACGACGCAATGAATGAGGGGTAGTTCATGTCATAGGAACAGCCTGGTGCATTGGAAGACGCATCGCGAGCCACTGGAGGGGAGCCGCAGACATTGAGATGTAGGAGGCGGTTATAGGTATGGATTGGGGGACGTGCGCAACAGCCACATTGGTATAGAGCGGTCTTCCACCAACAACGAAGGGTACGGGTGCACATCACTCGACCATCACCCCAACTAGAGCTGCGCAGAATGAAGGCTTGTAGGTCCAGGCAGGGAACTCTCTCCATCCTACCTATAACAACATCTGCAAAAGGATTCAGGAGCTCTGGGCAACCGTTCGGCATGGCAAAATCCAACTTGGTAAGTTAGAAGAAATGGGGGCTAGACTCTAATAACACAGTATGAGGTTGGATGTAGAAATTGATAAGCTAAAATTAGAAGTCACCCACATGGGCTATGCAAAGGAGCTAATGAAGGGAACGGGCATGGCTGGCTCTCCTACCCTACTATGTCGAGCCGCAACCTCGCTAGCATGGTTGTGATTGCACCTTGGAGCACTGAGATGCATAAAGCACAATCCGCTATTATAATCAAGGGAAAGCAAAGGGTGCCCACAGCCTAGGCTAGTCGGGAAACGGAAGGCCCGCACGATGGGTGCATGCACCTGACTATCCGTAGGAGGCCCAGTCATAGTGCCCCATGTAATTGAAAGAGGGCACGAGACTATAAATTATGCTACTGGGAAGATGTGTGACACAGCCATGCACCTAGGGATCTGCTGTCACAGGGAAAGGATGGAAAGTGACTATTACAGGTACTGTTCATGATATGATGGCCTGTTTAAGGCATGGTGGAGTGGGAAGCAGGCAATTAAGGTAGAAGATTAACCACCAAAATTTCATTTATGAGCCACAACAAGGGCAAACGACCGACTTTAAATTTCAAATCCTATATAAACATAATAAGAATCACACAACCCCACTTTACCATTTCAAAAAAAAACATCATGGGTCCAAGCCGAACGCAAGATGAATGAAAAGGAACTAGAAGAAAGTTTGTGGTTTCAGGCATTGCCAAAACACTATAGGGACAAAATCCTCAAGGCAACAAACCCTATCACAGATAGTCCGCAGAAAGCCATTCCGAAGATGGTTGAGCTCCCTAAATCACCCTGAACATTGTGGATCAGGAAGGACCCCCAGATTCCAGAACCAGTAAGGAGGTTGCCATGACACCTGCACTTTAGCAAGCCCACAATGGAGGAAAAGGTTAAGAGCATCACAATTGAAAGCGATGAGGAGGAAGAGGGTTCTCCAACATATGTCGAAGAAGTAAACCCTGAAGAATATTCCATCCAGCCAGTATGATGACCAAAGTATGTGGCCCCAAGCAAGGGGAAGGCAAAGGTACCTACCAATCTGGATGAAGTCGACACTATACTCATCGCCCCGTCTCTTCCAAAAGGAGTCCTAGTGGAGAGCTCAGTTGTGGACCATATTACGATGATGAAATTTGAATACTGGGACCTAGCAGATACAACAAAATTGCCCCATTTGGCGACTGATGCACTGATGGATTAGAGTGCAGAAGTGACGGTTAGAATGCTACAGTTGAAGGAGTGGTTGCAGAAGGTGGAAAAAGTTAGGTTGCTCTGTCTCTTGTCCATTACCCACTTTCTCTAGCCCCCTATCATGTTGGTCATAAGGCAGTTGTTCTGTTCGTTTCATGAGAACATACTATGGATTGGAAAACCTGTCCGCATCACAACCGAACTTGTTCATTAGATCTCACAGCTTCCTTATGAGGAAAGAGACCCCCAGGAAATTGTTGATAGAAGTGGTGATGTAACTATGATAAACAACCTGAAAAATAAGTATAAGCTCGAGAAGGGCCAGCAAGGGTACACCATTGATAGAATTTTAGATAATTCAGTCCACGTCGCCACCCAGTTGCTGGCAAGGAAAGTGATGTGGAAATGTTGTGGCACTGAGGTTCTGGCAGTAGTCATTACGCTCATTGAGGAATGCGCAACTAGAGAACAGTTCAATTGGTCACAATTCCTTTGTGAATAGTTCCTGACCAACTTTCGAGAGGTCCAGGAGGAGGGTGAGACCTTCCATTATGCGTGGCTACTGCTATCCATGATGTTGGTTACCACTGACTTACCCGAAGATAGCCAGTTTCTTGTTTTGGACCAGGACTGGCTAGAAGCCACCAAATATGCTCCCCTTTGGGCGACAAGGGACAGTGGACGAATCTGAAGCATCAAGATCTTTTGGGTACTCATGCATGCGAATGTGCACCAATGGATTAACGAGAAACCCTGCCTGTCCAACAAAATCTATGAAAGCGTGAAGCATATCGCCGAGTTTAAAGTGGACATGCACTTTGTCTACATCATGGCACGTAAGGACCTTGACCACACATGGACCTCACTCCCTTTTGTTGCCATTGATGAAGCTATTGACATGGTTTTGGATACCTGGCCACTAGCATGGCGCGGACCAGAGGCCATAGGGCATGATGAGGCTACTATCTAGAAGAAGAAGGAGGAAGCTAAGCATGTTGCACAGCAAAAGAGGAATGAACAGCATGCTGCAGAGGTTCGGGTAGCACAGGAGGCAACATAGATGACAATAGGCAAGGCACTACTAGGGGGGCTGCATCGAAAAAGGACAAAAGCAGTCAGAAGGCACTCACTAATATAGCCACAAAAGAACCATCATCAATCGCCATGGGTGCACCTTTGAAATGACTTGCACAAACAAAATGGCTGAAGCCACGAAAGAAGGCGAAGTCGTCTAAATCAGACAGCGAAGTCGCCACTTTAACCAAGGGTGACCTAAATGACATAGGGGACACCGTTCGTAATGCCGCTCGGGATGTCCTCGAAGAAGCCATGTCCGAGTAGCAGATTGTGTTGGGGGAGCTCCATACACAGATACAGGAACTTGGAATACGGATCGTGCCAATGGACACCAACACTACTCGTGGGGTTCCCAGTATGACAACCACTGAGCCGATGCTGAAGGCCCAAATGGCTAATACCATTGCGATTCTAGCAGGAACATTGATCACCGCAAATGTGGAGGACCAAATTACGCTAGGATGGCTTACAGGACTGGGACTAAATGTTGCTGCCCTACGTGAGAACGGTTGCAAAAACTCCAGGACAACGCTACAATGGAGCTCTGCACTAGGGACAGTCGCACCGAACAGGTATTCCGGGAACAAAAAATTAATATAGAACATCTACGCTTCCAATGGGAGGAGGCATTCACATAGAAGAAACAGGTGGAACAGCTAGTAGCGGAAGCCTACTTGAGCACCCGTGAGCTAGAGATTGGGTCTGAGCTGCCTATTGAGACACAAATCCAAAAATTGGTTACTGGGTTCCGAGAAGCAAAGGAGGAGGCTGCGTGGATCCAACTAGAGTTTAGTGTGCAGGTCGCAGACTTAAAACTGCAATTTCAGCCGTCGACGCCGCCAAAGATCATCGAGCAACACAGAAACATCATTACCTTTGGGTGCGAGATGCTCACGCGGTCGATGAAAGAATGTACCAACCTATTAACCCAATCGATTGTTATGCTCACCTCCCTCTAGGAGGATCCAACACTTCAGTGACTAGAAACCGAGGCCAAGGAGCTCCACCAAGCCTATGATACGATTAAAGGATCCATGTAGACCATTGTTATTACACAACACTTAGCTAAGATAAAGGAGGCCCAGGACTTGAAAACCCAAGCTGACGCTGCTAGATAGAAGGAAGCGGTGATCAAAACCTGTCTCCAGCCATGGCTGGATGAGGCATTTGTGGTCTCAACCACCATAGAGTGAAAGGTAGCACACATATAGACAGAATATGCCACCATGGAGCTAGTATAGATAGAGACTGATGTGTCGATGAAATGCGTGGAAATGATATAGCGAATGACGAAAGAGTTTGTTGCTAGTAGAAATGAAGGACAGAGGTTGTTAACCAACCTTTGCGCAAAGATTTCCACACCAGTTGAGTGACTCGGGATGAGTCATGATGATTGTGTTGGGGAACTATTGGGTAGCGGAAGCCTCACGCAATGGTCATGGGGCATGAAGCCCGAAATTTTGTGTAAATATAGGGGAAAGAATCTGCGGGATGCGCCAAGCACGATTTATAATACGTTGAGACAAAGGGTAGTCCACCCAAAAATAATGTAAATAAATATAAGTTGAGTCGGTCCACCCATGGATCGCGGTCCATGGAAATGTATAAATAGAGCAACGCTCTATGGGTAGAAGATAACTTTTTGGGATGTAATCTTGGATCTAATATGTAATAGGTTTTGAGAAGAAAAGTACCGAAGCATTTGTAAGTTCGAGTCGAGGGTTGTGGGTAGTAGATAGAGACTCTGCAGCTGTGTGAGCAGAGGCCTAGAAGAGACTGCAACTATGTGCACGGACCCCTGTAGCAAAGTGCATAGGATGGATCTAGATGTATTGGTAAAGAAATTGAAAAAAGTTAAGTTGATTATGAAATTTTGTGTTAAATATGAGTTATTGCATATCTGGCTAATGTATGGTTAATATAACTGTTTGATCTATGCGCGTCTTCTTATGTTTTGAATATATGTGAATCTATATTTGTTCTAAGTGCGCAAACTAGCTAATTTTGATAATTGTTTTCTTAAAGACCACAAAAAGTATATTGACTCTATAAACAACACATTTATAAGTATTCAGGAGTATTTTTGGACTGGATATGTGCAAAGAAAACTGACATGAAGCACAAAAACGGTGCACAAAACCTCCAGACCACATCAAGACATCCCAAGGGTGTGGAAACTTGGTTCCAGCACCCTCCCCTGCTATGTCGAGTGAGACCTCAGTCCGCGCTCCGTGAGCTGTTGCTAAAAGGGCCGGTAGCTACTGGATTTGTTTGGATAAATAATTCTTCCAAACCTAGGTCAGGCCCATATAAGCCAACATATATGATAATGGAGAATAGAGAATCTTGTAGGGTAAGAAGAAAACTACATTAGTTAGAATGGTTACAACTATGCAAGAAAAGTGTAGTCGCAGAAAATGATGTGTGTTATTTGCAATGTATATTTCTAGAGATAATGGTAAGTATGTTGAGGATGCAGAGGCATTGAGAAGGTACTCTATTTTACAATAGTTTTCATATGTGTTTCCCACAGAGATTTCAGAGTTTCCGCCTCATAGGGAAGGAGAATTTTCCACTGAGTTGGTACTAGGGGCAACAACGACATCAAAGGCAACATACAAGATGAGCACTCTAGAGTTGGCGGAATTGAACTTGCAACTAAAAGAAATTATTGATAAGGGATAGATTATGTGAAGTGTATGATCATGGGGCACACCAGTATTTTTTGTGAGGAAGAAGGATGGTACTCTCAGGCTATGAATTGATTACATAAAATTGAATAGGGTAACCATCAAGAACATGTTTGTGTTTCCTAGGGTTGATGATTTGTTTGACGAGTTGAATGGAGCAACATCATTCTCGCAGATTGATCTGAGATCAAGATATGATTAGGTACACATCAAAGAAGAGGGTATTTAGAAGAATAATTTGGGGACCATGCATAAGAATTATGATTTTTTTGTAATTCCATTTGGTTTGACTAATGCTCCAACTAATTTTATGTGCTTGATGAATAGTTTGTTGTGTCCTTACTGGAAAGATTTTTATTGTGTTCATTGATGATATATTGATATATTCTAAGAATGACAAAGACCATTTTGAACATTTAGTAGTAGTATTGAGATTGTTAAGAGATAATTAGTTGTATTCCAAGCTTGGAAAATGTAGTTTCTTTCAGACAGAGGTACATTGCTTTTGGCATGGTGTCTCTAAGGAAGGAAGAGCTGTGGATCTGGAAAGGATAAAGGCTATCATGGATTGGGAAGCTCCTAGGAATGTGGATGACGTAAGGTCATTTATGGGGTTGATAGGTTACTACAAGGGGTTCATTAGGAGCTTATCAGAGATTTCATATCCTATTACATCGTTGCAAAGGAAAGGTAAGAAATTTGAATGGGGAGAGGAATGTGCAGCAAGTTTTGGACAATTGCTCCAGTTTTCAAGATTTCATATCTAGATAAAAAATTTGTGGTTTGCATGAATTCTTACAAGAGAGGGCTTGGTGGAGTCCTTATGAAGAATGGATAGGTGGTACATTACGAATCAAGGAAACTGAATGAGCATGAGAAAAATTATGTGACACGTGATCTTAAGTTGTCTACAATCATTTTGACATTAAAGATGTGGAGACAATATATTTTGTTAGGAGGTTTGTATTGATGAGTGACCACAGTGGATTGAGATACTTATTTGATCAACCATATTTGAATGCCAAGAAATCTAGATGGTTGGTGATGATCAATGAGTTTGATTTCAAGATTAGGTACATTAAGGGAAAGGAAAATAGGGTTGTAGATGTTCTTAGTAGAAGAGTGAAGGTAGATCATATAGAAACTATGAGTTATTTTGGGACAAATTTATAGGATCAGATCTTGTAGGCAGGATAGTAGGATGACACGTATTAGGAGCTTATCAAAAGGCTACAACATGGTATAGGTGATCAAGATGTTGATTATCACCTCACAAAAAATGGTTTTGTCAAATTTATGAACAAGATATATGTGCTAGACAATAACGAGCTCAAGAAGCTTATCATGAGATAATTTCACGTTGTCATATTCAGGTCACCTGGGATATGAGAAGACATTGACAATGATGAAGAAGTTCTACTATTGGTCAAATTGGAGAAGGAAGTGGAAACATTTGTGGCTAGATGTTTTGATTGTGAAAAGGTAAAAGCATAATGTAACCATCCAGGTGGATTACTAAAGTTGATTTTGATTCCAAAGTGAAAATGGGAGGTCATTTTTATGGATTTCATCATAATTTTGTCGAATACATCTAGAAAACATGATTTTATCATGGTTGTGGTGAAAAAGTTGACAAAGGTGGCACACTTCATTCCTGTGAAGTCTACGTATTCAACTATTGATGTGCCAGAGGTCTTCATAAAAGATATACTGAGGTTTGTTGGTGTAACAAGGAAGACTATGTCATACATGGATGCAAAGTTCACTTATAGGTTTTGGAAAGAGTTGTTTGTAGGTTTGGATACAAAGTTGCACTTCATAAAATCTTATCATCTGCAAACAGATGGACAGACAAAGAGGGTCAATAGGATTTTGGAGGACATGTTGAGAATGCATGTTATTCATCAATAATGAAAGTGGGAAGATTTGTAACACTCTCTTCAGTTAGATAGATCCTGTGAACATGATATTAATAAGACCAAACATGTTGGAAAACATGGAACAAGAATTGCATGTTATGAAGAAAAATATAAAGGCAACATTGGATAGAAGAAAGAGCTATGTAGATCAACACAAGGCATTTAAGAAGTTCTAGGTTAGGGAGAATTTTTACTTGCGCAACAATCCAAAGAAAAGTTCCTTGAGGATTGGGTCATGCACAAATTTAGCACCTTAGTATTGTGGGACTTTCAAGAACCTTGAGAGGATTGGACTAGTGGCATACAGACTTTCACTGTCTCCGAAAGTGAAAGCTCATGATTTTTTCCATGTTTTGTTGCTTGAAAAACATGTAAAGGATGTTAATAATGTCATTGATTGGATTGTGTTGTAGGTGGAGCCAAAAGAAGAATTTTAGCTGGAAACTTGGTTTATTTTGTAGAGAAATATGCTCATGCTCTAGAACCGGACAATCAAGGAGGTTTAAGTGCAGTGGAAGCACTTTGGGCCCGCTGAAGTTGTTGGAATAAGGGGGCCTGACCCAGGTTCAGAGTTTGTTGGTAGCACAAAATTCTCTATTTTTACCCCCTTCCTATTACAAAACCACAATCATTAACCTTTGTTTACCTCCATACACCTCCTCATTCCTGCACTAGTCCAAGAATACTATCTATTCCTACGTAGACTTCATATTTCATGTTTAAGGTTTATTAGGTGCTTAATTAGTCATTTTAATTAGATTTAGTGCCTTTAATATTTCTTGTAACTTATATTTACTTTCCTAAAGTATTTGATAATATAAGGTATTAATCATTGTACTAGCTTGATCTAGTGCAGGTAGATTCCTGCATTGTCGGCAACTCTATGTTCCGTGATCTCTGCAACAACTCGATCACTTCACACAGGCATCTTGGTCCACGTCATCTAGTTCGGTTGCAGTCATCCGGAGTTGAACTCAAGTGGAGGATATTCAGGGATATGGCTGAGGATAAGGTCTACGAACAGTGATTAGCTCGCAGCCTATTATAGCCGCTGGCTTATTTTTGTAATTTTTCTTGTTATTTCATTTCAGCCGAAAGGCTCGATTTGGAATGATTGTGTAATATTTTATTAGGTCCATAGGCCGAAGGGTTGTATAAAGTATATCTCTTAGATAGAAATAAGTTAGCAGTAGCGATAACAGTGAAATTGTAATTTTTTGTTAATTTGTAATCTCGTTGTCGCCCTCATTCTAGGATGGACTTGAACTCATAATGTATATTTGCTTATTGGAATTAATACAAGGAGTTGTGCCATGATCTTCTCACTCTATGTTTTAATCCTTCATTGATGCATTATTAACGTGCTGAATATTTTTGTTTCCTAAAACGGGAAATTAGCTGGTCGGCTATGGCCCAGTGAACCCATCTTGTTTACCCTCTTGCTTTCGTTATCTTAAAGGTGTGTGTTAACTTTGTTTATTTGTAGAAGCATGGTTTAAATCTTAATTTCTTTCTTGCTTATGAATTCTGATTTATTTCGTTAAACAATAAAAGTGTGAATGAATCCGTTGTGCGAAAGTCAAATTGAATTACTTTACTTCATGTAATTTCTTTTCCGGTTTGCTTTCACTTGGATCATGCAGGTAAGATTATTCCTGCACCAGCGCATGTAGGATTTTGCACTCTCATTCGCTAGTTCATTTACAACATGTTATAGACATTTTTGTGCCCTACAACCCCAAGAATGAAATGTCCATAAACCAAGGGCTCCTAAGTCCCTAAAAGTGTTGTTCTAAACCCTAAAGGAACAAGGTCAATAGATTACAGCTTCTCCCAGAAGTTCTCCATGAGAAACTACTTAGAATTGGTCAAAACAGGATCATTGCAGCTGCTCCACTGGCTAAGTGCGTTGCATCTCACCTAAATACACTGTGAGGGTGCATTGCATTTCAAAAGTCCCTTCTGTAGGGTGCGATGGGGGAGAAATGACAAATGGTAGTGTCATTCCGCAAGGTGGAGAGGCAATGGAAGCTTCCAGAATCTTCTCCTGTGACACTTGCCTCACTAAATTCGACCAAGGATGAGTAAGAGGCCCTCAGTCTCCAAGTGGAAGCAAGAACTGTCAGAGAGAAGACACTAATCAAATCACAAGCTGACTCATCCCCCTTATAGATATCTATATATGGATCCCTCATCCCAGAGATCCAGAGGCTGGAATTTTGCATATTGTAAGGAATTGTTGTTGGTTTCTAGAGACAAAAATCAGATTGTTGGGTGATCTAAGCTTTGTTTGAGGTGAAGTGGGGATTGTTTGCTGGGAGGTTGATGCTGGGTCAGAATAACTAGTTGTAACTCCTCCTGGATCTTTTCTTGTTTATCAATAAAAGCTATTTAAGTTTTCGTCCATGCTTTTGTATCATTGATGCTTGTTACATTTGTATGGTCAATTTACATCTGATCCTAGATTTTTTATGATTATAGATCCATGTCTTTGTATAGCTCTATGCTTCTGTGATCTTACAGGTACTTTGTGAAGCTGGGTGTGCAAGGGAGCAGGTAGCTGGGGACTATCAAAGAAGAGAGGGATCAAATCGAAGGATTAGCGCAAGACAGAGGTTGGTCTTTCTGTTCCTCTCTATCTATAATTTATAAAGGAAATACAAAAGTAGCTTTTCTCTGTTTGTTTCTAAGGCAGCTGTCACACCTTAGTGGGATAGAGTAGTTCTAAATAGACACTTTTCCCTATAACAAAATGGCGACTCCACTGGGGAAGTGCGCTGAAATTCAAAATCTCTGAACAGTACCTACGCTAGGCCAGAAACGAGACTCTGTTTGGGTTCCGGGTCAGTTTTCAGTTCAGTTCTTGGGTTTTGGCCGAGTAAAATGCAATCAGTAATGCAACAATCAGGGGTATATCTAAGGAGGATCTAGGAGCTATCACAAGGGCAATCAGATAGTTTGTGAATCAGTTGTTTAAATCATAAACAGATCTAGTAGATGGATTGAAGTAGCAGTTGTCTACTTTGCATTTGTTATGGCAAATGTAGTTCGAATGCTACTTGTAAGTTTATGAGGCAGTATAGGTACCCAACCGCTTGAGGTAATTCCAGTATAACCTGAATGTGGTTGTGAACTCCCGTATGGATATCCTCTCGAAGGGGATAATGAAAGGGTATACTGCCCCCCATATGGTGGTAATCCAGAACTCAAGGGAATTGTTTGCCCTTGGGGGCCGGACTGCCCAAATTGACCTCCAAATGGATCAATTTGTTGAGACTCAACATAAGAGTTTCTGGATATTATTCCGGATGAACAAACAGGAACAGACCATACTGTCGAGATAGCCCCTGAGTGGACTCCTTCTAGCGGTTGAGAGCTAGTCGGGACAGATGGTATACCGGCGAACATTTTCGGAGTGATAGCAGGGAGTTCTGCTGTCGCTGTGTCAGACGACACAGTCCTTGATGTTGACGGTTGTTCAGACATTTGTAGTCTATCCAAAAGATTACCTAGCGATTCTACAGGAGCTTCCGCTGGTGGTAGACTAACTCCGGATGAAGAAGGATATAGAGTGACCTCGACTCTAAATTGCGTTGGAGTACTTGTTTGAGGATTTTATACAATTTCTTCTATGGCAATCAGACCAGGTGGAAGGGGAAGACCATCAGGTCCGTAGAATATTTCTGGTGCCGAAGAAGGTGTGAAATCGGCAGCGACAGATTTTTGAAGAGTAAGACACTCCAAACTGGTTGTAGATGGAACTGGTTCGGTAACACAAGTGTTTACTCTTAGACTAGGATCAATATCACTGTCCTTCTATGGTTGCTGAACTTCTTCTGTAGACGCAGGGATTCCAGAAATGTTTGGAGTAACCGGAGTCTCTGATGTCGTTGGAACACTTGTTCTAACTTTAATAGGAGATTTGGAACCGGTTAAACGAGTTCGCTTTGTCTGTACTGGCTTCGATTTCGGAGACAAAGACGGTTGACTCGTAAGCCTCCACGAACGATGGGGTTTCAATTGACTTTCTTCCACGATTGCAGATTACTCGATCAACTAAAATAAAGGGGAAGTATGTTTCCGAATTAAATGAATTTTAGACACTTTGACACAACTTGTTTTTTCAGTTTTTAAGAGTCGAGAAAAAACAAAAGATGACTCTAGTCTCCTTCGACTTTTAATGAGCCTGAAGTGACAAGTGCTCAGATGGACCTTTTCCATTAAGGAGTCTGAAAAGGAACGAAAGGGACTGCTCTGGAAGTCTAGGTAGAGGGAGTACCAAACCAATCGCAAAACTGCAGAATAATTTTTACGGTATGGCAGTCAATCTTCCCGAATGCTATGTTCAGTGCATTGCGATCGATAGGGTGGCAGACACAGCTTCCTATGGATAAAGGATTAAGCCTATTGGGGTCTCCCAAAATATACTCGACGGTACGTGGGAGCACAAGCCCGTACTGGCACTTATCATCTCAAAGTGGAGGAATCACCCAACCATCAGTGAGAACAACAGTTACCAGGCTTTACGACGCCGGAATAAGTCTCTAGCCTAGACCTCTAAATGTTGTGCGTTAAGTTCCAAAGCATTGTTAGATTCATTGAATTTATTTTAAGTTGGTCTTGTTTATGAAGTTTGCCTTTTGGGTTCACCACGAGATGTAGATGTAATTCCTAAAATGCAATCTAAGATGATAAACAAACTTTTTATCTTTTTTATGCAATGAAAATCCTAGCTACTAGGGAAAAGAAAGACAGAATCTTTTCACAAAGAGCAAAGAGCACACTCTAAATGCACTTTCCTAAATCAAGCCAATCAGACTGTCTATATGCAAATGCACATGCATGTATTTGTTTTCGACTTTCTTAGTATATGGATGCTAAAAAGAAAGTTGATGCACAAATCTGAATTTCTTTTCAAGCAACAAATATAAACAAGTTTCTTTTCGAAATCAAAAATGGAGACGATTACGACACCTTACGATTTTGAAATGGATGCTTGTTTTTGACACTAGAAAATTACAAATTCAGACCAAAAGTAATAGTAACAGGATAATCGACCATCAACAGCAATCAAAATTTTTCCTACGATCGAAATCGACACTTGTGACAGATTCAAATCAAAGGACGACAGTACGACTATGCTACTTTTGCAAAGGAGAACTGTAAATGACTCAACAAACACACAAAAACATCTACAATTATTTTGTACAAAGGAGGCAGAATAACAACAAGGAAAAGGGGTTTCAAACAAACATATACTGATCACAGGCAGCAAAATTCAGGAATAGAACTGGAAAGGATGATCCACAGAAGCCACAGCTACACAGATCTAGTCTGATCAGCGTACCTGTAACATAGAGAATCTGACATGCAACGCAGGTTGTCCACACAGAGCTGAGCTTAAAAAATTCTTCAAGAATTCAAAAACCTCCGCAGTGTTAACTGATCCGTTTCCAAATCCAGGAACAAATATGGTTGAGAGTGAAGATGCTTCCCGATGTCAAGTGCTAATGTTGTCAGTTTCAAAACAACAAAATGATGCTTTGATATCGACAAGGAACAAAGATTATGGGAATCCACAGCTGTCGAACAACAAGGATAAAGATCAACCTAGTAGTTCGAAAACAACTTCGACAGAAGTTGCGCCACCCACCATTCCTGAATTGACAATAAAACTGCCAAAAGGAGTAGTACACAAGTCGACATTTAATCCCCACGCTAGAGCGGCACACCATTATAATATAGTGGAAGATTTTGCCCAATCGCCATCCGCTATGTCGACTCTTGAAGTACTACAGAATTGCCCATCCCAAAGGCAGGCTTGATTATCAACCATTGGTGGGGTAGACCCAAAGGATTCCAAGCTTGTATCCTTTGACCATAAAGGATACGATCCTCAATTACCAGCTCAACTAGCTTTCCTTGTTCAAGTGAAAGCCCTCAACAAAACTGTTCATCGAACAATTATCGATGAGGGAGCATCTACATGCATTATGTCGATGAGTTGTTGGAAAACTTTAGGATCTCCAACCTTGTCGCGATCTTCGACGACATTAAAAGCATTCGACAGAAGGACATATACCCCATATGGTATCCTAAGTAACTTGAAAGCTGAACTAGGAGGGAAAACAGTAGAAATAGATGTTGAAGTCATCGATGGAAATCTTGATTACAACATCCTACTAGGAAGACCATGGATATATGTTATGGCAGTTGTTGTGTTGACCTATTTTAGGAAGATTGCATTTCCCTTTCAAGGAGGGATTACAATCGTCAATCAACAAAACTTCCTCCCCAATGGTTCTCAAGTTATAGGAAGCATTCCCATGATCCATGGAAGCCCCCATTTGCTTCAAAATATTGGAGTAGGCCTACTAAAAGATCCTATACTAATGGGAACTTTCGCCCTTCCACCTCCAATCAACCTGGAGAAAGTAGCGTCGGTAGGAACCTGTAATATGATATCTTCTAAAAAGATCTCACAAAACGATATCGACATGGATCATGCAGTGGTTTTACCCCCAAGCCCAACGGAAATATTGTAGCAATCAATGTTCCTAACATGGGAGGCAAACCCAAATCAACGCTCATCAAGCGTTTGGATAGATAGGTCTAAAGAATATGGTAACCCTTCAGATCCTTGGTCGCGAGTGCATGTCACCAACGAAGGAATTTTCCAATCAATGGTAATTGAAGGGGCACCATCGAATGATTCCCACCATCGTTCCCTTCTTTCGGATTGTGAAGAAGATGCTCAAGATGACCTTTATCATCCTTAAGTCTTTGATTTCCTATCAAATACTGTAAACACGGTGGATTCCGAGAGAAACTTGTCCAACATTGAAGAGACTATAGCCATAAATATCTCGACCAAAGCAGATGTTGTAGAGAATATTTATGTTGGCAAATGTTGTTCTCCTTCAGAACTGGAGATATATAACGCTCTTTTTCGCGAATTCAGAGATGTCTTTGCTTGGTCATACAGTGAAATGCCGGGCATCGACTCGAGTATCGTTGAACACGAAATTAAGATGTATCCAGATGTCAAACCAATACGACAATGGCTAAGGCAGGTGCACCCCCAGAAAGCCGCTGCCATTAAGGCAGAAGTTGAAAAACTTCTCCATGCTGGTTTCATCTACCCGGTTCCTCTAACCGATTGGGTATCGAATATTGTCCCTGTTATGAAAAAACAAGGAACGATTAAAGTGTGCGTCGATTATAGGGATGTAAATCAAGCTTGTCCAAAAGACAACTATCCTACACCCTTCATCGACCAGATAATTGATGAATGCACCAGATGCGAAATCTTTTCATTCATGGATGGATTCTCCGGGTATAATCAAATAAATATCCGCCCACAGGACCAGTCAAAGACTGCATTTATTTGTCCATGGGGCACGTTCACATATCGAAAATTACCCTTTGGTTTGAAGAACGCAGGGGTGACGTTTCAGAGGGCAATGAATTATGCCTTCCATGACATCAAGAACATCATTCAACCATACCTCGACGACCTTCCGGCTCATTCGCGAAAGCGGACTGATCATCTGCAGCATTTAAGAGCAATATTTCTACATTGCCGACACTATAAGATACGACTCAATCCACACAAATGTGTATTTTGCATCAGTTCTGGTCGTTTACTTAGCTTTGTAGTCTCAAAGGACGGGATTCGTCTCGACCCATGTAAGGTCCAGGCAATCATAAATTTGCCTCCACCTTCGAATTTGCTTCAAATTCAGAAACTCTAAGGGACAACAAACTTTCTGAGGAGGTTCATTCCAAATTACGCCGAACTTGCTAAAGGTTTTACACGTCTTTTGAAGAAGGAAGTACCCTTTGTCTGGGATCAGGTCGCGCAAGCTTCCTTTGATGCTTTAAAAGAATCACTAATGAAAACATCATTAATGTACGCTCCTGATTATCAAAAAGATTTTAACCTGTATCTGGCTGCAGCGGATATGACCATCGCAATGGTTTTAGTTCAAGAAGTCCATGGAATTGAACATCCTATATATTATTTAAGTAAAAACTTAAATGATACAGAAAGCAAATATTCTTACATTGAAAAGGTACCACTTGCAGCTGTTCAAGCGATACAGAGATTTCGACACTATGTCCTCTTTCGGAAAACTACCATTCTGTCAGATTGCAACCCCATGACTTATATATTGTCGCGACAGTTGCTGGGGGGAAAATATTCAAAATGGATAGCAATCCTACAAGAGTTTGATCTGGAATTTGTAAAATCCAAGTCAAAGAAAGCTCTAGTTTTTGCAGAATTATTGTGCGATCTCCCATCGTCGTCCAACGATGACACATCCGAAGAAACAATCGTGGACGAAAATTTGTTTCTAATATTTGAAAGCAATGAGTGGTATGGAGATATAACCATTTATCTCCAAACCAAAAAATACACGCCAAACACCTCCCTCTCCGAATAAAAACGTATTCGATACCAAGCAAAAGACTACATGATCGTCGATGATACACTTTACCATCGTGGTATCGATACAGTTCTGAGAAGGTGCCTCACCCATGAGGAGGCCGAAAAGTCCTGAATGATTTTCATTCAGGTGCGTGTGGGGGGCATCAATCTGGATATGTTACAGCGCAAAAAATCTTACGAGCAGGATACTTCTGGCCAACAATGTCCAAAGATTGCATAACCGCAGTCAGAAGTTGCCATGCTTGTCAAATTTTCGGTAGCAAAACCAGAAGACCACCCACACCTTTGCAGCCAATAGTGGTTGTTGGGCCATTTGCCAAATGGGGCATTGATTTCATGACATGTAACCCCACCTTGACCAGGGGGCATGGGTATATCATAGTCGCAGTTGACTATTTTACCAAATGGGCCGAGGCGATGCCTACATTAGATAATACTAGTGAAACAACTACCCTCTTCTTTTTCAATCATGTAGTCGCCAGATTCGGTGTACCACAAGCTATAGTCATAGATCATGGATCGCATTTTTGCAATCACATGATGGTCGAATTAGCTGCCAAACTAGGGTTGTCTCACGACAGCTCTACTCCATATTATCTGCAAGCCAGCGGACAAGTTGAAGCAATCAAAAAGGTCCTAAAGCGCATGCTACAAAGGATGATTGGAGTTCACAAAAGAATATGGCACCTAATCCTATACTCAGCTTTGTGGGCTTACCGAACATCAGTAAGGAACGCAACCGGGTTTACATCTTTCCAACTGGTATATGGCCTGGAAGTAGTCTTACCAATCCCGTGCGAAATCTCGTCTCTCAAACTCGCAATTGATCTCCTCCGCGGAACTTCAGAAGAAGAAGCTCGTTTCTTGGAATTAATCAAATTAGATGAAACCTGTCGTGATACCGCTTTGGCTAACAAAGCCCATAAGAAACGAGTCAAGGCACAGTTCGATAAAAATGTCAAACCCCGTGTCTTCTTAGAAGGTGACTTGGTCTTGCTTTACGACCAAGAATCTGATAAATTGGGAGGAAGTAAATTTAAGTCTTTGTGGATGGGCCCCTATATTGTTAAACAAGTGTTAGCAAAAGGAGCCTACGAGTTAATGGATTATGACGGAATTCCACTAGCACAACCCCGTAATGGGTTGTACCTCAAGCGTTACTATGTGTAATGGTAACTTGTATGCTTTTGTTATGTTTTTGTTTTCGCTAAAGTGTTTATTTTGGCCAAGTAATCCACTTTTTACATTTATTGCAGATGTCGAACCCATTGGACTCATGTGTTGGATATGCCGACGGAGCAAGTCGTAGTTCGTGGAACCTATCTTCCGCAGCCTGGGTTATTTTTGATCCAAGCGGCGAGTTAGTAAGTTTCAGAGGGGTATGTATTGGTCGATCATCAAATAACATCACTGAATATAGCGTGTTGATAGAACTTCTCTCTGATGCCATCACACATGGTATACGCCAACTAATTGTCAGGCTAGACTCACAACTCGTAATACTACAACTCACAGGTATATATTCTGTCTGAAACCCAACTATTTATCGCATGTTCCTAAGGGTTAAGATTTTGGAAAGACAATTTGATTTTATTCAATATCAACACATTTCCAGAAACTTAAACACATTAACTGACTCATTAGCAAATTATGTGTTAGATAGACATTTGCAACATTTATAAAAAGAAACATAACATCAATGTTTGCATTTGGATCATGTAACTTAACCAAAATAAAACTCCTAAAATCAAAAATATATATATATAACTGTTTATGGTTTACACATAATGTTCTGTAACCAAGACAAAATCGGTCAAATGACCAAAAAACTCAAAATGCTAGGGGGCACCCTAGTCTAATGATGCTCGTGATAGCAAGTCACAGCCTGTGCGATCATGCGTAAGAGACGAGTCCATCGTCTGGGCACACCAGTAGTATGCCGTTGTAACCTCAAAGGTAGCTCGTTAGTCCTCACATCTGGAATACCAAGAGTGAGGCCCTCAACCTGCTCCTGTAATGCTGTGAGAGTCTCGGCCACATCAAGGTCACGAAGAATAGCCCTTCTGACGGCCTCTCCTGCTGGGGCAGCAGCTGGTACTCTCAGGCGAACTACTGGACGAAAAGGACCAACATCTGCATGTACACATGAGTTTGATTAAAGTTTTAATAGAATAAAGCACAAGGACATTATAAATGAAAAACGATAAACAGGAATATGGTCAAAGACTTTACCAATGGCACCCCACTGTTCGCCATCTGGCAGTACTAAATATAGATCACCACGGAAGTCCATGCCAGCGTATGGATACTCGGAATAAACCATCTCCTGATGATCAAACCACCTGAAGAAGGTATCAGAAAATGAAATCTGAGACTGGCCAGCATGCCTAGACATATGGTCAACCCATCTCTGCATACGTGGTTCAACAGGAGAAGGTAAATCGAGTGCAATATACTGTGGTTGCATCAGTGGTATCTTCTCCAAGGCAAAGGTGGTCAAAATAGAACCATACCCAAAGTTATTCAACCTCCCGTTCTTTATTTTGGTCAATTGTTATTTCATCACAAGAAGTACTGCATCACACCAGTTGAACACCTTCAGTTGGAGGCATTCCAAGGCATGCTGCATGTAAGATCGGTTGGCTACATGAAGAGCCGCACCACCGGCCATCCTACCAAAAGTAAATAGAATAGTCCTGAGGGACCTGTCAATGACATCACGGATGATGATCTTGCCGTCTTTACTCAGCTGAGATCCTTCTCTGCAGTACCGGCAAACATAATCTCTCACAGAGTCGCCTCCTCAGGCCGAACCTGATAAAGAGATGGGGGCACCCCGCCTCAACAAGCCAGTCAAAAAATAGATGTCTACTATAGTCATTCAAGCATATATTGTTCATTTTTGACTAGTTTGATGAAGCAGTTGAAAATACAGTACAATCTTTGAAAGAACGAAGCTATTTATGGCAAAATCAAAATGGACCATTTAATCGAGCAGTGTTACCGAAAGGTTCAAGCTCGTTAAAAAATAAACCCGCATCGAGCAGTTTTAGCACATAGTTCAAGCTCGTTAAAAAATAAACATAAGACATGAGCAAATGCTTCCCCCCGCGTTTAAGCTCGTTAAAAAATGAACTATTCCCCGGTAAATAACCATCGTGAATGTAGTACTTCATCCATTAAAGCCTTGGTCGTGTTTGCACCGTCACCTCCACTTTTTCATTGGCCGATCATTCACCTCCATTTGATTGTTTACCCATTTTTAGGAACAACTGCGAAGAGTGATTTCACTAGCCATCCTTGTGAAACTGTCGTGATTGGAAAATTCCAAACCTTACCTGGAAACAGCTGCTACCCGTTTTATCACTCGTTCCTCAAAAGACGAGTCTCCTTTAAGCTCTTTTCAACTGACTCGTAAAATATGAAAAGATAGCCGAGCCCTTGGCCTCTCCAGCTCGTTAAAGGGACAGGAAGTGCTATCCCTCCTCTAGATTTTAATCTTTTTGGACCTGAGGGATTATTACAAAAAAAGATCGAGCGCTTGTTTTGTTCGGCTCGTTAAAAGTATCGAAAATTCATCCCTTCTGTATTGTTTCATACTTTTTCGGACTTAAGGGATTAGATGACGAAAAAGGAATTTTGGAGTTACCTTTACGTTCCTTTTCAGACTCTCTAAAATTGAAAAGGACCGAGTTATCTTTGTCGTTAAACTCGTTAAAAAGATTAATAGCGACAAACTTGTCTTTAGACGAGAACGAGTTTCACTATCGCTAGGCTCATTAAAACATAGCGATGGGTTTGCCCGAAGGGAAAATTATAGAACAAGCATATGTTATCCTCCTCAAGCTTGACAACAATAAAGAGGTACTGGTCAGCAATGACTAGGGAAAATTGGGAAGAAAACTCAAAGAAACTTTGTCGGTAGCAAGTCGCTCTTGAACATGACACTTCCACTCCATGTCCGAGTCGGGTTGGGTTGTTTCATTCACCGGTCACATCACCATGGTCATGCCATACCATCCACATTTGGGGTTAATGCTACCAATCCATCACATCAGTGTCACCGATATTGTTGTGGGGAAAAATGCCTATGCAGGACGATCCTATCCACCTAAGGTGTGACAGTGCCTTAGCAACAAACAGAGACAGCTATTCTAGTATTCTTCCTTTATGAATTAAGAATGAAGAGAGATGGATGGACTAACCGGTGTCTTCCATTTGTCCCTCGATCCGGTTTCTCTTCTCTTGGAGAGTTCCCAGCTACTTGCCTTCTCGCTCGCCCAGCTTCAAGAGGTTTCTACAAGATCACAAGAAGAGAACACTACAAAAGACATGGATTCATATTCATAACTAGTTCAGGATTAGAAATAAACTAAATATACTAATGCAATCATACATCAAAAATACATCAGTATATAGGAGAAACCAAGATAGCTTTATTGATGAATAACAAGGTTCAGGAAGAGATACAACCCAGAGGGCTCCAATCCAGCATCTCCTTCCCAGCAAATGGAATTCCTATCTTCACCCCCTTCAAAGCATTAAGCACCCAATGATTCCAATCTCAAACCAACAGCAATTCTTTGCAATAACAAAATTCCAACCCCTAGATCTCATGGAGGAGAGATCCATATATAGATGTTTGGAGAGAGGATGAGTCAGCTTGAGATCTGACTAGTGTCCTCTCCCTCTGTCAGTTCTTAATTCCACTTGGAGGTTCTTGCTTCCACTTGGAGATTTGGAACCTCTTACTCATCACCAGTCGAATTCCCTGAGGCAAGTGTCATTTTGGAAGCTTCCTGGGTTTTGACACCTTGTGGAATGAACCTGCCACATGTCCACTCTCGCTCAGCGTAGGTAGCCAGTGTTGCCTTTGACATTCAGCGCAGGTAGCCAGTGCTGGCTTTGACATTCAGCGCAAACAGCTAGTGGAGCCATTGAATTGATCCTGAATTGACTTGTTTTTGAGCAGTTTCTGGTGGAGAACTTCTGTGAATTACTGTGGTTTGTTAGCCTTGTTCCTCTAGGGGTAGGAACAACATGTTTAGGGACTTTGGATCCCTTAGATTATGGGCATTTCATGCTCAATGCTGTAAGGCACAAAAATGTCTACAACAGTTGCCCCCTAAAGTATGAGGCCGTTTATCGGGTGAAATGCTTTATCAGGGGGATCCGAAGTTCATCCAAGGCTGGGAGGAGACCTGTAATAAGATACAATACAATACATTATTTTTCATACTGCTTTCATGATCTAGCTGAGGCGGGCATTCCCATGCTCAGCTTTATAAATTCATTTTTATATACATAGAACAGACAATCGTCTGATGTTAGACTGATAATTTTGATGAAATTATCATCCTTTGAGTAGGATGATTATCTGCTGCAATGATGTACATGTCAATGTCTTTATCTTTCCTGAATATATATCGCAGCCCGGATGGATGAAACTAGATCCGGGGTCTTCAAACTCGCTCGATCTTCACCCTAAGTACAAGTCGATCCATGTGAGAAATGTTCTGAAGTCGAACATGGAAAGACATCGCTTGATTACCGGTCAATGAGGTAAACCGTTAACAAGCGCGAGAGGAATCACCGATAATGATAATGACCCTCAAGGTACTGCAGTACAATTCACGTGGTGTGAATAAAGGACTTGGCGTTGAACACCACGCAAAATCTTTCGGTCGAAGGCCATTGATGTATACCTGTCGCCGGAAGTGAGAAACTTGCCATTGAGGCATGCAAGCTTCAAAGTACTGAAGGGGTTGTTCCTAGATCAACTTCTTGGATAATGAGCTGATGTCGACAAGAAGCGATCCGTCAAAGGAGGGCATTAATGAATCCCACATCAGTGACACGGAACGGAGCTAATGATTTTGATGGAGGTGAAAACGATCTGTGACATATGATTCAGGGTGGCGGTCATGAAAGGATGAAGGATAATGTATGGCAGTGGATGGGACACAGTTGACTTTTCTAAACGACTTCTCTTGAACATATGGCGACACTGATGCGATGGATCGGTAGCATTACCCCAAATATGGATGGTATGGCGAGACCATGGATGTGACCGGTGAATGAAACAACCCAACCCGATTGTGGTACGGAGGAAAAGTGTCATGTTCAAGAGCGACTTGCTACCATCAAAGTTCTCTTGAGTTTCTCCCAATTTTTCCCCAGTCATTGCTGACCAGTACCTCTTTATTTTTGTCAAGCTTGAGGAGGATAACATATGCTTGTTCTATAACCTGCCCTTCGGGCAAGCCCATCGCTATGTTTTAACGAGCCTAGCGATAGTGAAACTCGTTCTCGTCTAAAGACAAGTTTGTCGCTATTTAATGATTTTAACGAGTCTAACGACAAGGATAACTCGGTCCTTTTCATTTTTAGAGAGTCTGAAAAGGTACATAAAGTTAACTCCAAAAGTCCTTTTTCGTCATCTAATCCCTTAGGTCCGAAAAAGTATAAAACAATACAGAAGGGATGAGTTTTCGATAGTTTTAATGAGCCGAATAAAACAAGCGCTCGATCTTTTTGTGCAATAATCCCTCAGGTCCAAAAAGATTAAAATCTAGAGGAGGGATAGCTCTTCCGGTCGCTTTAACTAGCTGGAAGGCCAAAACTCGGCAATCTTTTCATATTTTACGAGTCAGATGAAAAGAGCTTAAAGAAGACTCGTCTTTTGAGGAACGAGTGATAAACAGGGTTAGCAGCTGATTCCAGGTACAGGTTGGAATTTTCCAATCACGGCAGTGTCACAAGGATGGCTAGGTGAAATCACTCTTCGCAGCTGTTCCTCAAAATGGGTAAACAAACATATGGAGGTGAACGATTGGCCAATGGAAAAGTGGAGGTGACGGTGCAAACACAACCAAGGCTTTAATGGCTGATGATATTACATTCACAGTTGTTATTTACCGGGATAGTTCATTTTTTAACGAGCTTAAACACGGGTGGAAACATTTGCTCGGTCTTATGTTTATTTTTTAATGAGCATGAACTATGTGCTAAAACCGCTCGGATCTTGCGTTTATTTTTTAACGAGCATGAACTGTGTGCTAAAACTGCTCGATTACCTAGTCATATGATAAGAGTGTCTCATTGAGATTCTATTTTTTATGGAGCTTCATCTCACAAAGCTATGCCCCGCATCCTTTCTTTATGCAAGTTAGGAAACGGCTAACCCAAAAAACAGATAAATAACTGCTCTTTGCTTGCACTCCAAAAGGTTTGCATGCCCCCAGGTATAAAGTACGATTTCAAGGTTACCTCTACTTCTTTTCCGTCAAAACAATTGTTTTAACGAGAGAGGCTTACTTCTTTCAGGTTACCCAAAGATTGTCTCGTTAATCTTTCAAACAAAACACTTCCTCGGCAATATCTACCGAAATAGACAAAGGTGAGTGACGATGCCCGCCAACTCACATAACTTTGACAAAAGAATCTTATTCTAGAATAACCCCTCTTCCTAGACGGACGGGGTACGGACTAGTCATATTCTCCCGCGGAAACCTACCCTATACCCAAAGTTTCCCTGCGCGAAGAAGACCAGGACGCATGCCCCCTAGGTTCCAGTCATATCCTCCCGGATTACTTGCGCTCATCAGGAGGACGGACCGTGGGTTGAGACACTTCTTGCGTGAAGAGACCATTTAGGGATGGTATATGACTATTTGCGATGAGTGATCCGGGAAATGAAAGTTGGTCGACGAGCTTGACTACTCTTCCTTCATGCAGAAAACACATTACTCTAAAGAGTGAGGAGACGAGGGCCCCCATGCAATATATATAGACTCGTCCAAGGAGTAGGTTATAATCCAAGGGTCCTTGAACGACCATCACGTTCATTTGAACGGTCTTCCCTTCCAATGTTATGGGCACATTGGGGAGGATCCCTAAAGGTCGACTGGTTCCTTTATCAAAGCCTGATAGATCTCTCATTTCAGGCAAAAGCGCTGGCGAACCAAGCGCTTTCCAAGAAATAGAGGAAAGGATGCTCACAGATGCCCCCTCATCAATGATAGTGCCAGCCATTACCATTCTGTATACTTGAACGATAATTCTGAATGGTATGCTTGCTGGCAATCGGGGTCTGCCTAGTTGGTTCCAGTCGACCGAGACAACTAGGTTGCTTGGTGGTGGGACCGAATAGACGGCCGGGTATGACTCTGACGAAGTTCCTTCCTGCGACAAAGGAATGGGCAAATTGCCCCCTTGTTCGTCGGAGTCTGTGTTGATGAAGAGAATTTGGACGGTGTCGTCTTTATTCTCCTCTGTGATGGTATCATTCGAAGATAGAGCCTCTGAAGGCAAAACTAGGTCAACTGCCACCTCAACCTTTTGACTTTCGTCAGGCATGGATCCAGACGGTTCATCTTCAATGATAGGTGTTTCGGCTGACCACCTGGGTGGGCCAGCTGGGTTCTCAACTAGTGAAGGACTTGGCAGGAGTTTTTGATATCCAGGAGGAAATTGCGCTCGTAAAATTGGGCGATCTTCCAAAACTCTTTTAGCCTCATCTAAGAAGGGACAACGGTGGATGGTGTGATCGCCTTCACACAGTTTGCAGGGAAATCTAGCTTTCCCTCTCTGTCCTGTGGCTTCACTCTCACTAGTTGACGGTGAGCAGTCAACATGGCTATCAGAGGTTGATGCTACCGAATTGTGCAAACGGGGAGACCAGTCCCTTAGTATCCGAGGGATGCAGGGACAATCTCTGTGGAAGTGGTCTCCCTTGCATATGACACATGGCGATTTAGGCCTAGTCAGTGCTGTTTGTGGATTTTTGTCAGACGACACTTGTTTGCTCCTAGTCGCTTTTGGCTCCTTCTTCTTCTTCTCTTTCTTCTTCTTTTCCTTCTTCTCCTTAGGAACTTGGTTTTTTGTTTTACCAGTTCCGTCAAGTGAAGAGGAAGGAGGAGAGGAAGAATTAGATGAAGTAGAAGGCTGGTGGGCAACTCTGGTCTGGTCTAACTGTTGACTCGAGTGTTCAGGAATAGTGGTGTTCTGAACGACATTGGTTGAAAAGAGCCAGACCGGCAGGCCAATTGTCAGTCCTGGAAGCAACAATGTGGCCATATGGGGCGCACCAACATCTCCCCAAGAGGAGAAGGGACTAGGATTTCCACCAAGGGGAATTCCTTGGTTGGTGTGCTCCATTTTTTCAACCTAAAGATCAACGCAGGAATAAAGGGTGATTGTTCTGTTTAAAATAAATTTTAACGACGCTTTAGACACAACTTGATTTTTCACTTTTAAAGAGTCGAGAAAAAGCTAAAGATGACTCTAGTCTCCTTCGATGTTTTAACGAGCCCGAAGTGACAAATGCTCGAATGGACTTTTTCCGTTATAGAGTCTGAAAAAGGCCAAAAGGAACTGCTCTGGAGTTCTAGGCAGAGGGTGTGCCAAACTTTTCGCAAAACCGCAGAATACTTTTTAGGGTACGGGCGGTCGATCTTCTTGAATGTTGTGTTCAGTGCATTGCGATCAGTAGGGCGGCCGACACGGCTTCCTAAGGATAAAGGTTTTATGCCTATAGGGGTCTCCCAATATATACGCGACGGTACGTGGGAGCACAATCCGTACTGGCGCTATCGTCCCTCAGGAGGAATCACCCACCATCCACGAGATCGACAGTCACCAGGCTTTACGACGCCGGAACACGTCTCTAGCCTAGACCTCTATGTTGTGCGTTATGTTGCAAAGCGTTGTTAAGTTCATTCAATTTATTTTAGGTTGATCTTTTTAGAAGTTTGCCTTTCAAGGTTCACCACGAGATGTATGATACAATTCCTAAATGTAGTCTAAAGATGATAAGCAAGCTTTATATCTTTTCAACTTTGAAAATCCTAGCTACTAAGGGAAAAGAAAGACACCATCTTTTCTCAAAGAGCAATCAGCACACTCTAATGCACTTTTCCTAAATCAAACATGCAAACTATCAAGATGCAAATGCACAATGCAGGTGTTTGTTTTCCTCTTTCTTAGTATTGATGCCTACAAAGAAAGCTTTTTGTACAACTTTGAATTTGCTTTTAAATGAAAAATACAAACAAGTTTACTTTTTCGAAATCAGAGAGGGTAGAAGAGATTACAACACTTAACGATTTTCGAAATGAATACTTGTTTCGACACTTAAAAGAGACAAACTCAAACCAAATGCAAAAGTAAATGTATAATCAACTGTAAACAGCCAATGAACTCTCTCCTAAGATCACAATCAACAGATTTGAATCAAGGGCTACAGGATGATTATTTCACTCATGCAAAGGAAAACTGCAAATGATGCCACAAACACATAAAAACACTCACAGTCTTTTTGTACAAAAGGAGGCGGAATTTAAGCAGAGAAAAGGAGTTATCAGACTGGTACCTATGCTGGTTACAGGCTGCGAAAAATCAGAGATCAAAACAAGGCAAAACAGAGCAGAGAACCCCAGCTGCACAAGGGCAAACTGGTTCAGCACAACCTCAACACAGGGGTTTTGACATTCAGCGCAGGTAGCCTTCACGGGACCTGCGTTGAAATGCAGAATCCCTTCATTGGGTCTGCGCTGAAGGAGAAACTCTCGTTTCTCACTGGTTCTGGGTCACAGATTGCTATTTAATCTACTGTTTCAGGCCAAATAAAAGCAACAAGCAAGGTGTAATCAAAGGGATGCTTTGAGGGAGTACTAAGATCTATCACAAAGGATCATCAAATCATTTGTGAGTCCATTGTTCAGATCATAGACAAGTCCAGTGATTGGATCAAAGCAGCAACTGTCTACTTTGCATCTGAGAATAGCAGATACAGTTCGATTGTTGCTGTTGAGTCTATGAAACAAACAATGATAGAAACACAAATAAAATGACTAAACAGATCTCCCCAGCGGAGTCGCCAATTTGTTGTGGGGAAAAATGCCTATGCAGGACGATCCTATCCACCTAAGGTGTGACAGTGCCTTAGCAACAAACAGAGACAACTATTCTAGTATTCTTCCTTTATGAATTAAGAATGAAGAGAGATGGATGGACTAACCGGTGTCTTCCGTTTGTCCCTCGGTCCGATTTCTCTTCTCTTGGAGAGTTCCCAGCTACTTGCCTTCTCGCTCGCCCAGCTTCAAGAGGTTTCTGCAAGATCACAAGAAGAGAACACTACACAAGACATGGATTCGTATTCATAACTAGTTCAGGATTAGAAATAAACTAAATATAATAATGCAATCATACATAAAAAATACATCAGTATATAGGAGAAACCAAGATAGCTTTATTGATGAATAACAAGGTTCAGGAAGAGATACAACCCAGAGGGCTCCAATCCAGCATCTCCTTCCCAGCAAATGGAATTCCTAACTTCACCCCCTTCAAAGCATTAAGCACCCAATGATTCCAATCTCAAACCAACAGCAATTCTTTGCAATAACAAAATTCCAGCCCCTAGATCTCATGGAGGAGAGATCCATATATAGATGTTTGGAGAGAGGATGAGTCAGCTTGAGATCTGACTAGTGTCCTCTCCCTCTGTCAGTTCTTGATTCCACTTGGAGGTTCTTACTTCCACTTGGAGATTTGGAACCTCTTACTCATCACCAGTCGAATTCCCTGAGGCAAGTGTCATTTTGGAAGCTTCCTGGGTTTTGACACCTTGTGGAATGAACCTGCCACATGTCCACTCTCGCTCAGCGCAGGTAGCCAGTGTTGCCTTTGACATTCAGCGTAGGTAGCCAGTGCTGGCTTTGACATTCAGTGCAAACAGCTAGTGGAGCCATTGAATTGATCCTGAATTGACTTGTTTTTGAGCAGTTTCTGGTGGAGAACTTCTGTGAATTGTTGTGGTTTGTTAGCCTTGTTCCTCTAGGGGTAGGAACAACATGTTTAGGGACTTTGGATCCCTTAGATTATGGACATTTCATGCTCAATGCTGTAAGGCACAAAAATGTCTATAACAGATATGTTCAAGGGAAGTCATTCAATGAATTCACCTGTGTCTCACCCACTACCATACATTATACTCCATTCTTTCATGACCGCCACCCTGAACCTTATATCACCAGATCATTTTCACCTCCATTAAAATCATTTGCTCCGTTCCGTGTCATTGATGTGGGATTCATTAAGGCCCTCCTGTGACGGATCACTTCTTGTCGACATCAGCTCATTATCCAAGACGATGATCTAGGAACACCCCATTCAGTACTTTGAAGCTTGCATGCCTCAATGGCAAGTTTCTCACTTACGGCGACAGGTTTACATCAATGGCCTTTGACCGAAAGATTTTGCGTGGTGTTCGACGCCATGTCCTTTATTCACACCACGTGAATTGTACTGCAGTACCTTGAGGGTCATTATCATTATCGGTGATTCCTATCGCACTTGTTAACAGTTTACATCATTGACTGGTAATCAAGCGATGTCATTCCATGTTCGAATTCAGAATATTTCTCACATAGATCGACTTGTACTTCGAGTGAAGATCGGACGAGATTGAAGACCCCAGATCTAGTTTCATCCATCCGGGCTGCGATATATATTCAGGGAAATAAAGACATTAAATGTACATCATTGCAGCACAGATAATCATCCTATCAAAAGGATGATGACTCTACCAGAATCATCAGTCTACACTCAGATGATTGTCTGTCCTATGTACATGAAAATGAATTTATAAAGCTGAGCATGGGAATGCCCGCCTCAGCTAGATCATGAAAATATTATGAAGATAATGTATTGTATTGTATCTTATTACAGGTCTCCTCCCAGCATTGAAAGAACTTCAGATCCTCATAATAAAGCATTTCACCTGACACCAAAAGGTTAACGGCCTCATACTTTAGGGGGCAACTGTTATAGACATTTTTGTGCCCTACAACCCCAAGCATGAAATTTCCATAAACCAAGGGCTCCTAAGTCCCTAAAAGTGTTGTTCTAACCCCTAAAGGAACAAGGTCAATAGATTACAGCTTCTCCCAGAAGTTCTCCATGAGAAACTACTCAGAATTGGTCAAAACAGGATCATTGCAGCTACTCCAGTGGCTAAGTGCGTTGCATCTCACCTAAATACACTGTGAGGGTGCACTGCATTTCAAAAGTCCCTTCTGTATGGTGCGATGGGCGAGAAATGACAAATGGCAGTGTCATTCTGCAAGGTGGAGAGGCAATGGAAGCTTCCAGAATCTTCTCTTGTGACACTTGCCTCACTGAATTCGACCAAGGATGAGTAAGAGGCCCTCAGTCTCCAAGTGGAAGCAAGAACTGTCAGAGAGGAGACACTAATCAAATCACAATCACACTCATCCCCCTTACAGATATCTATATATGAATCCTTCATCCCAGATATCCAGAGGCTGGAATTTTGCATATTGTAAGGAATTGTTGTTGGTTTCTAGAGACAAACATCAGATTGTTGGGTGATCTAAGCTTTGTTTGAGGTGAAGAGGGGCTTGTTTGTTGGGAGGTTGATGCTGGGTCAGAACAACTGGTTGTAACTCCTCCTGGATCTTTTCTTGTTTATCAATAAAAGCTATTTAAGTTTTCCTCCATGCTTTTGTATCATTGATGCTTGTTACATTTGTATGGTCAATTTACATCTGATCCTAGATTGTTTATGATTATAGATCCATGTCTTTGTATAGTGCTATGCTTATGTGATCTTATAGGTACTTTGTGAAGCTGGGCGTGCAAGGGAGCAAGTAGCTGGGGACTATCAAAGAAGAGAGGGATCGAATCGAAGGATTAGCGCAAGACAGAGGTTGGTCTTTCTGTTCCTCTCTATCTATAATTCATAAAGGAAATACAAAAGTAGTTTTTCTCTGTTTTTTTCTAAGGCAGCTGTCACACCTTAGTGGGATAGAGCAGTTCTAAATAGACACTTTTCCCTGTAACACAACAAGTGTTTCATTCTTTTTCCCTTATATGATTTATTTAATCTATTTCTGTAAAGTACCTATTCATCATTAGAAGGAAGAATTTCTAATATTGAAAGTTAAACTTCTAAAGATTAATGATGACTTCATGAGATAGAGAAGAGTGCCATTGTAATATCTTAATTTATTTCTGCACCTCACGATTTAAGGAAAGGGAATAAAAGTAACCTAAAACATTATAGTGAACCCATTTTGAGTTAGATTTGATTGCATGAAAAAACCTTTGACTGAAGAAGGTCCACTTTAAATTTCAAAGATTGTTTTCATCTTAAAAGTTTATTTCTATTTCTAAGATTCAGTTGATTGAAGCATTCTTTTTAATGTGCAAGTTATTTAAGGTTCTGCTCTCATTTGCAATTCCTTTTATAGTTAATACGCCCTTTTATCTTTCACAAAAGTAAATTGGAAAACTTGGTGTAGGAAACTCTATTCCGGTACAAGAACCAGTGTCTTGTTACAGGAACAGAGTGCTCCAAGCCTTGAGGCTTAGAGCCCCTACATGAAGACGTAAGTATTCATTATAATGTTAAAATATACTTCCCACATAAGTTTTGTACTTGTACTAGTGCAAGCAGATTGCAAGAGTATAGGAACGACCACTTAGTGTGAGAATGAAAGTCATTTAGAAGGCAGATCTTTTCAAGGGCCTACTTGTTAAACTGCCACCACCTATACTGAGGATAATTATAGAGTTTTACTTCAGCAGTTAAGATTATTTATAGCAGTGTGAAAGTTCCTTTATTTGATTTCTTTGCAAATTCATTCTTTTACATTCCAAAATTAGAATTACTTTGGTGTCAGTTGACCTTTGTGATTTTTCTATTTGATTCTATAAGATTTCAATTGAGAAGTAGGAATATAAATAGGAAAAGTTCATACCACTTTTGGCATTACCTATGCTTTGTCTATAAGTTTACAAAACCCTCAGGCTGACAATTAAGTGTTGAAGGAGGTTGCTTAAGTGCAATTCTTACACCCAATATTTTGGTGCCTTGTCGGGGAGGTGATTTGAATTCGTAAGAATTTTTCATTTTTCTGTAATAGGGGTAAGTCTGCTATTAATTTTTTTCTAGTGTGATTCTATTGTTTGAAGGAAATTATAGGTGCTGAGTTATTTTTGAGTTGCAACATTTTATTGGATTTTTTTTTGTCATTTTTTTGAAATGAATGCCTATGAGAGGTAGGGGTCCAAAGCCCACTAAGGGCCAAGGAAATAATGATAAATCTGAAATCAAATCTCATATTGGGCCTTCTTTTGCAGGCAAAAAGTTCAAAAAGACCCAAACTCATCACGCAGGAATAGTCTACTTGAACTCCGGCAGCAGTAGTCTAGGTGTGACACAACCTATAAAGGAGAAGAAGGGGACTATTAGAACCCATAATCAGCCTTCTCATCCTATTGAGAGTGGTTCGCTTGGAGGAGAAGTAATGGAAGATCATGAAGACCATGTAGAAGTAAAAATGAAAAATAATCCACCATCAGCTCTTCCTCATTTCATTGGTAAGGTACATGAAGACCCAAACTCTTTATTATTTGAGTTTGATATTTTATGTATAAGTTATGATTATTCATTTGATGCTCAAAAGTTAAAGTTGTTTCCTGCAACTCTCAAGGACACAACACTCCATTGGTTAATGGGACTAGGAGGAAACACTATAGCTTCTTGGGAACAAATGAAGAGAGTGTTCTTGTCAAAATATCAGGAGTATTGTGAAACTAGAGATATTCAAGATGAAATCTTTACTATTGTGCAAAATGATGATGAGACTCTAGAGGGCTACTTAGAGATATTCCTATACATCGTCCAGAGATCAAAGAAAAAATTTGATCTAAGTACCATTAGAACCTTGTTCTTACATGGGTTTAATGGTGATGCTAGGAATAATCTAAATCTGTTAGGACAAGGGGACACTGCTCAGAAATATTTTGATCAAATCTGTGACTTGTGCAAGAAATTATCAAGGAACCAATATAGACCCGGTAAAGGAATTTGGAATAGAAATAAGAAAACCAAATCTACTGATGCTATGATTGTTGAATTGGAGAACAAAATGGACAATATGAAAAATGAAATAATGAATATAGTTAGCAAACAAATAGACTCTTTGAAATTTCAGCAAAAACTTGTAGAGGAACAAGAGTCATTGTCTATTTTTTGTCCAAAATGTAGGAAAAAACATATTTTAAGAGAATTTCCTCTTGATATTAAAGGAACTAGTAAATGTGAAATTTGTATAGAGAACCATGCCACGAAAAAATTTCCCTCCATACATGGGGTGAAATCTATATTTGAAGGAAGGCAACCTCAATCTGAATCATTGCATGCTATGGGAGCACGAAGAAACTAGCCTCAAGTAAGTGTACGTATGGCTCTTGAAGTTCCACCACATTTTTTTGGTTATAATGCAGATCCATATTCCTATCCTAAGACTAGTCACTCAACATTGGCAGCATGGGAACCAATATCATTATGGACAACCCTCCCAATATTGGCAACAAGGATGGAGAGGGCCAAACCATTCACACCATTCCTATGATGCACCTATACAATCATACCCACCTACATATGCACCTTACCAAATGCCACAACCATCATTACCTCACCTGAGTCAACCAATGCCACCATTGCCTTTACCTCCATTGTTTCGACCTCCTCAACTGCTATCTCAACCCTTACCCAACCCAATAACAAAGTGGTACAAATGACCCACTCTATGAACCCACTTTCTTCATCAAGATATTAGTCCATGCCATTTGGATTCAATGATTTCCAATTGAGACAGGGGAAGATAGTAACCTCAGAAAAATAGAAGCATCCTATGGTGATTATTGACGAGAAAGGTGAGGAGGAAACTCCTAATCATTCAGACAAATATGTCATTCTCCAGCCAATCCTCGCACCCTCAGAGCCTTTGCTATATTCTTCCAACTGACCTCCCTATCTAGAGAAGTTAGTTGTGCAGATGAATGACCCCATTCCTGAGTCTAGCCTGGCCTTCGAGCTTAGGAACCTTTTCTTAAAGGTACCTTTTCTTCAAGCTATCAAATAGATCCCCATTTACACAAAAATCATTAGGGAAATTTGTCTCAAGAAGCCTGAAAGGAGAAGATTTGAATCTCAAACTATTTAGTTTGTTGATAGAGTAGTAGAGTTAATGACAAGGTGTATGCACATGGACAAATATATTGACCCCAAAAACCCTATTGTCTTTGTTCAGATAGGTGATATCCTTGTCTCTAATGTACTTATAGATATGGGGATGGCTATTAATGTTATGACCAAGAAAGCCATGGATCAACTTGGATTGGTCCATATTCATCCTACTCCCACTGTGCTTGAATTGGTAGACAGATATAAAATCAAGCTAGAAGGGGTGTTGGATGATGTGATTGTTTCATTAGACTCTTATGAATACCCTGCAGACTTCATTGTGCTTCAGCCAAAGAATCTTGTGGGAGTACATCCCTTGATCTTGGGACGACCATGGCTTGCTACAGCTGATGCTGACATTGGATGTTGTTCTGGTGACATATATATAAGTTCACCTTGTATCCACCCGCTAGATCAATTCAGGGCTCCGAGACATTTTCTGGTTGGACTACAGCAGTGATGATAAAACTAAGTCTATTTCCATGATACATCATTATGTTGAGTCCTCACAGGAGGGTGAGATTCAAGTCTTCCAGAACAATTTAGACACCATGGCCAATTTTGAGTCATTGAGTGATATTTTTAGTCTAGATTTTCAGGAAAGTCAAGGCTCTCTACCTCCCTCACCACCATCTCTAGCAACACCTCTATGTACTCTTGATCCTGATACTACTCTTGTTGAGATTAGTCCAGGAAAATCCTTGCATATCAATTCAAACTTGGATTCATCCCAGCAAGAGTGGCTTGTGAATTTGTTGCGAAACCATCTTGATGCCTTTGCATTAGGCTATGAAGATTTGAAAGGAATCCCTGCTGAACATTTTACCCACCATATCTATACTCAGGATGGAGCTTGATCTATCCGACAACCCCAAAGATGTATGAACCCAGCTTTGAGAGATGTTGTAAAGGAATAATTGCAAAAACTATTGGATGTTCATTTTAACTATCCTATTTTTGACAACCAGTGGGTGTCTCCATTGGTATTAGTCCTAAAAAAATATGGGATATGGCGCATTTTCATTGACTACATGTTCAGGGAAAAAGTCCCCTAGGGTTTTGGGTCAACACCCTAGTAGAGTGGGGGTTATCTACAGTAAAAAAAAAGCATTCCACATAGCCATGATACTTAAATAAGCAAACTACATGAAGAGAGGTGCACCTGGGGGTCCTTCGTTCGGGTAGATCCAGCCAGGGTTCAAACCCTCTTGGATTTCCTCTCAATCCTTGAACCTGCAAAAATGCCAATTCAAAGAAGAATAGCAATATATGGACCAAGTATCATATAGAAGTCAACTTCATAACATATTGAAAGATGGTTAGTTATACAATTGAAACAATTATTCATGTGTAAACCATAACAATAACATTGTATGCATAAAGAAGATTGATTTCGGGAACAAGACAAATGTTTATTTATTGTAGATAACTAAAACAAAGCAAGGAATGATATCACTAGAATCTTCCTCTTGCTAGCTCCAAGTGGAACCTTCCTCCGGATCCGTCTAATCCCAAGTATTCAAAAGGCTCCTTCCATGACTCACACAAGGATATCTCAACTAGTGAAATGACAACATAACTCAAGGAAACAAGGGTTTCCTACAGTGGGGGAAGTGCTAGAAACACAAGGATCTTCAGACCTAATCAGGATAATCTCAGCAGAGTAATTTTCTCTCTATTCTCTCCTCCCTTAGGCCTTCCCATTGAAGCCTTTTTATACTTCTCCCAAAGTAGTTTTTTAGTTGGGAATTCGTTGGGAATAGTTGGGCCATGAGAACTAATAGGTAATCAACAGGTAAAACCATGATCTCTGCCCAAAATTAAGGAGATATAATATTTTAAAGTGTTTTAAGACATATACATGGGTTGGGTATACACAGCCCACGTACACACGCATTTAGCTAAGGGAAATGTCATGTACAGGGAGTAAAACACTATTTTTTAAGTATTTGGACTAGGTCTAGAAGGAGGGGTTGCCCTAGGCCATAAATGCAGCATCACAAATGTCAAGGGTGAGATTTGGAGCTATAATAGATGCCCCCTAATATATGAGCTTAGAAGGGGTACATGATGGCTGAAATGTATTAAATACATGGAAAGGAAACCTATCAAAAACTGAGAAGGACTTCACTAGATTTCAGCCTGCCAAGACACAAAAGGAGATAAAAAAGAAACACTGCCTAAGGTGGGCATACCCATGCTCAGAGAAGGTAAAGCATGTCCGCATATCAAGTATGTTGGAATTATAATACAAGTTTTTTACTTGATGGCAACTCACTCAGAGGTTGATACAGGTAATGGCAACTTAATCAGAGGACAGATCTTAGTACAACAAGTCAAGAGAGGGATATACATAGGTTAATTGTGACAAAGCCACGTATACATGCGGGTTAGACGTTCTGAAGACGCGTATGCGTATACACGCACTTTCACACAAGGAAAAGCGCGTACATGTGGGAGAACTTATGTTTTGGTCTGTGGTATTTAGTCCTCAGTATTTGAACCTATGGTTGTGGACCATGGTATCTCGATAGAAGTGTTGATCCCAAGTATTGGGTCCATGGTATTATTTCTACATGGTTTTGGACCATGGTATTGAGAGAAGCCTAACCTATATAAGGAGAATATCATTAGGCAAAGTGGATGCAAGGAATGGATGTCTGACATAGTGGGAAGATCTAGTATTGCTGGTTATGGGTTTGTGATACTTGGCTCAAGTTGGATATGACAGTGAAGGTATAAGTAATTATCTTTAGAACTATACGTGGGTTTTCTGTATTGAAAGCGCGTATACACGCAGTTTTTATATAGTCAAGTAGCATATGCATTATGAGATTTGGTGTTTCAGATCGCTGTTGATTCTAGTGGTTGTTGCAGAGTTCTGGGCTCTGGTTTGCATTCTGTTCTTTTGATGACAGGGTTTCAGTGATTCAGTATTGGGTGATTTAGAGATTTATGATGCTAGTATAAGTTGATGATTGTATTACAACAGTGATTGTCTTGTACTTATGGATCCAATATGAAAATGTATGAAACGTGGTCCCTGGAAGAAAAGAAGGTTGTAGCCTTCTGTAGGTCAGCACCTACGTACTAGTATCTTGGCTAGTGCAAGAGCTAAGGGGGTTGTAGCTCCCTTCCAGAAGAAGCTGGAAAACGAGAGAGGGTTGTAGCCCTTTGCAGGTTGCAGCCTGCGTGTTGGTAAAGGACTGCACCAATACATTGTAAAAGAAGTTTCTTATTAAAGGAAAATAGAGACGAATTGCAGCAGGTGGTTTTCACCCACATTGGATTTCCACCTTATATCATGGTGTTCATGTGTGCTTCTTATGTGTGAAAATCTGTTCTGTTTTACGACCTCTTTACTGTTAATATGGTTAATAATGTTTTGATGCAATTACTGAAGATAAGCTAACTGAATCATAAGATTATTGTATGTACGCTAGTTGCATTTAACACAGTCGCGTATATATGTAGATATACTGAACTAAAGCCGCGTATATAAATCTAAGTATGAAAAATGAAAAGTATATGATTTGATAATAATGATTCACCCCCCCCTCATTATTATTTCCAACAATTGGTATCAGAGCAGGTCCTTTAGAAGAAGCTTGATCGCTTGAAGGAAAGATCCATCAGAATGGCTAATCTAGAAAGAGAGGCACACATCAGGCCACCAATATTTGACGGGAACAACTTTACCCACTAGAAGATAAGAACCACGTCATATCTACAATCACTTGGAGCAGAAGTTTGGGGAATCGTGGAAGGAGGATACAAATACCCATCAGCAATTCCTACAGATACAGTAGAGAGAAAGCAATATGATCTCAATGCCAAAGTTGTTACTATCTTATTGGGAAGTTTGACACAATCAGAATTTATGAAGGTCATGCATTTCAAATCAGCTAAGGAAATATGGGACAAAATCATTCTAAGCAACGAAGGAGATGAACAGGTAAAAAGAGAAAAGCTTCAAACTCTCAGAATCTGGTTTGAAAATCTTAAGATGCATAGTAATGAAAGCATAGCTAATTACTTCCTTCGTATGGATGAGATTGTAAATTGTATGAGGAATTTGGGTGAAGAATTTAAGGAAGTTGTCTTAGTTGAAAAGGTTTTGGGGTCCCTGTCTATTAAATTTGATTCCAAAGTAACTACATAGAAGAAAAGGAGAATTTGCAAAAAATCACCATGTCACAGCTTCACGGAATCTTAACTACTTTTGAGATGAGAAAAGAGGGACCATCATAAGCCGCATTTGAAGCATCAGGATACTTTTGTCAAGAATCTTTAATGGGGAACTGGATGGTTCAAAGGTAAGGTACCTTTCAAATGCTTTTCATGTGGTAGAGTTGGTCACTACACTGCTAGATGTCGTCATAACAAAGGAAAGATGTCTGAAGAAGGAAATAGAAGCTATTATACCCATGTTAAAAGTAATGACTCATTCAATGGTAGTGAAGACATTAGAAGTATCATGGCATATGAAAAGAACGATGCAGAAACTGAAGAAGTTACCAAATTAAACGAACAATTGGAGTCAGTAACCAGGGTAAGGGAGAAATTGCAGGATATAGTAAAAGATCAGAGCATAACAATTCAGAAACTCGAATCAAAGATCCTCTCTCTAAAAGAAGATCTTGAAAAATCAAAGAAGCAGAACAGAGAAGCCCTTGAAGAACAAGATCATGAAGTGATCAAATTAAAGCAGCAAGTGGAAGAAGGAAGAAAAGTTGAAGAAGACCTAAGGAAGCAGTATCTGGAAAAGGAAGAACAACATCAGGTTGAGGTAAATATCTTAAAAGGTAAATTAGAAGAAAAGGATAAATTGTTTCGATTTCAAGATAGTACTAAGATTTTGGATGACATTCTTGGTAGCCAAAGATCCCCTATTATCAAAACTGGTCTCAGCTTTTATGAATCTGAGATTTCAACAGGTACTCAGGGGGAGTATGAACAACAGAGGGAAAGAACTTCTTGGTCTGCCCTTTTCCCTTGATGTAAAGGGGGAGAGTGACTTGGTGTGGTGGTTGCCATCAAGTCCAAAGGGGGAGATTGTTGGCATTATGACACGAGTGTTGTCCTTGATAACAACTCACTCAGAGGTTGATACAGGTAATGGAAACTTAATCAGAGAACAAATCTTAGTACAGCAGGTCAAGAGAGCGATATACGCAAGTTCATTGTGACAAAGCCGCATATACACGCGGGTTAGACGTTCCGAAGACGCGTATGCGTATACACACACTTTCACGCAAGGAAAAGCATGTACATGTGGGAGAACTTATGTTTTCGTCCGTGGTATTTAGTCCTCGGTATTTGAACCTATGGTTGTGGACCATGGTATCTCGACAGAAGTGTTGATCCCAAGTATTGGGTCCATGGCATTTTTTCTACATGGTTTTGGACCATGGTATTGAGAGAAGCCTAACCTATATAAGGAGAAGATCATTAGGCAAAGGGGATGCAAGGAATGGATGTCTGACGCAGTGGGAAGATCTAGTATTGCTGGTTATGGGCTTGTGATGCTTGGCTCAGGTTGGATATGACAGCGAAGGTATAAGTAATTATCTTTAGATCTGTACGCGGGTTGTCTATAGTGAAAGCGTGTATACACGGAGTTTTTATATAGTCAAGTAGTGTATACATTATGAGATTTGGTGTTTCAGGTTTTTGTTGATTCTAGTGGTTGTTGCAGAGTTCTGGGCTCTGGTTTGCATTATTTTTTTTTTATGACAGGGTTTCAGTGATTCAGTATTGGTTGATTTAGAGATTTATGATGCTAGTATAAGTTGATGATTGTATCGCAGCAGTGATTGTCTTGTACTTATGGATCCAGTCTGAAAATGTATGAAACGTGGTCCCTGAAAGAAAAGAAGGTTGTAGCCTTCTGTAGGTCAGCACCTACGTACTAGTATCTTGGCTAGTGCAAGAGCTAAGGGGGTTGTAGCTCCCTTCCAGAAGAAGCTAGAAAACAAGAGAGGGTTGTAGCCCTCTGCAGGTTGCAGCCTACGTGCTGGTAAAGGACTGCACCATTACATTGTGAAAGAAGTTTCTTATTAAAGGAAGATAGAGACGAATTGCAGCAAGTGGTTTTCACCCACATTGGGTTTCCACCTTATATCATGGTGTTCATGTGTGCTTCTTATGTGTGATGATATGTTATGTTTTACTGCACCTGTTTACTGTTAATATAGTTAATAATGTTCTGATGCAATTACTGAAGATAAGCTAATTGAATCATAAGATTACTGTATGTACGCTAGTTGCATTTAACACAGTCGCGTATATACGTGGATATACTGAACTGAAGTTGCGTATATAAATCTGAGTATGAAAAATGAAAAGTATCTGATTTGATAATACTGATTCACCCCCCCCCCCCAAGTATTATTTCCAACAAAGTATAAGTGGATCCACTAAGTATACAAGTATATAAGACTGGAAATACATAATGGATCATCTGATCACGATCGAACAAGTACAAGTCTAAATATCACATACAAGAATGTCAATGATGCTGAAAGATAAAGTTGATCACGGATATCAAACACTGATCCCAAAAGTACCAAATGAACATGATGGAATAAGATAGTACTACATAGCAAACTCGGGTGCCAGCATATAAAATGTCCCCATGAATGACTGCAACATATAAGGTGGAGTGGTATCAACTAGCAATAACAAGAGCAATTGTCAAGTGAACCAATGAATGCTGATGCAACCCAAGGTCTTCACCCACCGCTGTGGTACATTTCTACACAATGGGAATAAATGATCTAAAGTCAACCATGTGAGAAATCATTTGATTACCAGTCATTGATGTATACAGTTAACAAATGCAAGACTTCTCACCGATAATGATAATGAGAGTCAAGGTACCCAGTACAAACTAACAAGTGTGAATAGATGAGCTGAAGTCAAACACCTATAAAAATCTATCAATCAGAAGACAATGATGGTTCCCACTGTCGACAGTGAAGGATCTACCACTAATGATGACAAACCCCATGGTATTTCCAAACGGACTCTAGACCTTTGCCCCAGAGCAATGAGTTGTATTCTATGGGGAAAGATCCACTAGAAGGAAGGAATTAAGGCATCCTTCATCAATCTAGTGCGAGTTTAACCCGCAGGACAATAATGTGGAAGGAATCATAAGAAAAAGATGTAGTAACCTGACCGAAGCATGTTTCCGGTGTACACAATATGTGGCTAGTGCACGACAAGAAACCCTCTAAACCATCCAATAATGAAAGATAACACAGAGGCTAAGTATCCACCAATAGGGTCAAATGGAAACCAAGGTACCACATGAATCCAAATGTACGATAGTGTAAGCTGATGTCGAACACAATGGAAACCACTCATACAAAGACCCATGATACTGATCGATGTTGAACACAAGGTGACCTATCAATAATGAAAATAAGGCCAGGGTGTGGCTCTAGGCCTGTCCTCAGAACAAGATGTCATCGTTGATAAGGACAAGACCCGCCAACAAGAATTTAGTGGAGACCTTCTCAAACTAGCACGAGTAAAGGAACAATATAACTGATGTGATGATAGAAAAAACATTGACAACCAGGGATGGCCGACTGAAAAATGAGTCAAGAGACACCAGAAAGAGGCTGACTCAGGCTAACTTCCCTTGAAAGAAAGCACAACTCAATGATGACTATGTGGCAGCATATGATGACTCTGTATAAGTTTGTCATGCAAGAGGCACGAACGAACTCTCCATATGATTGGAAGAGATAACTAATAGGAGGAGAACTGACTCAATAACAAGGTTAAGGCACACCTAATTCAAACTAAATCCTGCCCAAATGGAGGAGAATTTTTTTTGAGTGCTTTGTTCAAGGGCAACATGACTGACTCTAGCTGCCAACAATAAATGGAAATATTATCCTGTTCCCACTCTTTTTTGGAATATATAATATTTTTGTCTTTTTCTTTAAGCTGGAAAAAGAATAAAAGAATGCTAAAATAAAGTGGAAAGAATGAGTGTTGGAAAAGTAGATGATCTAGTTCTTGGGATTGGAACAATCCTATGCTCAACATAGGGAGGCAAAAACTGGTCAAAGACACTCAAAGGTGTGTTCCTTCCATGGGTCATAGTGTGTCAAGTTGCAGAAGTCAAGGGGATGCAAGTTTGGTTTTACAGACATCATGGTCAAAAGTTGGCTTAAACATGAGTCTAGTGAAGCCGGCTAAAGGCCAAAAGGTGAAAATAGTCAATATGCAATGTAGTAGTACAACTCAACATGAAGGAGCCTCTAGGATATAAGGCCAGAACGAAGCAAAGAAGAAAAGAGGAATGAGTCTTCATCGCATAAGTCATGGAGGGACTACAGAGGACTCCTGAGCCTACTCAAATCGAAGCAACATGGGAAAAAAATGTAAGTGAAGTGCTACCTACAATGCCCATGAAAAGGATGGCTCTACCATCATGCCATGATTTAAAAAAAAATTGTGAGTGAAGATGGTTTACGAACCATAACATGATGGGTCAACCCTATGGAAAGTGTATTGACGAATGGATGCTAGTATGCATAACGCAATAGAAAGATCGCTTCCCTAACCTATATGCCAGTGAGAAAATGATACCTACCATGACGCATCAGCATTCATGGAACCAACTCGAAACTGTAAAAAAAACATCCAAAATGTCCTGAAAAAAAAACCATTCTCGACATTCCAATATCCCAAGTTAAAAGTTACATGAGACAAAACAAAATAATGTTTTGAAATAATTTGACATTTTCGAAGCTTATTAAATAGTTTTTTGACTCACCATTGTTACTGTTTGAGTTGAGAGCACAAGGAGTGGAGAAAAGAAGCAAACCTTTCCTTTCGCCAAATTTGACTGTTCAAATCTTCCCAACATCACCAGGTAACCCCCAAACTTGTCTTGTATAAATTTGTGATTGGCTTTAAGAATTTTAATTCAAGTTTCACCATTGAATTTATGTCAAAAATTTTGTTGCGTCATATGCACAGGTTGGCTATATACAACCTATGTATACACAGGCCCTAGACACGACTGTGTATGAAACAGACCCGCGTATACGCCGTTTAAACTTCAAAACAAAAAACTAATGGTCCAAACTTGTTTTTTCTTAGGATGCCAGTCACTTGGAGGGAAGGGGAGCATGCCACTATTGATGATGAGGTTATGAATGATCCACAGGCCTTGGATGCCTTAAGAGGATGTGGTTTTCTAAAATTCTTCAAAATGCCAAATATGAAGGAAAATACTCGCTTGCTCGAAATGATCATTCACTACTGGAGCGTCGAGGATGACTCATTCATGATTGATCAAATGCCACTAAGTATAGAGATTGAGAATATCTATTTTATCACGGGCCTTTTGTTATGAAACCAGCTCAAGAAAAGATAGAAAAGATAGATCAACGCCTTAGAATTCAGCCTCTTCGAGGGGGAAACCTCCTTTACATTACATAAATGAACAATTCTTGGATGATTCAAATGAAGAAACCTCCTTTCTATATATAGGAGTCTAAGGAGTCACAATATAATCCAGCCGACCTAACAATAATAATATAAAGCCACAAAAATAACAATAGAGGGATTCTATGGGGCACAGAAATAAAAACATGGGGGTAATAGGGGCACAACAATATAAATAAGGGGTATAACCACAATATTAATGGGGTGATCACTAGTATTATAGGGACCCAACATGCCCCTCTCCTTCAAAAAAGTGTTGTCCTCAACGCTTGAGTAGTTCTGGATACTTCTGCATAAAATTCTCATCCTCCCATGTGGAATCTTCAGCGGATAAGTTCTTCCACTTGATAAGATACTTTGAAATTGATCGATTTCTTAGCTGTCGAGTTCTTGTTTCTGTGACTACTTCCGGTTCCAATATAATTTTTCCTTCCTCGTCAAGTTCTGGCAATATTGTTTGAACTAGGAGTTTGTCGCCTATAACCTTCTTTAAACATGAAACATGGAAAATTGGGTGCAATCGAGAAGCTGCAGGAAGCTCCAATTTGTATGCCATAGTACCAATCTTTTGCAACACCTTGTACAGACCATAATACTTTGGTGATAATTTATTATCCTTATTAGCTTGCTTTAGGGACATTTGCTTATATGGTTGTAGTCGTAGGAATACCCAATAAACTACATCAAAACTTCTTTCACTGTGATGTTGATCTGCCTGTTGTTTCATTCTATTTTGTGCCAAAACGAGGTTATCCTTTAAGAGTTGGAGGACTTGTTGTTGATGTTCGATGTGATGTTCCACTACCTGAACCTTAGAATTTTCTCTTAAATATGATGTGATGGATGGTGGTTGATACCCATAAAGTTCCATAAATGGGGTCATTTTTGTTGTTGTATGGAAGGAAGTGTTATACCACCATTCAAACAGAGGCAACCATTTGACCCATTGTGTCTATTTATCAGAAACAAAGCAACGAAGATATCCTTCCAAACATTTGTTTACTATCTCAGTTTACCCATCAGATTGAGGATGATAAGATGAGCTATGAGCTAACTGAGTACCAAGACAAGAAAATAATTATGTCCAAAAATTTCCAGTGAAAATGGGATCTCTGTCTCTTACAATAATCTTTGGGTTTCCATGTAGCTTTTGAATTGTTTCCATAAATGCAGTAGAAATTGTACTGGCTTTAAAAGGATGTGATAATGCACAAAAGTGTGCATACTTGGTAAGTCTGTCAACTACCACCATGATTACACTCTTTCCCTTGGACTTGGGTAAACCTGTGATAAAATCCATTGAAACCTCCTCCCAATGTTAGCTTGGAATGGATAAAGGTTGCAATAGACCCGGTGTCTTAATTGTTTCAACTTTATTTTGTTGGCAAACCAAACATTCCGCCACAAACTTTTGAATATCTGATTTAAGGCCATCCCAAAAAAATTCCTTCCTAACCCTATGGTAAGTTTTTAAAAATCCTGAGTGCCCTCCTAAGGGAGAAGTGTGCAATTCCATAAGAATATTTTGTCTTAGCTGGGAATTCTTACAGAGGTATAAGCGATATTTGTACCATAACAAATCATTTTGCTAGCTAAATGTATCAAACGTACTGGAATCTTGTTGTAGCTTTCGAATAAGTGCCCACACTTCTTCATCATTCTTCCATTCCTCCCTTGCTTCGTTTATCCAATCTGGTTGGATAATAGAAATGGTACACAACAATGCTTCCACATCCTCATCCTTTCTTGAGAGTGCATCTGCCACCACATTTTGCTTCCCTTTTTTGTAGATGATTTCAAAGTCATAACCCAACATCTTTGTGACGCACTTTTGTTGCTCTTCAGAGGATAATCTTTGTTCTAAAAAGTATTTAAGGCTATCATGATCCGTTTTTACCTTGAAGTGTCTTCCCATTAGGTAGGGTCGCCATTTCTTAAGTGCATGGAGTATTGCCAACATTTCCTTCTCATAAATAGCTTTGCTTAAAAACTTTCCCTTGATTGGATGACTTTCAAAGTAATGGGTCTTTCATCTTGCATTAGAACAACACCAATTCCATTTCCTGAAGCATCACATTCCACAATAAAGGTTTTTGTGAAGTCTGGTGTAGCTAGGACCGATGCTTGGCACATTGCCTCTTTAAGATGTTAAAAGGCCTTTGTTTCTTCCGGAGTCCATGAAAATGCGTCTTTCTTCAATAATGTTGTTAGAGGTGCTGCTATTCTCCCATAATTCTTAACAGATTTGTGATAATACCCTGTCAACCCAAGAAATCCTCGCAGATGCTTTATGGATGTGGGGATTTTCCATTCCTTAATGGCTTTAATTTTTCTAGGGTCTACCTTAACTCCTTCATGAGATACAATATGACCCAAATATTCCACCTCCTGGACTCCAAAGGAACATTTGGATCTTTTTGCATATAATTATTTCTCCTCCAATAGTTGTAGCACCTTGTCAACATGTTCAACATGATCCTTCCAAGACTTGCTGTAGATTAGTATATCATCAAAAAATACTAACACAAATTTTCTAAGGAATGGTTTGAAAATTTAATTCATCAAACCTTGAAATGTTGAAGGTGCATTGGTAAGGCCAAAAGGCATGACCAAAAATTCATAATGACCCTCATGAGTTCTAAATGCCGTTTTCGGAATGTCTTCAATCTTCATTCTGATTTGATGATATCTCGAATGAAGATCCAACTTGGTGAAGTAAATTGATCCATGCAATTCATCTAGTAATTCATTAATGATAGGAATGGGGAACTTATCTTTAATAGTGAGCTTGTTGAGCTCCCTATAATCTGGACACATGCGCCATGATCCATCCTTCTTGTGCACCAATACTACTGGAGCAGAGAAAGGACTTTGACTTGGTTGAATTATACCAGCCTCTAACATTTCTGCAACCATATGTTCAATTTCACGTTTTTGGACATAGGGATATCTATACGGCCCGATGTTTGGAGGAACACTTCCTGGAATCAGATGAATAGCATGATGATCACGCATAGGTGGGAGACCTTTGGGAGTCTCAAATACCTTGGAATGATTGTCCACGACTTTTTGGACATCTGGAGAAATAGATGATTCCAATGTGGAAACATCTAGCGGACATAATTGTGCAATTACACCTCTTTGCTCCTTTTTTAGAAACTTTATCATACCATTAGAGCTGATTATCTTTCCTGGTTTCCCTGCAATACCCCTTAATTCAACTTCCTTTCCTTCCGTAGAAAATTTGATGAAAAGTTCTTTAAAATTAAAAGCTATTGTACCCGAGGATTGTAGCCATTGGACTCCTAGTACAACATCATCACCTCCCATTGGAATGGAAAGCATTGGGCTAGTCAATACATATTCTTCCATGGATAGCTTGATATTATGGCACCTTCCAGAGAAATTTATTGTTCCTCCATTTGCAATCATCACTTGACACTCTGGTGCTGGATATAGGAAGCAATTCAATTCTTTTCTACCCTACAATGAATAAAATTGTGGGTGCTTCCTGAATCAATCAACACTATTACCTTTTTCTTCTTGATTTGTCCTTCTATCTTGATGGTTTGAGGAGTGGTAATTCCCGCCAATGCATTACAAGATATGGTCGGATTTATTTTTTCTTCATCTAGGCTTTGTTCCTGGAGTATATCTTCTTCTTTTGACCTTTCTTGCTCCTTTTCTTCTTCCTCTTCATAATATATGTAGAATAATTTCTTCTCAGCACACTTATGACCTTTAGTGTATTTGCTATCACAACTGTAACAAAGCCCTTTTGCTCTTTTTTCTTCCAATTTTTGTGGTGTCAACCTTATATGTTGTGGAAGACTAGGGGCAACAACACTTCCATCTTTATAGTTGTGAGTGGTATGCTTCCTGGTTGCCATAGTTTTGCTTTCCATTTTTCTTGCTAACCTAAATGCCTTCTCTAATGAATCAGGTTCCCAAAGGCAAACATCATGTTGGATATTATCCTTTAAAGACCCTATGAACACATAAATCCTATGCTCCTCTGGAATATATTTTACCCTTATGTTCAATTTTTGGAACTCCTCAATGTGCTCCATTACTGAACCCTTTTGTTTGAGACTTATCAATTGGCTAAAAAAAGTGTTGCTTTTTGTATCTTCATAATGTGCTATCAATTCTTCTGTAAAAATTGCCCAAGTGATAAATATTTTACGAGAGCAAAGTCATTGATACCATACAAACTGATTTGGTTCCAAATACACAGTTTCCATACGTACCTTTTGTGTGTTTTGCACATTATTGAGATCAAAGAACTGCTCCATCTGTAATATCCATGTGGCGGGATCCTTGCCATCAAACTTCCTCATATCGATTTTTGGAATATGGTGGGTCTTCGATCCAACATTAGAGTCTATGGAATCATGATTAACATTACTTTTGTTCACATCATGAGTTTCCTTTACAACCTTTTCACCATTAGTAAGTATTTCTTGTAGAAAATTTGTCAAATCTATCTTCAAATCTGCCATGTCTCTCTTCAAATCTGTCTTCGAATCATCCATATTAGCTTCCATGCCCTTTATCTTAGATTCCATGCCATTTATCTTAGATTCCACACCATTTATCTTAGATTCCACGCCATTTATCTTAGATTCTGTTAGCTTTTGTGAGCGTGACATTTGTTGCACTTGTTCTTGTAATTTTGATATATCATGTAGCATTTCTTCCTCTTCTTCATGAGTCATGCTAGAGCTTTCAGGTTCCTTACTAGGTGTTTGCATTTTCTTTCCTCGGGGCATCAGTTACCGATAATAATGCTTTACTATGCCCTTTGAATTCCGTTAAACCAAGCTTACGCAAAAATTTAAAAAAACCTACACACATTTTTTCACTTTATAGAAGCCTGATATTGAATCTGATGTATCTCTGTAATTTCGGATCATCCAGTTCTGAAATTGTGATCTATAGTAGCATTCTGCATCCTCTTTCCAATGCCACAAGTCTGACCCAAATTGGATTCTCCAAGGAAGAGTTAAGTGAAATCTCCCACGGTGACTTTCTTCTAGACTAGTTCAGTAGATTGAACTTGTACGACGTGCCATGAGTCACTGTTTCAACCTTTGGATCTGAAACATGCACACAAGAAACTATAGTTCGTCCTCTTTCTGTAACTTCTGACGAAATTTCAATCCGATCCCCAAAGAGAAAGTTATGACGATTTTCCCCAGGTCACCTGTTTTGAATGTAATTCAGGAGTCTGCGAAAAGACCAAATTCCTCAGATCATATCTCCACAAATATTGCACGAAAAGCTCTGAAATTCGGACCCAAGGTTCACCGTGATTTCTTCTCAAATGATTTTTTCTTGCGACTTCTGAAACGTCACAAAAAAAAAAGTTATAGCGAAAATTCCACGATGACCTGTTTGGAGCAGCGAAACCCTAGAATCCAAAGCTCTGATACCAAATGTTATGAAACCAGCTCAAGAAAAGATAGAAAAGATAGATCAATGCCTTAGAATTCAGCCTCTTCGAGGGGGAAACCTCCTTTACATTACATAAATGAACAATTCTTGGATGATTCAAATGACAAAACCTCCTTTCTATATATAGGAGTCTAAGGAGTCACAATATAATCCAGTCGACCTAACAATAATAATATAAAGCCACAAAAATAACAATAGAGGCATTCTATGGGGCACAGAAATAAAAACATGGGGGTAATATGGACACAACAATATAAATAAGGGGTATAACTAAAATAGTAATGGGGTAATCACTAGTATTATAGGGACCCAACACCTTTCCTGGAGGGGAGAGGTAGTACATTCTATGGGTTGATCATGAGGTAGCCTCTCTATCGAGGACTATGTGCATATATACTACCCAGGCCATCCAAAGAAGATTGGAAGCCAAATTCCAATCAAGCACGTAGAGAGTTTGTCATTGAGGATCATCCTATTCACTATAGCCAAAGTAAATGGATCAGCCTCTTTACACCAGGCTTCACAACTTGCCATGAGCTTGGCTGTAGACTGTCTCACTACCATATTTGATTGGTGTACTCCTCTTCTCACCAACTTGAAGAGATAACTATCATCTATCAAAAAGGGCCAGACCAAAATTTTTGGGTATGGGACCATTCTATGCTCCTTCTTTTTTGAGAGTGTCGCATCGCTACACCCTAGAGTACTAGTTTAGATCAATAGCTTACAAGATCCATGGATAGGCATGTGGGTTGATCTAATGAAATGACCAAGAGGTGGGGACGTACCACAGACAACTTTCGATGATGATTTATTCTCCTAGTGGGAGCAAAAAATCGTCGTAGTGGATGATTACCCCTATGCTAGCTTGGACTTCCGGGGAGATCCTGGTCTAGCATTACCATCAGCTGCGGTATGGGACGATATAGGTAACAATGTTTTTGATTTTATGATTTCATGATTTTTATGATTTTTCAAATATAAAAATAAACTTAAAAATATTTTTGATGGGATTCAGATGACTAATATAATGATCATATTCCAGATATTGGGCCAGTACGACCAGATGGATTCCCATGGCATGGACATCACAGTCGAGGTGCCAAAGAGGCGGCTGCCGATACAGAGTGACTCCTACACACAGTTCAGCGATAGTTGGTGAGATTAACTCACCGAGTGCCGATGGAGGCGGTAGAGGATCTCCCAATAGACATGCAACATCACATGGTTGGAATGCCAGGGGACTAGGTTCGGACTCTTAGGTGTGTGGCCAAAGTAGTAGTCACATACTTAGTTGCTCATCCTGAGTTGGGGCATTAGATGTACTAGACATGATTATGGGCATTTGAGTCCCAATTTTTGTATATTATTTTGGACACACTTATGTACACTTGGGATGTTTTATGATATATATGTACAATTTCAACTTTTTGATGCTTGATTTTATTATGATGAATGAATGATGTGCCAGTCTAAAGCTTGATTAGCAATAGAATCTACTAACCAATTATGAGATCTTGGAATGTGAAAATAAGTATTGTTAGTAAATGATATTTGAAACAGCCTCACCCTTAAATATTGGCGATATAAACATGGATCCATAACCCGATAAATGTTATTCAATTGTGACACTATCAGTTGTGAATCAAGATAGACTACCAATGAATCGATTCCATAAGAAATAGCTTCGGATAGTAAATTAATGATGGCAATATACTTAGCCATATTATTTGATGCAGGACCAATGCATACTCCCCTTTTAACCATTACGAACCAGTTGGATAGTAGATCACCCAAGTTGCGGAAGCGAGGTTCCGAGTGTGTCGACTAGCACCATCGACGAATCCAAAATAGACCAAGTCATCCATCAAAACCTCCCACAGCAGATCAAAAAGTGTTTATATCAAAAAATCCCTATGAGATATATGTACAAAAATACAAATTGTACAAAGAAGCCATTGCCTAGCTACTACTTGCTCCCTTCAAAATCGACTAACTCATACGCCCCTTTTTCTAAAACTCATTTAATTATAAAGGGACTGTACCACATAGGCTTGAACTTTCCTGCCCCCAAGGCATCCTTATCTTGGTCATAGACAAATACAAGGTCCCCTTCAGAAAAGCCTCGATGACGGACAACTTTATCGTATTGAATTTTAACCCTTTTCTTATGAGCCTCATTGATTGTGGCGACATCTCGACGCTGCTCATCAAGATGTTCCAAATGAAGGAGGCGCTCTTTGAGACTAGAGGTCTCTGGAAGGAGCTCAATAGCTAGCTTAAGAGATGGAATTTCACATTCAACAGGAAAGATAGATTCCATCCCGTAAACTAACTAAAAAGGTGTAAAACCTATGGTATTCTTTACCAAGGTTCGATATGCCCAAAGAGCAGGATACAACATAAGATTCCAATTGGACTAGTTTTTATCGATTGTCCTTTGCAGGATTGTCTTAAGGGATTTGGTCACAGCCTCGACCTATCCATTGGCCTAAGGATAATACGGAGACGAATGCTCCTGCCAAAAACCCAATTTAAGAGCCAATTCAAACATTAGTTGGTTTTGGAAATGACTACCATGATCAGTGACAATCTCTCTCAGGATACTGAACCTTGAGATAATCTAATTGAAAAGGAACAATGCCGTTGTTTCACTATCGCTTTTATAAGTGGGAATGGCCTCAACCCACTTTGTGAAGTAATCTACGGCCACGATAATGTACTTGTGATTCGTTGCTGAAGGCAGATTACAAGTTGTAAAATCAATACCCCACTTAGTAAAGGACCGACAATGACAACGGGAAAAAGAGGAGTTGCATGTGTGCGCATCTTGTGAGTATAAACTTGATAGAGGTGGAAACATTTGACTGATTCAACATAATCTTTGAAAAGCGAAGGCAAAAAGTAGCCGGCACACAAGATACGCTGGGCCGTAGCGAGCCCTAAAAGATGACCACCACAAGCTCCACTGTGGCAATCATTGAGCACAGACTCTGCTTCCTCTAAGTTTAAACAATGCCTAAGGATCGAAACAACCCCTCGAAAATATAATGTATCACCAATGGTCACATAGTTCTTAGCCAGGTGACGTAACTTTCGACGTTCATCCTAAGAGAAAGTAGAGGGAAACTTCGAAGTCTGGAGATAGACAATGATATCTCCATACCAGGGGTCCTGTGAAGAGATGAGAAATAAATGTTCGTCGGGAAAACTTTCCTCATATGCAGTGTCCTCTCCACAAGGCAGCTCAAAAATTAACTCCACGAAAACCAAAGATTTCTTAGACTTGGCGGACAAGAACTCGAGATCGAATTCCTGTAAAATGACAATCCAACGATTGTATTTTCCCCCAATCACTTGCCTACTCAGGACAAATTGGAATGGATTTACTGCTGCTAAGACAAATTTTTTGTGTAGTAAGATATAATGGTGGAGTCATTGGACAACATGGATAGATGCCAAGGCTAACTTCTCAATAGGAAATAGTGAAGTTCAGGACCTACCAAGCCACGGCTCATGTAATAAATCAATTGCTCAATCAGAGCATCGTATTCTTGAATGAGAACCATACCAATGGTTGATTCTGCAGCCACGAGGTATAAAAGAAAATCCCTACCATAATACGATGGACTCAAAAGCGGGGCAGAGACTAATGCCTTATTCAAGGTATCAAACAATTGTTGTGCAAAGTTGTCCCATACAAATGGAACTCCTTTCCATAGCAAACGCATAAATCCTTTAGTGATCTCGACATAATTTGTTATAAACCTTCTTAATAAATTAGCCTTCCCTTGAAGACTTCGAAGTTGTTGAATAGAGGATGGGATTCCCATAAGCTCCATGTTTGATTTTGTAAAGCCATTTTGAAGTGACCAATGACTTGTCCTTAGGTCTAGGAACCACATCCTAAACATCATTCTTCATCATCGATTTATATTCCTCATTCATTGCATCCTTCCATACTTGGTGCTTCATGGCTTCTTCGAACGTACATGACTCAAATTGAATAATGGTACTCATTGCAGCTAAGTACCCTTGGTACCTATTCGGCTTCTTGCTTTCACGAAATGTCTCCCTTGGTGCAACATGTCTTTCAACATATTCAAGAGTATCTTTATTGCCTCTTCCTTGAAGGGATCAACTCAAATCCCTTCAATTGAAACAATGAACCCTAATAACCGACTAGATTTAACCGTGAAAACACACTTATTTGGATTCAAACGTATCTTGTAAAAATGACATTGTTCGAAAACCAATCGAAGGTGACTAGGATGATTGATTCTCTTTCGAGAACGAGTAGCTAAATCATCTAAGTATGCTTCGCTGACATGCTTGATGTCATGGAAAGCGTATGACATGGCCCACTGGAAAGTAGCTCCAACATTATTAAGCCTAAAAGGCATCTTTTGTATACAAAGGTACCCCAGGGACATATAAAAGTTGTCTTATGCTGATCTTCAGGATGGATAGAGATCTGATTATAACCAGAAAATCCATCCATGTAGGAGAAAATATCATTACCCGCACATTCATCAATTATCTAGTCAATAAATGGCGTGGGATAATTATCTTTGTGACAAGCTTTGTTTAGGTCCCTAAAATCAATGCATACTCTAATTGTTCCTTGATTTTTATCAACTGGAACCGAATTAGAAACCCAATCCGTAAGAGGAACAGGGTATATAAAACCCGCCTTGAGCAACTTCTCTACTTCAGCTTTAGTAGTTGCTACTTTCCTAGGATTGACTGGCTGAAGCTTTTGATGAATTGACTTGGAGTTTTCATACGTCTTGATCTCATGTTGAACTATGGATGGATCAATACAAGGCATTTCTTCATAAGACCAAGCAAATACATCTTGAAACTCTTTAAACAGGTTGGTGTAAATTTGAATTTCTTCAGGGGAACATTTGGCTCCGATGAAGAGATTCTTGATCACATTAGGGTTCCTAGAGATGTTTATAGGTATCATTTTTGAAATTACCGACATATTACATTCAGCATGAATGTGTGTTGGAGCCAACGGATTTGATACCATACAAACATCACTAGTAAATAGCTTGGAGAACCTAGATTCGACTTCCTACAATGGAGGAAGAAAATATGAATGATTATGTAAGTCTTCACAAGGTCAATCTACACCCACCATTACTTCTAAGATTGCCTCCTCAATGGTAAAACTGTATCTAAGAAGTCCATAGCGGAGGTAGAATCAAGGGTCCAAGCTAGAGCCACATCACCGTCTAACTCCTCCTCTGAGAAGGGAGTAGAATGATTATCTACAGAGTTGATGATAAACTGGTATCTAAGCTCTGTTGTAGACATAGGAAATGCCATTCCACCCATTTGTCCTTCATCTAATGTGGTCATAGGCAAAGGCAAGGTCCAAGGGTGTGAAAAATAATGAGTTCAGAAGAACTCTTGCCGTGAAGACTCCTTGGATGATGAAATGAGATTGATTCTAGCTATAGGAGAGGGAAAATCAAATGTACCCATCAATGAATAATACATCCCAACTCCTAGATTCGAAATAGGTGGATAGGTGTTATCTACTAAGGGAATAGTAGAATCTAAAGTTGCTCAAGGATCAACTGGGGAATAATCCAATTGATCAACGTTAACAATTTTTCCCTCATGAGGAAAGAAAATGACACGAAATAGAGTCAAAACAAAGACATCCATTTCGTAGGTCTAGTTCCCTCCTAAGAGGAGATTGTAATCTAGGTTAGAATCAATGACTTCTACTTTGATATTAATGGTCTTTCCCCCAACACATATACGAAAGGCCGGGATAATCCCATGTGGCCTATGAGAATTCCCATCAAACACTGTCAGGAGGGTAGGTTAAGGAATAGCCAAAGGAGATCCAATGGCCTTCCAACATGATATAGACATTACAGATGTGGAAGCCCCAATCTACAACTGTTCGAAAAATATTAGTTTTTTGATAAGTAGACTTAATTGAAAAGCCATATGAAGAGGGAGTCGCTTTTTGAAATTGAGCATGTAAAAAGTGAGCACTAAGGAATTATTTAGATCAACTACCCCTATCGTTGAAAGCAAAGCACTTCGTTGAGATATACACGATTGGAGGACCTATAAAGTGGACATAGCGAATGGGCTCTAACCCAAATCCTCAATAATGGATTAATTTTGGGTGGCCCTAGCATTAGGGTTGATATCGCACCTTTAGCGGAACCTTTCGGTATCTGAGGTATAGTCTCGACAGAGGGTCGCTCAATATGAAGTGGGTCAGTAGTTCTTGGATCAGCTTTGTCCTTGGATTTTTTAGTTTCACCATAATCACATGAACAGTGGCCACATTAACATGAGAACCCATCATGAAAACATTTGATGACTTATCCCCTTCCTGGTTGCCCCCTGCAGAGGTACCGGGATTTCAATTCATGCCAGCAAGCAGCTACTGCCCTTGGGGAAAAGGGTTGGTTAATACATCTTGAGAGCTAGAAGACCCTTGCTGCACTAATAAGCGTTGAGCATCTTGAATTTTGGGGTAGAGATGAGTCAAATGGTCTCCATTGCATAACTTGCATGGAAACTTAACTTTCTTTTTGGATTGCTTTCCACCCTCACCAACACCATTGTCAGGATTGTTCGCATTACCCTTCCCATCCTGATTCTTCTTTTTACCTTGTCCCTTTTTCTTCCCATCGGAATTTTGATTTCCTTTGGGGTAAGAAGCCTGAATGGTGTTTACGGAAGAAGGCTGAGAAGGTAGAGTGCTAGATGATGTGACCTAATTGGTAGGAGCAGTTTGTAAATACAACTATTGTAATTGGCTCAATAGGTTAACTGCATTGGTTTCTATTGATCCAACAATACGATCTACATGGGGACCTGGCTTCGATTTCATTATATCAACCTTATTCCAAGGAGAATTAGGAAAGATTTTCTGAAGAATCCCAGACTTAGAGTAAATCAATTCTAACTGCTAGGCCCAAAAAATGGCTTGCTCTTTAGAATAGACTCTAGACAGAGAGACATCTTTAGAGATCTTAGGTTGTAATGATTTCAAGAACCATTCTAGATGGTATTCAAGAGGAATTTCAGCTTTAATGAGCCTCTCTCTTCATCTCCATTCCTGAATATGATCAAAGATGTGAGTTGCCGTATCCTGATGGAAATTGGGCAGAAGTTCTGTTGTGGCACCATAACGGACGGGCAACTGGAAGTGGTTTAGAAAAATGTTAGAAAAATCAGTGAAAGATGTAAAGCCACCCCTTGGCAACTCTATATACCACTTGGCTGCATTTCCAGTTAAGGTGCATTGAAAAGTCTCAGCCTAATCGATTCATTGATGAGGGAGTTCGATGAGCACTACAAATGGAATGTGGTTACATGGTCGGCCGGGTCTTCACTGCCCTTCACCTCGAACTTTGGAATATTTGATGGGAGTTTGGTTGTGACCGGAGGCCAGGCCGGATTTTATCTGATTGGATCATTTTTCAATTTCATGAGATCTGGCAAATTTAGCGTTGGCAGAAAAGGAAGCCTATGAGGACCTTGGGGATTCCACCTAGATTGAGCGGAGTTCCCAAAGTTCTAAAAAGATTGGCCTGGATTTTGAAGGGCACTAGGCTGCCTGAAGTAACTAGGAGAACCTGTTGAACCAAAAGGTGACACTTGTGGTCCAGCAACACTCGGAGTTTGACCAACTCCAGCCGAAACACCTCCAAAACTAGTGAAGTTCCCTCCTAAATCATTATAAGGAGTCGATAACCCTTGATAAGGATTCCAAGTAATAGCTAAAGGAAGAACACTTCGAAACGAACTAACTGTGGAGTATGATGTATTCCCTTGTTGGCCAAAAAATGGATTCCCAGTTCCTATGCCACTAATTGCAGGGTTAGTCCAACCTTGAAAGGGATTACTACCTTGACCTGTAGAAGAGAAAGGAATAGATCCTATTGTCAGGTTGGAATGTGGTATATGACCACTTCTAAAAGGAAAACCCTGAAATGAAGCTGATCCACTCATCATGGATGTGGAGGCACTGAATGGGACTAACGGAATACCCTGTGAATGGGTGCCAAATGGGAAAAATCCAGAACTAGATGCATAAGCTTGGGAATTTCCACTCGTAGATATAATGGAGGTAGACCCAATTAAAGATGTGCTAGCAATAGACCTAAATAAATATGCAGAGGGGATGGAGATAGTACCTTCCCCTTGTACTAATGTTGGAGTTTGCATCGTTGTAGCACTTGTGGTAGATGCCATGCTCCCAGTAGTGGTCATTGAAGAGATGTGGATGTAATAACCTGGACCTGACGGTCTATGCATCGGAGTCCCAAAGTATAATAATACGTCTGGATGATCAGACAGTAGAGGAGAATTCAGAGCCGCTAATGACTCTGAGAGTTCTTCTACCTCAATGTTATCTTCCGATTGAAAGAGAACTCGAGAAAGAATTGGGGTGTTCCTTTCTAGTTCTGTGGAAGTACCAAGCCTATTTTGAACACTAATGCCCCTGAGCAGAGGATCAATCTCCGATGCATTGACTACCACAGGGTGAAAACCACTGGCAATATTACCTCTGCGCCTTCTAGGATAAGGCTCTGAACTTGGTGGTGAAAGACCACAAAGTCTTCGAGACCGTCTAAGTGTTCGGTCAGCCACTTTGAATTTTTATTAAGATCTAATTAAAGACTCAAGAAAAATGAAAACTAGGCCAACTAGGAGCACAGAGCACGCACTAAAAAATGTCCCTTAAAGATATCAACCAATCAAACAACTCTCAAGTATTTATGCTCCGGGTGATGAGGACTGGACACCAAAATACAAGAAAGTGAAGTAAGGGCCTTTCGAAGAGAGTCTGGGATAATGATGGCCTAGGCCTACCAGTGAAGGTAACAGAGGAAGTTACACTGACCTCCAAGCAACATCTTGTGTCAGTGCAAGCCCCCAAGCTTCGCAAGGGTTCCCTCCAGAAGTATTGCTGAGAGTGATACAACATCAACCTCAAGTGCCACAGGATTCCCCGCTGCAGCCACCTGTTTAGATCCATAGGAGAAGCAACTAAGGTTACCAACTCATGTCAGAAGCCAGGCAGAACATTCTTGAGGTAAGATCCGACAAGTAGGAGAGGGGGTATCTCTCTTCCTTATCTTTAAAAACCCTCGTGATTAACTCCCAGATCCGAAGCTTTCATGGTCTCCCTAACGCTATTGGATTTCAGACTTCTGTGTTTGACAGTTTAAAGTGGCCTTGGAGAGTTTTCTCTCCACACACCTAATCCAAGGCCCTAAATATCCTAAAACTTGTTGGTGTGTTTGAATTGACAATATAAAAAAGTTTTAGTATATTTTAGTTAGCGCTTCTTTTTAAATGGGTTGTTCTTAAGTCAGGGGATAAACGGGAATGAAACTTTTGGTGTTTATCGACACAAAAGAGATTAATAAAAACCAAACTATATGCAAATGCACTTGTTTTGTTCTTCGATGAAAGAAATTTCTACCAAGTTCCAAGGAACTTCTAAGAAAGCAATAAATTTCTCTTTTCTTTTCTTTTAACAAGCTTCACACACATAAAAACCCAAGCACTAATATGTAATTAACAGGTAAAACCTATGATATTTGCCCGAAATTAAGGAGATTAAATTTTTTAAAGTGTTTTAAGACATATACACGGGTTGGGTATACACAGACCTGCGTACACACGCGTTTAGCTCAAGGCAATGTCGCGTACAGGGAGTAAAACACTGTTTTTTAAGTATTTGGACCAGGTCTGGAAGGAGGGGTTTCCCTATGCCATAAATGTAGCATCACAAATGCCAAGGGTGAGATTTGGAGCTATAACACTACAGAGAATTTAATAAAACCACTCTTAAGGATTACTTCCCCCTTCCTTTCATCGACCAGGTTCTCAATACCGTTGCTGGTAAGAAGTACTTTTCTTTTCTAGATGGATTTATTGGTTATAACCAGATATAGATTGCACTTGAGGATCAAGGAAAAACCACTTTTACATGTCCATTGGGTATATTTTCTTACCGATTGCTTCCATTTGGGCTATGTAATTCCCTAGCGACCTTTCAAAGGGTAGCGTTGACCATTTTTGCTAACCTTGAGTGTGTGGAAATCTATATGGATGTCTTTTCTGTGTTTGGTGATTCATTTAAGGAATCCCTCAAAAATCTAGAAAATTTCTTCCTCGTTGCCAAGAAGCTCATCTTATCTTGAGTGAAAAAATGCAGATTGATGTGCAAGGCGGGAGTGGTTCTTGGCCATCTTCTTTCCGACAAAGGTATCTATGTTGACCCTGCAAAAATAGAAATTATTTTGTGTCTTCCTATACCCAAAACTCAAAGGGGAGTGAGAGGTTTTCGATGACATGTGGGCTACTATAAGATATTCATTAAGAATTTCTCAAGGATATCTACCCCCCTTTTCCAACTTTTGGCTAAGGATAGTGAGTTTTCATGGTCCACAACTTGCCAACATTCCTTTGAGACATTGAATGAAAAACTAGTTCAGGCACTAGTTTTGAGAGGACCAAAATAGTCCCTTCGATTTCATATTTCCTTTAATGCCTCAGATACTGATATTGGCGTAGCTTTAGGACAATAAGAAGACAAGAAATCCTATGCTATTTACTTCATTAGTAAAAACTTGTCACCCGCTGAACTAAATTACATGGTTATGGAGAAATAGTTTTTGGCTGTAATATTTTCCATTAATAAATTTAGACATTACATTACAAGATATGAAGTCTTTGTGAATACTAACCATTCTGCAATAAAATATTTGATGAATAAACCATTAAATAGTGGTAGAGTGAGTATGTGGTTATTATTGTTGCAGGAATTTAACATTACTATTGTTGATAGACTAGGAAAATCTAATGTAGTAGTAGAATATTTTTCAAGATTAAATAGTCCTAGTGAAGCAAATCCTATTGATGATGATTTTCCTAATGAACACCTTTTTGCTGTGTCAAAAGAATCCCTATGGTTCACTGACATAACTAACTATTTAGTCACTAGAAAAACACCACCTCACTTATCCACTTGTGAAAAGTAGAGTATTATACAAAAAAGTGTTGCATATTCTTGGATTCAAGGATACCTCTTTTACACTAGACCAGAGCTTATTATCTGTAGATGTACAAGAGAGGAGGAACTATTTTATATCTTAAAAATTTCCCATGACAAACCTTGCAGAGGTCACTTCGTTGATAAGCGGACTACATACAAAGTGTTACGAGCTAGCTATTTTTGGCCCTCCTTGTTTAAGGATGCTAAACAATATGTCAAGCAATGTGATAGCTACCAGAAAATTGGCCAACCTAATCAAACCAATGAAATACCTTTATGTCCTCATGTTATGATTGAGCCTTTTGAAAAATTGGCCATTGATATTGTAGGACAAATAAATCCAACATCATTAAATAAAAAGCATATTTTGGTTTGTACATATTTCGTTACAAAATTAGTAGAAGCTTCTGATGAGTAGTTCCAGATCAAGACTTTCAGGACTACAGTCCAATTAGGGCTAGATCTCTTTGAAGCACAACAATAGCATCTTCTACAGCTGAATGAGTTAGATGAATTTTTAAGGAACGATGTTTAATAGAACATATTGGTTCAACAACAACGCAAGAAGTAGCATGATAAGTCTATCTGGAAGAATCAATTACAACCAGGTGATTGGGTACTCCTTTACGATTCTAGATTTTTAAATATTTTAAAGGGAAATTCCATACACATTGGATGGGACCTTATTATGTGGTCAAAATGTTTTAGAATGAAGCGATATAAATCGAAACTATTGATGGCCGTAATTCCATGTTCCTAGTAAATGAGCATAGATTGAAGGTATACTTTCAACTCCTTACTAAAGGAGATTTTATGCAGCAAGTCAAACAAAAATATGAAAAGGAGATGGTAGGTGGACACACCAACCTGTTGAAGATCTGATCCTTTCTTTTCCTCATATAATTATGAAAATCAGTCGACTGACATGATTACAGAAGGATCAACCTGAAAACTAGCATGCTGGTAGGAAGATCGAACTTTCAATAAAAATGGGAATGTTACTTGATTTTTAGACATGTTGTTTGTCACCAAGAAGAAGCAGGTTCAAGGAACCAATCCCTTACCCAAGTTTTGGGTTACTAGCATGGAAATGTTTATCCAAGTAAACACTTAATTCCCATTGCATTTATTTTTTCTGGCACCAGTGCAGATAGATCTTGAAGAAACAATTATGCCTTTCTTCTCTTTTCCTGTTTTGTAGTTCCCACTATTTTTATTTTCTTAATCCCATAATGAATCACCCTCCTTTTTCTTCTAAGAAAGTTATCCCTATCAAATTTCATAAAATCCCTCTTTTCCCCTTGAAATTTTTCCACAACCCGTTTTTGTTTATCCCCTATGGTGGTATTATTCTTGGAATCCCTATTATGGTATTCCCTTCCATTCTAAAAATTACCCCTTCCCACTTCTTTTTTTCCTCGTGGATCAATTGTTGGATCTGACGTAATAAAATCAGAAGTCATGCTCATGAAACACCAAAGAATGGCAAATACAACTTCTCTTGTATATTGAGGCAAATATTTTTAGTCCAGCCAAAGAAATGTGTTCTATCAGAATTTTTTTATCCCCTCTTTCTTTGATGCCATAGAAATCCCTAGTGTAGGAACGCATATGATCAATGTAGGAAGGTTCAGTCCAAGCACGCTGCAGTGTAGGCAGGTTCAGTGCAAGCACGATTAGTGCAGGCATGCACTTTACTATGAAAACACAGTGCAAAAATGGTTAGCGCAATACAAGGGCACTTGATGTAGAACTCTTATTGGGAAATTTATTTTTTATATCTACAAATGAATTACTACCACAGTGATAGATCATAGCATTATATTATTTAAATTTTGGTTAAGACTTTGCTTTACCATTTACTAATTTAAGGAGAAATCATTTAAAGTGCAAGATATTTTAGGTTCTGAGGTCTAATCTTTTTAATGAGTACCGAAGTACACCTTATGTGAATCACGAGGAAAATGTGGATAGTATATATCTACTCGAAACCCCACACTTACCTCCTTTTGAAAAGATCCTCCATCACTTGTTCATGATAGCCTTACCTCATAATCCATCCATCCATGACCGTTACACTGCCACCATAAACATTTTTGCCTCCTCCAATTATCATTGCCTACCTACAGTAGATTGATACGTGTGTGTATCCGTCCCGAAGCGATGATTTTAATGATTAAACGTGATTTTATGGGAGGGATAAATAAGGTGGCGGATGGATGGATCTCTGTCACAAAATTATCAGCAGCCCCTTTGCACTCCGTAGTGTGAAATCTTCCTAAGGCTGTGACGAAGAATTGATGTGGATTCAAACAAGATGGCACCCATGAGACATGAACCATCATCTATGAAGGAGATAGAACAGACAACTTAATATCGAAATAACCTTCCACTATTGCAAGAATCATTATTTCTCCCATTTTTATAGAAATTTGATGGGTTCGATATGGTCATGGCTCTGAAATTTGCAAAGACATTTGAGGTAGGCCAAGCTAAGGTAGGCTCACTGGATATTGAAGTCATGGAAGAATCTATAGTGAGAGCTACAGGTTTGTCAATTGCAAGGGAATAATGGTTCAGAAAGGAGAGGATGGAAAAGAAAATATGGTGCCAATTTGTGGTCGACCGGAAGCTCAAAGTCAACTGGAAGAAAGGGATTCCATAGAGTGGCATGCTTGGAAAATGGCGAGACCTCCTGTACATATTACACAAGTTTCTGACCTGTGAGGGACATTACACATTAACTTTTGTGTACCATATCTAGTTGTTTCTACATTTTTAATTAGGGAAACGCAACAATTTCCCTTATTACCTGCTCGAAAGTTTAGAGAAAATGGTGAAAGGAGTGAAGAACGGGGGTGTGAGCTGGGTTGCATATAAATTGTACCATCACGAGCTCATTGTAATCCCAGTTAAGAAAGAGCTAGAGGCGAGGGAAATAACCTGGAGGCATTCTTGAAATTTTTTTGGGAAATAAGTGTAGGGGAGTTAGCTGGAAAGAGTGCAAGCACGAAGAGAGAAATCGAGACCCCGCGCCCTGCCAAGAAGAAAAGAAAGAACAAATAGGTGCAAACAGAGGAGAAATATGTTGAAGAAACTTCGTCCTCAACAAAAATAAGAGAGACCATGACCTTGACTAAGAAAAGGACTGTCTCTTCAGGGACAATTCGCACTCGGTCGAGCTCCCCAATTTCAATTTAAAAGTCACTCCAGGCTTCACCTGGAGATCACAACCTATCAATTCTCGTAGATACAGCAACTCATATTGTGGTGAATGAAGAAAATGAATAGAAGGAGGATGACATACTCTTGTTGGCCTTCCCTCATAAGTTGAAGAAGAAAAGAATGACACCGAGTGCAAGTAGAGACCTAGTAGAGGGTTAGGTAGATGACGAGGCACAACACATAGAAACCCTCGACAATTTTGATGAACAAGGTAATGAAGTTGCTGATGAGTGAAATGAATAGGGTATTGAAGCCCCTGATGAGTTGAATGAATAGGGTATTGAAACCCCTGATGAGTTGGATGTACATGGTACTAAAACCACTAATGAGTTAGATGCACAGGGGATTGAAACCCTCGGTGACATGGAAGTTCCTGTCACAGAAACCCTTAGTGATATTATAATGCAAATGTTGAATGGTGAAGATAACTTTGCGCCTGGAAATATTGATACATGTTTTGGATCAAATGCAGAAAAAGTGCTTGCACAAGATGAGCTGGAAATAGAGACCCCTACCCTCTATCTAAATAACTGGATAATAGAGCTCGAATAGCAATTTTGTGACTTGGAGGCATTAAACCAGGTCATGAAGGAGCAGACCTAGCAGAAGCAAGGCAAGGTAGAGTTGGCAGAAGAGGTCAAACAACAGAAATGTTAAGTGAAGGTATAGAAGTTTTAGGCTTCTAAATGCTACAAACAACTCAAGAAGGTGACCAAACAACTTAAGAAAGCCCGAGGTAAGAAGACGAAGGTAGTGAAAGAAGGGATCAATATCCAAGTGCAGGATTGAAAGATGGCTCCCCTATGTTGAATATTTTTGCAGCAGGTAAATGTTGTGTGAGGACACACAACAACTTAGGGATGGGAGGATGTTGGTAGGCCAAAATGATCTATTTTTATCCCCTTCCTATTACAAAACCACAATCATTAACCTCTTTTTACCTCTATAAACCTCCTCATTCCTAGGGTAGTCCAAGAACACTGTTTTCTACATAAACTTCATATTTCATGTTTAAGGTTTATTAGGTGCTTAATTAATCATTTTAAATAGATTTCATGCCTTTAATATTTCTTATATCTTGTATTTACTTTCCTAAATTATTTAATAAGCTAAATTATTAATCATTGTACTAGCTTGATCTAGTGCATGTAGATTCCTGCATTGCTAGAAACTATCTGTTCCATGATCTCCGCAATAGCTCAAACACTTCACGTGGGCATCTTGGTCCACATCGTCCAGTTCGATTGCGGTCATCCAAGGTTGAGATGAAGTGAAGGATAGTCAGGGATATGGCCGAGGATTAGGTCTATGGCCAATGATTAGCTCACAGTTTATTATAACCGCTGTCTTATTTTTATAATTTTGTTTGTTATTTCGTTTTAGCTGAAAGGCTCAATTTGGAACGACTGCGTAATTTTCGATTATGTACATAGGCTGAATGGTTGTATAAATTATATCTCTCAGATAGAACTAGGTTATCAGTAGCGATAGTAGTGAAATTGTAATTTTTGGTTAATTTGTAATCTCGTTGTCGCCCTTGTTCTAGGCTAGACTTGAACTCATAATGTATATTTGCTGATTGGAATTAATACAAGGAGTTGTGCCATGATTTTCTCACTCTACATTTTAATCCTTCATTGATACATTATTAACGTGCTAAATATTTTTATTTCCTAAAAGGGGAAACGAGTTGGCCGGCTAGGGCCTAGCCAACCCAGCTTGTTTACCCTCTTGCTTTCATTATCTTAAAGGTGTGTGTTAAGTTTTTTTATTTGCATAAGCATGGTTTAAATCTTAATTTCGTTGTTTCTTATGAATTAAAATTTTTTTAGTTAAAAAGTCAAAGTGTGAATGAATCTGTTGTCTCAAAGAAAAATTGAATTACTTTACTTCCTATAATTTCTTTTTTGGTTTGCTTTCAGTTGGATCGTGCAGATAAGATTATTCATGCACCAATTCATGTAGGCTTTTTCACTCTGGCTCGCTAGTTCATTTACAACAAGTGTTTGATTCTTTTTCCCTTATATTATTTAATCTATTTATGCAAAGTAAGCATTCATCATCAGAAGGAAGCATTTCTAATAATAAAAGTTAAACTTCTAAAGATTAAAGATGAATTCATGAGATAGAGAAGAGTGTTGTTGCAATATCTTAATTTATGTCTGCACCTCATGATTTAAGGAAAGGGATTAAAAGTAATTTGAAACATTATAGTGAACCCGTTTCAAGTTAGATTTTATTGCATGAAAAACCCTTTGATTGAAGAAGGTCCGATTTAACATTTGAAGATCGTTTTCATCTTAAAATTTTATTTCTATTTGCCAGATTGAGTTGATTGAAGAATTCCTTTTCGTGTGCAAGTTATTTCAGATTCTGCTTGCATTTGGATTTTTTTTTATAGTTAACACACCCTTTTTTCCCCAAAAGTAAATTGGAAAACTTGGTGTAGGAGGAAGCTCTGTTTGGTACAAGAAATAGTGTCTTGTTACAAGAATAGAGTGCTCCAAGCCTTGAGGCTTAGAGGCCCTACATGAAGAAATAGGTCTTCAATATAAATGTAAAATATACTTCTCACATAATTTTTGTACCTATACTAGTGAAAGCAAATTGCAAGAGTACAAGAACCATCACTTAGTGTGAGAAGGAAAATCATTTAGAAGGCAAATATTTTCTAGGGCACACTTGTTAAACTGCCACCACATATACTAAAGATAAACATATAGTTTTACTTCAGTAGTTAAGATTATTTATAGCAATGTGAAATTCCCTTTATTCGGTTTCTTCACAAATTCATTCTTTTACATTCCAGCACTAGAATTACTTTGGTGTTAGTTTTCCTTTGTGATTTTTTTGTTTGATTCTACAAGATTTCAATTGAGAAGTAGGAATAGGAATATGAAAAGTTCATACCACTTCTAGCATTACCTATGCTTCGTCTCTAAGTTTAGGAAACCCCCAAGTTGACAATTAAATATTGAAGAAGCTTACTTAAGTGCAATTCCTACACCCAATAGAGTTGTTCACGCAAACCAACAAAACCATAACTTCTGACCCTTTCGGAAACAACCTGCATAGTGCAGGTTGCAGTGTCACCTGAAGTAGTATTGCGGGATGCTAGAACAAGGTTTCTGCATCCAGAGACTATTTGATTAGTGGTATTAAACTCTTGTTTCTTAGGTCTGCGTTTGCGTAGATCGGTATTCGTCTATGGTTCGCTATTGCAATTCTAGGAAAACAACCTCTATACCTTCATTAGGGTCTGTGGTCAAACTTTATAGACCATAAACATTAAAACTATCCACTTCAGTGCACTAATTAATAGCCCTAGATCTGCCTTCGTGCAGATCTATGCAATTCATCTAAAATCATACTAGAATTAACCCTTATTTTCGCAAAAATAGATAATTACTTAGTTCATGCATAAACATTATAGATTCAATAGATTCATGCAACATTTACACATTATTCCATAGAAAACATATTATTGAGCGATAGAACATATTTTAAACATAATTAAAAATAATACTCGAATGCAAGATATTTCTCCAAAATCAGTCTTTATTCAATTCTAGTGTTCAATTTACAGACTTCTTTTACCATGCACACTTAGCTGCAGAGGTCTACACACTCAGCTACAGACTTTCCAAGGCCTCCTATGCACTCAGCTACAGGAGCCTTCCCCTTTCACTTAAGTACAGGAATCAGAGCCTTCCTGCCTTAGCACTTTCCCATAAAAGTATCTATCTTGACTTCATTACTTCTCTATTAATCCCTTAGACTTGTTATGACTCAAATTTATATATCATTTTTCAATATAATACCATGGTCCACAGACCATGCGTGAGTCTCAATAACTAACCTATTACTTACCCAAACAAGGGAATAAATGCCCTTTGACTCCTATCTAGATGCACACTCCACATCCACATTTCATGGAGACTTTACACTCTTTACAAAAATTTTACAAAATTGGGTTAAATTAACCCCAAAACTGACCCTGGGGACCCTATCCCAACAGGCCCCCAACACAAATATGGTGACTCGCCCTCGAGTCACTCAGATGGAACCTCGATCTTGCTGTGGAGACAACCTTGCTCAACTTGTAATGTTGTGATATCTGCAGAGCTCTATACCGTAGCATGTTGCACTTCTTCTACTATATTTTCTCTTGTTGGGACTTCTACTTCTATGCGCATCATTATCTATATCTTCTACAATGTCTTTAAATTTTCCTGAAGTGTCAGAGTAAGTTGATATGATTCGTTTGTCAATGTTTGTATTCTGGCATTGAGAAGGGCCTCTTTTCGATGTAATTCTTCAATCTATGATTGTAGTTGCTTCCCTTCTTACAATCGTGCAAGGCGTTGGATTGGTGCCAAAATGCACGCAGTCACTCTAACTTCATCAAACTTTTGTTGCATCTTCTGGAAGTTTGTGTTAAGATTCTGTAGGTTTGGGTCCTCCTCGAGATTCATCCATAACCCCATGGCGTGTTATATTATCAATTGGAATCTTGTGACTACTACATCTAGAGTGCCCATGTTTTCCCTGATCACTACTCCATGTTGCTACCGAATGTCTAGCGGAGTGGTTGGCTGCAATCGTAGCTACATCTCTGAGTTCTTTTTTCGAAAATTGAATGTCAATTTACCAATCTCATCCTTCGATGCGTGGACTGCAACATCCAATTTTCATACTTTTTCTGCAGCTGTGGCATCCTCCACGATGTTCAACTATGGAATTATCTTACATGCCTTCTCAATGGCTATTTCTCGGCTCTGACCTCACACTTCTAGTTCCTCCTTTTCTTTCAGTACCTAATATTTCTGCACAAAAATATTTTCATTATTCACCTTGAAATCACTTATGACTGCAAAGGCACATTGCTCTTCGATCCTTAACTCGTTTGAAACCCCTTGCTGCAGCACATGGAGGGTCTGAAGTGGTAACGCACTCAAGTTCACCGGAACATTTTTAAAAATTATTAATAGAGTGCAATCTTCCTCTGATTCCACACAGACCGATCCTTCAAGTAAAGATATTACTCTAAGGTCCAGTCTATTCCAGCTCTACTATTATCCCGCTCTCTTGCCCAACACTCACTTGAATCCTACCAGTCTAGATCTACAACTCACACAGATCCTTCTAGATGTTCCCTAGTGTCTACATATATTGTTTCTCAATCTTCTACCATAACTTTATTGTTGTATCTCTAACCTTGTCAACGATCTCATCAGGATTCCCTTCTGTGAGGATCATTGGGTCGATGCGTGTCGGCTTATTTAATTTATGTTTCTTTCATGGCCCAAAATTCATCTAATTTCTGAACTTCTTTAATGTGGAGGGAGTGCTCTTCCCCTCTAGACCTCCTCCTTCATATCCTCATAGTTCTAGTTCATTTATATGCTTGGAAGCTAATTCTTTGACTTCCTCTTTACCAGTGCTTTTTGTCTCAGCACACTCCTTCGCAACGCTCTATTTTTCCTCAACTGTTATAGCAGTATCTTATTTATTCTTTTTCTCAACCATAGCTTGCACTACCCTCTGGATTGCTTCTTTTTTATTCTACACAGTGGTCGATTGTACAACAGAGCTCTCAACACCCTTACTGGTGCCTACACTGAACTTCGTGAGATCGTGCCACTCCTTCGGCCAACTTCCCATGATCTCCTACACATTTTTTTTGATACTAAGTATGGAAGCTTGTGCCATATATGCTTTGGGTCATTTTGTGCACTCGTGGATATGTTGTGGAAATTGTCATTGAACTCTACAAAGGTCATCAATTGCTCAAACAAGGTTGAGGACAACCTTGGTCGCTGACTAATGACATTTATACGATCCTTCTCCATCAATATCGAAAAATATTTTGACTTCTTGATTCTTTCCGGATCCTTTATTGCCCATAGTGAAGCGAACTTCGCTGCCTCTGGTAAATTTTCCACTTGCGGAGGAAACTTGTTGTCCTCTAGAAACCTCCATGCTACTAAGACTGTTGATAGTAGAAGCCACACATAATGGAAGGGCTTGCTATCCTCCTGAGCTTCCCAACAGTTCGCGAGGAACTCCTTACACAAATACTTCACCCAGTTATATTAAACTCGTTTTGCACACTGGGTAGTTGATGATACTACAAGCGTTGGAACTTCATCCGCACAACATTTCCTCATGATACTCCTTACAAGAGTCTAGGCGGTGAACTGAACCACCTAGTCATGAATTGAGCGGATAGAATATTCGTGCGACTTTTTTACAAGACCAAATAATGACTTCATTTTGTCTACTAACTCTTTTTCTCCACTTTTCCCTCCAAACTCCTTGGCATGGTTCACTCCTTTGTAGGGTAGCTTTCTTATCTAATGAATGAGCATATCAGTGGTCGGGATGGGTTCCCCCAGCCATAGGCATCCATCATGCACCAACACGAGAAACTGGCGCACAAACACAGTTTTAGTGATTGATCTATGAAAATGTCATACACAGAGCATGTGCAGCAACCCAGCCTGCTCAGCACCTCTGACCCACTTCATGGGTTCTAACTGCGTAACTCCAGTCTCTTCATAATAGAAGTTCTTCATGTACTTGCTAGTAGCCAAATGTGGGAATTTTTCATGGTCCACTAGATCCAAGTCCTCCATCTTTAGCACTAGAATGCCTGCTAAGACTATGCCTTCAAATTCAACCTATTTTGGCAATAGGGGCATCTAGGCTGTAAAATTCCTAGAATAAGGGTCCTTCATGACTTTGGCCTTCCCTTTCCACTTCGATATGGCTGATATTTCAATTAATCATGAAATAATTCAAGAAACTTCCCAATGCACAATCAATCTAGTGATCCACAGCTCATCGGATTTTTCTTTTAGATGCCTCCAAACGTCGCACCAGCTCAAAAATCCACACTATAGGACCATCAAGCCTCCATGGCCCTTAAATATTAGCCAATTTAGACAACCACTCGTGTTGTTCATTAGGGAAGAAACAAAAGAACATGTTAGTCTTGTTTGTGTACAAAAATCTCTGCAACCACTACTCCTTGGATAATTTAGGGCTCATGTTCTCTTGAGTGAAGAATGCATGCGCGTTTTGATCAATACACTTGTCAATCTATTTCTTTGTAGGAAACTATTTATCACACATCTCTTAGATAGATCCCAGTCCTGGCAACATAACCACTTGTTGGCTTAAGGGGGATTGACCCAGGTTCAACATTATTCATGCCAATCAACAAAACCCTAGCTACTATACCTTTAGAGAGCCTTTGTCCCACTTCACTATAGCTAATATTTTTATCGATCACAAAATAATTCACAAAACTTCCCAATGTTTAATCAATCCAATGATCCACATCCCACATAATATTTCTTTCTGATGCATCGAGACGTTGAACCAGTTCAGGAGTCCACACTATAGGACCGTCAAGCATACATGTCCATTGACTATCAGGAAATTTAGAAAACCACTCATGTAGTTCTTCAGGGAAGAAACAACAGAACACATCGGTCTCATTTGTGTAAAAAAATCTCTGCAACAAATTTTCTTTCGATAATTTAGGGCTCCTGTTCTCTTGAGCCACGAACGCATGCATGTTTCGATTGTTGGGCATGGAATTGGGCAGTGAATCCCCCCACAACATGTTTTATAGCTCAAAGCCCAAGTTTTGAGTTGATATTGTTGTAAAGCTCCACGAACTATAAGCACAAAATGTATGTTAGAGTCATAGGGTTGTCCACCATAGTTTTGAATGTAAGGTTGGCCTACCCATGGTCCGTGGACCATGGGATTGTATAAATAGACAAGGTTCTAAGTTGTAAAGAAAGAAAGAGATAGAATCGAATAGAGAATAGGCATGAAAGGTCCTAGAGATTAAGTCGAAGTAAGAAGTGTGTCTTGGGTCATAGGGTAGGAAAAGGCTCCGCAGTTGAGTGCATAGAGGCTTAGTAGAGTCCCCAACTGAGTGCACGGACCCCTACAACTGAGTCCGTAGGGTGGAGTCAAGTCTATAATTAAAGAGATTAATAAAGAAAGGTTTTGTTACCAATTCTATGTATCTGTTCTGAATTATTATATGTTTGATATCATTTGCGAATATATTGTTTCTTTACTACACGGACTTGTATGAATTGTGAATATTGGTAAGTATAACTGAAAGCATACAAATAAGCTAATTTAATCAACTAATATTGTATCACTAGAAAGGACTTGGGTAATAACAGTGTTTGGCCCCCAAGTATGGTTGTATGAAGGTAGCATCTTAGGCTGCGAGGAACAAGTAAGTGCGTGTAGCGACGTGTGTGCTGGGTTGAACCGTGGACCACTTGAAACCATCAGACATCTCCAGGGTGCGGAAACCTAGTTATAGCACCCTCCCATGCTACTTCAAGTGAGATCTCAGTCTGTGCTTCGTGGATTATTTCTGAAAGGGTCAGTAGTACCAGGATTTTTTTAGCTAAATCATCTCTGAACCTGGGTCAGGCCCTAACAAGCCAACAAATGGTTTCGTTGCTGGGGCCTGACCTAGGTTCATAGGTGATTTAGCCAAACAAATCTTGATACTAGTGGCCCTTTCGAAAACAGTCTAGGGAGCACAGACTGAGGTATCACCTGAAGTAGTATGGCAGGGTACTAGAACCAAGTTTCCTCACCTTGGATATGTCTGATGGTTTCAAGTGGTTTGCGGTTTGGCCCTGTGCGCACATCGCTATGCGCACTTACCCATTCCTCACAGCTTGAGATGTTGCCTTTGCATAGCCCTATTCAGGGTCCAAACAGTGTTAACCCAAGTCATTACTAGTAATCTGGTATTATTTGATTAACTTAGCTTATTTTTATGCTTTCTGTTATACTTAAAAATATTCACAATTCATACAAAATCGTGCAATAAATAAAAAATATATTCGAAATTGATATCAAACGTATAATAACTCAGAACAGATACACAGAATTGGTAATAAAACCTTTCTTTGTTTATCTCTTCTCTAATTACAGACTCGACTCCACCATGCGCACTCAGCTACGGACTCTGCTAGGCCTCTATGCACTCAGTTACAGAGCCTTCCCCTAATCTATGACCCAAAACACACTTCGCACTTTGACTTAATCTCTAAGACCTTTCATGCCCATTCTCTATTTGATTCTATTTCTCTTACCACTTAGAGCCTCACTCTAATTATACAATCCCATGGTCCTCGGACCATGGGTAGGCCGACCTTCCATTCAAAACTAGGGAAAATAGCCCTATGACTCTAACATACATTTTGCACTCACAATTTGCAGAGCTTTACAACAATATCAACTCAAAACTTGGGCTTTGAGCCCCAAAACATGACGTAGGAGGATTCCATGCCCAACAGGCCCCCAGCACAAACATTGTTACTCGCCCTCGAGTCACACTGTCAGCATGGCGATCTTGGCACAGAGTCCCTCCAACTATTCTTGAACAGTATTGGTTCCCATAGGCCACTGAGTTGTTGCTTGCTAATCCTGTTGCATCTGTTTTTCTGAGACCTCTATGTTGTTAGAAAATTATATATTACGAAGCAATGGAACACATAAAATATTACAGAAATATAAACACAGAAAACGCATAAAACAAGAGAGACACAGATATATGTGGTTCACCCAGTTTGGGCTACATCCACCCCAAATAGCCAGTCCTTCCTTTCCATTATCTAGAAAAATGAAGAGACACAACCTACAGCAGATCCACTGTAATATCCTATGTTTCCTCTCACAGTCTCACCTCTCTGTTTCTCACTCACAGAATGCACATCTATTACACGGTGTCAAATACAATGCCCGCATACAAAGAGAGGGGTTGCCTTCTAGGGTAAAAAACCCTAAACTAAACATAAGTTCTACCGTCAGATCATCCGCCTAATGAATAGCCCAGATTGACTATAAATTACTACACTTTTACAAGACAATTTTACATCTGTTTTTAGCTTCGGGGGCGCTGCCCCCGAGCCCCCGCCAGGGGACCGCTGGCCTCTGGATCCCCCAGCCGGGGGGATTGGCCTCGCCAGACCCCCACGGGGTGGACAAGTCCCCCCCGCGTGGAGGGGTGTACAAACTTCCTAGGGTATACATCTGGCTAAAAAAAAGACCTCTGAACAATCATGCCCCACACACAACAATCTCCCACTTGGAGAATGATTGTAGCAAATCCACCATTGCTTCATTTGCTGGACAATGACTCCTCTTTGGACCTGGTTGTTTCTCATCTTCATCGTCATCCTTGAAGACCAATTGAAACTGAGCATGTTCTCAGTTTCTCCCTGGTTACAACTTTTGTTAGCATATCTACAGGATTCTAGCTAGTGTGTATATTTTCCAGCTTCAACTCTCCATCTTCTAACACTGATCGTATGAAATGGTACTTGAGCTATATGTGTTTAGTCCTGGAATGAAATGCTGAGTTCTTTGCAAGATGAAGGGCACTTTGGCTATCACTGTATAACGTGCCCATATCATGCTCCTTACCCAATTCACCCATAAACCTTTGTAACTAAATCATTTCTTTACTAGCCTTTGTAGCAACAACATACTCTACTTCTGTTGTTGAAAGTGCAACAACACTTTGGATTTTTGAAACCCAACTAACAGTTGTTCCACCAATAGTAAATACATATCTTGTAGTGCTCCTCTTGTTATCTTTGTCACCTGCCATATCTGCATCAACATATCCTTGTAGGGAAATTTTTGAACCACCAAAGCATAATGCTTGATTTGTGGTACCTTTCAAATATCTGAGAATCCATTTCACTGCGATCCAATGTTCCTTTCCTAGATTGTTCATGTACCTGTTTACAACTCCCACTGCATGTGCAATATCAGGCCTTGTGCAGACCATTGCATACATTAATCTTCCAACTGCTGATGCATATGGAACTTTAGACATATAATCCGTGTCTTCTTAGGTCTTTGGGAACATTTCCTTACTAAGTTTGAAATGGCTAGCAAAAGGTGTACTAACTGGTTTTGCATTGTGCATGTTAAATATTTTCAACATCTTTTGTATGTACCCATTCTGAGACAATGTTAATTTGCGATTTTTCCTGTCTCTAGTTATTCTCATACCAAGGATTTGTTTTGCAGCTCCCAAATCCTTCATTGCAAATCAATTTGCCAATTTTCTTTTGAGCACATTTATTACCTGCATGTTAGATCCTGCAACAAGCATGTCATCTACATACAATAACAATATAATATAGCTTCCATCATTTTTCTTTTTCAGATAAACAAAATGATCAAAGTGACATCTAGTATAACCTTGTTCAGACATAAACTTGTCAAATTTTAGATACCACTACCTTGGAGCCTGTTTTAAGCCATACAAGCTCTTCTTCAACTTGCACACTAGTTTCTCCTTCTCTTTCACTTCATATCCTTGTGGCTACTGCATATATATCTCTTCCTCCAAATCCCCATGGAGAAAGGTTGTCTTTACATCTAACTGCTCAAGATGCAAATCCTCAACTACCACTATACTTAAAATAGTTCTGATTGAAGTCATTTTAACAACAGGAGAAAATATTTCATCAAAATCAATACCTTTCTTCTATGCAAATCCCTTCACCACAAGTCTAGCTTTGTACCTCTGTTTTCCTCCATCTTCTTCTTTCAGCCTATAAACCCATTTGTTCTACAATGTAGTTTTACCTGCAGGTAACCTGACTAGGTCCCAATTCTGCTTATGCGTTAAGGAGTCCATCTCTTCTTCCATGGCTACCTCCCACTTCTTCCTGCTTTCAACCTGCATTGCTTCTTCATAACATTCGGGTTCACCGAATCAGTCAACAATAAATCATATAATAAAGGAGAGTATCGTTCAGGGGGTCTACTTATCCTGGTAGATCTTCTAACACCACTTTCAGGTGTTTGGGGTGCCTGTTGCTATTGTGGTGGTTGTTGCTGTTGTGGTTCTTGATTATTATTATTTTCAGGCACCTTTACTTTTTCAGTGATTTCATCAAGAACTGCGTATTCCTTGTTTTCTTTTTCCTTTTTCTTTTCCTGCAATTGACTCTTATACAAGACCTTTTCATTGAATATTACATCTCTGCTCCTAATGATTTTGTGATTTTCATAATCATATAAGCGATAACCAAAATCATTAACACCGTATCCAATAAAGTTACATTTCTTTGACTTTGCCTCAAGCTTTGTTCTATTTTGTTTATCAATATGGACAAAGGCCTCACAACCAAAAGGCTTTAAAAAAGAGTAGTTTACTTTTCTACCTGTCCATGCTTCCTCCAGAACACCACCATCCAAGGAACTTGAAGGCCCTCTATTTATTAGATAAACAGCAGTATCTACAGCATCTGCCCAAAACTGTAAAGGCAATCCTGCATGCAATCTCATGCACCTTGCATGCTCCATGATTGTTCTGTTCATCCTTTCTGACACACCATTTTCTTGTGTTGTTCTTGGAACTGTCTTCTCTCTATGAATTCCATGCTCTAAACAGTACCAATCAAACTCTTTGCTGCAATATTCACCCCCATTATCTGATCTAAGACACTTCAATTTCTTTCCTGTCTCAATCTCAACCAAAGCTTTCCATTTCTTGAAAGTATCAAATACATTAGATTTATTTTTAATACAATAAATCCAAGTTTTTCTAGTTGCATCATCAATAAAAGTAACATAATAACGAGAACCATTGAGAGATGATACCTGAGCAGGTCCCCATACATCTGTATGCACAAGCTCTAATTTTTCATTTTTCTTTTCTTTCCAAACTCTGAGAAATCTAACTCTCTTCTCTTTTCCATAAATGCAATTCTCACAGAAGTCCAAATCAACATTCTTCAAACCTGGCAACAAATTCCTTGACTGAAGAATCTTCATCCCCTTTTCACTCATGTTCCAAGCCTATGATGCCATAATGCGCATCTACTCCTTTGGAAGTTAAAGCATTAACAGAGTTAGAAATACCATTGCATAAATACAATGTACCAACCTTTTCGCATTTTGCTATTACCAGGGCTCCTTTGGTGACCTTCCAAGCTTTATCTATGAAAGTTGTCACACAACCTTCACCGCCTAACTGCCCTGTTGAAATCAGATTTTTCTTTAGATATGGAACATGCCTTACCTCCTTTTGTAGCCATTGGTTTCCATTCTATTGTTTTACAAGAACGTTACCCATTCCAACAATTTTACAGGGTTTATCATCACCCAAACGAACTTGTCCAAAATCTCCTTGAACATAGTCATGAAAGTATTTCTTATCAGGTGTGGCATGGAATGAGGCCCCTGAATCTACCACCCACGAATCAATAATATTTTCGAAAGAATGAATCAAAGCATCTTGTAACACCTCACCTGTTACATTTGCTTCATGATTGTTTTCTTGCTATGAATCTCCTTCTTTTCCCTTCCGAGATCTAGAGTCTTTCTTTAGGTGTCCTTTCTTTCTGCATGTCCAGCACACTATCCCCGATCTAGACTTGGATCTTCCTTTCCTTGATTTACTGTGTTATCCTGAGCTCTTTCCACATTCCATTTTTCTTCCCCTAGACTCTGCACTGAAAGCATTTCCCGATGTCTCACCAGATCTCTTCCGTCGCATTTCCTCGCTAAGGATAGCACTTAAAACATCATCAAACATTAAAGTACTAGATCTAGACACAAAGTTACTAATGGCCATTACTAAACCATTCCAACTTTCTGGCAATGAGCACAAGAATAACAGAGCTCTAACTTCATCATCAAAGTTTACCCCTACAGAACATAACTGACTTGTAACAGTATTAAAATCATTTAAATGATCTGCAACAGATCCACCTTCCGACATCTTCATATTAAATAATCGTTTCATAATAAATAACTTGTTTGAGGCCGAGGGTTTTTCATATAGTTTCTCCAACGCCTTAATCAAACCCTCTGTCATTGTTTCCTTTGAAATGTTGAAGGCGACCGATGCTACAAGGCATAACCGTATTGTTCCGAGTGCCTTTCTATCGAGAAGGTTCCATTCTTCATCCTTTATACCCGTCGACATCTTTGCTTTTCTGCCCAATGGTAAGTATAGATATTTCTGATACAGATAATCTTCCATCTACATCTTCCATAGTGAGAAGTTTTTGCCATTAAGTTTCTCGACCCTAAACTTACCATCTTCTACCATTCCTCCCACTCAAATGAGGAACCCTTCTTTTCTACAAGTTTATCAGTCAAATAGACCTTCGGCTGTGATACCAGTTGTTAGAAAATTATATATTACAGAGCAATGGAACACATAAAATATTGGAGAAATATAAACACAAAAAACGCATAAAACAACAGAGACACAGATATACGTGGTTCACCCATTTTGGGCTACATCCACCCTGAATAGCTAGTCCTTCTTTTCTATTATCCAGCAAAATGAAGAGACACAACCTACAACAAATCCACTGTAATATCCTCTATTTACTCTCATAGTCTCACCTCTCTGTTTCTCGCTCATAGAATAGACATCTACTACACAGCCTCAAATACAATGCCCTCATACAAAGAGAGGGGTTGCCTTCTAGGGTAAAAAACCCTAAACTAAACATAAGTTCTACCGTCAGATTGTCCGCCTAATGAACGACCCAGATTGACTAGAAATTACTATACTTTTACAAGGCAATTTTACATCTGTTTTTAGCTTCGGGGGTGCCACCTCCGGACCCCCCAGCCAGGGGGGGATCAGCCCCCCTAAACCCCGCGGGGGGGACAAGTCCCCCCTGCACCGCCCCGCGTGGAGGGGTGTACAAACTTCCTAGGGTATACATCCGGCTGAAACAAAGACCTCTGACCAATCATGCTCCACACACAACATATGTCTGAATTGTTTCCCTACATCTGTATCGACATCTGCAATGTATGTTTATAGCCCAATGCTTTTGTCTGACTCCTCAGAGTGCAAAGACTTCGCTTCGGGTGGCTAGTTACATAGCCGACCCACTCGTGTAGGGCTTCAAGTAACTGCCATTTACTTTGTCTGGGAAGGGTTCTCCATTTAGTTTGACTAGCTGGACCGCGCCTCCATCTATGACCTCCTTAACCATGTATGGGCCCAGCCAATGCATTCTAAATTTTCTCGGAAATTTTTCAAATTTACTGTCATACAACAGTACTAAGTCATTTACCTTGAAGGTGCACAACTTGATATGGTGGTCATGTGAGGGATTTTCATGCTACTATTGTACCTGCTGATGAAACCCAGTCAAGAACCATTCTTCCTCAAGTTCTTCCAATTGTGTGAGCCTTTCTTCCAGAGCTTCGTGGTCTGTCATCCCTGTAAGCATAGCTATGCGCAGACTAGGTATGATATATTCCATCAACATGACATCTTCCATGCCATAAACTAATCAGAAATGTGTTTCTCCCATTAGTTTCTTGCACATTGTTCTGTAAGCCCATAGGACTATAGGTACACACAGGTCCCAATCACTTCATTGCATTTTGCACACTTTGGTCAGCGCAGTCTCCAGTATTTTGTTGAAGGCTTCTACAGTCCCATTGGCTTGTGGGTGGTACGGTGTAATTTTCTGATGATACACCTAGAATTCTTCTATGAGCATCCTGGTGGTTTCTTTTAGGAAATGTGTTCCACGATCACTCATTAAGATTTGCGGATAGCCAAATCGGGTCAACAAGTTTTGGAACAGAAAGTTCACAGCTGTAGTGGTTGTGTAGTCTTTGACCAGCTACACTTTAGCCCATCGTGTTAGATACTCTATTGTAGTGATGATGTATCACACGCCTGTCTCTCCCTAAGGTTTGATCTGTCCTACAAAGTTGATTGCCCATTTTTCGAATGGTTGCAGTGTTATTTGTGGATTTAATGGAATCTCATCCCTTCACGATGGTTTTCCAGTCCTTTGACACATATCGTAGGCCTTACATTGCGCTTTCAAATCCTGGTGCAGGGTTGGCCACCACCAAGGAAAATTTTAAGAACCCCCCCTAAATTTACATGTATAATAAATGGGCGAATCTCCATGGTATATAGGAAAAATGGAAGGCGATTTTATCAATAATATGATATGTATATATAACTTTTTGGTGAATCTCTCACCAGGCATGGCTAATATTTTAATCAATTATAAAATATTTTGTTTATTGAATACACAAATGAAATCATTGCATTTCTTTAAAATATCTTTTGAAATCAAAATTACCGAAATTACATATCGATAACCTAGTGGGTGTAGGATAAAATTCACCCATGCCATTCACAGAAAGCATGAGAAAAAACCTAATACTATATATAAAACCAAGAAAAATTCAAATTCATCACTTCTAGGGACCTTGTAACCACCCTTCCAATACACAAGTATGTTCCTGTTTGCAATTAGAAAAATTACCCAAATTACAATCTGTTTACTCCAGCATATGTTGGAAAGTTATAAAAGGATGACTAGTGCAATCAATCCATTCCTTTTAGCCCTGGATTTGTTTCAATTTAAAATAGAAGTATACAAATATACTTTTCTAATGTCTATGCTTTAACCATTCACCTTAAGATGTTTTTACAATATAATTTCCTAAGTCTATTTAATATCTTCATTATCATAAAAACCAACCTATATCCATCTTAACTCCACATCTACCACTCTTACGGGGATGAAATCTATTTATCCCTCTGAGCACTTGGTAGACCCAGAATTAAGATGGATCTAAGATGATAGAATTTTCCTTTAAATAGTCTATGCTCACATGAATACCATGGTATTACCATGGGTCAGTACCATGGGTTATCATAAACCTGGAGCTTAAAAATTACTATTAGTAATTTATAAAAATTAATAAAATTAATAGTTGATTTTTATTTTATTTTTTATTTTAACCAAACTAAAATGTTTAACATACATTAAATTACAACATCCATTTTTACTCTTGATCGGATCAAATATTTTTTCACTCTATGCTAGTTTTCATATCATGATATTTGATATCGGGGATTAGTAGATCCAGAGTAAAGATGGATCTAAGCTAGTTTAATTCCCCCATTTAAATAGGCTACATTCCAGGTGAATACCATGGGTCAATACCATGTGCCATTTTGGTGAATACCATGGGTCAATACCATGTGCCATTTTTATTTTTATTAATACTAATATTAGGGTTAATAATGTTTCTTTGCATGGTATTAATAACAATCTAGTCCATGGTATTTGTCCCTTAGTATTTTTCCCATAGGTTTCACCTAAATATAACGCATTTTTTGAGTGTTCATAAATATAAGGTGACTTATGGATTAAATATAAAAAAATGTTTTATTTGTTTACCATACCTCTCGTTTATTTATATTTTTATTAATTTACCATACCTCTTTTACAAATATGGTATTTGGCCCATAGGATTCACTTAAATAAAACCTCTTTCTTGAGCCTTCATAAATAGAACGAGGGTTATGGACTAAATATAAAAAGAGGTTTTATTTATTTACCATGCATCTAGTTTATTTATATTTTTATTTATTTACCATACCTTTCGATTAAGTATAAAAAGACGTTTTATTTATTTACCATACCTCCACTTTACTTATATTTTTATTTGTTTACACCCTTGCATGTATCTAACGTGACTTATGGAGTAAATATAAAAAAGGTTTCATTTATTTACCATACCTCTCATTTATTTATATTTTTATTAATTTACCATACCTCTTTTATAAATATGGTATTTGGGCCTTTGGCCCATAGGATTCACTTAAATAAAACCTATTCTTGAAAATGGGCGAATGGAAGGTTGTAACTCCTAATTTCAGGGGCTAAATTTACCTTTTTTACCCTCTCCCTTAAAATAAGGTGGGTTATTTGAGGTGATTTGTAAAAATGTACTATGATACAAAATATTCGCCCACTAAAAATTTAAAACCCCTTAATTTCGCCAAAGGGCGAACATTCGCCCCTAAAATTTTCTATGGCCACCACAACCCTATGTGGAGAATATTTCTTGTAGTTGCTTATCCTGCATAGTGTCCTCCTGCAACGCTCCCATGTTCTTCCACGTGGATCTGACTTCATTCAAATTTAGGTATGTATCTTCGCAATATCTCATCATTTCCCATTCTGTATAGGTACCCCATGATGACAGAAAAATCTGTCGCGTGCACCACCAATTCCTTCTTCTGTTGGATAGAGTATTCCTTCGGCACAGTCCCTATTGTCAGAAAATGGATTATATATTTGAAGTCTTTGTCCGCGATGCCCACCTGAAAGAGCTATGCATTAGGTAATCCTTGCTCCAAACTATTAGGTTCCTCGCCCGTCTCAATACGCGACAAGTGATCCAGTCCTACATTTAGGCATCCAAGTTTGACCACGACCTCAAAGTCATATTCTTGAAATAATAAGAGCCACCTGCATATGCGCCCCCCCAACACAGGCTTATTGACCAAGTATTTTAGTGTGGAATGGTCTGTATACATCTTGAAATGTCCTCCTAGAAAATAGTGTTGGTATTTTTGGAGTGCATACACCATCACTAACCCCTCCCGCTTGGTTGTGGAATAGTTCTTCTCATATTTAGACAATATTTGACTAGCAAACACAATAGGGTGGTCCAAACCCTTGCCACCCTCTTGTGTGAGCACTACTCCTAGCATGATACACAATGCATCAACATGGACATGAAACTCCACATCCCATTTTGGGAAGACCGGGATTGGAGCGGAGGCCAGTTTCCCTTCTAGGACATCCAAGCTCTTCATGAAATCATCATTCCAACAAATTGTGACATTTTTTTCAATATTTTTTCCATTGGTGTGGTGATTTGGGCATAGCTTCTGACGAACTTCCTGTAGTATCCTGTGTGTCCCAAGGTACCATGTAGCTATTTAACACTTCGTGGTGCTTCCAAATTTAGAATTACTACAATCTTCACAGGGTCCACAATCTGTCCATGCTTGCAGACCACGTGTCCCAACAGGTTCCCAAAGGGAACCAGGAATGTGCACTTCTTAAGGTTCAGTGTAATCAAGTGTCATAAGCAAGTATCCAACATCAAGCGTAATCTTGCTACGTGGTGCTTAACTAATCCGAAGACTGTCCAATCATCTAGATTGACCTCCAGGAACTTGTGGATGTATTCTTTGAATGCAGCAACAACGATGTACGAAAAGATGGTTGGTGCATTCTTCAATCCAAATGGAATAACGGTGTTTTGAAAGTAGCCCCATTCCATTGCGAAGGTCATTTTGCTCCTATCTTCTGATGCGATCTTGATTTGGCGGTACCCCGAGAAACTATCTGTGAATGAGTATGCTTCTTGTCCACCAACATTTTCCAATACTTCATCTGTGAATGGTGTCGAGAATGGGTCATGTACACAGGCATCACTTAGCTTCCTAAGGTCCATGCATATTGTTATTTCTCCCTTATATTTTTTCTCCTGTACTACCATAGGACTCACCCAGTCATATTCTTCCACTGGCTCAATAATTCCAACTGTGAAAATTTTGTCTAGTTCTATGCAGACCTTTTTCTTATATTTCAGATTCAAGTGGTAGGGCCTCGGCTTAACCGGCTTCACGCAAGGTTTTAGGGTGATCTTCATCATCTGTAAGTCGCCAACGATCCCTCTTAAATCTGTAACTTTGGTTGGGAATAAGTCTTGGTATTCACGAAGTAACTTAGCAACTTTATGCACTGTGGAATCATCCCAATAGTCTCCAAGCATTGCATACTTTGGTTCTGCTTCCGTTCCAATGTTTACCTGCTTCGTTTTTAGTGGTGTGGTAATGTCAGGATCCTCAATCAATGGTCCTCGGACCTTGTGACAGCCTTCTGTTTCTAGAATGTTAATATTTCATGGATCCTCATCATCCTCCTCAACATTTACATTATAACACTCCAATGCGCAGCTCTGCTATGTCGCCCATTCTGGCTAAAGCACTTCCATTGGCTCCTAGGGTATTTTGATAACTAATTTTATTGCTTGTAGTGCATCATCAACAGTATCCCAACAACGATCTTCAAATGTGAAGGTTAGCAGGAATCCTTCTCGTAAGATATCCCATTTGCTCGTGCCATGGTGGAGCTTTGTTTCAGTATACCAATTCATGGGTATGATGTCTAGGGTATGATAGAACAAATGCACCCATTTAGGTTGCAGCTCTTCCCCGTAGACCTTCGTCCATTTTGCGAGGTGCATACCTGGATCATCTTTTCCATCATACCTGTTTGCTAGCCACATCTGTGGTTTCCCAAATCGTAGGCACATCATCCTTCTACATTTGTGCCAGTCCTCAAAGCTTCTCTGATGTGTACCCCACCACCTTGCGGGTGTAGCGCGTAGTGCCCATCTCAGAGCGTCAAAACGCTGATATTCTGGCACCTCTCTTTCCAATTTGTTCAAGAATTCATCCACCACTGTCAGCCCGTCATTCGTAGGCATATCCCTTACCTTTGTTGTTATGCAGTGCAATGATATTACGATCATGTTGAAATTGAGCATGGTTACCTCGTGTAACCAGTTCTGCCATTGTTCTATTTCCTCATCTGAATTCGATGGGCAGGAGCTTTCACACTCCCACAAAATCCTGCCATTCACTATAGGATTTAACCAATCCTGTTCTCGAGCGGTTATATTGTAGATATAGTCTAGATCATCGTCTCTTTTTTTGTTACACTTGGCTCTGTGTAGCACGATCCTTCCGCAGGGTCTAAAGGTACCACTACACGCAGTGACCTTTTCTCAAAAATCATTTTGTGCTTCTTTATATTTATCACTCCATTCATGTCAATGGCCCAAATTATTCCCAGTAGCGTGGGATAGGGATTGCTATCATTGAAAATCTCTATCACTTCGAAATGTGCAAGCGCACTCGAACCTTCGATGTCTACCATTGTTCCCTGCAATCTTCCCATCGGTAGGACTCTGCTCATTTTCCATTCATAATTGAATAAGGGACCATTACAATGTAGGCTTGCCCATGCGTTCTCATGTCTATTTTGGCAATACATTCCCATCCGATCCTAGATCCATAATTACTTGATCCATTTCATATTCCCTGATTTTCACAGTTAATCTCATTTCCCTTCTTGCTCGCGATGTGTGCTTCCCGAGCTTCTGGACTACACATGGTTCCCCTGATATAACACATCTAGTGATGAGTTCTTATAGTCCTTTCACTACTTTGCTATCGCGCAACAACTTCATGCATGTCTCCAGAAAGGTAGTGAACATTGAAGTATCCATCTCCGGTTCTAGTTGATCCTTACTACCTGAAGTGGAGGCCTCTGTGAAGCTCTTCTTAGCTTCCACTAATGTGTCCTTTGCGCACTCCAAATCAAATTTAAGTTTCTTTGTGGGAGCCTTGAAAACCCATGCACTTTCTTCAGGCTACTTTCCCTTGTCCTCTCTTGTTGTGATACTGATTTGGAGCATGATGTTTACATTTAGGTCCTCTTCACGTGGATCAGACCTCATCATTTGTAGGTTTCAAATCGGTGGAGGCTGGAGTATTTCTTTATCACACAACCTCGCTATCAATGTAGGGCAGTCCTCCATCTCATGATCAAACTGGGTTCAATATAAACATGATGCTCATGTCGGATTTGTACAACCACAGGCATAATGCCATGGCCCTTTGCAATTGTAACAAATCAACTGTCTATGACCCCTTCCTTGTCCCATTCCACTCCGACCTCATCTGCACCCCTCGAATCTAATGTGCACCATTCCTACATTTTGATTGAGAGCTCGTGTTTCTGTCTGAACTCTGTAGGTAGGAGTCTAATCCATCATCACTTCATAACTTCTATAGGTGCGTTCATCATGGCCTACTGATCTGCAAAACTTACAGAACAACTGCTGGGACGTCTGCATATACTTTTGTAATAGAGGACAATTATTCGTAACATATTTTCCTCCTATCTGACAAATCACGCACCATAATGCAGGTGCCACGCTTGATCCTGCTTGTGCTTCTGGTATTAATGGCATCAGCCCTCCTCCCGCCAAGTAGTTCATGAAGACTAGACAATGGTCCTTCTCGTGTCCCTATCCCTTGCACTTTATGCACCATACCTCCTCTTGTGCCTCTGGGAAAGTTTTCTTGTCCTATTTCAAACTCTACATTCCCAGACACAATTTTTTTAGTTGTGCATGGACTTTTCAATCTCCTAAGTCAAGATCTTGTATTAGGGTCTTGTGCAGTCTCATTGTAATCTCCAAAGCTTCGGCTGGGGTGGATAAATTTCGCTGCGACAACGTGGTCCTTAGATGCGGCTTTAGTGATGCTAGAAACCATGTGTGGTGTTGTCCATCCGTCAAGGTCATGTTGTCTTTGCGAATCATACTCTTCAGTCTCTGATCCAGCTCCCAGGGGGTCTCGCCTGGAAGCATCGCAATTTCCTTAAACCTGATAATTGACTTTGTCCCTGATTTTGGTAGCCTGGATATCTGTGATCCCCCATTTGGATGGTCATTAGAATGCTTAATATACCATGTCAATGTGTGATCCTACAACATGCTTACCAATGTTTCCTTCTTTATATTGTCATCCATGACTCCTTGTGCTTCCCATACCACTTTTACTACCAACCAAAATTGGTTCGGATCTTCATTCCCTACTCCTTTGAACACTGGCATTTTTATCGCACTCGCCATATTGAACTATGGTGGTGGCGGAGGTGGTGTGGGTGGAGATGGGGATGAAAGTGGTGAGACTGGTGGTGGTGTAGGTGGAGGTGGTATGCATGGAATTTGTTTCCTTATCAAACTAATCGCACTTGTTGGTGAAACTTTCGCTAGCTCTTCCTTTCTTTCTCACTGAGGTGAAATCAAGGGGCTATTCTCTATCTCTATGCTACCTTTGTTTCTATAGATCCTCCCACTCCGCATAGCCCCAAAGGTCAATTTATTCACATAACCCGCTTTTCACACAATAGCATTTTAATCCAAGTTTTAAAATATTTAATGTACTTACCTCATGGTCTTTTGAGGAAGCGTCGTTCAGCCTCTCTATAGTTGATTGTCATGTCTACTGTGAATTCAGTTATAAACCCTCCTATAATTCGATTGAGCCAATGGTCCATAGCATGCGTGATTTTATCTTCTGATTCTTCTAGTCTATGTACCAATTTTGGAGTCCACACAATCAGCTAGTCAAGCCTACACCTTCCCTGACTATCTACTAGCTTCGCGATCCACTCATACAACTAAGAGGGGAAGGATGCAAAGAAAATTTTGTGGATTTCTATATATAAGTAGCACTTTAACCACTGTTCCTTTGATACTCGGAGATTCTAGTTTTGCTGCGTTGCAAACTCGTGAATCTTTCTGTCCAACCACCCTTTAATTTCTTTCTTCATCAGATTCCAGTGACACAAAATTAGACATCCCTCATGCAGATCCCAGTCCTAGCAATGGAACCATTTGTTGGCTTGTTGGGGCCTAACCCAGGTCCAGAGGTGATTTAGCCAAACAAATCCTGGTACCGCTGGCCCTTTTGGCAGTAGTCCGTAGAGTACAGACTGAGGTCTCACCTGAAGTAGTATGGGATGGTGCTAGAACCAGGTTTTTGCACCCTAGAGATGTTTGATGGTTTCAAGTGGTCTACAATTCAGCCCTGCGTACATGTTGCTATGCGCACTTACCTGTTTCTTGCAGGCTGAGATGCTGCCTTCACGTAGCCCAACTTGGGGGATGAACAATTTTATTACCCGAGTCCTTACTAGTAATCTGATATTACTTGATTAACTTAGCTTATTTGTATGCTTTCCGTTATACTTAACAATATTAGCAATTCAAACAAGTGCGTGAAGTAAAGAAACATTATATTTTCAATTGATATCAAACATATAATAACTCAGAATAGATACACATACTTGGTAATAAAACCTTTCTTTAGTAATCTCTTCTCTAATTACAGACTTGACTCCACCTTGTGCACTTAGCTGTAGGGGTCCGCACACTGAGTTGCGGACTCTACTAGGCCTCTACACACTCAGCTACAGAGCCTTCCCCTACTCTATGACCCAAAACACACTTCACACTTCGACTTAATCTCGAGGACCTTTCATGCCCATTCTTTATTCGATTCTATTTCTCTTACCACTTAAAGCTTAGCTCTATTTATACAATCCAATGGTCCATGGACCATGGGTAGGCCGAACTTACATTCAAAACGAGGGTGGATAGCCCTATGACTGTAACATGTGTTTCATGCCTCAATTCACAGATCTTTACAACAATATCAACTCAAGACTTGGGCTTTGAGCCCCAAAACATGTTGTGGGGGGATTCCATGCCCAACATTGATCAATCCACTTGTCAATTGCTTTATTTGTAGGAAACCATTTATCACACGTATATGAGATAGACCTAGGTCCCAACAATAGAACCATTTGTGCATCTGTTATAGACATTTTTGTGCCTTACAGCATTGAGCATGAAATGTCCATAATCTAAGGGATCCAAAGTCCCTAAACATGTTGTTCCTACCCCTAGAGGAACAAGGCTAACAAACCACAGCAATTCACAAAAGTTCTCCACCAGAAACTGCTCAAAAACAAGTCAATTCAGGATCATTTCAGTGGCTACACTAGCTGTTTGCGCTGAATGTCAAAGCCAACACTGGCTACCTACGTTGAATGTCAAAGGGAACACTGGCTACCTGCGCTGAACGAGAGTGGACATGTGGCAAACTCATTTCTCAAGGTGTCAGAACCCAGGAAGCTTCCAAAATGACACTTGCCTCAGGGAATTCGACTGGTGATGAGTAAGAGGTTCCAAATATCCAAGTGGAAGCAAGAACCTCCAAGTGGAATCAAGAACTGACAGAGGGAGAGGACACTAGTCAGATCTCAAGCTGACTCATCCTCTCTCCAAACATCTATATATGGATCTCTCCTCCATGAGATCTGGGGGCTGGAATTTTGTTATTGCAAAGAATTGTTGTTGGTTTGAGATTGGAATCATTGGGTGCTTAATGCTTTGAAGGGGGTGAAGATAGGAATTCCATTTGCTGGGAAGGAGATGCTGGATTGGAGCCCTCTGGGTTGTATCTCTTCCTGAACCTTGTTATTCATCAATAAAGCTATCTTGGTTTCTCCTATATACTGATGTGTCTTTGATGTATGATTGCATTAGTGTATTTGGTTTATTTCTAATCCTAAACTAGTTATGAATGTGAATATCTGTCTTTGTGTAGTGTTCTTCTCTTGTCGCAAGTAGCTGTTCTCTTGTGATCTTGCAGGAACCCGTTGAAGCTGGACAAGCAAGAAGGCAAGTAGCTGTTCTCTTGTGATGTTGCATGAACCTGCTGAAGCTGGGCGAGTGAGAACGCAAGTAGCTATGAACTCCCAAAGAGAAGAGAGACCGGATCGAGGGACAAACGGAAGACACAGGTAAGTCTATTTATCTCTCTTCTTTCACATTTCATAAAGGAAGAAATTAGAATAGTTGTCCTTGTTTGTTGCTAAGGCACTGTCACACCTTAGGTGGATAGGATCGTCCTGCATAGGCATTTTTCCCCACAACAAATTGGCGACTCCGCTGGGGAGATCTGTTTAGTCATTTTATTTGTGTTTCTATCATTGTTTGTTTCATAGACTCGACAGCAACAATCGAACTGCATCTGCTTTTCCCAGATGCAAAGTAGACAGTTGCTGCTTTGATCCAATCACTGGACTTGTCTATGATCTGAAAAATGGACTCACAAATGATTTGATGATCCTTTGTGATAGATCTTAGTACCCCCTCAAAGCATCCCTTTGATTGCACCTTGCTTGTTGCTTTTATTTGGCCTGAAACAGTGAATTAAATAGCAATCTGTGACCCAGAACCTGTGGGAAACGAGAGTTTCTCCTTCAGCGCAGACCCAGTGAAGGGATTTTGCATTTCAACGCAGGTCCCGTGAAGGCTACCTGTGCTGAATGTCAAAACCCCTGTGTTGAGGTTGCGCTGAACTAGTTTACCCTTGTGCAGCTGGGGTTCTCTGCTCTGTTTTGCCTTGTTTTGATCTCTGATTTTTGCAGCCTGTAACCAGCATAGGTACCAGTCTGATAACTCCTTTTCTCTGCTTCAATTCCGCCTCCTTTTGTACAAAAAGACTGTGAGTGTTTTTATGTGTTTGTGGCATCATTTACAGTTTTCCTTTTGCATGAGTAAAATAATCATCCTGTAGCCCTTGATTCAGATCTGTTGATTGTGATCTTAGAAGAGAGTTCATTGGCTGTTTGCAGTTGATTATACATTTACTCTTGCTTATTGGTTTGAGTTTGTCTCTTTTAAGTGTCGAAACAAGTATTCATTTCGAAAATCGTTAAGTGTTGTAATCTCTTCTACCCTCTCTGATTTTGAAAAAGTAAACTTGTTTGTATTTGTCATTTAAAAGAAAATTCAAAGTTGTACAAAAAGCTTTCTGTGTAGGCATCAATACTAAGAAAGCGGAAAACAAACACCTGCATTGTGCATTTGCATTTTGATAGTTTGCATGTTTGATTTAGGAAAAGTGCATTAGAGTGTGCTGATTGCTCTTTGAGAAAAGATGGTGTCTTTCTTTTCCCTTAGTAGCTAGGATTTTCAAAGTTGAAAAGATATAAAGCTTGCTTATCATCTTTAGACTGCATTTAGGAATTGTATCATACATCTCGTGGTGAACCTTGAAAGGCAAACTTCTAAAAAGATCAACCTAAAATAAATTGAATGAACTTAACAACGCTTTGCAACATAACGCACAACATAGAGGTCTAGGCTAGAGACGTGTTCCGGCGTCGTTAAGCCTGGTGACTGTCGATCTCGTGGATGGTGGGTGATTCCTCCTGAGGGACGATAGCGCCAGTACGGATTGTGCTCCCACGTACCGTCACGTATATATTGGGAGACCCCTATAGGCATAAAACCTTTATCCTTAGGAAGCCATGTCGGCCGCCCTACTGATCGCAATGCACTGAACACAGCATTCAGGAAGATCGACCGCCCGTACCCTAAAAAGTATTCTGCGGTTTTGCGAAAAGTTTGGCACACCCTCTGCCTAGAACTCCAGAGCAGTTCCTTTTGGCCTTTTTCAGACTCTATAACGGAAAAAGTCCATCCGAGCATTTGTCACTTCGGGCTCGTTAAAACATCGAAGGAGACTAGAGTCATCTTTAGCTTTTTCTCAACTCTTTAAAAGTGAAAAAGCAAGTTGTGTCTAAAAGCGTCTAAAAAAATTCATTTAATTCAGAAACACACTTTCCCCTTTTGTATTTTGGTTGATCGAGTAATCCGCAATCGTGGAAGAAAGTCAATTGAAACCTCGTCGTTCGAGGAGGCTTACGAGTCAACCGTCTTTGTCTCCGGAATCGAAAACAGTACGGACAAAGCGAACTCGTTTAACCGGTTCGAAATCTCCTATCAAAGTTAGAACAAGTGTTTCAACAACATCTGAGATTCCGGTTACTCCAAACATTTCTGGAAACCCTGCCTCTATAGAAGAAGTTCAACAGCCACAGAGGGACAGTTCAACAGCCATCTGTGACCGGTTCGGAGAGTCTTGCTCCTCAAACAACTGTCGCTGTCGATTCAACCCCTTCTTCGGCACCAGAAATATTTTACGGACCTGACGGTCTTCCTCTTCCACCTGGTTTGATTGCGATAGAGGAAATTGTAGAGGATCCGCAAGCAAGTACTCCAACACATTTTGGAGTCGGGGTCACTCTATTTCCTTCATCGGAAGTTAGTCTACCACAAGTGGAAGTTCCTGTAGAATCGCTAGGAAATCTCTTGGATAGACTCAAAATGTCTGAACAACCGTCAACATCTAGGACTGTGTCGAATGACACAGCGACAGCAGAAGCCCCTACCATCACTCCGACAATGTTTGCCGGCATACCATCTGTCCCGACTAGCTCGCAACCGCTAGAAGGAGTCCACCAAGGGCTTATTTCGACAGTGTGGTCCGTTCCAGTTTGTTCCTCCGGAATAATATCCGGCAACTCTTATGTTGAAACTCGCCAGATTGATCCATTTGGAGGTCAATTTGGGCAATCCAGTCCCCAAGGACAAACAATCCCCTTGAGTTCCGGATTGCTACCATATGGGGGGCAGTATGCCCTTTCATTACCCCCTCTGGGAGGGTATCCATACGGGAGTTCACAACAGTATTCAGGTTATACTGGAATTACATCAAGTGGTTGGGTACCTATGCTACCTCAACAACCAAGGGTTGTATATTCTATGCAACAGTGTGTACCTATGTCGAACATCCCGACCACACCGGCTATTATGACAGTGTTGCAAGTTCAAACGTTGCCTGTTGTATGTCAACCTCAGATTTCTCAGGTTGTAATGCAACAACCCCTTGACCCTGTGACACAACCACAATCGCCAACTGGTGGGGCGAAACAGGTCCAAACGGGTACAATTACCCCACACCTTGGTCCAACAATTAGTATAGCACAACAGAACATGGCTTCACAACCATGGCTGGTGCAATACCAACAACCACAATTCCAGCAAGTGTACCAAGGTTCTGAGCAGCAGATCTTTGCGAACAGTGGACAACCGTATATTCAAAACGGTCAAAACCAACCGCTTTACAGTGGTCAAGTCCACCAACCGTATCAGTCATACCAACATCAATTACATTATGCTGGTATGCAAAGGCCCACTGCTCAGGCGATTCCATCGTACCCTGGGTATGCTTCACCTGACCTGAATCAACAGTTACCATTCATGGCAACTTTAGAGTTACCCGATTTACACCGGTTAACCAATGATCTGATTGCTTACACCCCTTGGTGGCCAGCGATTCCTCACAAACTTCCTTCAGACATTCCTAAATTTAATGGAAATCCAGGTGAAGACCCATCGAATCACGTGATGACTTTTCATCTGTGGTGTTCATCGAACACCCTAAACGAAGATTCGATAAGGCTTCGCCTTTTCCAGAGGACGTTAACGGGTCCAGCGGCAAAATGGTATATTGAATTACCTAGAGCCTCATTCGACAATTTCAGCACCTTAGCCACGACATTCTTAACCCATTTTCAATTACCGATAAGATATGAAACGGGAACAGAGATCTTAACCAACTTCAAGCAGACAACAGCCACTCACATATCTGATCATATACATGAGTGGCGTCGTCGTCGTAGGATGGTGAAAACATACGTTCCCGATCAGCTATTAGCTGAATGGTTTATCAAGTCGTTACTTCCTGCCATAACGGAAGATGTGGCCAAGGGGGGAGTCGTAACGGAGGAGCAAGTTATTGCTCGTGCACAGTATCTAGACTTAGTCTATACTCAGTCTGGCACTCTCTATGACAAAATACCTGACGCCCCTAGACTGGAATTTTCAATTCCTCCTCCTCCTAAATCAAATAGTGACTCTCATGCCGGCGATGGTGTGATTGGCACAGCAAACGCGAAATCGACAAAGGCTTCGTCAAAGAAAGCCCGTAAGACTTCAGATCAAAATGCAAAAGAAGAAATTCTTGCTTCGGAAGTAAATGTTGTATCAGCAGATAAAGGCAAAGAAACCAATCAACCAGGAAGCAAGAAGAAGCAAAACAAAGGGAAGAAGAAGAAACAGGGTGAGTCATCCCCTGAGAAAACTTCTTCAAACCCTCCTCGGAAAGGGAAACCAAAAAATCCATGTTTTATATGTGATGAGGATCATTGGACACAAAATTGTCCATACATAGCTGAGCTTAAGAGGTTCTTCAAAAGTTCGCAAACCTCAGCTGTGTTAACTGATCCATTTCCCAATCCAGGTCAAAATCTGGTTGATAGTGGAAATGCTTCCCCGTCGCAAGTGCTCATGTTGTCGGTTTCAAAATAGCAGAATGATGCTTTGATTTCAACAAGGAACAAAGATTACGGGAATCCGCAGCTGTCGAACGACAAAGGTAAAGATCAACCAAGTAGTTCGACAACAACTTCGACAGAAGTTGTACCGCCCATCATTCCTGAATTAACAATAAAACCGCCAAAGGGAGTAGTACACAAGTCGACATTTAATCCTCGCGCCAGAGCGGCGCAGCATTATAACATAGTGGAAGATTTGGCCCAATCGCCATCCGCTATGTCGACTCTTGAAGTACTACAAAATTGCCCATCCCAAAGGCAGGCTTTGTTATCGGCTATTGGTGGGGTTGATCCTAAGGATTCCAATCTTGTATCCTTCAACCACAAAGGATATGATCCTCAGTTACCAGCTCAACTAGCTTTCCTTATTCAAGTGAAAGCACTCAACAAAACTGTTCACCAAACAATTATTGATGAGGGGGCATCTACATGTATTATGTCGATGAGTTGCTGGAAAACTTTAGGATCTCCAACCTTGTCGCGATCTTCGACAACATTATAAGCATTCGACGGAAGGACATATACCCCGTGCGGTATCCATAATAACTTGAAAGTTGAACTGGGAGGAAAAACAGTAGAGATAGATGTTGAAGTCATCGATGGGAATCTTGACTACAACATCCTACTAGGCAGACCGTGGATCTATGCCATGGCAGCTGTAGTGTCGACTTATTTTAGGAAGATCGCATTCCCTTTTCAAGGAGGGATTACGATTGTCGACCAACAAGACTTCCTCCCTAATGGTTCACAAGTTACAGGAAGCATTCCCATGATCCATGGAAGCAACCATTCGCTTCAAGATATCGGAGTAGGCCTACTGAAAGACCCCACATTAATGGGAACTTTCGCACTTCCACCTCCAATCTATATAGGAGAAGTAGCATTGGTAGGAGCCTGCAACATGATATCTTCCACGAAGATCTCAAAAGACGATATCGACATGGATCATGAAATGGTCTTGCCCCCGAGCCCTATAGAAATATTGTAGCAATCAATGTTTCGGGCATGGGAGGCGAACCCAAATCAACGCTCATCAAGCGTTTGGGTAGATAGGTCTAGAGAATATGGTACCCCATTAGATCCTTGGTCGAAAGTACATGGGACTAACGAAGGAATTCTACAATCAATGTTGATTGAGGGGGCACCATGGAATGATTGCCACCATCGTTCCCTTCTTCCAGAATATGAAGAAGATACTCAACATGACCTTTATCACCCTTCAGTTTTTGAATTCCTATCAAACACTGTAAACACGGTGGATTCCGAGCGAAACTTATCAAATATTGAAGAGAATATAGCCATAAATATCTCGACTAAAACAAATGTTGTAGAGAATATTTATGTCGGCAAAGGTTGTTCTCCTTCAGAACTGGAAATATATAACGCTCTTTTTCGCGAATTCAGAGATGTCTTTGCTTGGTCATATGATGAAATGCCAGGCATTGACTCGAGTATCGTTGAACATGAAATTAAGATGTATCCTGATGTCAAACCAGTAAGACAACGACTTCGGCAGGTGCACCCCAAGAAAGCCGCTGCCATTAAAGCAGAAGTTGAAAAGCTCCTCCATGCTGGTTTCATCTACCCAGTTCCTCTAACCGATTGGGTATCGAATATTGTCCCTGTTATGAAGAAACAAGGGACAATTAGAGTGTGTGTTGATTATAGGGATGTAAACCAAGCTTGTCCGAAGGACAACTACCCTACACCCTTCATCGACCAGATAATTGATGAATGCGCCAGATGTGAAATCTTTTCATTCATGGATGGATTTTCCGGGTATAAATAAATATCTGCCCACAGGACCAGTCAAAGACTGCATTCATTTGTCCGTGGGGCACATTCGCTTATCGAAAATTACCCTTTGGTTTAAAGAACGCAGGGGCGACGTTTCAGAGGGCAATGAATTATGCCTTCCATGACATCAAGAACATCGTTCAACCATATCTCGACGACCTTCCGGCTCATTCGCGAAAGCGGACTGATCATCCGCAGCATTTAAGAGCGATATTTCTACGTTGCCGACACTACAAGATAAGACTCAATCCACAGAAATGTGTGTTTTGCGTCGGTTCTGGTCGTTTACTTGGCTTTATAGTCTCTAAAGATGGGATTCGTCTCGACCCTTGCAAGGTTCAGGCAATCATTAATTTGCCTCCACCTTCAAATTTGCTTCAGATTCAGAAACTCCAAGGGAAAGCAAACTTTCTGAGGAGGTTCATTCCAAATTACGCAGAACTTGCTAAAGGTTATACTCGTCTTTTGAAAAAAGATGTACCTTTTGTCTGGGATCAGGTGGCGCAAGCTTCTTTTTATGCTCTGAAAGATTCTCTAGTAAAAGCATCATTAATGTATGCCCCAGACTATCAAAGAGATTTTAACCTGTATCTGGCTGCAGCAGATACGACCATTGCGATGGTTTTAGTTCAAGAAGTCGATGGAATTGAACATCCAATATATTATTTAAGTAAAAACTTGAATGATACAGAAAGAAAATATTCTTATGTTGAAAAGCTAGCACTCACTGCTGTTCAAGCGATACAAAGATTTCGACATTATGTCCTCTTTCAAAAAACTACCATTCTATCAGATTGCAACCCCATGACTTATATATTGTCGCGACAGTTGCTGGGGGGCATATATTCAAAATGGATAGCGATCCTTCAAGAGTTTGATCTGGAATTTTTAAAATCCAAATCAAAGAAAGCTATAGTTTTCACAGAATTATTGTGCGATCTCCCATCGTCGTCCAACGATGAAACATCAGAAGAGTCAATCGTGGACGAAAGTTTGTTTCTGATATCTGCAAGCAATGAGTGGTATGGAGATATAATAATTTATCTCCAAACCCAAAAATTCAGGCCTGACACCTCTCACTCAGAACAGAAACGTATACGATACCAAGCGAAAGACTACATGATCGTCGGTGATACACTTTACCGTCGTGGTATCGATACAGTTCTGAGGAGGTGCCTCACCCATGAAGAGGCCGAAAAAGCCCTGAATGAGTGTCATTCAGGCGCATGTGGGGGGCATCAATCTGGATATGCTACAACACAGAAAATCTTACGAGCAGGATACTTCTAGCCAACCATGTTCAAAGATTTCATAACCGCAGTCAGAAGTTGCCATGCTTGTCAAATTTTCAATAGCAAAACCAGAAGACCACCCGCACCTTTACAACCAATAGTTGTTGTTGGGCCTTTCGCCAAATGGGGCATCGATTTCATGACATGTAACCCCACCTCGACCGGGGGGCATGGGTATATTATATTCACTGTTGACTATTTTACCAAATGGGCCGAGGCGATGCCTACATTAGATAACACTCGTGAAACAGCTGCCCTTTTCTTTTTCAATAATGTAGTCGCCAGGTTCGGCGTACCACAGGCCATAGTTACAGATCATGGGTCGCATTTTCACAATCACATGATGGTTGAATTAGCTGCCAAGCTAGGGCTATCTCACGACAGCTCTACCCCGTATTATCCGCAAGCCAACGGACAAGTTGAAGCAATCAACAAGGTCCTGAAGCGTATGTTGCAAATGATGATCGGGGTTCACAAAAGAAGGTGGCACCTAATCCTGTACTCAGCCTTGTGGGCTTACCGAACATCGGTAAAGAACGCGACCGGGTTCACACCTTTCCAACTGGTGTATGGCCTGGAAGCAGTCTTGCCAATCCAGTGTGAAATCTCGTCTCTTAAACTCGCAATTGATCTCCTCCCCGGAACTTCGGAAGAAGAGGCTCGTTTCTTGGAATTAATCCAATTGGATGAAACCCGTCGTGATGCCGCTTTGGCTAACGAAGCCCATAAGAAACGAGTCAAGGTGCAGTTCGACAAAAATGTCAAACCCCGTGTCTTCTCAGAAGGTGACTTGGTCTTGCTTTATGACCAAGAATCCGATAAATTGGGAGCAGGTAAATTTAATTCTTTATGGATGGGCCCCTATATTGTTAAACGAGTGTTAGCAAAAGGAGCCTACGAGTTAATGGATTATGACGGAATTCCACTGGCGCAACCACGTAATGGGTTGTACCTCAAGCATTACTATGCTTAAATAGTAACCTGTATGCTTTTGTTGTATTTTGTTTTCGCTAAAGTGTTGGTTTTGGTCGAGTAATCCACCTTTTTACATTTATTGCAGATGTCAAACCTTCTAGAGACATGTGTTGGATATGCCGACGGAGCGAGTCGTAGTTCGCGGAACCTGTCCTCTGCAGCCTGGGCCATTTTTGATCCAAGCGGCAAGTTAGTAAGTTTCAGAGGTGTATGTATTGGGCAATCAACGAATAACATCGTTGAGTATAGCACATTGATAGAGCTACTCTCGATGCCATCACCCATGGTATACGCCGACTAATCGTCAGGCTAGACTCACAACTCGTAATACTACAACTCAATGGTATATATTCCGTTCGCAATCCAGCTATTTATCGCATGTTCCTAAGAGTTAAGATTTTGGAAAGACAATTTGATTTAATTCAATACCAACATATTTCCAGAAACTTAAACACATTAACCGACTCATTAGCAAACTATGTGTTAGATAGAAATTTGCGACATTTATAAAAAGATACACATCATCAATGTTGTACATATGGATCATATAACTCAACTAGAATAAACCCCGAAAATCAAAATATATATATATATAAGATGTTTATCGTTTATACGTAATGTTCTGTAACCAAGACAAAAATCGGTCGCATGACCCAAAAACTCAAAAATGCTAGGGGGCACCCTAGCCTAGTGATGCTCATGATAGCACGTCACGGCCTGTGCAATCATGCGCAAGAGACGAGTCCATCGTCTAGGCACACCAGTAGTATGCCGCTGCAACTGTAAAGGTAACTCATCAATCCTCACATCGGGAATGCCGAGAGTAAGGCTCTCAACCTGCTCCTGCACAGTTGTAAGGGTCTCGGCCACGTCAAGGTCGTGGAGAATAACTCTCCCAGCAGTCTCCCCTGCTGGGGCAGCGACTGGCGCTCTCGGGGGAACTGCTGGACGAACAGGACCAACATCTGCATGCACACATGAGTTTGATTAAAGTCTTGATAGAATAAAGCACAAGGACATTATAAATAAGAACAGTAAACAGTAATATGGTCGAAGATTTTACCAATAGCGCCCCACTGTTTGCCATCCAGCAGTACCAAGTCCGGATCACCTCGGAAATCCATACCAACATATGGATACTCGGAATAGACCATCTCCTGACGCTCGAACCACCTGAAGAAGGTATCAGTGAAAGAAATCTGAGATTGACCAGCATGCCTAGACATGTGATCAACCCATATCTGCATGCGTGGCTCGGTAGGAGAAGGCAAGTCGAGTGCGATATACTGAGGTTGCATCAGTGGTATTTTCTCCAAGGCAAAGGCAGTCAGAATAGAACCAAATCCAAAGTTCTTCAGCTTCCCATCCTTTACCTTGTTCAACTGACTTTTCATCTGAAGAAGTACTACATCACACCAGTTGAATATTTTCGATTGGAGGCACTTCAAGGCGTGCTGCACATAAGATCTGTTGGAAACATGAAGAGATGCGCTACCGGCCATCCTACCGATAGTATACAGAATGGACCTGAGAGACCTATCAGTAATCTCACGGATAACAACCTTGCCGACTCTACTCAGCTGGGATCCTTCCCTGCAATACTGGCGGACATAATCTCTCACGGAGTCATTCCCTCGGGCCGAACCTGACAAAGAAATGGGGGCAACCCGCCTCAACAAACCAGTCAAGAAGTAAATGTCTACCACAGTCAAAGGGATGGATTTGCTCCTGATCTGAAATACTTGGTTGATAGGATCCCAAGCATCAAGCATATACTGCAGTAAGGAGATCTGTGCTCTCATACTAGAGATACGAAAGAACTTCAGCAGGCCACAGTTCCGCAGCGCATTCACCGTGACAGGGTCATGGAGGGCAATCATATCCTCTTCTTCATGTTCTCGTTCTTGCCATGTGAGGGTAATTTTGCTCAAAATTCCCTGCAAAACAAACAAGAGAAAGAGTAAGATCCTGGATTTGATGAAAAACTGGCAAAATTTTCATCAAAAACTGTGCAACAGAACTGCTTTTCTATGCTCAACGCAACTGGCTAGTGTTCCACCTGCGTTGAAGGTCAAACTGCCTTCATGCAGCTTGACATTCAATGCAGGTTTCGAGTGGACTGCCTGCGCTGATGGCAGAGCGCCCTAACAAAACCCCAGGGGCTCAGGGGAATAGGAAAACAGGCACAGAATGGAAAAAGGAAACCATGAAAAGAAAGAGCTAGGGTTTAGCTCCTACCTGGTCCAGACCATGCCGAAAATCGTCCGCAGAATCTCTCGGAATCAGCTGATGAAAATCAAGGGGTAAGAGGCACCTCCAAAGCTCCAACAAACCAAGTTCAAATGAAATGGTAAAATGAGAGGTAAAAACACCTTTTAATGGTTTTTTACGTAGTTCAAAGCAAAATATTAGGGTTATAATCTCGTTTTCAAGCAAATGTTATTCATTTCTAACTAGTTTGATGCAGCAATTGAGGATACAGTATTATCTTTGAAAAGGGCAAAGCTAGTCATGGTAAAAATAAAAATTTGACCATATAATATCGAGCAGTTTTAGCACACAGTTCATGCTCGTTAAAAAATAAACGCAAGATCCGAGCAGTTTTAGCGCATAGTTCATGCTCGTTAAAAAATAAACATAAGATTGAGCAAATGTTTCCACCCGCGTTTAAGCTCGTTAAAAAATGAACTATCCCGGTAAATAACCACAGTGAATGTAATATCATCAGCCATTAAAAGCCTTGGTCGTGTTTGCACCGTCACCTCCACTTTTCATTTGGACGATCGTTCACCTCCATATGATTGTTTACCCATTTTGAGGAACAACTGCGAAGAGTGATTTCACCTAGCCATCCTTGTGACACTGCCGTGATTGGAAAATTCCAACCTGTACCTGGAATCTGCTGCTAACCCTGTTTATCACTCGTTCCTCAAAAGACGAGTCTTCTTTAAGCTCTTTTCAACTGACTCGTAAAATATGAAAAGATTGCCGAGTTTTGGCCTTCCAGCTCGTTAAAGCGAACGGAAGTGCTATCCCTCCTCTAGATTTTAATCTTTTTGGACCTGAGGGATTATTGCACAAAAAGATCGAGCGCTTGTTTTATTCGGCTCGTTAAAACTATCGAAAACTCATCCCTTCTGTATTGTTTTATACTTTTTCGGACTAAAGGGATTAGATGACGAAAAAGGACTTCTGGAGTTAACTTTATGTACCTTTTCAGACTCTCTAAAAATGAAAAGGACCGAGTTATCCTTGTCGTTAGACTCGTTAAAATCATTAAATAGCGACAAACTTGTCTTTAGACGAGAACGAGTTTCACTATCGCTAGGCTCGTTAAAACATAGCGATGGGCTTGCCCGAAGGGCAGGTTATAGAACAAGCATATGTTATCCTCCTCAAGCTTGACAAAAATAAAGAGGTACTGGTCAGCAATGACTGGGGAAAAATTGGGAGAAACTCAAGAAAACTTTGATGGTAGCAAGTCGCTCTTGAATATGACACTTTTCCTCCGTACCACAATCGGGTTGGGTTGTTTCATTCACCGGTCACATCCATGGTCTCGCCATACCATCCATATTTGGGGTAATGCTACCAATCCATCGCATCAGTGTCGCCATATGTTCAAGAGAAGTCGTTCAGAAAAGTCAACCGTGTCCCATCCATTGCCATACATTATCCTTCATCCTTTCATGACCGCCACCCTGAATCATATGTCACAGATCGTTTTCACCTCCATTAAAATCATTAGCTCCGTTCCGTGTCACTGATGTGGGATTCATTAAGGCCCTCCTTTGACGGATCGCTTCTTGTCGACATCAGCTCATTATCCAAGAAGTTGATCTAGGAACAACCCCTTCAGTACTTTGAAGCTTGCATGCCTCAATGGCAAGTTTCTCACTTCCGGCGACAGGTATACATCAATGACCTTCGACCGAAATATTTTGCGTGGTGTTCGACGCCAAGTCCTTTATTCACACCACGTGAATTGTACTGCAGTACCTTGAGGGTCATTATCATTATCGGTGATTCCTATCGCGCTTGTTAACGGTTTACCTCATTGACCGGTAATCAAGCGATGTCTTTCCATGTTTGACTTCAGAACATTTCTCACATGGATCGACTTGTACTTAGAGTGAAGATCGAACGAGTTTGAAGACCCCGGATCTAGTTTCATCCATCCGGGCTGCGATATATATTCAGGAAAGATAAAGACATTGACATGTACATCATTGCAGCAGATAATCATCCTACTCAAAGGATGATAATTTCATCAAAATTATCAGTCTACCATCAGACGATTGTCTGTTCTATGTACAGAAAAATGAATTTATAAAGCTGAGCATGGGAATGCCCGCCTCAGCTAGATCATGAAAGCAGTGTGAAAAATAATGTATTGTATTGTATCTTATTACAAGTCTCCTCCTAGCATTGGATGAACTTCGGATCCCCCTGATAAAGCATTTCACCCGATAAACGACCTCATACTTTAGGGGGCAACTGTTATAGACATTTTTGTGCCTTACAGCATTGAGCATGAAATGTCCATAATCTAAGGGATCCAAAGTCCCTAAACATGTTGTTCCTACCCCTAGAGGAACAAGGCTTACAAACCACAGCAATTCACAGAAGTTCTCCACCAGAAACTGCTCAAAAACAAGTCAATTCAGGATCATTTCAGTGGCTACACTAGCTGTTTGAGCTGAATGTCAAAGCCAACACTAGCTACCTGCATTGAATGTCAAAGGGAACACTGGCTACCTGCGTTGAATGTCAAAGGGAACACTGGCTACCTGCGCTGAACGAGAGTGGACATGTGGCAAACTCATTTCTCAAGGTGTCAGAACCCAGGAAGCTTCCAAAATGACACTTGCCTCAGGGAATTCGACTGGTGATGAGTAAGAGGTTCCAAATCTCCAAGTGGAAGCAAGAACCTCCAAGTGGAATCAAGAATTGACAGAGGGAGAGGATACTAGTCAGATCTCAAGCTGACTCATCCTCTCTCCAAACATCTATATATGGATCTCTCCTCCATGAGATTTGGGGGCTGGAATTTTGTTATTGCAAAGAATTGCTGTTGGTTTGAGATTGGAGTCATTGGGTGCTTAATGCTTTGAAGGGGGTGAAGATAGGAATTCCATTTGCTGGGAAGGAGATGCTGGATTGGAGCCCTCTGGGTTGTATCTCTTCCTGAACCTTGTTATTCATCAATAAAGCTATCTTGGTTTCTCCTATATACTGATGTGTCCTTGATGTATGATTGCATTAGTGTATTTGGTTTATTTCTAATCCTAAACTAGTTATGAATGTGAATATCTGTCCTTGTGTAGTGTTCTTCTCTTGTCGCAAGTAGCTGTTCTCTTGTGATCTTGTAGGAACCCGTTGAAGCTGGACAAGCAAGAAGGCAAGTAGCTGTTCTCTTGTGATCTTGCATGAACCTGCTGAAGCTGGGCGAGTGAGAAGGCAAGTAGCTGTGAACTCCCAAAGAGAAGAGAGACCGGATCGAGGGACAAACGGAAGACACAGGTAAGTCTATTTATCTCTATTCTTTCACATTTCATAAAGGAAGAAATCAGAATAGCTATCCTTGTTTGTTGCAAAGGCACTGTCACACCTTAGGTGGATAGGATCGTCCTGCATAGGCATTTTTCCCCACAATAGCATCTTTCAAGATCCTTGAGAGGATTGGACCAGTGGCCTATAGACTTGCACTATTTCCGACAGTAAAATCCCATGATGTTTTCCATGTTTTGTTTCTTAAAAAACATGTAAAGGATTTTAATCATGTTATTGATTGGTTTGTATTGTAGGTGGATCCACAAGGTGAATTCTAGCTGGAAACTCAATGCATTTTGGAGAGAAATATGCTCATGCTCTGGAACCAAGCAATCAAGGAGGTTAAAATGTAGTGGAAGCACTTTGGGCCCGATGAAGCTAGATGGAAGATGGTTGATTAGATGGAGGCTATGTATCCTTTATTTTTTGCCAATTGAGGTAAAGAATTTTTGGTATATATCTATATCTATATATATATATATATATATATATATATATATATATATATATATATATATATATATATATATATATATATATATATATATATATATATATATATATATATATATATATATATATATATATATATATGTATATATATATATATATATATGTATATATATATATATGTATATATATATATATATATGTATGTATATATATATATGTATATGTATGATGATGATGGTGGTGGTGGTGGCGGTGGTGGTGGTTAGCGTCCACTAAGACCAAATATATATATTGATGTAAATACCACCACGAGTTGTGCTATAAAGCTCTAATAAGCAGTATGGTTGTCATGTTGTTATGTGGTCATCTTGGTTATGTTTTTAGTAGGTTGTTCATTGTAAATACTGGATCGAGCTAAGTTATAAATCTCCATGAGAAATATGTTTTTTCTTCAATGGTATTACTATTTTTAGGTGTCATTAAACACCGAGGACATTGTTCGCCTAAGGGGGATGACTTTGTAACAACCCCGTGTTAAAAATCCATGTAATAAAGTTAATAAGGAAAAATAATACCAAGGTCATGGGACACGTATTTTGAGATGAATGTTGGGAAAAATATCCTAGAGGATGTTCAGTTGGTTTATTATGGCTAAGGGAAATAGGAAAAGGTAATGGAAAACACTTTGAAAAGACAAGAGACATTAATATTCTTTTTATTTATGAAAATAATGGAAAATAGGAGAAAGGATGTTGGAAGGTCACATGTTTCATGTGAGGTAGAAAATGAAAGAAAATAATTTAAAATGAAGAAATTAGAGGCATCATTGATAAAAAAGGCTTTTGAGGATCACTTCACAACTTTTTGTCAATGTTACCTTTTGGTAGTTCAATTTTTGAGCTCTCTCTATTCTCTCTCTCATACTTTTGCACACTTAAATTTTTCTTGGAGCACTATAGCATTGGATCAAGGAAAGAAAAGGAAATAAAAAGAAGTCGAAGGGAAGAAAATATCAAGGAAGAGTTGGATCAAGAGGCTAAAACAAGATTTCATACCAGTATCGAGTTGTATGTATGGTTTACTTGCTATTTTTGGCATGCATGGTACATGCATGTGTGTTTTTCGTTCTCTTGTTTTCATTTGCATGGGTTTTTCTAGGGATAACAGTGGTTTTCAACCTTGCCTTGCCATTTTTAGATAGCCATGGTGTGATGGTAGGTATCGAGTTGCATGTATGCTTTCCTAGTTAGTTTTTGCATGCATGGTACATGCATGTGTGTTTTTTGTTCTCTTGATATCATTGGCATGGGTTTTCCCATGTGTGACAATGGTTTTCATCCTTGCCTTTCCATTTCCATGTATCCATGGTGTGATGGCGTTTCTCTTACTTGGTTGAGTTGGATTGTTGGATGGTCTCAAGAAAAAAAATCACATGGTGTAGGAATCCATTGATTGGTAATGGCAAGATACCCAGTAAACGCTGGTTTTGAAACCCCTCATTAGGCCAAGGCATCCTTGACTGGTGAATGGTGGGATACCTGGTAAATCCTAGAGGGTGGAGCCTCGTTAGGCCTTGGAATCCCTTGATCGGTAATGGCAGGATACATGATAAACCCTAGACGTGGAGACAAAAAAATTCCTCATGGTTTAAGTGGCGAGATCTAGAAGCACCCATTCTTGTTTAGGGCATAGTGATCCCTTGATGGTATATGGAAGGATTGTGGTAAAGCCTAGTAGTGTATGTTCCTTGTTTGGGCTAGAAAATGCTTAGCATGATTGTGGTAATGCTTGGTTGTATAGATGAGTTCTTGGGCCCAGGAATCCATTGGTGGATTGCAGTAAAGCTTGACGAAGCCTTGGTTGGTCTTGTTGTGTGTCCCACATTCATGCTTTTGGCATGGGCGTGATTGGTTGAAAAAAATATTTGGTTCAACACAATCTATGGTCAGATGGTACGTGGATGTTCCTAACCTGGTTGCATTTTTCATATGGTAATAAGATCTTGTTTCCTCTTGTGTATTATGTGTAAATATGTTGTTATTATGTGGTTATAATGGTCATCTTATCATTATTGATCTGTTGGTTTTATGTTGGTTATAAGCATGGCTTATGACAGAATTGAGTTATGGCTCTCATCGTGTTTTGATTAGTAAATTAAATTTCAATGAATTCATGACCAAATAGATGAGTTGTAGCTATTATGATAGGCCACCAATCCTTCTTGATGATTCTTATATAAGTATGAAGTCCCTATGCTCATATGTGTTTATATGACCTATAGATTACATGTTCATGATGTGTTTGATGGAATGTTTGTCATGGCTAGGCCTTGTTAGGTTAGATCCTTATTCAATTCTTTTATTGGATGCCTTGTGATCTTATTATTAATCATTTCTGAGAGTTTCAACAAGTTGTAGGTGGAGGCTTTAAACTTGGGCCCTAGCACAAAAATGACTAGAAAAGTTTATAATCAAATGGATGCAACCTTGTGCATGTGACGAGAGGGAATAAGCTACATGGAGGGCTTGTCATGAGTGTCACAAGGGCTCTAGTTTAGTCAGAATGCATGTTAACTTAGGGGTGTGGCACCTAGAGTTGTTGGATAGCCACTAAGGGTCCTATAGCTTCTGAGAAAGCTTATTTTGGTTTTTGTTGTCAAATAAACTTCCTTAACTATACTTGGGGAGTTGAATCATATCATAGTAACTCTTTGTCACATGTTTACCTTGGAAAGCCTATAACTTTAGTAAATGTGGGAGGTGGGTGTTACACCCTCAATTGTCCCTCTCTATACAAGTCTGACAAACTCTAACGGATCACTGCATTGATCTCTGCCTATTTTTCCTGATCCTTTACAAGTCTTTCTTAAGCCTCAACTAACCTATCATTTTCTACCTTGTAACTGCTATTATATACTCTCAAACTCCTCAATGTATCTATTATACTAGGAGAATTCTCATCTCCTTGTTTCCCAACTAATCTAGAGGGAGAGTCTCATGAACTATAGTCCATCATTTTTCTCATGATCCTTGATTCTCCTCTTGTTGCAAGCATGCCATGTCAGATAAACCAAATAGACACCATAACCCAAATCATACCCCAATGATGTTCAGGGAGTTGAATCATATCATAGTAACTCTTTGTCACATGTTTACCCTAGAAAGCCTATAACTTTAGTAAATGTGGGAGTGTGTTACACCCTCAGTTTTCATTCTCTCTACAAGTATGAAAAACTCCAAAGGATCCTCCATTGATCTCTTCTTATTTTTCCTTATCCCTTGCAAGTCTTTCCTAAGCCTCAACTAACCTGTCATTGTCTACCTTGTAACTTCTAATATCTACTCTCAAACTCCTCAATGTATCTATTATACTAGGAGAATTATCGTCTCCTTATTCCCCAACTGATCTGTAGTAAGAGTCGCATGAAATATAGTCAATCATTTTTCTCATGATCCTTGATTCTCCTCTTCTTGCAAGCATGCCATGTCAAAGAAACCAAATAGATACCATAACCAAAATCATACCCGAATGAAGTTCATGGGAGGCTTATCTCATCTATAAAATTAGTCCAAATTAGCATGATACATGTATAATCCTAATCATATCAATATGCCAACATCATGCATGACAATACCAACTACATACCATGACCTCATGTATGAAAACCATAACCATGACAATGCATCCCTAACAACATGCATCTATCCCATCTGGTCCAAGTGTTCGAACCATGCGCTAATACCAATCTATTGGTGTTAGATATCACCCAAAGAGAAAAAAAACCTACTCTGATACCAATATGTAATCACCCCACCCATATCTACCTACTTTAATTGGTCTGTCATGATAAACATGAGTTCATGGCTACTGTGACATGATCGAACCTCCTATATAACCTTAAGGAAATAAAGTCAACAAAACAAGACCTTACTGAATTCCCTTAGGTGCTAAAGGATCCCCAAGAGCTAAACCACCCTTCCAAGTACCCAAAACTTGAGTTAACTTGCTTTTTCACTGATCTAAACTGCTAGTTGCATGCACAAGCTTGCATCCATATGACTAAAATCCTCCATTCGCATGCATAAGCCTACAAAGGAGTGAGTGCATACTATTTTTCACAGTTTTGTGCCAATGACTGCAAAATATAAGCCACTTTTGTAGGGCTACTCTCCATAACACCTCCCAAAACTTGAAAAAACTTTCCAGTATGATAAATGACAGAAGGAAAAATCCTCTAACATAAAAATTAATCAAGGACTTGATCTAATCTTGTCTAACCATGACATTTATTCTGTCAAACACATGTTGAATATGAAATCTATAGGTCATGAAAGAATATATGAACATAGAGATCTGAAACTTATCTAAGAAACATCAAGAAAGTCTAATTCCCTCTCACAATAGCTGCAATAACATCTATTAGCTCATGCATTCATTAACTATTCATTTAGAAGTAGAAACATGATAAGAACCATAACTTGAGTTTTTCATGAAACCATGCTTATAACTAGCATATAACCAGATAAGTAAAAATGATAGAATAACAATTATATCCAAATAATAACAAATATAATTACTCAAGACATACAAGTGAATAGAACTCTTATCAGTCTTAGGAAAAATCCAACCAAGTCAGAGACATCCATGTAACACCCGACCATAGATTGAGTTGAACTAAATCTTTCTTATAGCCAATCATCATTTTTCCATATTCCAAGCATGAATGTGGGATTTCACGGGATAAACCATTACATAAAAAACCAAGGGAATCCATCGGTTAAAGAACCTACACCCTCACACTACTATGGTCTCACCTAAACTGATCCCAAGATTATAAAACCAAACTGAGCTTGGATGCGTCAGAATTTCGTAACCATCCCTTTAGGATTTTTCTTGTCCCTACACACATATTGAGGGCTTCATGGAGAAAAACATCTCCACCGCTAACCCTGGGATTTTCCTGAGACCACCTCATCCAGATCCAAAACCTTCAAGCAATCCAAAGGTCAACCAAGAATGAATCTCATAATGCCATGGCTAATTAGAAATGGTGTGGAAAGGTTGAAACCACTGTCAAACCAAGAAAAACCCATGCCAATGACAAGAAATGAACCAACTACACACATGCATGTACCATACATGCCAAAACCATCTAGGAAATCATACATGAAACTTGTTACCTACTAATATTCTCATTGAAGCTTCTCTATCCAACCTTTACTTGCTTTATCCTTGCTTTCCTTTCCTTGATTACTCCTATTTGTGTCGTTATCCTCTCTAAAACCAATGCCAAAACTCAACAGACAAAGGGGCTAACAAAAATCTATGAAATGATCCTCAAAGCTGTTTTATTATTAATGCTTCTAATTTCTTCATTTTTCCTCTATTTTCCTTCAATTTATTCCTCACATGCAACTTGTGACCTTTAACCACCCTTTTATCCCAATTTCCTTTATTTTCATAAGTAAAGTGCCAACAATGCATTTTTTCCTTTTCAATGCCTTTTTCATTGCCTTTACCAATTTCCTCTTAACCATAATAAACAACAAGTGATTCCCACTAGAATGTTTTTCCCAACATTCAGCTTGGAATACACGTCCCATGACCTTGGTCTTATTTTTCATTAATTAACATTATTACATGAACTTTTAACCCCAGGTTGTTACACAGTACCCAAGCTTTGCACTAGTGGCCAACGCCTAATATTTTCTCCTTTGACATCAATGGAAAAAGGCTATGGTTGTATTTATAATGCCAATTATTTGGGGCTCCATATTGTCTCCTCTCAATTCTCTCTAATAACATGCTTTCTAATACCATTTGTCTCTACTTGTTGTACCAAAAATGATACCAAGAATCTAAAGTCTATAAACTTTTATTTTCATCGTTCTTCTTAATTCCCTCAACTCTCCTTACAAATGTGTTACTCTTTCCATAATTCGCAATCATTTGGTGCGTAGTTACTCCTACTGGTCACTTCTTTCTCCTCTTATAGCTCCCCCTAAGATCACCACATTATCTTGTCTCTAAAATCCCAACATATAACTACCCCTAATGAAATTGGAAAAATTCCTTCTCTCGTACATTTATTGAATATTTATTGAAGTGATAAGGGAGATATCACTGCTTGTTTCTACCTTAAGTATTCAAAAGGATATTTGGAAAGAGGCCTTAGTGAATATATATGTATTTTTTTCCTTATTAGGTATACATTCCAATCTAACAATCTAATCAACCATATGTTCCCTCAGTAAATGATATTTTATATGTATGTGTTTTTTTATTTAATTTAGAACATGGTTCTTAGACATACTAAAGGAACTATTGTTATCACAAATAATGGGAATAGGTTGATCATAGTTTACCTTCATGCATTAGAAAGATATTTTTTCATCAATAGGATTTGAGTACGGCATGCAACAACTGTTATGTAATTTCCTTTAGCTATAGATAGGGAGATTGAGTTCTTCCTCTTGTTCAACCATGCCACCAAATAGTTTCTTAGCAAAAATGCACCCCCACTTATGCTCCTACTATCCTTCATAGTAGAAGGACAACCAACATCCATTATGTTGTTAAAAGTAAGTTTTGTCCCTTAATATATCATTAAAGAAATTCCATGGTGCTCTTTAGATATCTAAAAATTCTCCTTTCTAGTAAGAAAATGTCTCTCTTTAAGGGAATATTGAAACCTTGCTACCTAAACAACAACCTGCATGATTTCTAGTCTTGATGCTATGAGATATAATAGGCTCCAATCCATTGACCTAAACATAATGTGACTGACCTCTAGTGACCCATAAACTTTACTAAGTTTTCAACTACTAACCATTAGTATGCTGAAAGGGGATAATTATTCCATTAGAAACTTCTTTAGCATATTATCGAGATATCTGTCTTAGGAGATTATCATGCCTTTATCTAAATATACAATTTTTAAACCAAGGAGAAAACATATTTCACCTAACATTTACCTATCAATTTCTTCTTGAATTTGAACTAGAAAATTTTGGCTAAGCACTTCAACGTCACTAATGTCACCAACATAAAAAATATTAACCAAGATATTTTAATTTTCATATTTAATATACAGGTTATTGTATGATGTTAATATTTTGAAACCTTCTTGTTGTAGGTACTTGTCTAATCTTGAATACGAAACTCTTGGTGATTTTTTCAACCCATTCAATTCCTTTTTCAATTTACAGACGTCCTCTTTACTATCTAGTAACTAGAAACCTTATGGATACTCAATATATATTTCTTCCTCAATATCTCCATTAATAAACATTGATTTCACATCCATATAGTAGACTTTGAATCTCTTATGACATGAAAAAGCTAAGAACATGCTTATTTCGTCTAGTCATGCAATAGGGGAAAAAGTCTCTTCAAAATCAAATCCCTCAACCTTTATATAACAATTACATACTAGTTTGTCATTTTTCCTGACAACTTGACCATCATCATTTAATTTATTCCTAAAGACCCTTTTAGTGCATATGACTTTCTTATTTCTTGGTCTAGGAACTACTTCCCATCTTTGATTCTTCTCTATGTGATACAACTCTCCATTCATGGATTTTACCGAATGTGTGTCTTGGCTTACTTGAGCAAGGTATTTAGGTTCCATCATGGAAAAAAGTGAAAGATTTGTATGGATACGAATGGATACAAATTTTCTTCTAGTCTAAATTCTTGCCTCTTTGTCACAAAGAATTTGACTGTAAGCGTGTTGTTTTTACACTACCTAAATGGAGTATTTGGATGTGAGTGTCATGCTTATTCTTCATATCCCCCCTTATATTATTCATGATATTATTCTTCATATTCAATGTTGATTGCTTCAACTAAACTAATATTATTGGGACAACTTTCGTTGTTGGGCACAACTTCATCAATGCTCACATCCATGCATTCAACAATTTTACATCATCTTTTATTGTAACATCTAAGCCCTTTACCCCTTGTTACATATCTTAGGAAAATAAATTCATCATTTTTGTAATAGAATTTACCAATATTTTCATCATTAATTTTAATATAGCATCTTGATACCAAAAACTTTGAAACACTTTATCCAATGTTGGATTCTGAAACCAAAGTTCATGGGGAGTTTTCCCAATGTTTGGTCCAATATGAGATTTGTTTAAATATGGATAGTTGTATGTATTTCTTCATCCCTAAAGGTTATTTGAATATTGTTTTTCATCAAGAATTGTTCTATTCTTTTTTTTTTCTATTCTATTTGGTTGTACTATTCTATTTTTTTTTTCAATAAGAGATTTGAATACTTTAAACTTGCCAAAGATCTTCAATTTTTTCCTTCAAAAATGCTACTCAAGTTAATCTAGCATTATCATTGATTATTACTATGAAACACTTCTCACCACTTGGATTTTATGTGCTTGTGGGTCCGCAAATTTCCATATTAATTAGTTGTAGAGGTCTCGTTTATCAATATTCCTTCATCTTAAATTGCACACATGCTTTCTTTCCAAATTAACAAGGTTTGCAGACTTTGCTACTTTCCTTTTAGATATTTTATATGTCCCTCACTAATTATTTCTTTCTCATCTTTATTAGGTGGTCGAAATTTAGATGACCCAATATGCTATGTCAAAGCCAACTTTTTTCATGTTTTCCCAGATAACGCGTTCCATTTCTTTCATCAAGGATGTACACATTTCTTAGAGTTTTACTACTCTTCCTACAAATTTCCCAGTCATTCCCTTATTTATCTCACAATATTTAGAGTGAAAATTAAAACTAAGCCATTGATTACACATTTGATTCACACTTCACAAATTATTTTTAATTCCATCCACATAGAGAATATTTTGAGACTTATCATTTCTATGAACCAAACTTATTGTACCTTTCCTAATTATTTTTCTTAGTTCATCATTTCCAAAAGTAACACTTCCACGCTTATATTTATTTAGAGATATGAACATGCTTTTGTCACCAATCATGTGATTAATAACTCATTTTCCACATACTTGGATTCCTTGGTTATGAGGATATAGAATATTCCATAGTCTTCGAGATTTTTTGGCTTCTTCTTCTTCCAAGTCAGAGTTCCTTCTTCCGTTTGCTTATTATGGGAGGGAGGCATGTTCTCATGACTTATACATTTACCTTCTTTATGTCTATAATTATTAAAAATATAAGATTTGATATGATTAAGTAGAATAGAAAATGGGTTGTTACTTCTGGAGTTATTTCTCTATGAGTTTATAGATTTTTTAACCTTATTCCTTAAAATCTAGAAATATTATTTTCTTTTATTATTGATATAATAATTCCTAGTATATGCTCTAGAACTAACAACTTTATGACGATAATTTGTACAAGAATAACAATATCCACCAAATATTTTTTGATAACTCGGTATAAATGGCCTTTATGCAGGAAAAAATCTTCAAGAATTATCTTGACTATATTTAATTGATTTCTTTTGATTCTTGCTTGATCTAGGTGGGTCTGGAAAAAATAAAAAATCAAAGACCTTGGATTGCAACTAAACTAGGATTAGCTCAAAGATCTTGTTGTAAGATTTCCAATGGTGCAAACAACGCCTCAATCCAAGTTTGTATGTGAAAGTTATGCTCAATCAAATTTTGAGTCAAACAAGGAAAAGGTTAGAGTAAAAGTCAACCCAGGGTGCCATCTAGGCTACCATATGGTAGTAAAGTTAGAAGTCCTAGTGCAACCAACATAGATGATCTGGAAACCCATCAACAAACCAGGTAGACTTATAAGCAGGTGATGTGGTAGCACCACAAGTCGATACATAGCAAGTAGGTGGTAGAGGTGACATATGATGTGGACCAATGAGAGCCTGGCACATGACCCAATCACATGGGGATCATGGCACCTCAAATTAGGCCCAACTTTCCTTGGAATGGTGCAACTTCCTTTTTTTCTTATTCTCATAGTTTCGGGAGTTGTTACAATGTGGAAATACATCACAAAATTGGGAGTCCATGGGTTTTGAACCCAAAACCTCCCCAATAGCAAGTAACTTAATATGACTATTCCAACAACACACTTTGTCTTATTCACCCTCACACTTTGTTATAATATTCCCTTCAAATGATTCAAAGGGAACATGGTGAATGCATATGAGAGGAGGGAGCATGTAGAATAATGTAGCCATGAATCACAAGAAGATTCTAGGAATACTCCCAAAGAATATATTATGGAATATTTTAAGGAATATTTCCTATATTATTCCCATTATATTCCTCTTTTGATGCTGTGATGAATCTAAAACATTCGCTATGGGACTAAGTGGTAGGACATAGCAAACTTTATACTCATTTTAACTAGAATTTCACAAGGATCACAATGGTGTAGTTAGTTTTTGTATATGGGAAATATAATTGAGTGGTCATGGTAGAAACACGCCTTAATCATTAATTTTTTTGTGTGATGTTTGAGAAAATAATGCACTATAAAAATTAGGTCATGTTTACAGTAAAAGGTCTTAGGAGGACAAGAAAAAACCGCTGGTGTTGTAATTGTTGTGATTTGAGTAGCCGAATTTCAAATCACACCCAGGATTGGAGGTATATTAATGATGTATTTTTCGATGTACTCTACTTTATTTTTATGAGATGAATTAAGTGGCCTCCCCACTATTGAATCTCGGCCCATAGACATAATCCATGATCGATGAAATATGTTATCAAAAGTTTGTGTGCATTGTCTTTATGGTCTCCTTTATGTTGCTTCTTCTTTAAGTGTTTTCCCATATGTTTTTTACATGCTCTTTAATGCAATTATACTAACATAAACCAAACAAAATATATTCGATAATGTTGTTAAATCATAGATTCCAACTCAATTTTGGTATTAGAGAGGTCTTCTTCGTGATGTGGATTATGAGTGTGAATGATAACCAGAGATTGGATGTGAAAAAAAAGAAGGAAAATGAAGAATAACAAATATATCTACAAGGATCTTTGCAATATGGTAGCCATGGTAGACACATTATTCACATATCATGAGAGGAGATTGGCAAAGAATGAAAAGAAGAAGAAATCCAAAGAAGATGACAATTCTTTGGTAAAAGAAGAAGAACCTCCATCTCCATATTCAAGTTAATATTCTTTTTCTTCATCTTCTTCCCAATATTCTAGTTATCATCATTTCAATGAAGAGATCAACCAGAACATTCAATGTAAAAAAATTGAGCTAAGAATACTTATAAAACAAGAAGAAGAGGAGAAGCGGTGTTCCATCTTGAAATACAAGGGACAAAATAAGTCTTGGAAAAGTTTAAGTGCAACAAGGGCTTATAAAAGTCTTCATCACACACTCCAAAATCAAAAACTGGGGTTAACATTGGTTCTTTAGTTTCATTTTCTCGTTATAATGATGATTTTTGTTCTTTTGAAAGACACACCACAAGTATTGGTTTGAAACTCATGAAGAAGATGGGATATGAAGGAAAGGGCCTAAGAATTAATGACCAAGGAATTGTGAAATTCATCTAAGTGGTCGAATTACCCTGATATGTAGGACTGAGCTATGTCAAAAAAGAAGTGATAAGGGAATATTCAAGTGGTAAGTCCAAGACAGTGAAAAGCACATCATTGCATTCTAATGATAGTGAACATTTCAAAGGAAGATCTGAGGCAAGGTCTCCTCACTAGACTTGCACTAGAAAAAATCGTACGAGCAAGGTTATGTTGACTCAGGAGGAGACACGACATAAGAATCTATCTCCAAATCAGGGAATATGGAGGAAGAAAAACCATTGAAACCATTGCAACAAGAGTGCCCATCGGAAAGAAACATGTTGGATCTCCATCTAGAGTTATGCCCAAAGAAGGATAGGGGCATGTGAAATCACCTGTGATGAACCAACCAATGAAGCAATTCAAGAATGAAGCCAGCTACAAGAAGAAATCTTATTAACTTGGCTAGGTTTTAGGAGTGAAAACACCCTCAGGTCTTGGGTTGAAAACCCCAATAGAGCAGAGGGAAAATAGTAGTAAGAAATGCTCAGAAAAAAAAATCTACATTCTTATTCTACTGAACTAGGAAGAAGTGTCCTTAACCAAAAGTCCTACGTTTGGGTACATCCAATAGGGTGCAAACCCTCTACTTCTCCTACTACCTTTGAAAACTGTAAATTATTCAAACAAATAATATACAATAGTAGAAACATAAAGCATATTCATGATATTTATGTTAGATCATATAAATGAATGAAAAATTGCGCATCAATATAAGATTCATAAACAAATCACAATATAGATCAATGCATAAACATGTTTTAATATCAGGAATGGAACATCATTTGTTTATTGATGTAGGCTATAAGAAAGGTGGAAAACTACAACCTGAGTCTTCCTCTAGCTCTAAGCGGAATCATCCTTCGGATCCATCCTTTCCCGGCCTTAGAAATCTTCCTCCACCATCACACAGAAGGATATCTCAAGAAGGATGAAGGATATCTCAAAAGACGAAACAAGTGTTTTGTAAAGCTTTGGGGAGTGTAGGAGGCACAGGGATTTCATCAGACTCGATCAGGTATAAATCAACTATAATATCAATATCTCATTTATTTTCCGGTGAGGCCTTCCCAAGGAGGTTTATTTATAATTCTCCAAATTAGTTTTTTCAGTTGGGAAACAGTTGGGCCACAAGCTATAGGAGGTGAGTAACAAGTAAAACCTATGAAATTCACCCAAAATTAAGGAAATATGTTATTTTTAAGTGTTTTAACACATGTACATAGATTGGGTATATTCTTACCCACATGTACACGCTTTTATCACAGGGAAAAGTAGTGTATAGGAAATAAAACACGACTTTTTAGATTTTGGACCAAGTCCGGAAGGAAGGGTTGACCTAGGCCATAACTAGAGTATCAGATCTACCAAGAGTGGTAAATGGTGCTATAATAGATGCCCGCTAATATATGAGGTCAGACGAGGTACATGATGGCCAAAATGTATTAAGTGTATAGAAGGAATCATGCTGAGATTGAGGAGGAGTTCACCAGAATTCAGCCTACCAAGAAAGTGAAAGAGATCAGAAAGAAACTGCGGCCTTAGGCAGGCATACGCATGCTCAAAGATAGTAAATCATGTCTACATGTCAAGTATAGAAGCATATCCAATATTCATACAAGTATAGAGGAACTGAAGATAAATAATGGATTAGCTGATCATATCCAAATAAGTACATGTCTGAATATCACATATAAAGAACTAATCAATGATGTTGAAGTATGAAGTTGATCACTTAAGTCATACAGTTGATCCAAAATGTAACAAGTCAAATGGTGGAATAAATTTTACTACACTACAACTCAGGTGCCAACATATAGGATTTTGTTGTAAGGAACTACAACATATAAGGTGGATGGTGTCAATTAGTAGAAATAGGAGCAACTGACAAGTGAACCAAGGAATGTTGATGCAAACCCAAGGTATTCACTAACTTTTGTGGTACATTTCTACACAATGGGAATAAATGATCTGATGTCGGCCATGTGAGAAATCATTTGATTACCAATCATTGATGTATATTGTTATCAAATGTGAGACTACTCATTGATAATGATGATGAGAGCCAAGGTACCTAGTACAATATAACAAGTATGAATAAATGAGATGTATTCAAACACTTGGAATAATCTATTGATCAAGAGACAATTATGTTTTCCCACTGTTGATAGCAAAGGAATCTACCACTGATGACTGAAAACCCTAAGGTACTGCCAAATGGACTCTACATCTCTTTCCCAGAGCAATAAGATGAAGTCGATGGGAAAAGCTCTGTTAGAAGGAAGGCATTAAGGCATCCTTTATCAATCTAGCACAAGTGTAACCCGTAGGCCAATAATGTGGAAGGAATCAGATGAATAAAGATGTATTAACCCAGCCGAAGCACATTTCCAACATACACAAGATATAGCTAGCGTACGATAGAAACCCTCTAAACCAACCAATAATGAAAGATGTCACAGAGGAAAGGAATTCACCAACAGGGTCAAATGGAAACTAAGGTACTACACAAATCCCAATGTGTGATAATGAAAGCTGATGTGGAACACAAGGGAAACCACTCAGCCAAAGATCCATGATATTGATCGATTCTAAGCACAATGTGACCTATCAATAATGAAAATAGGGCTAGGTTACAGCTCTAGATATTCCCTCAAAGCAATTTGTCGTCATCGATAAGAGCAAGGCTCGGCAGCAAGAAGTCAATGGAGACCTTCTCAAGCCAACATGAGTAAAGGACCAACATAGTTGATGTGACAACGAACATGACACTCACAACTAGGGATGGCCAACTAAAAATTAATAGGTCAAGAGACACCACAGAGAGTTCGACTCAGGTTTAATTCCCTTGAACAAAAGGACAACTCAATTGTGACTACATGGCAGCATAAGGTAACTTTGTATAAGTTTGCCATGCATGAGGCATAAGCAAACTCTCCATATGATTGGAAGAGATAAGGAATTAGAGGAGTACTAACTCAATAAAAAGGTTAAGGCTCTCCTAAGTCAAACTAAATCCCATCCCAATGGAGGAAAGACTTATTTTTTGAGTGCTTTGTTCAAGGCCAACACAACTGACTCTAAATGCCATAAAATTTGGAAATAATGTCATGTTCCCACTCTTTTTTGGGAAATAATTTTTTTTGTCTTTTTCATTTATATGAAGCCTGAAAAAGAATAAAATAATGCTATAATACAGTGGAAAGAACGAGTGTCAAACAAACAGATGCTCTAGTTCTTGGAAGTGGAACATTCATATGCTCAATGCAAGGTGGAGAAATTGGTCAATGACACTAAAAGGAAAGTTTTTTCCATGGGTAAAAAAGTGTGCCAAGTTGTAGAGGCTAATTGATTGCAAGGTTGATTTCACAGAAGACATGGTGAAAAGGTGGCTTAAACACAAGTCCAATTGAAGTCGGCTTAAGGCCAAAAGGTAGAAATGGTCAACATGCAACGCATCAGTACAACTCAACAGAGAGGAGCCTCTAGGGTATAAAGCTAGAAAAATAGCGAAGAAGTAAAGGAATGAGGCTTCATCGTAAATTCATGGTGAGACTAAAGAGGACTCCCAAGCCTAAGAACAAAAGTTCAACATGGCTACCAAGTGACAATAAGGTACTATCTAGGGTGCCCATGGTAAGGTAGGCTCTACCACACAAGTCATGACACTTTTAAGCAATGAGAAGGTTTCACATCATATCTTGGTGGGGTCATTCCTAAGGCCAAAATGGGAAAGGAAATTGATAAATGCACAATGTAGGTGAAAAACCTAACCTGTATGCCAGTTTCAAGAACCAATACTTGTCAGAGTGGATCAACCATAAAAATGTCCAAAGGAGAAATCTTCCAAGTTCTATACACATAATTAGAAACACTAGACAAGAAGTTAATACATCCCATATATAGACTTAAGATAAAAAGTAGTGTTATAGAATACAAAACTTGAAAATGCATTCCTTATATGTACAATATGGTATAGGGAACCACATAGCCTTGTGGCTTATGCATAATAGTTCTTCAGGACAAGCCCCTCGCAGGGCTCGGACCAAGGAATTCTTTGGTAGTCAAAACTCATGGCTTCAAAAAGTTCCTCCTGTGAAGGCAAATTAAATTCCAAGAAATCACGAGAACTACAAGGATCAAAAGAAGGAATTAAGGGGTCACATTTCCCCATAGTAGGAATCGCTTTTTCAACTGTTGGGATCAAGTCCCGATAAGGAAGATAATAATTCAAAGGATCCTTCTCAAAAGCAATTGAACATTAAGGATTCAATGCCACATAATTCACTTGTGGCGGGGTAGAGTCTACTTGAACACTTGGAACAAATGAAGGGGTATTCTGTAGTAAATTCAAATTAGGGTGGTGATTATCAAATGCAAGCTAATCAATAGTGACAATATTTCTAGTACGAGGAAAACACATGACTCGAAAGAGTGAAGACACCACAACATTCATAACATAGAAAAAATCATGCCCAAGTATCATATTAAAGTCTAAAGGGTGATCAACCACCATCATATCGATAAAAATAGTCTTCCCACCTAAAGTAATAGGAAATTGAGGAAGAACACCCACAGATTCACCAGGTCTTCTATCATAGGCTAACAATTGACTATCAGTTGTTAACAACTTTGGGGAACCCAAATATTTCTAGGTAAAGGAGGATATAATACATCCATAGGATCCTTCATCCACCATACATCGATAGACGTTTATGTAACTAAATATAACCTTTATTTGGAAAGGTGCAACTGAAGGAAGACAACGCTCGACAAGACTATCCCAATCAAAGGAGACATTCCTAGAACTTCGAGGGGGGGCATTCAAAGAAACTGGAATGCACCCTATACCAGAAGACTCTATACTAGAAATCAAGAAGACTCTATTTTTAGGCACTTCACCCCCCAAAAGAGGAGTGTATTCGGCCAAAGATTGCACTAGCTCAACCACATTATCAACCAATGGTTGATGAGACTATTGAGAAACCATTTTAGATTCAGGAGTAGAAGAACCTTTAGACTTGGATCATATCCTTTGTACCTCTAGAATATCGGGGCATAAATGAGTAAGATGGTCTCCCTTGCATATCTTACAAGGAAACTTAGGTTTAAAACTTCTACACTTAGGTTTCTGAGTAACGTTCATTCCACCAACATTACTAGTAGTGGTTTTCGGAGAGTTCCCAAAATTACTTACAAAGGTCAATGACTCTTTCCCAAGAGAGATAAGACTTGTGCCCCCAGTCCTACTCACAGAAGCAGGTGAGTCAATAGAAATATGACTCATGGAGGTAGGTTACCCATTTCTAGTATGACTCACAGTGACTAGACTTATGCCCCCAGTGTGACTTGCAACAACTGAAAGCTCATCTCCAACATGGCTAGAAGAGTTTGATGATGATTCATTGCTTCTATGACTTGTAGTGACTAGACTTATGCCTCCAACATGACTTGCAGTAGCTGAAGGCTCATATCCAACATGACTTGCAAAGGTTGGTAATGAATTTCTAGTATGACTTGTAGTGACTAGACTTATGCCGCCAACATGACTTGTAGCGGCTGAAGGCTCATCTCCAACATAATTTGCAGAGGTTGGTGATGAATGGATAGAATAATTATTCTTCTTTGTTTTCCTCTTTCTCCTCTTTTTATATCTCTTATTACAAGAGGGAGGAGAAAGAGGAATCCCAGATTTCTCTTTGAAAGAAGATGAACAATTAACACCCATTTGATGCCCTTGAAATAAAACATTCATCTAAGAAGCTTCAAGAACATAAGGAACATTCGGAGTGGACCACAGCCAAACTGGTAGTCCAACATTCAATCCAAGAATATTCAAAGTGGCCATCAATGGGGCACCAACATTTCCTAAGAAAGGAAAATCACAAGGATCCCCTTTTGGAAGGGTACCTTGGTTGGTCTCCACAAGAATATTCACCATATCAAACTTATTCGCATATCCTTCCCTTACAGGAATGTAAAAATGACTTTCCAAGGAAGAGAGATGCACAATCAAAACCTTTTCCCTTAAGGAGGCAACTCCAAAACTTTCAAAAGAAAGATCAAAAGCCTTTCAAGATCAATGGAGTGGTAGGTCAGTCACTCAAAATCTAAGGTCCAAAAGTGACAAAACAAATCCACCTAAAGCCAACTAAATCCAAAGAGAAAAGAGAACTCAACTATAAAGTCCCTAAAGTTTCAACCAATCAAGAAACTTCCAAGTATTTCCACTCTCGGTGATGAGGACTAGACACCAAAATACAAGAAAGTGAAGTAAGGGACCTTCTGAAGATAGTCTGGGATAATGATGGCCCAGACCTACCAATGAAGGTAACAGAAACAATTATGCTGACCTCCAGACAAAAGCCTTTTCCGGTGCAAGCACCCAAGCTTCACAAGGGTACCCTCTAGAAGTACTGATTAATGTGATGCAACGTCTACCTCAAGTGCCACGAGATTCCCCTCCGTAGCCACCTATGCGATCCCTAGGAAAGGAAACTATGGGCACGAGTTCGTATCAAAATCTGGGTGGAACAGTCATGAGGTGAGATCCAACAAGTAGGATAGTGGGTATCTATCTTCCTTATCTTCACTCTCCCTTGTTCTTGACTCCTAGTCACAGAGCTTTCCTGGTCTTTCTAACAACACTAGATTTTCCTCGTTATTCAACTTCTATGTTTGATAATTTGAGCAGCCTTGGAGAGTTAACTCTCCACTCACCTATTCCAAGTCCCTAAAGAACTTAAACTTTTTGGTCTTTGTTGATGACAAATTAAAAATTTCTAGTTCTTTTTATTATATCGCTTGATTTTAGAGGGTTCTTCTTTAAGTCATGGGTAAAATGAGAGCGAAACTAATGATTTTTTGAAGCAAAATAAATCAATAGAAATTTAACTATATGCAAATACAATTATTTTCTTCAATGAAAAGGGATTTCTATAGAGTTCTATGAATAAACTTGTACAAGAAAAATTTTCTTATTCCTGAAAACACACTACACACACTCAAAAGCTAACAAAAAGACTAAAATGTTTGCAATGCAAACTATAATGATGGTGCAAGGATGCTCATACAAGAAGAAAAAGTGTTTCTTTATAAGATTAATAATCCAACTTGACAATAAAGAGGGAAAAAATTTAATAACAAATTTCCCTCAAAACCAAGCAAAACAAATTGGAAAGTATCACAATTCCTTAGAAACAAAACAAAAGAAACCAAAAAACCAAAAGCTTGGAAAAAAGAAAATCAAAAGCAACATTTTTGCCCTTTTTTTTCTTTTAATGAAACTAAAGAAACTTTTGAGGTCACAAAAAGCACTACTAAATTCGAAAGATAAAAAAGGAAGCACAAGGAGTCCTTATACCTTGCCAGTGATAAAACTCATTAATAAATGAAAATTGAAACAAGAAGGACTACAAACTCACACAAACTGATCCGAATGGCAGTAAAAGACTTCAGCAAACCGAAAAAATGTCAAGAAAGAAAAGCTTTCAAAATTGCTAAACAGGCACTCAAAGAGCACGAACATAAAAAAGGCCAATCAAAAGGGAAAGCAAAGCAAGGAAACTTGAAATCTAGGTTACAAACAAAATCAAAATCAATTTCTTGTTCTGGAAAACCGGAACATCCAAGAACTTCAGACAAAAGCCTTGAACCCAAGACACAAACCAAAATCTTTCTAAAAAAGAAATCCTAGGCCAACTAGGCTTTTCCTTGAGAAGGAGATTTGAAAAAGAAAGCTTGCAAGAGAATAGAGTTCTTTAGACAGAGGATGACCAGAAAACAACAGAATTCACCAAGAAATAGACCTAACTGGGAAAAAATATTTGAAAAACAATTCAAAAAATTGTATACGTGACTATGTAAAGACACAAAGGTGTGCACACATGTTTCAAACACAATAAAATCATGTATACATGAATCTGCTTGAGGAAACTTGCATTTATACGGGCCTATAACCCAAGAAAAAAGTGTATACAAGGCTCAATTAGAAAAACAAAAATCAAGGCTTGATACAGAAGATTAGACTTGATGCCTGGGAAGCTAATGAGTCAAATAACACTGTAAAAGCAAGCAATCAAGAAGATAGACCCTGATCGAGAACAAACAACCCAAACCAATAATAACAAGAATTTTATCCCTAGTGGAGTTGCCAATTTTGTTGCGGGTGAGAACACGCTTAAGTCTTTGGTCGAAAACCCCAACAGAGTATAGGGAAACCAATAGCAAGAAATTCTTAAACAAATAATCTAAATTCTTATTCTACTCAATTGGGAAGAAGTGTCCTTACACAGAGCTCCTACTTTTGGGTAGATCCCGCAGGGTGCAAATCCTCTGCTTCTTCTGATTCCTTTGAAACCTATAAATTATTCAAACAAAGCATATACAACAGTAGAAATGTAAAGAATATTCATGATATATATACATTATATCATATAAATGAATGAACAATTATGTATCAATATAAGATTCATAAACAAATCACAGTATAGATCAATGCATAAACACATTTTAATATCAAGAACATAACAACATTTCTTTATTGATGTAAGCTACAAGAAAGGTGGAAAAATACAACCTAAGTCTTCGTCCAACTCCAAGCAGAACTGTCTTCCAGATCCATCCTTTCCTGGCCTCAGCAATATTCCTCCATCATCATACACAAGGATATCTCAAGAAGGATGAAGGATATCTCCAAAGAGGAAAAAAGCGTTTCCTAAATCTTTGGGGAGTGCAGGAGGCATAGGGATTTCGTTAGACTCAATGAGGGATAAATCAATTATAATATCAATATCTCATTTCTTCTCCCTTAAGACCTTCATATGGAGGTTTATTTATACTTCTCCAAAATAGTTTTTTTCAATTGGGAAACAGTTGGGCCACGGGCTATAGGAGGTTAGTAATAGGTAAAACCTATGAAATTCACCTGAAATTAAGGAAATTTATTACTTTTAAGTGTTTTAACACTTGTACGTAGGTTGGGTATATGCTGACCCACGTGTACATGCTTTTATCATAGGGAAAAGTAGCGTATAGGAAATAAAACAGTTTTTTTTAGATTTTGGACCAAGTCTATAAGGAAGGGCTTCCCTAGGCCATAACCAAAGCATCAAATCTACCAATACTGGTAAATAGTGCTATAACACTAGGTAAGAGATGGGCATCATTTTTAAGTAGTTGAGTATGGCCACCATTGTAAATCACATGTTGTGAAAATGTTTGTAAAAGTGATGAAGTATATAACAATATTTATGAATGCAACATAGTGATATTTTGGGATTTAGTTAGATAGAATTGGGTATGATTTATGTTATAAAACTTGATCATCAGTGTGTTATATTCTCTTGGCAAGTATTTTGTTGTTTAGAATCTTGTAATTTGGACATGCATTGACAACTACAATTTTTCATATGGATACAAGTGTTGGTCGCATCATTCTAAGTTTCAAAGTACAAAGGAGAAGGAAAGGTAAGGTTTTTTGTTAAAGGAATTTGGTTTGTAGATCAAGTTTACAAATCATGTTTATACTTTTGGAGGACCAAAATTCCTTTTGTGGGGAGGAATGATCTAGGTGACTCTGAAAAACCTCAAAAATAAAATTCCTTGGACTCCAGAAACATTAGGACTACCTCGAAGAGCTCATCACAATATTTCTAATGGCGCAAATGAATGCTCAATCCAAATTTGTAAGTTAAAATTATGCTCAATCAACATTTTATTCAAATGGGGAAAAATTCAAAGTCAAAGTCAATCTAGGGTGCCACATAAGGTTCCATTTGGCAGTGAAGTTAGCAGGCCTTTTAGCACATGAGAATTGATGTGGAAACCTAGTCCACAAACCATGTGGACCCACAAGCAGATGTTGTGGCAACACCACAAGTCAACACACGAAAAGTAGGTGCTAGATGTGGCATATGATTTGGACCACTGAAATCTTGCCACATGGCCCAATCATATGGTACCACATAGTATCTAAAATTAGGCCTAAATGGCCTTGGAATGGTGCAACCTCCTTTCTTTCTTAATATTATCATGGTTTAGGGAGTCATTACAATGTGGAAATAAACTTATCGTATATTATATGTTTTGAAAACAATATTAAAACCAAAATTGGGCTTTAAAACCATTTTAAAACAAAATCGACAGTTCATGGGTTTTGAACCCAAAACCTCCCCAAAATAAGTAACTTAATATGCTTATGCCAACCACACACTTTATTATATTCACCCTCGCACCTCGTTATAAAATTCCATTCAAATGGTTCAAAGAGAACCATGGAGAATGCATGAGAGAGGATGACACATAGAGGTTAGTGTAGGCATGGTTCAAGAGAAGATTCTAGGAATACTCCAAAAGCATATTCTAGGGAATTTTTATGGAATATTTTATAGAATTTTCCTAACATATTCATTTTTTGATGCTCTGAGGAATCTAAATGATTCCTTGTGGGGCCATAATTTAATGTGGCAGAACATATCTGAATTTATACTAATTTTAACTAGACTTTTGCAAATATGACAGTGGTCCAGTTAGTTTTTTCATATAGGCAGTAAAATTTAGGGGTCATGGTAGAAACCCGCATTCATAATTAATTGTTGGGAGAAAAGCTCGAGACAACAATACACCTGTTAGAAGTAGGTCCTGTTTACAGTCAAAATTATTATGAGGATAAGACATATCTATTGGTGTTGTGATTTGAGTAGCCAAATTTCATGTCACTCCCAGGATTGGAGGCATAATGATGAATCTTTCCATGTACTTGAATTTTTTTATGAGATGAATGAAACAACCTCCCCCCTACTAAATCAGGGTCAGGAGACATAGTCCACACTGGAAAAACTCCATTATCAAACTTTCATTTTCATTGTGTGTATGGTATCCTTTATGTTCTTATTTAAACGTTTGCACATATGGTTTTTACATGCTCTTACATGTAATTATGTTATCATCAACAGAGGAAAGATCTTGGATAGTGACGGTAAATCAAATATTCCAGATCACCTCTTCATACTTAATGTTGTTTTAATTTCTATTGTGAACCCTCATTTTCTTCTCCTAAACATTGTTATTTCTTTTAATTTCCTGTCCGTTGCATCCATTGAGTTTTTCAATGTAAATTGCAAGTTCTTTATCTTCAAATTTCCCAGCACTTGATTCTCTTTTATAACCTAGACCCATTTTGTTAAGAGGAGACAAATAAACACTGATAATTTCATTTGTTCCTTAAGATCCTTTAATACATTTTAAATTTTGATTCAACTATTCCTTATTTTTTTCTAGATATTTGCTGCTATGCATTATTTTCTCATCTACTTTGTCATAATGTTTTTATTTTTCATCTAATAATCTTAGGAGTGTACTTTTAATCTCCATATAATCTTGTAACCACATTGGATTCACTTAATGAACCTCTAATATATCATGTGTGTTTGTGGCATACTAAAGAATACCCCTAATTTGACTACATATTGGAAAATACCTCTAAAAATCACGTTATTTAACTCCATAGAAACATTAACTCAATACACCTTCCCAATTTAAGAAACCCCCACTTTCACTACATGTTTTACGTATCTATTTTTCCATTAACATTTTTATATTCCATTATATTTTTTCATTAACTTTGACCTTGATTCCTTATACTTTCCAATATAAAAACCCTTTACCCCCTATTATATGCTCAATATATTATGTAATTTTTCCTCAAAATATATCCCCTAATATGAATGTATGTGGTATGGTATTACTCTCCCAGTGAAGCCCTCATGGTATTATCAGTGCATAACAAAAGAGATTTATGGGCCAATTTTGATTTAGTAGACTCAGTAAACTTTGGCAGTGAACTTCATCCATCTCCTACATCAACCACACATGTAGAGAAAGAGGGTCGAGAAAATGTGATGAATCCAAGAACTAGGCCAACATTCCTACTCATCACAAAGTGATCTAGGTGGATATTGGTGGCCAGTGAATTATTCCACCTCGACCCCCCAGTTAGTTTCATATGTTTCCTTGTTCATTTCAAGATTTACTATTTTTAACAGTTTTTTGGGTCCTAAAATTCCAAAGTAGTTTTGACCCACTACACAACATTTTTTTTGGGTTTTATAGAAGTAGGACTATTAGGAACCTTGTAGTACTTAGAGATACCTTTCCAACAAGGTATCGTACGCACAAAATAGAGATAATATGATCAAGTTATGAGCCTAGGAAGTTGGCTTCCCAACTAACCCCAATGGGGCCCACAAGCTCTTAGTGTTACATCTCTTGGGGTTAGGGTTTTGGTTTTTTAGTTTTTTATCATGTTTTCTAATAATAAATAGTCCCTTAAGCCTCATTGTAACATAGTTAAGAGGCATGTAGATGCCAAATCTCTTCTCATAGATAAGCTACCATCGATCGAGCTATCTTATTTCCATTTTGTTGTCAGCATACTTCAATATTTTTCTATTAATGTAATGAAGTGTTTTTGTGTTGCATCTGTGTGTTTATGATTATATTTGTAAGTTTTTGCATTCATGTTTAAGTTCAGATCAATGGTGTGAGAAGGTTCTTCTCTTTCTCTATTTTTCTTTTCATGTCCCCAATGAGGTTAGGGTATAAGGAGTTAGGGTTTGATCTAGTTGAACCATTGAAAGATCAGCCTCACAAAACACGAAGAAATCCCATGGCAAAAGAAAAGAAATATGATTGGGTAGGAGATCCTTCCAAAATGTTGCTTGAGGAAGCCCTTGAGTGATAGAGGGGCATGATGATGGATAACTTTGCCCAGATCCTTTGACGACTACCCACAGGAGATGCATCTTCATCCAACAACCAGTCTAGAGGAGCCACTCCTTTTAAGGTACAAGTTAACTTCGATATTCCCATATTAGAAGGCCTAATAGATGCAGATGTCGTAGATAAATGGTTAGATCTATTGGAAGGATATTTTTCAATTCATGACTTTTCCAATCTGGAAAAGGTTACTTTTGCACTTCTTAAACCCGCCCCACACATCAAGGATTGGTGGGAAACCTACTGTGAACAAAAGGATGAGAGTGAACCCTAGTTGTTTTCAGCTACAGCCACTTGGAATTATTTTCGAGACACTATCAAGGAACAATATTACCCTGTCTAGAGCTATGAAGACAAATACATAAAGTGGACCATGCTATGACAGGGAAGGGACTAAAATGTGCTAGGGTTCACAAATACTTTCCATACCCTTTGCTCGAAGCTAGGTATCAAGAATATTGAGCAGCATTTGGTTCTCAAGTACTATGGTTATCTACACAAGTACATCCAGGATGAGATGGAGTTCCTAAACATTTCCTTGATCGGCATGGCATATTAGTACATTGTCAAGATTGAGCAAGGTTTAAACAGAAGAAGTGGGACTTTATGTTGGGAAGCGGATACCCCCATAGTAAGTTTTTGGGCTGAAAGCCCAAGTTTTGGTCCATGTAATGTAAAGGCCCCACGAAATGTGGGCACGGAGTATAAGAGTCTAGGGTTGTCCGCCCTAAAGTAATATAAATTTAATATAGAGTATGTCAACCTACCCATAGTCCGTGGACCATGGGATTTCATAAATAAAGCGAGGCTCTAAGTGTAAAAGGAAGTTTTTGATAGTCTTTGGGATGGAATAGTAAGATGCGAAGGTCTGATTAGAGAGAGAAGTAGATCTGAAGGTATTGGGTCATAGTAGTAGGGTAGAGGCTCTGCAGCTGAGTGCACAGAGGCCTAGTAGAGTCTGCAGCTAAGTGCGTAGACCCCTGCAGCTGAGTACGCAAGAAGGAGTCAAGTCTGTATTGAACCAAGTGTTGAAAACATTATTAATAAAGATTAGTGGAATTGATATATTGTGTAATTGATTTATGGATCTGTAATTGAATGTTATGAATTAATGATATTTGTTTATTTATTTGTGCGTACTTGTATGCATGCTTATAATTGGAAATCTTGTTAATAGTTATTGAACTAAAACCTAATTAAGGAAGAAACAGGTGATTAATCTTGATCGCACTACGACAACAACTGCATGAAGGTAGTTTCGCAGAACAACAGAAGCTTGTGGGAGGAATAATCTAGTAAGTGCGAGGGTTGGATCGGACACTGATCTCCTTCATCAAGACATCCCTAGGGTGTGGAAGCCTAGTTCCAGCAACCTCCCATACTACCTCAGGTGATACCTCAGTCTGCGCTCTACGGACTATTTCCAAAAGGGCTAGTAGTACCGGGATTTTCTTGGTTAACTCACTATTGAACTAGGTCAGTCCCCACACAACCAACAAATGGTTCTGTTGCTAGGACCGAGACCGGGATCTACCTAAGGGATGTCTAATGTCGGGACATTGGAACCAAATGAAGAAAGAAATTGAAGAGTGGTGGGATCAGAAGATTCACTAGTTTGCAACATAAGAAAAGAGAACTTCGTAACTATCTGAGAAAAGGTGGCTGGATTTCTACGTGTGTACAGAAATCCACAAAATATTCTTTGCATCCTTTCCAATAGAACTGTATGATTGGATCGCAAGATTCACCGACAACCAGGGAAGGTATAAGCTTGACCAACCAATAGTGTGGACTCCGGAGTTGGCGCATAGATTAGGGGCATCAGAAGACAAGATAGCAAGAGCTATGGACCACTGGCTCAACCAGATAATAGGGGGATTCATCATTGAGTTTGCGATAGACACAAATGTGAGCTACAGCAAAGAGGAATGACATTTTCTCAAGGGACCATGAGGTAAGTATATCAAATCTTTGAATACTTGGATTAATATGTTGTTATGTGAAAAGCAGGTTGTTAGCACCTAAATCTACCTTAGGCTGAAGGAAGACAAAAATTAGGGTAACCACAAACCCCACTCAGTCTGGTAGCTAGCCCTACCAAAGCAGGAGAGGGCTCTCTCTGAGTCACACTCAGTGAATAGGTAAGCAAAAAACAGTCTGAGATGACTTACAATGAAATATTGATCTTAGGCTAGTAAGTGAAAATGGGTACAAGAAACAAATTTTATGAATGACCGAGCTTCTGGGATGGTATGAGACCAATGCTCAGCAAAGAACAGAGAATTTAATACAAAGGTACAAATTATTCCGTGAGGCAAGGTAGGTGGAAAATGTAACAATTAGTTTTAGGTACCGCGGCATGAATAGATTTCTGAAGAAAGTGAAAAGGGCATAGTGACATGAATCCTTTTCAATAGAAGAATAACACTGAACATGAAATTTTCCCACAGGCAAAGAAACAAAATTGAATTCTACCTAATCTCACTCAGAAAATTTCACTGGAAAAGAACATGAATTGAATTATGAAACATAACGAAATATATATGAAATCATAAGGGACACATTTGCTACACTCACAACCACAAGAATCTCATGAAATAGAGCCGCTGCCTTTCCTTAATTCTCTATCAAAAATATACAGTGAAGAAAAAGAGTTTCTTTCCCACAGTCTCCCAAAAGTTACAATCCAACCAACCCTTTGCAAATAACTTGCATAAAATATATAGAATGTGTAAGGAAGAGATAGAATGCCCAAGGGTTAGGGAGTTACTCGAATCATTGCAGAATGGAGATGGAGAGACAACCATCAGCTACAGGTGCAGCGCTACAAACATGACATTTGGCTTGGGTGACCATTTGCCTTCCTTCGCCACTTCAATAGAAGCCAATATGGAGAAAAAACAATTTAAATGCTGCCTTTGGTGCAAAAAAACTGAAGTGTAGATGAGCGGGCCCACTTGGAGAAGTCGCGAACAAAAATTTCGCGAAATGGAAGCAAATTGGGCAAATTTTCCTCTGTGCACCGTGCCATTTTCTCTGTGCGCCGCGCTATTTTGGGGCCTGTTTCGAGGTAGTTTTAGGTGTCCAAAATGTGCCCAAGTGTGCTTGTTGTAAAGCTTGTCCTGTCTACTTTCTAACCCCACTAGAATTTTTTAATTTGGTGCTCATTTTCCGCTCCAAATCTTCATTCTCCCAAGACTGCTTCCTGTGTGTCAAAAACGTGGCAGAGAGGCCATTTTTGGGTGTCTTTTGACCTTTTGGAGACTCATACCTTGCCAAAATTTCTTGTTCGGACACCAGTAGTCGTGATTTTCCATGCTAAATCCAAAAGTGCAAACCATTCCTCATTTGGAGCTCTAGAATTTTAGCACTGGCGCAGTGCACAGGGAGAAAAACCCTGTTTTTTGCCCAAAAATTTGTGAAGTGACCAAAAATTCCCCAAATTTCTTGAAATTTGGGCTGGAGGTTCCCTATGGGGTGTTATGATGGGCCAAGGAAGCCTTAGCCAAGATTGGAAGCTGATCTTGCTCCTTTGCCTCTTTTTCCTTTCTTGTTTCTTTCCTCAATTTTGCTTTCAAACTCCTTATTCGGGCCTGTGCACTCATGTTTCGCACCCTGTAACGGAAAGCCATGTGTCTCAGTAGAGCAAGGTCCTGGTCGGCCTTGTCTAGCAGCCTTTCCAAATGCATGTTCACCCTCTCAAGATTGGCCTCCCGATCCTCATTGATTTCTTGCTCCAAAGATGTGAGCTCAACTCTTCTCCTTTGAGCAGCTTGGCGACGCTCACGAATGTTTTGCAGCTCCATAATCACCTTCTGATCCTCAAGCTACTTGTTTCTCTACTCCAAGTACTTCATGTTCCACTTGGCCCTCTCCAAGTCAAGGGATAAGGACTCAATCACTGATTACTGCTCCTGGATGATCTCCGTAAGCTCTGCATTTGTTGGTTCTACATCTGTATCATCATCATGGAGGAGAATGAATTTGGTCTCTCGTTCACCTGATGGCCCTTCCTCCTGAACTGGCTCCTTACCCCTACCCTGCCCATGTGATGCCGATGTTGGAAGCGAGGCCCCTTCCACCCCGGGTGGAGATAACACTCGCTTTGCCGCTGCAAATAAGGGTCTACTGCCTCTCTGATAGGTGATGTATACTGGCATACTAGCAGTCTCATGTCACTCATACAGATGAGATGGGCCACCTATCTCATGCTCTACCTCTGATATTACCTGTGGAGCGCTGAAGAAGTCACGGGAGATGAAGTCCTCCCAAGCAATACCTTGCAATCCCAACGGATGGTCCACCAAAATCTGGATAACAGCAAAGTGATAAACACTGTTGAGCTGCTGTCGAGGGGTCTTGTGCTGCATGAAATTTTTCATCCTCTATATGTTCCCGCAAATGAAAAATGGGAGGTTCATCATCCTCACCCTGGTAAAGTGCATGAGCAACCTGATGTGATAGGCATAAAGATGAGAAAACCTCCCCTCACAACTAAATTATTTCATGATCAATTTCATGAGTGGAGCATACTCATCTCCCAAAAATCTGAATGGAAAAACTCTCGTGAGCTGGCTCAAACAGCTGGCCTTAATGTAAGGCTCATAATGATGCCTCTCCACCTTCTTCTTCTTATGCCACTGTTATCCAATGTTTGGTATGCCTGTTGCCACTGATATGGTTTCGAGTGTCAATGTGAAAGTGACCCTAGCCAATATAGACTGTCCTCCATGTAGGTGAAGTGAAAAAAGACGGGCCAACTCATGATGAACTCTGACATTTGCCACCCTCTGACAAAATTCAAAACATGCTAAGTGCTGGAAACATGACATAGCAATAGGGCATGCCTGCAACTCGGTGAGGGTGTTTGGCTCATCTCTAACATGCTTGCCACTCCGGTGATGTCTCCTGGGGGCCTGTTCTCCTGAAGCTATATCATTGTGGGTCTCTTCCTCATATTCTGATGAGACCTCAGATGCCATGACTGCTGTTTTTATACTGAATTTAGGCTGCCCTTTGATTATAGTGAAGCTGGAGTTTGCTTTGACAATCTGCCACCAAGGGGACAATTAAAAAATGAGTATTAGGAGGGGGATAATATAAAGGGAATAGGGGTTTATAGGAGAATTTTTTTTAGGGATATACAGGGGGTTTTGGGGTATTTTGATAGGGTAGGTTTTGTGTTTTGGGCAAGGTAAGGTTTTATGGTTTGTAAGGTAGGGTTTGGGATTTATTTAGCAATAGGAAAAGGGGAAAGGGAGTATGATTTTGGTAGGGTTAGGGTAGTGATTATGGGGACAATGGGATAGGGGAATAAGGAACAGGGGTAGGGTAGGAAGAATAACCTTGGCAACAATATCACTGGAGCACAAACCCTAGCACAATGGTTTTCTTTGGTGTCTTCTGTGTGCTTGCTTTATGATTTTTTTTTTCAATTTATTATAGGCATAAAATCATCATATCACCTATAAAAATTGGTGCACAATTCAATTTAGGTGGCCTACCTTGAAAATAGAAGAGCTCCACAAAAAATTTGAGGCGATTTGGCAAAGTTCTTGGCATTTTTCCCTGTGCGCCACGCGCAAAACCCATTGTGTCGCGCGCTCTGAGTGCGTTGCGCCAGTGGTAATTCTGAACTATGGGCGGGCTTTGTGTGTGCCGCGCCCGGTGAGTGTGCCATGCTCCTGCCTGTGTGAGCCGCGCGTTGTGAAACTGCCTCCAAACCACTCAAACGCTCTCGATGCACACTCACATCCTTTGCAATGTTTCTCCAAGGCTTGGATTAGCACAATGACTTTTGATTTTGATGAACACTTGTATATATAGCCTTGGTAGTGATGTTTTAGATTTAATTTTTTTAGAAACCCACTTTTCTAATGTCCTGTTCAACACTTTTCCACTGATTTTAATATAACCCTGATTTTCACTTTCCCTCTGACATTTTGGCTCAAACGATGAAATTTTCGACACTTTTTTGCAAGGATCGCATGACAGAGCATCTGTTCACGGGAATCATGACTGTACTTGAAGGAATTAATTGTCGACTCTTTTTGAACATTTTGTCACAAATGACATTATTTGACTTTCCTTCAAAACAAAGTTTTGAAGAATAGTCAAAGTCTATCATCATGAGGATGAAACTCTGCGGATCATCACTTTGCAAGAACATCCCTCTGGCCTGCATGGCTTTACTGGACATATTAAAGACCAAATTGATCAATCTTTAGACCTAATGACCAAAAATGACCTTTGTCCATTGAAGGACCAGACCTTGACTGTTATGGACTTTTTGATTATTTGACACAAAGACATAAGCCAGCATGAGCCAGACATGAGGGGAAATGACTAGCATGACCTTCTCCGTCAGATTATGGAATTCCCCTAGTAGAATGCAGCTGAGTGAATGGAGTGGGACTCCTAAAAATGAAATGCATAAAGAGTTTTAATCTCTGACGGAGGACTGACCAGACCGACTCTAACATTGGCTCCAATGGGGGATGGTAGCTCCTTGGAGGTTCCAAGAACAGCAGATCTCTGGAGGAGCTAGACAGTGCCTTTTGTCCATTGGGCTATGGAGTCATCATTTCGACTACAACATAGGGCTCTGACTTATTTATGAAATTGAAATGACCAAGAAATTGACTCAAACTTGACATTGAAATGACTCAAAAAAGTACTTGACAGAATGAAACCAAACTGAAATAAAAATGGTATTTACAATGACAGTGGAAGCAGCGTTAATAAATCATTAGTGGTATCACTTGAGCAGCCGACCATTGATCGACCCTCCTAGACAATCTTCTCTGTTCATTTCCTTCAGAAGAAAGGCATTCTGAACCCTATATGCTGCAATTTTGAAAGGACCTTTCCAAAGATTCTTGAACTTTCCATGCTTACCTTTCTCTTCATTCCTTGCATCCCACTTTAGCACCACATCATCCAACTGAAATTTATCTGCCTTTGCTTTTCTGTCATAGATTTTCTTTATTTTCTCTTGCAATTTGGATGTGTTCTTGAAAACTTCTTCTCGAATCTGCTGCAAGTGGACCATTTGATTCAACCTTCTCTGCATGGGATCTTCTTCACTGCCAGCCTCCTGAAGAAGTCTGACTACCGAGGCAGCAAGAGAGGTGGGAAATACTGTGTCAACTCCATAAACAAGATCAAACGGTGACATACCAATGGAATTTTTTTGACTGAACCGATCTGCCCAAAGCGCATGGACCAACCACTTATTCCAGCTCTTTTTAGTTATTTCCAGCAGCTTTTTGATGATGTTGACCAATGATTTATTTGAAGATTTTGCCAATCCATTGCCTTGTGGATGGTAGGCAGTTGACTGACCCAAAATGATGTGATATTTATGACAAAATTCTACCATCCTTTTTGATTTGAAAGATGTTGCATTATCGGTGATTAACTTATTTGGACAACCAAAGTGAGACAAGATGTTATTTTCAAGAAATGAAATGATTACAATATCTATAGCTTGTCTGATGGGAGCTGCCTCAATCAATTTTGTGAAATAGTCTGTCGCTGTAAGGATCCCTCTATTTTGTCTGGAAGAAGCAGGATGAATTTCCCCAATGAAATCCAACCCCCACTGCTGGAAAGGAGCGCTCACCTCAATAGGTTTAAGTGGCAATGGCTGTAATTTCTGTTTTCCTTCGAAAATCTGACATTTACGACAGTGCTTGACCATCTTGTACACATCAACAAACAATGTAGGCCAATAATATCCTGCTCTCAAAATTTTGTTCACTGTTGAATTCCAAAAAAGGTGACCACCACACTCTCCACTGTGGAAATCTTCCATGACTTTCTTTCCCTCCTCTTCCACCAAACAATTTAACAAAATTCCACCGGGATCTTTTCAATACAGCGCAGAATTTAGAATGCAAAGCTTGGCAGCCTTCAACTTGAGTGTTCTCGCTTTGTTTCTAGTCATGTCGTACGGTGTTGACAAATTTTTAAGCACATATATTATATCTGAATACCATGGGGATAGAGCAAACATTTCAAATACTTGAATTGACGTTCCTTCCTCATTCTCATCAGACATGGCAGTGATCAGATTTATGTCTAAAGCATGCAAGTTTGATTCGGCCATTAACTTCGCCAATCCCTGTCCTTTGACCAGCTTTGTGGGCTTTATTTCCACATCATATTCCAGCAAGGCTGCAATCCATCTGCCTCTTCTTCCTTCCGGATCAGTCTACACTAAAACATCCTTTACAGCAGCGTTATGAACATAGGCTAGAATGTGAGAATGTAGAATAAATACATGGAAATTCTTCAATGCCTTCACCAGTGCCAGGGCTTGATTCTCAATGATGTTATACTTTAACGCTGCATCTCTTATAGCTCTGATGAAGAATGCAATGGGTCTTTCATGATCATCTCTTTTCTACAATAATACTGCTGTCATAGTCTGCTCAGAATCAAATGAAAACAATATGAAATCTTGAGTGTAGTCTAGGCTGACTATAACTGGAGCTGAGGAAAGGGCCAATTTGACCAAGTTGAAAGATTTTACAGCCTCCTCTATCCATTTCACTTGGTTTTCCTTATTGATCATGTTGGTCATCTCTCTTAAGTGTTCAACAAGATTAGGCACAAAGCGACGCAAAAAATTCATCTTACCATTGAACGATTGTATCTCCTTTTTATTCTGGGGCAGATCGATTTGTTGAATTTCTTGCACACGTGCTGGGTCAATATGAACGCCATCCTTTGAAATGATGTGCCCAAGTAATTTGCCTTCCTCCATGGCGAACAAGATCTTCTTAGGATTCAATGATAAACCATATTTTCTGCACTTCTAAAAGATAGTTTTTAGGTGATGAATGTGCTCTTCATCAGATTTGGAGAACACTGTCAAATCATCCAGGTATACCACCAAAAACACATCTTTCTCATTCGCAAAAGCCAAGTCCATTGCACGCTGAAAGGTGGCACCTGCATTCTTTAACCCGAAAGGTATTTTTTCATAATGAAAGGTTCCCCATGGAGTGGTGAATGTTGTCTTGTCTCGGTCATCCTCATGGATAGAAATTGGGTTATATCCTGAATAACCATCAAGCAGTGACATACGAGATGCCCCCACTACTCGCTGAAGTATATGGTCCATCTTGGGCAGTGGATAGTTGTCCTTCAATGAGACTTTATGTAGATTTCTGAAATCAATGCATAGGTGGATCTCACCGGTCTTCTTTCGTACAGGCACTAAGTTAGAGATCCAATCTGAAAACCTGATGGGCACAATGATACCTGACTTGTATAATCTGTTTACCTCCTTTTCAATAGATGGTAGTAATTTTGGATTTATCCTTCTCAGCTTCTGTCTAAATGGTTTTTGATTGGGCTTGATGGGTATTGTGTGCTGAATAATATTGGTATCATAGGTCTTTAAATCAGAATAGTCCCAAGTAAACACATCTACAAATGAGGCCAGCAAATTGATATATTTGTCCTTGATCTTTGGCGGTAATGCTTCAGACAATTTTACCAGCTTAGGATTGGCAGCTGTTCTGATGTTGACCTCTTCTACACCCTTCTCTGTTGGCTGTAATGTTGGCTTGCGGGCTACATCATCTTGATCAAAAAGTTCTTCTAGAGGTATCAAGCCTTTAGGAATAATGTTATTCTTCAGCTACAACACGTCCATTTCATTGATCTGCACTTCATCTGTACCATTCCCTTTGCCATCATCGTTTTCTACATTAATTGAGGTTTCTTTGAACTTGCCTTTGTTTAGCAGAAAATCCTTAATCTCCTCATCATCTTGAAACACTTGCCAATATCACTGATTGTCTGGAATGGTCAGACGATGCTTGACATGGATTTCAAATTTATTGTTGGAGTTTGTGGGGATCTTCAAACTACTTGTTGCCTTGGCAAGAGCATCAGCAATACTATTTTGTATACGAGGCACACATGTCATGGTGTATTCTAAAAATAACTTTTAGATGTCTAAAACTGCATTACGATAGGCCCGCATCCTAGGATGTTTTGCTTCATACTCACCTCTGACCTACTTTAATACCAATTCAGAGTCACCATATACCAAAATCCGTTTTGCATTCAACTTTCTAAGAATCTTCAGGCTAGCAATCAGAGCTTCATACTCAGCTTCATTGTTTGAACACTCAAAGGTCAGCTTGTAAGAGCAAACCCTCATGCTACTAGGCACTTTGTTTTGGGCGGAGAAAGGACTACATACCCAAATTCCAATTCCAACGCCATCATTTCCTACTACTCCATCAAAATCCATGGTCCACAAGCCTTCTTCCTCCTCTTATAAGTGCTAGAATTCTGTTTGTTGTGCCTTGTCTGCTTGCTGTCCATTACTTTCAGCTGATTGCCCAAAATTTTTTTGCTTTTCTTGTCCTTCTTTCTTCGAAATTTCTCTGAAATTTTCTGTTATTTTTGGAATATCATCTGCTTCTACTATATGACTATCTATATCATTTAAACTATCTGAAAACAAAACAAAAGACTCTAAATCTGTATGTACATAGCTAATAGGATGATTTATGGTTTTCTCCTTGCTTGTGATCATATATTTTATTTTTTGTTCCCGATATACTTTCCTCATTTGTCCAAACACTGGGATCGTTGCATAGGAGAAATCCAGCTGTAGTGTCCCTTTCAATTTCGCTACCCAAGACCTGGAAAGAAGCATGCCGAACCTTGGAGGAATATCTGCTACTACCACATCCATCAAAACATTTTTCATGGGAAGCTGATCCAAACTCACAACCAAGTCTTTGATGAGTCCTATACATCTTACTCTACTGGAATTGAATGAATATAGATCATGATATTTCCGGGTGATGTCCAGACCAAGCTTATCCATGATAGCCTTGGGCATGAGATTGTGAGAAGCTCCAGAATCGAACATGGCGTTGTGTAACACAAAATCATGCAATCTTAAACTCATATAGAAGGGTGGCACATCGCTATCAGGAGACTCACCATTCGATGCTAGTCCAAAAATCATTTTAGGCTGATCATCTTCTACATTTACCATGTCGGACATTAGGTCCAAATTCAACATCTTTGATATTTGTCCTCTATAACTGTTGTTCTTCATTATTTCAATCAAGGGGATAGATACCTTTAACTTAGAAATCTCATTCTCTAAGCTAAAAGAGGGAGTCTTTTCTACCTCTTTGACTGGGATTTCTTTCTTTTATTTTTCTTTTGATGTAGCTTGTTGCTGTGATTGTTCTGCTAATTTTTATTTGCTGCTCTCTGGACTAATCACCTCTTTTCCTTTTCTTTGTGTAGCTGATGAATCATTCTTTGTTGTTTCAACCTCCTTCTTTTTCTAAATTGGTTTGGCTGGCACATCTCTATTTCTAAGTGAATATCGTTGTTGCTGTGTGGACAGAGCATTCATATACCCCCTTTGATACTCCTCTGATTCCTCTTCTAAAACAGTGTCGCTAGCTAGAATGAAATCTGTGTCTTTGTGTGCAGCTGAACTCACCGCACACTCTTCTTCTTTGGTAATGTAAGTAGGCAGCTCATTTGGAGTAAAGAGGTGGTTTTCTTTGCCTATTACATTCCCGTCCTCATCTGACTCCGGTCCATGCACAAAATTTTGCTGCAAAGGTGTTTGTACCGGCTGTTGTGCTATCTGCTCTTGGGGTCGCTGATCTCTCTGTCTTATTCTATATTGTGACTGTTGTTGGCCACATAAGTTAGGATTCCTAACTTGTGGCTTAGGCTTGTCGAGCTTCACCCTTTCAAGCATCTGCTCTACCTTTTTGAGTAGTTGATCCATTGAAGAAGACTCTTCTTTCATAGTGATTTTCTTTTCTGCTTTCGCTCTAGCTCTTTTGGACATCAGATTTGCTTCAACGCTGACCACAATTTTTTGCATGTCTTCCATTGTGGCTGGTTCTCTCTCTCTTAATTGGTAGGCCATGTCAACATCAAAACCATTTGGAAACTTCATCATAGCTAGTCCCATAGGTGGCTTTAGCTGATCTGGAATTTTGTTATAGACTGCATTAAATCTAACACAATAATCTTGGACGGACTCACCAGCATTTCGTTTGATTTGTTCAGATTCGGCTAGAATTTGAAGGGGATTCCTTTTTGCTTCCCACCGGTTTAAAAATTGTCTTTGTAGTTTAGCCAAGGTAGTGATACTTTCTACCGGCAAACCTCTGAACCATTTCCTCACATCACCTACAAATGTCTATACAAAGAGCCTCATTGCCACGTTCTCCGCATCGATCTCATGGAGTTCATAGAAGTCTGCCATTTTGTCTACATGTTGCTGAGCAGTAATGCTGTTAGGAGTGCCATCAATAAATGGGATTTTACTTTGATAATCCATTGGCATATCATCTAGAACTTGGGGCAGAACAAGGGGTGCGAAACGGGCAGCCATCATTCTCGGTGGATTTGGCCATGGCGGTGTTGGAGGAGTGTGAACAGTTTGTAAGGGGCTTGCAATTGGAGTTTGGGGCTGTGTTGAAATATAATTATCAATTAACTTATTAGCTCTTTCTATTTCGAGGTCTACAAGAAATTGTCGATTGGGGACAGTATAATCAACAACCCTTTCGGATTTAGACTCAAACAATGATATCTCGAACCGTTCGTCAAACTCAAGCTCTTCAAGATACTCAAAAATGTCGGGACATGAATGCGATTTGAACACAGGAGTTATGGTGCTTTCTTGATGAAGGAATCTTGGAATCAAATTGGGGTTTTTGTAAATATGAGGAGGATCTAGGTCTGGATTGGCTCTGGTATATCGTCTCGAAGCCAACGTGCTATCGAGAAAAATCACAGGACACAACCAACTTACTCAGCCTTTCCAATCCTAAGCTCATCATCCAGAAGCTTGGAATTATTATGAAACAAGGGGATTTGATTTCATTTTCTCCCCAGCGGAGTCATCACTATGTTAGCACCTAAATCTTCCTTAGGTTGAAGGAAGGCAAAAATTAGGGTAACCACAAACCACCCTCAGTCTGGTAGCTAGACCTACCAGAATAGGAGAGGGCTCTCTCCGAGTCACGCTCAGTGAATAGGTAAGCAAAAAACGGTCTGAGATGACTTACAATGAAATATTGATCTTAGGCTAGTAAGTGAAAATGGGTACAAGAAACAAATTTTATGAATGACCGAGCTTCTGGGATGGTATGGGACCATCGCTTAGCAAAGAACAGAGAATTTAGTACAAAGGCGCAGATTATTCCGTGAGGCAAGGTAGGCGGAAAATGTAACAATTTAGTTTGAGGTACCGCGGCATGAATAGATTTCTGAAGAAAGTGAAAAGGGCATAGTGACATGAATCCTTTTCAACAGAATAATAACACTGAACATGAAATTTTCCCATAGGCAGAGCAATAAAATTGAATTCTACCTAATCTCACTCAGAAAATTTCACTGGAATGAAAATGAATTGAATTATGAAACATAACGAAATACATATGAAAACATAAGGGACACATTTGCTACACTCACAACCACAAGAATCTCATGAAACAGAGCCGCTGCCTTTCATTAATTCTCTGTCAAAAATATACAGTGAAGAAAGAGAGTTTCTTTCCCACAGTCTCCAATAAGTTACAAGCCAACCAACGCTTTGCAAATAACTTGCATACAATATATAGAATGTGTAAGGAAGAGATAGAATGCCCAAGGGTTGGGGAGTTACTCGAATCATTGCAAAATGGAGATGGAGAGCCAACCATCAGCTACAGGTGCAGCGCTACAAACATGACATTTGGCTTGGGTGACCGTTTGCCTTCCTTCGCCACTTGGATAGAAACCAATCTGGAGAAAAAACACTTTAAATGCTGCCTTTGGTGCCAAAAAACCAAAGTGTAGATGAGTGGAACCACTTGGAGAAGTCGCGAAACAGAAGCAAATTGGGCAAATTCTCCACTATGCACCACGCCATTTTCTCCGTTCGCTGCGCTAATTTGGGGCTTGTTTTGGGGAACTTTTAGGTGCTCAAAATGTGCCCAAGTGGGCTTGCTGGAAAGCCTGTCCTATCTACTTTCAAACCCCATAGGAATTTTTGAATTTGGTGCTGATTTTCCCCTCCAAATATTCATTCTCCCAAGATTGCTTCCTGTGTGTCAAAAACGTGGCAAAGAGGCCATTTTTGGGTGTTTTTTTACCTTTTGGAGACTCATACCTTGCCAAAATTTCTTGTACGGACACTAGTAGTCATGATTTTCCATGTTGAATCCAAAAATGCAAACCATTCCTCATTTGGAGCTCTATAATTTTAGCGCCACGCCACTAGGAGGAAAACCCTGTTTTTTGCCCAAAAATTTGTGAAATGACCAAAAATTCCCCAAATTTCTCAAAATTTGGGTTAGAGGTTCCCTATGGGGTTTTATGATGGGCCAAGGAAGCCTCAACCAAGATTCAAAGCCGATCTTGCTCCTTTGCCTCTTTTTATTTTCTTGTTGCTTTCCTAAATTTCACTTTCAAACTCCTTATTCGGGCCTATGCACTCATGTTTCGCACCCTATAACGGAAAGTCATGTGTCTCAGTAGAGCAAGGTCCTGGTCGGCCTTGTCCAATAGCCTTTCCAAATGCATGTTGACCCTCTCAAGGTTGGCCTCCCAATCCTCATTGATTTCTTGCTCCAATGATGTGAGCTCAACTCTTCTCCTTTGAGCAGCTTGGCAATGCTCACGAATGTTTTGCAGCTCCATAATCACCTGCTGATCCTCAAGCTACTTGTTTCTCTGCTCCAGGTACTTCATGTTCCACTTGGCCCTCTCCAAGTCAAGGGATAAGGACTCAATCACTGATTGCTGCTCCTGGATGATCTCTGTAAGTTCCGCATTTGTTGGTTCTGAATCTATCTCATCATCATGGAGGAGAACGAATTTGATCTCTCGTTCACCTGATGGCCCTTCCTCCTGCACTGGCTCCTTACCCTTGCCCTGCTCATGTGATGCCGATGTCGGAAGTGAGGCCCCTTCCACCCCGGGTGGAGATAACACTCTCTTTGCCACTGCAAATAAGGGTCTACTGCCTCTCTGATAGGTGATGTATACTGGCATAGTAGCAGTCTCATGCCACTCATGAAGATGAGATGGGCCACCTATCTCATGCTCTACCTCTGATACTACCTGTGGAGCACTGAATAAGTCATGGGAGATGAAGTCCTCCCAATCAATACCCTACAATCCCAACTGATGGTCCACCAAAATCTGGATAAGAGCAAAGTGATAAACATTGTTGAGCTGATGTCGATGGTTCTTGTGCTGCATGAAATTTTTCATCTTCTCTATGTTCCCGCAAATGAAAAATGGGAGGTTCATCATCCACACCCTGGTAAAGTCCATGAGCAATCTGATGTGATAGGCATAAAGGCAAGAAAACCTCCCCTCACAACTGAAGTATTTCATGATCAATTTCATGAGCGAAGCATTCTCATCTCTCAAAAATCTGAATGGAAAAACTCTCGTGAGATGGCTCAAACAGCTGGCCTTAATGTAAGGCTCATAATGATGCCTCACCACCTTCTTCTTCTTATGCCACTATTCTCAAATGTTTGGTATGCCTGTTGCCACTGATATGGTTTCGGGTGTCAATGTGAAAGTTACCCCAGCCAATATAGACTGTCCTCCATGTAGGTGAAGTGCAAAAATATGGGCCAACTCATGATGAACTCTGACATTTGCCACCCTCTAACAAAATTCAAAACATGCTAAGTGTTGGAAACATGACATAGCAAGAGGGCATGCCTGCAATGCGTTGAGGGTTTTTGGCTCATCTCTAACATGCCTCCCACTCCAGTGATGTCTCCTGGGGTCCTGTTCTCCTGAATCTGTATCACTGTGGGTCTCTTCCTCATATTCTGATGAGACCTCGGATGCCATTACTGTTGTTTTTATACTGAGTTTAGGTTGCCCTTTGATTATAGTGAAGCTTGAGTTTGCTTTGACAATCTGCCACCAAGGGGACAATTAAAAAACGAGTATTAGGAGGGGGATATTATAAAGGGAATAGGGGTTTATAGGATAATTTTGTTTAGGGATATACAGGGGGTATTGGGGTATTTTGATAGGGTAGGTTTTGTGTTGTGGGCAAGGTAAGGTTTTAGGGTTCGTAAGGTAGGGTTTGGGATTTATTTAGCAATAGGAAAATGGGAAAGGGAGTATGATTTTCGTAGGGTTAGGGTAGTGATTATGGGGACAATGGGATAGGGGAATAAGGAACAGGGATAGGGTAGGAAGAATAACCTTGGCAGCAATATCACTATAGCACAAACCCTAGCACAATGGTTTTCTTGGGTGTCTTCTTTTTGCTTGCTTTATGAAATTTTTTTGCAATTTATTATAGGCATAAAATCATCATATCACCCATAAAAATTGGTGCAAAATTGAATTTAGGTGGCCTACCTTTCAAATAGAAGAGTTCCACAAAAAATTTGAGGTGATTTGGCAAAGTTCTGGGTGTTTTTCCCTATGCACCGCGCGCAAAACCCAGTGAGCCGCACTCTGGGTGTGTCACGCTAGTGGTAATTTTGAACTGTGGGCGGGCTCTGTGTGCGCCGCGCCCAGTGAGTGCGCTGCGCTCCTGCCTATGTGCGCTGCGCACTGAGAAACTGCCTCCAAACCACTCAAACGCTCACGATGCACACTCACACCCTTTGCAACATTTCTCCAAGGCTTGGATTAGCACAATGACTTTTGATTTTGATGAACACTTGTATATATAGCCTTGGCAGTGATGTCTTAGATTTACTTTTTTTAAAACCCACTTTTCTAATGTCTTGTTCTACACTTTTACACTGATTTTAATATAACCCTGATTTTCACTTTTCCTCTGACATTTTCACTCAAACAATGAAATTTTCGACACTTTTTTGCAGGGATCGCATGACAGAGCATCTGGTCACGGGAATCATGACTGCACCTGAAGGAATTAACTATCGACTCTTTTTGAACATTTTGTCACAAATGACACTATTTGACTTTTCTTCAAAACAGAGTTTTGAAGAATAGTCAAAGTCTATCATCATGATGTTGAAACTCTGTAGATCATCACTTTGCAAGAACATCCCTTTGGCCTACATGGCTTTACTGGACATATTAAAGGCCAAATTGATCAATCTTTAGACCTAATGACCAAAAATGACCTTTGTCCGTTGGAGGACCAGACCTTGACTGTTATGGACTTTTTGATTATTTGACACAAAGACATAAGCCAGCATGAGCCAGACATGAGGGGAAATGACTAGCATGACCTTCTCCATCAGATTATGGCATGCCCCTAGCAAAAAGCAGCTATGTGAATGGAGCGGGACACCTAAAAATGAAATGCATAAAGAGTTTTGATCTCTGATGGGTACTGACCAGACCGACTCTAACACAGGTCATGCGAATTCATTAATGTTTGGAACAATGGGGAGTGGAAAGATCTACAAAGGTAGCGAGGAATCAGGAAACAGTCCCCTAATTTCTCCGTCATGAGAAAGCGAGGAAGAGCTCAGTCAGTTCTCTCCGAAAAGTGTGGTAAGTTTGATAAAGCAGTGCATTCCGCAGTTACCACCTCCACCCACGCCACCACCCGCTTCACCTCCCTCACCACAATCTTCTCCCACTCCACCTTTATCAATCCTACAATTCACTATGGTGAACGCGATCAAGCTACTCATATTCAGAGGAGTAGGAAATGAGGACCCAGACTAGTTCTTGTAAATGGTCAAGGCAGTGTGGGAAGCGCAAGGGGTTATGGATGATAACATTAAGAAGGATACATTGGTGAGTGCATTGTGGGACCACAATTTGACTTGGTATATCAAGCATTCTAAAGATCACCCAAACGCAGGGATAGCAGAGATCCAGAATACATTGAATAGAGAATTTAGCCGGCTAAAATCAGAGACATAGTCAATAATTGGGTTCAAAGAGATCTCGATGCTCCTGGACGAGACCCCCCAAGACTTGGATCAGTGACTGAAGAGTATGATCCGCGAGGCTAATATTTTGTAACTATTGACTCTTTTTGAACATTTTGTCACAAATGACACTATTTGACTTTTCTTCAAAACAGAGTTTTGAAGAATAGTCAAAGTCTATCATCATGATGATGAAACTCTGCAGGTCATCACTTTGTAAGAACATCCCTTTGGCCTGCATGGCTTTACTGGACATATTAAAGGCCAAATTGATCAATCTTTAGACCTAATGACCAAAAATGACCTTTGTCCATTGGAGGACCAGACCTTGACTGTTATGGACTTTTTGATTATTTGACACAAAGACATAAGCCAGCATGAGCCAGACATGAGGGGAAATGACTAGCATGACCTTATCCGTCAGATTATGGCATGCCCCTAGCAGAAAGAAGCTAAGTGAATGGAGCGGGACACCTAAAAATAAAATGCATAAAGAGTTTTGATCTCTGACGGGTACTGACCAGACCAACTCTAACACAGGTCATGCAAATTCATTAATGTTTGGAACAATGGGGAGTGGAAAGATCTACAAAGGTAGTGAGGAATTAGGAAACAGTCCCCTAATTTCACCGTCATGAGAAAGCGAGGAAGAGCTTAGTCAGTTCTCTCCGAAAAGTGTGGTAAGTTTGATAAAGCAGTGCATTCCGCAGTTACCACCTCCACCCACGCCACCACCCGCTTCACCTCCCTCACCTCAATATTCTCCCACTCCACCTTTATCAATCCTACAGTTCACTATGGTGAATGTGATCAAGCTACTCATATTCATAGGAGTAGGAAATGAGGACCCAGACTAGTTCTTGTTCATGGTCAAGGCAGTGTGGGAAGCGCAAGGGGTTATGGATGATAACATTAAGAAGGATACATTGGTGAGTGCATTGCAGGACCACAAGTTGACTTGGTATATCAAGCATTCTAAAGATCACCCAAACGCGGGGATAGCGGACATCCAGAATACATTGAATAGAGAATTTAGCCGGCTAAAATCAGAGACATAGTCAATAATTGGGTTCAAAGAGATCTCGATGCTCCTGGATGAGACCCCCTGGGACTTGGATTAGTGGCTGAAGAGTATGATCCGCGAGGCTAATATGATGCTCACAGATGCGTAACACCATGCATGGTTTGTGGCATCCTTGACACCGCACCCGAGGACAACGTTGTCACAACATAAGCTTTCAACCTAGGCTAAAGCGTTGGAAATGGCGATGAGGTTGCATGAGACTCCGATACAAGATCCTAGGTTGGGAGTTCAACAAATCCATGTGCAACTACAGAATCTATGCTTGGAGATGCAAAGTTTGAAGTAGGACAAGGCACCACGGCCAGAGGTGCGTGAAGAAGTATGCTACATAAAATGCAAAAGGTTACGACCATGACAAGGATCACTATCAAGTATTTGCGAACTACTTGGAAGGAGGGGGGCCAATGCCATTGAGACCAGAAGCATAGGAAGGGCTGAGTGTGACACCAATGTTATGGTGCATGATTTGTCAGATAGGATGGAAACACATGACAGACAACTGTCACCTGTTGCAGAAGTATACGCAGACTCCCCAGCAGTTGTTTTGTAATTTATATAGGTCAGTAGGCCATGATGAGCACACTTGTTACAGCTATGAGCTAATGATGGATCACACCCCAGCCTATAGTATGTAGACAGAAACATGAGCCCTAGACCTAGCTGCGAGGATGAAATGCGCAGGATTTCAGGGGCGAGGTCAAGGATAAGGAGGAATGGGACCAATAAGGGGCCATGGACCATTACTGTACTAATCCAACAAGGATATCTTGTTCATATTGTGCTCAGTTTGATCATGAACCAGTGCATTGCCCTATGTTGATCACATAGATGCACGAAAAAAGGGTACTACAGCCCCCTCCGACTAAGAATATCCAAATGATGAGATCTAAAGCCCGCGATGAAGACCCCAACATGAACATGATGCTTAGAAGTGGTGTGAACAGGGGAAGATAAGGGGAAGCATCTGGAGGAAGATACATGGGTTTGCAAGGCTCCTACAAAGGAACCTGATATTGACTTGGAATGTGCAAAGGAGACATTTATGGAAGCTAAGAAGAGCTTCATAGAAGCCTCAAGTTTAGTTAGTAAGGACTAACCAGAGTCAGGGATGGATCCTTCCATGTTTACTACCTTTCTCGAGACCTGCATGAAGTTTTTTCATGACAATAAGGCAATTAAACGACTACAAGAGCTGATCACTCGGTGCATAGGGTCGAGAGAACCCCCCATCATCAGAAAATTTGGGAGGCATACATTGCGCACTAGGAAAGAAATGAGATTGACAAGCAGATTGGTTAATACAAAATGGATCAGGTTATCCTAGACCTTGGGTCAAACGTGAATGTGTTACCTAAGAAAACCTAGGAATGCATGGGCAGGCTCGCGTTGCATGGGTCCCCTATTCAATTACAAATGGTGAACGAACAAAATATCGTGCCCATCGGATGGTTGGAAGGAGTAATAGTCGATATGAAAGGCACGAGCACACAAACAGACTTTGAAGTGATAGAGATTGTTGATGGCAACAATCCTTATACCACATTGTTAGGAATAGACTGGGCAACTGATATGAATGGAGTCATGAACCTAAAGAAGAGGAAGATGATATTCGAGAAAAACTCACTACGCATGGTAGTCCCGTTAGAACCATCCAAAGGAGCATGCTACACTGAACCCGTGTGTGACGATGAAATCAATGATGAGCTGGATTGCATTCATCAGATAACTGTGCAGGACCAGGATCGGGTGAACCCAACTACGGATGGAATAATATCATGGTAGCGTGATAGCTCTTGCACTTTGGATTACGATGAGGAAGTGGAACGATGGCAAAATTGGTTGCACGAGGTAATGACGCCAAATTTCAACATGATGACTAAATCACTCTATTGCTTGACAACAGAGGCCAGGGAACTGTCGGTACATGATAAGGTGATGATAGTGGAGAACTTCCTGGACAAGGTTGAAAGTACGATACCAGACCCATAGCGTAGGCTGCGCTGGAAGGGATACTGTGAATGACACGTATAGAGGGATGGAGTACATGTCAAGGGACCATGGCAAGATGGCATGAAGGTAAAAAGCAGATGCAATTACGAGCTGGGAGCCCCCATCATCAATCAAGAACTGGGCAGCCAGGACAGAGGAGTTTGCGCGCTCACCTGTGTCAATGGGTAAAAACTTGGCCAATTCCATCCACAACCATGCTATGGACCAACCCTTGAAACCAGTTGTAGTGGCAGGAAAAGTGATGCACACCACAAAAGTTCCACTTAGAAGAATTCAAAAGGGTATGCGAGATCTTGAACATGGCTCACTAGGCCAAGTGGACTAAGTGGAACTGGTGCGTACCAGTGGTTCGATGGGCCTCTAGGGCCGTGTACAAGGATCTGAGCGCATAGACGATCCTAAATTTGATGGGTAGTGTTGAGGCCATAGGTTGGGAAGCAAGGAATCCTGACAGAATTGGGACAATCTGTAGGGGCCAGGACATAGGAATTATGCAGTTGCATGGGGTCAACCATAGGGAGATTATCCGACGAAGGACCCATATATTTCATGAGCTCAAAGATCGGGTATGACCAAGGAAGCAAGGTGAACTAGATTCTGAATCCATGCAAGCATACCACGTAAACAAGCTAAGAACAACAGGACACGATAGGGACCAAAGTATGACTGCAGTAGAACCTTTCCACCAATAGGTTGTGGCTCTGTTACCATGGCTATGGCCGCACCTTACTAGACAAAGGAACCGAGGAAGTGCACTATATAAGGAAGAATGCAACGCGTTCACTGACACAAGGGTAATTAAGGGGTGCCTGTGGGCTAGGTTGGAAGGTGCAGGGAAGCCTTGCATAGGTGGTGTGACCACCTAACTATCCGTAAAAAGCATAGTCTTAGCACTTCAAGCAGTTGAAAGAGAGTGCGGGACTATAAACAAGTATGTAGGAGAGTTACGCGAGCAGGGGGTTACGCACAGGGTCAGTATGTCATAAGGGGCATGGACGCATGTAGCAGGATGCACTGCTCCATAGGTAGGCAGGGAAGTGACCGTTGGTGTCACTGTTCATGACAAGAAATCCAATTTAAGGAAAAAAGGAGTGGGCAATGGGTAATTAAGGCACGAATCAAGAATGAGATTTTGGATGATCTTCTACCAAAAGGGCATTAATGACTTAGAAGTGGGGGGAAGGGTCGAATTCAAATTCAAATAAGGCTATAAAATCCCTAGTTCTAGCCATAGGGCAACACTTGGTTGTTTGAGAATTAAGTAAGAACAGAGCACTGAGTGTCGTGTACCCTTATCACCATCAACTATAGACATGATGATGACTACATGAACAAGAGTGTGATTCGCAGAAGTTACCCTGGAACCCCGTATGGTCTAGGAGGAGCCTAAGGAGGCAGAAGTGGCACCAAAGGTTCCAAAGTTGCCATGCACACCGCGACCACAGAAAGACAAGAAACCAATGGGGCCCGTCCGGGTATCACCACAGAACCCACGAGTTAGTAAATTGTCCATGGAAGAGATGGGAAAATTTTTCACCATTGAAACGGAGGAGGAGGAGGAAGATTTGCAAGCTTTGATTGCCCAAATTGAAGCGCAAGATGATGAGGTCGAGAATGTCTCCTAGGTAACTTCAGCGATAAAGTTAACCCCTACATCCCCCCGTGGAAGGGGAAGGCCAAGATAGCCAAGGACCTAGAGGCCACAAAGAGTGCGCTCTAGACCTCGCTCCTTCCTGATGAAATAAGGTTTGATGGTCTGCCACTGGGATGGTTACCCAATATGAAGTTCGAAGAATGGGACCTCATGAACAGTGAGAAGTTCTCCCAGTTGGCCATGGAGAAACTTCTAAATCATAAATGGCTACGTGGGGTAGAGAAGGTTGGGTTACGCCATCTACGATGGATACCCCACTATCATTGTGCACCCATCACTATATTTTTCATCTGACAGCTTCTCTGTCTAGAACATGATGGGTATCTGTGGGTGGAGGAGCCAATTCCCATCACTTCCAACCTCATTCATAGGATTTCCCTGCTACCAATCAAAGGAAATGACCCCGCAACCATAGTAGGCAAGAGTAGTGACTTGGGCCTCGTAGAAGGCCAAGTATAAGCTAGAGAAAATGAGGAGAGGGTATGCAATAGCAAGCATCAAGGACTGGGGAGTTCGCATAGCCACCTAGCTATTGGTCGGCAAATTGATGAGAAAATTCTGCATAGACAAAGTGCCAACGTCTATAATTACGTTGGCAAAACAATGCGCAGAGGGGGTCCAGTTCAATTGGGTGTGATTCCTTTGTGATGAATTTTTTACAAATTGTAGAGAGTCCCAGGAATAGGGTAAGACCTTCCACTATGCATGGTTGCTCTTATCCATCATGTTGGTTGCAGGAGAACTGCCGGGGCATAGCTAGTTTTCCATGGTTGAGGCCGACCTACCCGAAGTTGCGAGGTACACCTTGCTTTAGGCAATGAAAGACGCGATGAGTAATCATGACATAAAGGTGTTTTGGGTGTTCGTAGAGGCAAGCATAAAAACATGGATCGACCATAGGTCACGCTTGTCCCCTATAGTGCATAACAGATTACAAAGTGCAACAGAATTCAAGGAAGATATGCATAACCTGTATATTCGGGCACACAAGGATCCCGCACGCACATGGGTAAAGCTCCCATTCATCACAACAGATGATGCGATATTTTCGGTAATGGATTCATGGCCTTTGGAGTGGCATGCTCAAGATTTGGTAGCAATGGAGAAGATTGCCAAGTGGCAATGAAAGAAATATGTCAAGCTGCGCATTGCACAGCTAGCTGAAAAAAGACGCCTTGAATAGGGGAAGGCTGAAGGCGGCCAAGGCAGAAGCGGTAGCAGAGACAGCAGAGCCCACAACCATGCCAATCAGAGAGCCCAAATAATGCCAAGAAATGTCCACGGAGTAAGACATACAGGAGGAGTATCCGACAGAGGAACGAACGGACCCTGCACCAACTCAACTCAAGAGGCTATGCATTTAGGAGAAATCAGCTCCGCGGGAAAAGACAAAGGTCTCAAAGATGAAGGATGCATTTGTAGAGTTAATAATGGAGCAGACAACTATTTCGGGGCACTCAAAACACAATTATAGGAACTACAGGTGTGACCCCCAGGAATGGCGCCACCACACATCACTACAGGTACATCCGAAGATGGTGCGGGCCTACACAGCGAACACAGTGGGATTACCAAAAGGCACAGTCTTAGTGCCAACCATGGGTGAAGGGGCCATGGAAAGTTAGATGAAGGGCTGGGGGTTGAATTTGGTTGCCCTTCCCAGGGAAACCCTACACCAACTGCAGGATGGGGTAACTGTTGAGCTCCAAGCCTGGGATGGTCGCACCCTCAAGATGTTAATTGACCAGAAGGGAAATCTAGAACAACTTAGTCTACAGCCTGATGACCTAGTTGTATAGACCCAGGGATTGGAACAGGCCATGGAGGAGGCCTGTAGCAGTGTCCTGAAATTGGCTGTACCATCGCAACTCCCCATAGTAGAAAAGATTCACAAAATGGTGGTGAGATTTCGTAGGGCCTAGGTGGAGGCAACGAAGGTTCAGTGGCAGTTGAGCCTACAGATCGCTGAGCTGCAGTTGACGGCACAGCCTTCCACACTCCCTAGAGTCAAAGAGCAGCACGGCCACGCTATCCAATGGGGGCTGGAACGGATTTTCCAGGAAACACAGGATTGCACCGGGTTGTTTGAGAAAGTACTCACCATGCTTAAGCACCTACAGGAGGACCCGAATATGCAACACCTAGAGGCCAATATGTGAAAGTTACAGTGGGAATATGACAGTGTCTAGGGTATCGTATAGACAGTTTTCCTTACTCAATGACTCGCTCGATTACAGCAGGTAAGGGTGCTGAAGGACCAATTAGATGTCGCGTGCCAAGACAAAGCAGTGCTCAAGGAACACATCCAACCATGGATCAACGAGCCATTCATTATTACCTCTACCATTGAAGGGAAACTGGCACAAATGCAGGCACTTTCTACCGAGGGATAGGAAGGTGAACCTACTTCGACGAATTTGGAGATTTGGATGTAGTATATACAACAGAGAGTCGAACAGTGTGTTGTGGATACCCAAGCTACATGTGACCTTCTGGATGTACTTTGCACGAAGGTCACTGCACCTATCAAGTGACTCAAGATGAGTCACGATGATTGTGTTGGGGGCCTGTTGGGTAGCAGATCCCCCCATAGCAAGTTTTGGGGCCTAAAGCCCGAGTTTTGGTCCATGTAATGTAAAGACCCTGCGAAATGCGGGTGTGGAGTGTAAGAGTATAGGTTTGTCCACCCTAAAGTAATGCAAATTTAATATAGAGTGTGTTGGCCTACGCATGGTCCACATACCATGGGATTGTATAAATAGAGTGAGGCTCTAAGTGTAAAAGGAAGTTTTTGATAGTCTTTGGGATGGAATAGTGAGATGCGAAGGTCTGATTAGAGAGAGAGGTAGATCTGAAGGTATTGGGTCGTAGTAGTAGGGTAGAGGCTCTGTAGCTAAGTGCGCAGAGGCCTAGTAGAGTCTACAGCTAAGTGCGCAAGAAGGAGTTGAGTCTGTATTGAACCAAGTGTTGAAAACATTATTAATAAATATCAGTGGAATTGATATATTGTGCAATTGATTTATGGATCCGTAATTGAATTTTATGCATTAAGGGTATCTGTTTATTTATCTACGCATACTTGTATGCATGCTTATAATTGGGAATCTTGTTAATAGTTACTGAACTAAAACCTAATTAAGGAAGAAATGGGTGATTAATCTTGATCACACTATGGTAGCAACTGTGTGAAGGTAGTTCTATAGAACACCAGAAGCTTGCGGCAATGCATAACCTAGTAAGTGCGAGGGTTGGATCAGGCACCAATCTCCTTCATCAAGACATCCCTAGGGTGCAGAAACCTGGTTCTAGCACCCTCCCATACTACCTCGGGTGAGACCTCAGTCTGCGCTCCACGGACTGTTGCTGAAAGGGCCGGTAGTACCAGGATTTGCTTGGTTAACTCACTATTGAACCTGGGTCAGGCCCCATGTAGCCAACACTTAAGATCTACGAATCCAAACCAAGGAAAAGGCACCCCAAAACCATAGAAAAAAGGACCAATCCAAGGTTTCGCTACCTAGAACATCGTGTCGAAGTTGTAAGGAAAGAACAACACTTGAATACAAACATGGACATGGGAAAATGGTATGAGTTCCATAAGAGCTCCACTCACAATACAAGTGAGTCTCGGGCCAGGCGGTCACTGGTGGCGGAGCTGAAGGCTTCCAAATCAGACACAAGTTTCGAATTTGAATTAGAACTCGATAATTGAACTCAAAAAGGGAAGCATATCATTGATGCAGAGCCCACCTCAACCATGGCCACCACCAAGATCTAGAAGATTGAGCCTGAAGATCCAGAGGAGGGGAAATGCATCTTCCACTGATAGATGTGGGTAAAGGGTTCTCCACTGCAATTCATTTTTGACAGCAAGAGCTAAAAGAACATCATTTCAGTAGAGGTCATGAAGTGGCTAGGCTTAAAGAATATAGCACATCCATAGTTGTGCACCATCGAGTAGCTTCACCAAGGACAATCTCTTCGTGTTAGCTAGCAGCATTTCCTCCCCTACATCATCAAGCCCTTCATAGATGAGGTACTTTGTGATGTTTCTCCTTTTGAGGTTTGTGATGTATTTTAGGACAACCATACTTGTGCAAGTGACATGTTGTACATGAGTCTAGACCTAACTCTTTGATTATTACTTTGGCTAATAAGTTGTACAGGATATTGGAGGTAACCTTGCATACCGCCATCTCTTTGATCACTGTAAAGAAATGTAGTAAGATCATTGCCCAGACCAGGAAATTTTTTTTCCTTATGATTTGTCCCCAGGGCAAGAAGAAGGTTGTGACACGACTTCCAGGTAGGGATCCTCTACACAGTAGCATCAAATGGACAAGGTTGTGGAGGAGTATAGGGATATTTTCACCTCACACACAGGGGTACCTCTACACTGTCAGGTCAAGCACTCCATCGATCTAACCCCAGGTATGTCGTTGCCCAATGAACTGATATATCAACACAATATTGTAGAGAATGATGAGGTCAAGAGGAATATTTAGGAACTATTGTAGAAAGGGCACATCAGGCCAATCTCATCACATTGTGGGAGCTCGGTTGTATTGGTAGAGAAGAGGGATGGAACCTAGAGGCTTTGTATTGACTATCAGGCATTGAACAAGATCACTGTCCAGAATAGGTACCCAATCTCATAGATTGATGACCTTATGGACCATCTCAAGGGGGCCAAATATTTTAGCAAGATTCACTTGAAGTGGGGTTATCACCAGGTACCTGTCGAACCCTATGATGTGTGGAATAATACCTTCAAATATGAGGGCCTTTTCGAATGGTTGGTCATGCCATTTAGATTGACAAGCACCCGTGTAACCTTTATGAGACTGATGGATGACATATTGTGACCCTTCACCAATGCATTCGTGGTGGTGTATTTAGATGACATCTTGATCTTCAGCCAAAGTTGGGAAGAGAACCTCTACCATATTCGACATGTCCTTCAAATATTGTGCCAACACAAGTTGTGTGCTAACTTGGAGAAATACACCTTTGGCCTGACGCAGGTTCAATATCTGTGGTACATCATTGATGAGAAGGGTGTGCATGTGGACCCATCCAAGATACAAGTGATTCGAGATTGGCTAGCCCCAACAACTCTAACAGAGCTCCACAGCTTTTTGGTTCTTGGTAATTTCTATGATAGGTTCATGCTGGGCTCCTTTCTCATATCATTTGGCCTTTAAGTCAAGTCACCAAGGGCAAAGTGAAAGAAAAGATTTTTTGGTCAGAAACCCAACAACAAGTGTTCTTCGAGTTGAATAATTTCCTTTTTTATGTACCAGTGCTCACATTACCAGACTTGTAACAACCATTTGATATTGGGATAGATACCTCTGACTATGCTATTGGTGTGTTTCTTACTCAGTATGGGCATCCAGTGGCTTACCATAGTGAGACACTTTCATAGTCTGAAAGTACCCCACTTATGACAAAGAAATGTATTCCACTGTGTAAGCCTGTCATTAATGGAAGCATTACATTCTGGGGAAGTAAATGGTCATCCACATAGACCACCAACCTCTACAGTTCATACAGACACAAGGGAAGTTGTAGAACGATCATCGTCCGAAATGGTCCACCTATTTGCAACAGTTCCATTTGAACATTAAGTATAATAAGGGAAGCACCAATAATGTTGTTGATTGCGTCAGCTAACCAATTGGCATGGCGCTGATCACTGTGCTCGACTCGTATTGGCATGAGACATTGAGGTGGCCACATCTTTACAAGAGTGGTCTAGAATTCAACAACATATACCAGACACTCTTGGAAGGGAAGCAAGTTACAAATTTTCACTTTTAGGATGCATTGCTATGCCACATGGCACACATCTGCATTCCTTCAAGTGAGCATGGAAATATGATTTGGGGAACACTACAGTCGTGTTGTTGGACATTTTAGAGTATAGAAAACAATGGCGATATTGTAGAAGTAATTTTATTGGCTGAAACTTCGTGAGGATGTTGAGAAGTACATTAGACCATACACAACTTGTGCCATTGCCAAAACTATCATGAAGAAGCAAGGCATGTATACCCCTCTACCTATTATTCATCAGTCTTGGGATTATATCTCTATGGATTACATGTTTAGCCTTCCTTATACTAAGCATGGCAATGATTGACTTTTCATGGTCATTGACAGATTCTCTAGGTTGACCATCATGGTGGCCTGCAAGAAGATTATCACAGAATAGGCCACTCCTAAGATCATCTCTGAGTGAGTATGGGTACACTTTGGGATCCCAAAGTCCATTGTCTTAGATCAAGGCAGCAGATTCCTGAGTCCATTTTGGTAAAGTATCTCGTTGATGTTGGATACAAAGCTTACCAAGTCCATGGCTTTCCATCCCAAAACTGATGGCAAAATAGAGGTTTTGAATAAGATGATCATACACATTCTGCGCATGTAAAACTCAAAGCATCCATGCACGTGGGATGAAAGTCTCCCCAATGTCCAACACAGCTACAACATTGCTCTCCACAACAACAGGCCACAGTCCCTTTCAAGTAGGGTTGGGATTTTAGTCATTATGGCCATACCAATTGCAACCCCTCAGATAGATTCCAATCAAATTTAGTCTGAAGCTGAAAGGGATAACAACTTCATTGAGCACATTCAACAAATCTACCAAAAGGTCCATGATATATTAGACAAAGCCAATTGTTATCGGGAATAGTGTCTATGCAGAGCTGCTAATCCCACTAAGGCTGGTAGCTACCTTAGAAACAAACAAACTAAAACTAATTTCATTTTCCTTTATGAGAGATAGATGAGAGAAGAATAAAGGAGACCAACCTCTGTCTTGCGCTTGGTTCCTTGCTCGATTCCTCTCTCTTCTGATAGTCCTTTGCTACTTGCTTTCTTGTGTACCCAGCTTCACAGAGTACCTGTAGAATGAAAGTAGCATAACACTATACGAGAACATAGATCTATTATCATAAGCAATATAGGATCAGATGTATATTAACCACACAAATGCATAAAACATCAATCACACAAGTGTATGGAGGAAAACTTGAATAGCTTTATTGATAATCAAGAAAGAGCCAAGAGAATTACAATTGAATGTTCTGACCCAGCATCATCCTCTCAGCAAGTAATCCCTTCTTCACCTCATGGAAAGCTTAGATCACCCAAAACTATGATATTGCACCAAGAAACCAACAACACTTGCTTACAAGATACAAAATTCCAGCCTCTAACCTCTGGATCTCTGGGATGAGAGATCTATATATAGATATTTTCAGAGGTGTGAGTCAGCTCTGGGTTTTTGATTAGTGTCTTCTCTCTGATAGTTCTTGATTCCACTTGGATATCTCATTGATATCTTACTCATCCTTGGGCGATTCTGAGAGGCAAGTGTCGCAGGAGAAGTTTCTGGAAGATTCCATGATCATCCACCTTGCAAAATGTCTCTGCCACTTGTCTTTTCTCGTCCATTGCACCCAATAGAAGGGCTTTTCAACATGCATCACACTTCCCGTGTGTATTAGGTGGGATGCATCGCACTTTGACCATGGAGCAGATGAAATGATCCAGTTTTGACCAGTTCTGAGTAGTTTTTCATGGAGAACTTCTGGTAGATGTTGTAATTAGTTGAACTTGTTCTTTTAGGGGTTGGAACAACACCTTTAGGGACTTAGGAGCCCTTAGTTTATGGACATTTATGATTGGGGTTGTAGTGACCAAAAATGTCTATAACAGTTGCCCCCTAAAGCATGAGGTCATTAATCTTTTGATGTCGGGTTAAATGCTTTATCATGAGGATCAGAAGTTTTTTCAAGCTGGAAGGTGACCTGTAATAAGATACAACACAGTACATTATCTTCATAATATTTTCATGATCTAGCTGAGGCGGGCATTTCCATGCTCAACTTTATAAATTCATTTTCATATACATAGGACAAACAATCGTCTGAGTGTAGATTGATGATTCTGGTAGAGCCATCATCCCTTAGATTGGATGATTATCTGTGTAGCAATGATGTACATTTGATGTCTTTATTTTCCTGAATATATATTGCAGCCTAGATGGATGAAACTAGATCCAGGGTCTTCAATCTCGTTCGATCTTTACTCAAAGTACAAGTCGATCCATGTGAGAGATTTTGTGGAGTTGAACATGGAAATACATCGCCTGATTACCAGCCAATGATGTAAGTTGTTAACAGGCGCGAGAGGAATCACCGATAATGATGATGACCCTCAAGGTACTGCAGTACAATTCACGTGGTGTGAATAAGGGACTTGGCGTCGAACACCACGCAAAATCTTTCGGTCGAAGGCCATTGATTTAAACCTATCGCCGGAAGTGAGAAACTTTCCATTGAGGCATGCAAGCTTCAAAGTACTGAAAGGGTTGTTCCTAGATCAACTTCTTGGATAATGAGCTGATGTTGACAAGAAGCGATCTATCATAGGAGGGACTTAGTGAATCCCACATCAATGACACAGTACGGAGAAAATGATTTTAATGGAGGTGAAAATGAGCTGGTGATATACGGTTCAAGGTGGCGGTCATGAAAGAATGGAGCGAAAATGTATTATAGTGGGTGAGACACAGGTGAATTCTCTGAGCGACTCCTCTTGAACATATCGGTGACACTGACATGATGGATTGGTAGCATTAACCCCAAATGTGGATGGTGTGATGGAACCATGGTGATGTGACCAGTGAATGGAACAACCCAACCCGACTCAGATGCAGAGTGAAAGTGTCATGTTCAAGAGCGACTTGCTACCAACAAAGTTTCTTCAAGTTTTCTTCCCAATTTTTCCCCAGTCATTGCTGACCAGTACCTATTTATTTTTTTCAAGCTTGAGGAGGATAACATATGCTTGTTCTATAATTTTCCCTTCGGGCAAACCCATCACTATGTTTTAACGAGCCTAGCGATAGTGAAATTCGTTCTTGTCTGTTATGGACAAGTTTGTCGCTATTAGGTTTTAACAAGTTTAACGACAAAGATAACTCGGTCCTTTTCAATTTTAGAGAGTCTGAAAAGGGATGTAAAGGAAACTCCAAAAATCCTTTTTCTTCATCTAATCCGTTAAGTCTGAAAAAGTATAAAACAATACAAAAGGGATGAATTTTCGGTAATTTTAATGAGCCGAACAAAACAAGCGCTCGATCTTTTTGTGTAATAATCCCTCAGGTCCAAAAAGATTAAAGTCTAAAGAAGGGATAGCACTTCCGGTCACATTAACGAGCTGGAGAGGCAAATGGCTCAGCAATCTTTTCATATTTTACGAGTCAGTTGAAAAGAGCTTAAAGGAGACTCATTTTTTGAGGAATGAGTGATAGATTCGGGTAGCGGCTAATTCCAGGTAAGGTTTGGAATTTTCCAATCATGGCAATGTCACAAGGATGGCTAACAAGATCACTTTTCGCAATTGTTCCTCAAAAGAGGTAAACAATCAACTGGAGGTGAATGATCGGCCAATACAGAGTGGAGGTGATGATGAGAACACGACCAAGGCTTCAAAGGCTGAAGTACTACATTCACGATGGTTATTTACCGAGAATTGGTTCACTTTTTATTTTAAAATGAGCTTAAACTCTGGAGGAAACACTTGCTCATTGCTTATGTTTATTTTTTTAATGAGCTTGAAGTCCGCATTAAAACTGCTCGAGGTGGGTTTATTTTTTAATGAGCTTGAACCCTGTGACAACATATGCTCAGATTCAATTTCATGTTTTCACAAGCTTGAAATGAAAAACTATGCTCGTTATAAGTTTGCATGCCCCCAACATAATAACGCAAATCGAGGTGCATGCCCCCCAAGCTTCATTGCATTCAACGAGGTGGTTGGAATGAAGGTTCACCTTCGAGATCTTTGAAAGACTCGATTTGGAAAGGGAGTTGTTTCATTTTTTAATGAGGTTGATACAGTAAAAGAACTATCCTCGTGACTCCTTGTTTCATTTTTTAACGAGGTCGACACAAGATAAGAATCGTCCTCGGAATCCACTGTATTTACAGTATTTGATAGAAAATCAAAAACTGAAGGATGATTAAGGTCACTGGAACTATCTTCCTTACAATTCGGAATATGGAAGCGATGGTGGTAATATTCCCATGGTGCCTCTCCTATCATCATTGATTGAATGATTCCTTCGTCTGTAGAATGTACATGCGGCCAAGGATCTAAAGAGGTGCCATATTCCTTAGACCTATCTATCCAAACACTCGATGAGCATTGATTTGGGTTTGCCCCCCAGGCCAAGAAAATTGGTTGCTACAATATTTCTAAAATGGCGATGATCCATGATGACAAAATGTTTAGGAATCTTCTGAATCCATTAGATATAGAAGATTTCATATTGCAGGTTTCCACTATGGCCACTTCTTCCAGATTACTCGAAGGTGGTAGGGAAAAAGTACCCATTAAGGCAGGGTCTTTTAGGAGGCCTACTCAAATATTTTGAAGTGAATGATTGCTTCCATGGATCATTGGAATTCTTCCTGTAACTTGTGAATTGTTGGGGAGAAATGTTTGTTGGTCGACGATTGTAATTCCTCCTTGGAAGGGAAATGCAATCTTCCTGAAGTAGGTTGACACAACTGCGGCCATGGAATATATCCAGGGCCTTCCCAGTAGGATGTTGTAATCGAGGTTTCCGTCGATTACCTCAAAATCAATTTCTACTGTTTTGCCCCCGAGTTAAACTTGCAAGTTACTTAAAATCCCATATGGAGTGTATGATCGTCCATCAAACGCTTTTAACGTCGTTGATGATCACGACAAGGGTGGTGAGCCTAAATTTTTCCAGCAACTCATCAACATAATACATGTAGATGCCCCCTCATCAATAATTGTTCGATGAACAGTTTTGTTGAGGGCTTTCACTTGAATAAGGAAAGCTAGTTGAGCTGGTAACTCAGGTTCATATCCTTTGTGATTAAAGGATACAAGATTGGAATCCGTTGGGTCAATCCCACCTATTACTGATAATAGAGCCTACTTTTGGGAGGGGAAATTTTACGGTACCTCAAGTGTCGACATAGCGGACGGTAGTTGGGTCGGGTCCTCTAATATATTATAATTCTGTGCTACTTTGGCATGAGGATTAAATGTCGATTTGTGTACTACTCCCTTTGGCGGATTTATCATTGGCTCAGGAATGATGGGTGGCACAACTTCGGTCAAAGTTGTTGTCGAACTACTAGGTTATTCATTAGCCTTGTTACTCGATAGCTGTGGATTCCCGTAATCTTTATTCCTTGTCAAAGCATCATTTTGCTGCTCTGAGATAGACAACATAAGCACTTGGGATGGGGAAGCATTGTTACTAGCAACCAGATTTGTTCCTGGATTCGGAAATGGATTTGTCAATACCGCCGAGGTTTTTGAAGTCTTGAAGAATTTCTTAAGCTTGGCTCTATGTGGACAATCGCTCATCCAATGATCCTCATCACATATAAAGCATGGATGACTCGGTTTCCTATTTTCGGAGGGGTTTGCAAAAGATTTTTCAGGAGACGACTCCTCCTATTTCTTCTTCTTCCCTTTCTTTTTCTTCTTTCCCCCTGGTTGCTTAAGTTGTTTGCCCTTGTCAATCGACATGGCATTTACCTCCGAGGTGAGAAGTTCTTCATTTGTATTTTGATCAGAAATCTTACAGGATTTCTTAGATGTAGCCTTTATCGATTTCGTGCTTGTCGTACCTATCACGCCATCGTTGGCATGAGAGTCTTTGTTTGATTTAGGAGGAGGAGGAACGGAAAATTCCAGTCTGGGAGCATCAGGGATTTTATCGTAAAGCATGCCAGACTGAGTATAAATCAAGTCTAAATATTGCGCACGAGCAATAACTTGCTCTTCGGTGATGACTCCTCCTTTTGCCACATCTTCTGTAATGGAAGGTAATAAAGACTTAATAAACCATTCAGCTAAAAGCTTATCAGGAACATACGTTTTTACCATTCTACGACGACGTCGCCACTCATGAATATGATCGGATATGTGAGTGGTCGTTGTTTGCTTGAAATTGGTAAGAAGTTCTGTTCCCGTTTTGTACCTTATCGGTAACTGAAAATGGGTTAAAAAGGTTGTGGCTAGTGTACTGAAGTTGTCAAACGAAGCTCTGGGTAACTCGATATACCATTTTGCTGTTGGACCAGTTAACATCCTCTGAAAAAGGCGAAGCCTAATCGAATCATCGTTTAGTGTGTTTGATGAACACCACAGATGAAATGTCATCACATGATTCGACGGGTCTTCACCCAGATTTCCATTAAATTTAGGAATATCTGATGGAAGTTTATGCGGAATCGCTGGCCACCAAAGGGCATAAGCAATTGGATCGCTTGTTAACCGATTTAGATCTGGTAACTCTAAATTCGCCACGAAGGGTAACTGTTGATTCAGGTTAGGCGAAGCATACCCAGGATAAGATGGAATTGCCTGAGCAGTTGGTCTTTGCATACTAGCGTAATGCATTTGATGTTGGTAACTTTGGTAAGGTTGATGGGCATAACCATTGTAGAACGATTGACTTTGACCATTTTGAATATACGGCTGCCCACTACTTGCAAAGATTTTTTGCTCAGATCCTTGGTATACTTGTTGGAATTGCGGTTGTTGGTATTTCACCAGCCATGGTTGTGAAGCCATGTGCTGTTGTCCAATACTGACTATTTGACCAAGATGAGGGGTAATTGTACCCATTTGGGCCTGTGTTATTCCACTAGTTGGCGATTGTGGTTGAGTCATAGGGACAAGAGGCTATTGCATTACCACCTGAGCAACCTGAGGTTGGCATACAACAGGCAACACTTGTACTTGCGACACCGTCACAATAGCTGGTGTAGTCGGTATATTTGACACAGGTAAGCATTGTTGCATCGAATATACAACTCTTGGTTGTTGAGTAGTATCGGTACCCAACCGCTAGATGTAATTCCAGGATAACCTGAATTTTGTTGTGAACTCCTGTATGGTTGTCCTTCCGGAGGAGACAATGAAAAGGTATACTGCCCCCCATACGGCGGTAATCTGGTACTTAAAGGAATTGTTTGCCCCTGAGGACTGGACTACCCAAATTGACACCCTGAAGGATTAATTTGCTGAGACTCAACATAAGAGTTCCCGGACACTATTCTGGATGAACAAACAGGAATGGACCATACTATCGAAATAGCACTTGAGTGGGCCCCGTCTAGTGATTGAGAGCTAGTTGGGACAAATGGTATGCCGGCGAACGTTGTAGGAGTGATAGCAGGGAGTTTTTTCGTCGCTGTGTCGGATGACACAGTCCTAGATGTCGACGGTTGTTCAGACATTTCTAGTCTATCCAAAAGATTTCCTAGCGATTCTATAGGAGCTTCCGATGGTGGTAGACTAATTTCTGACAAAGAAGGATCTAGAGTGATCCCGATTCCAAATCGCAATGGAGTACTCGATGGAGGATCCTCCACAATCTCTTCTATAGCAATCAGACCAGGTGGAAGAGGAAGACCGTCGGGTCCGTAAAATATTTCTGGTGCCGAAGAAGGTATAGAATCTACAGCAACAGATGTTTGGGGAATAACACCCTCTGAATCAGCTATAGATGGAGTTGGCTCAGTAACACAAGTGTTTACCTTCATAATAGGATCAGTTCTACTATCCTTTGGTGGCTGCTGAACTTCTTCTATAAAGGCAGGGATACCAAAAATGTTTGTAGTAACCGGAGTCTCTGATGGTGTCGGAACACTTGTTCTAACTTAACCAGGGGATTTGGAACCAGTTAAATGAGTTCGCTTTGTCCGTAGCAGTTTCGACTTTGGAGACAAAGACGGTTGACTCGTAAGCCTCCGCGAATGACGGGGTTTCAATTAACTTTCTTCCACGGTTGTGGATTACTCGATCAACTAAAAATCAAAGGGGAAGTATGTTTCCGAATTAGATGAATTTTAGACGCTTTGACACAACTTGTTTTTTCAATTTTTAAGATTCGAGAAAAAACAAAAGATGACTCTAGTCACCTTCGATTTTTAATGAGCCTGAAGTGACAAGTGCTCAGATGGACCTTTTCCGTTAAGGAGTCTGAAAAGGAACGAAAGGGACTGCTCTAGAAATCTAGACAGAGGGATTACCAAACCAATCGCAAAATGTTAGATGATCCAAAAATACAATTTTATCATAGGTTATAAAATTAGAATAAAATAATTATTAATTTAAGATATTAAATTAATAATTATTATTCTAGAATGTTTAATTATTTAATGGAGACTTTTAGAATTAGGATATTGTTGTAACTAGATATGACTCTCCAAATGTGTAGTATCTTAGGCTCTATTTTAGGAGATTAGTTAGCTAGTTGGTTTGAATAACATTTATTGTAAATGGACACTTGTTATTTAATAAGTGATCCATAATTAGAGGTAGTTAGGACATGGAGCTTATAAATAGCTCATTGCAAGAGTGTTTGGTTGTTCGGGTGTAAACTCTTGCAAAATCAATTATGTAATTGTTTTTTTTTTTCTGATTAATAAAATTACGTGTCTGAGGACACGTCTGCCATTATTGTGGTATCGGAGCTCCAGTAATGCTGCAGTTGATTTGAGGAAGAGATTCCATCAGTTGATTTGAGGAGGAGATTCCAGCTCTATCAGATCGTGGAAAAACTCATCTCCGTTGAAGTGATCAGCAAAAATTGGTATGAAATTTGCAACAAATTTTTTTTATTGCTTTTAGATCTGCCAATTCTAAAATCATTTAAAAAAAAAAAAAAAACTGAAAATGCAAATCTGTATGATAGCGCTGTATATTTGAATTTTCGCACCACATGTATTTGTGTTTTCACAAACCTCATATTGCCAGTCCACAAAACATAGATAGCAGGGGAGTAGGAAGTCACAGATGTTGCTTCTGCACGTCAAGAGAGAACGACTATAAACGTGGGGTGTTTAAATGCTGAGAGCCTGCTTGTGAAGAGCAGGTCAATGCGCGTGAGAGTAGATCCAAGGCGCTTCAGTGCAACCTCATGCCAACTAACCCCATTCTATTATCGTATTTGTGTTCTTCTTTTAATTATCCAATTTTTATAATAAGCTGCCGACTATCTCTTAGAATCAAAACGATTCCAGTAGCTGCGCTTGGTGCATGGTCTTCCTCTACATGATCCTTGAAGTCTTCATCATCGTCAAGAAGAGTGATAATTCTAGTTCTTTGTGTTGGACAATGTTCAAAACATGGAGAATGATTAAATGTATGACAGAGATTGCTGAATGACAGAGAGAAGCATTCTCATAACGCTGTATACGGAAAAAGGAACCGGATGCAAAGCGATTCAAAATGTGACAAGTGGTGTCGCATTTTGAAAAGCACTCTGAGAACTGATTTGACTTTGTCTGAGGTAAGCTGGCTTGCCAGCCATCGAAGGACAACATTCTCACAATCATCCACTACAAATTGTTGAACGGGTGACACTCGCACATCATCTGGACTAAATAACCCAGGCACCTTCAAAGCAAGTCTTCTTGTAGCTTCTGAAATGGTAGGCTGACAAACAGGGTTGCAGCATTTTTTCACTTGATCCACTGTTTTGCAATCAGTCAAAAGTTTACTCCCATTAATTGCTTGTTCAACCTCTTTTACATTCTTAACAGGACAAGAGCCTTCAGTGAGTTTCGATGGTTGAGCAGAACAAATCAAAGGAAGACTTCCATTTGCACCCTCACTAGTCAAGATACGTTGAACATCTGAAAAACAGTATTCTGCAGTAGTTGTATTCAAAGAAAGTTGCCCATTGACTTTGCTGGACTTCCCAATAAGGATATGAAACATACGGGAGCTGTGGTTTTTGTTGGATTTGTTCCATGACACTACAATGTCGAAAGTTGAAAAAAATGGCACCGCGCAAGAATTGAATCTTGATTTTTTCAACAATCTTGAAGGTGGCAAGGATGAACGTATGGAAGCTAAATTAAATTTGTAATATTGTATTGTGCAGAAATATGGTGATTTTTTAATTTTAGGAATTTATGGTTGATGGAGCAATAAGGTGATTGTAATTTTTTGGAGCAATAAGGTTTTTTTTGTAATTTTTTGAAGGAGATAAATGTAACTCAAAGTAATTTTACTTTGAGGGGGGGTAATTTCTTTTTTACCATATTGTGGAAAAGCACCATTGTAAAAAGTCAAATTTTGAAAGTTGCCTTGTAAAAATTTGAGAAATTGACTAGAGCCAAGTGCAAAGCTCAGTCAATATTCTCCTATTTTGACGACTATTCGAGGGTCAAGGCCAAGCCCTGATAGATCGTGTTTTTTGCATGGTGTGTTGTGTTGACTATCTTGTCCTTTCTGTTCTGATTCTTGGTGCGACGCTTCAACGTTAAAATGTCTAAGTTGATTAATTTGTTTTCTGATTCCGACAAACTAGAAGGCACCAAATCTTATAAAACATGGCATCGTCTCATCGAAAGCACACTCATTTACAATGAATTATGGCAGGGAATATGTGATGGAGATGTTAAGCCGAATAAACCCATAGATGCAAATGCACTGGCAAAATGGGAAATCAACAATGCTAAAGCCTTAGCTCTGATTAAATCGTCTGTGAATGATGAAATGTATGTCCATATAGAAAATGCCACAGATGCATGGACTGCCTTGAAAACTTTTAAAGACCTCTTTGATACTCAGCTTGAATCAAAGAAGGTTGATCTACAGTTAAAATTGTTGCAACCAAAATTAACTGAAGATGGTGATATTCTTGAATATCTCTCTAGACTTAAGAATATTAGGCAGGAAATTATTAATGCTGGTTTTCCCGCAATTGATGATAGCTTTATGGTCACAATTGTAATTGTTGGGCTTCCTTCTTCCTATACGCATTTTTAGAGACTTTACAAGTAACTGGGAAATTAGAAAAACTAAAGTTTGATGAACTTTGTGAAATGTTAAGTCAACATGATAAAACTTTTGGGAAGAAGAAGAAAGTTGGTGAAGATGTTTTTCTCACAGAGGCCAGCACTAGTAAGTCATTACCAGATAGTTCTCGAGGAAGAGGCAGATGGAATCAGAATCAAGCAGCACATAATCGAGGTCGAAGCCAAAGCAGAGGCAACAATTCTAACAGAGGAGGAAGAAATAATTTTCAAGGTAGAGGAAACAACCAAGGAAGAGGCAATTTTCAAGGACAAGGATATAATAGTCAAGGTAGAGGACAATCTCAAAATAGAGGTCAAAGCAGAGGCAGAGGACAATCTTCAGGAAGAGGAAGAGACTTAAGTCAAATTGTGTGTCGAAGATGTAACAAAGATGGCCATTATGCTGAAGATTGTCGAACTTCACTTAATAAAATTCCTAAGTTTCAGCAGCATTCAGCACAATTTGCAAATGATCAAGATGAAGATAACTCAGAATATGTTTTTACTTCCTCACCAACATCACAAATTTCATCTCATCTTAGAAGTGACTATGAAGATGCCTGGATCTTGGATTCCGGGGCAACTCACCACATGACTTGTCGACATGATTTTTTCTGGAATTTTCAAGATTGCCAACTTAATTCCATTTTTCTTGCTGACGATACAAAACATACTCCTTATGGAAAAGGAGTAGTCAAAGTTTTTCTCCCTGACATTGGAGAAAAAATGATTTCCAATGTATGGTATGTACCCAGTTTCAAGAAAAAATTTCTCTCTTTAGTCACGATTCGACAAGCAGGACATCAGGTGATTATGGAAGATGGTTTAGTGAAGATCAATTCAGTGAAACAGAACTTGAAAACAATCATGACAGGTTATGAAGATGGAAAACTGTTACGGATGAAAGGGACAGTTATTCCAAGGCATTCTGATTTTGCAGGGGCAGTGACTACAGGTATTTCACCTATAAGACTATGGCATGTAAGATATGGACATTTGAATTTTGAGAGTCTTTCTCAATTGCAGAAATAAGGAATGGTTAAAGGACTTCCCACATTCAAAAGGGAAAATGCAAAATGTGAAGCTTGCATTTATGGAAAACAAAATCGAGAAAGTTTTCCAACAAGTTCATGGCGTGCAAACAGGTGGCTACAACTAGTTCAAAGTGATGTTTGTGGTCCACTACAAACTTCATTTGGTGGTTGAAAATATTTCTTACTATTCATTGATGATTTCAGCAGAATGACTTGGGTTTACTTCTTGAAGAACAAGTCAAAAGCATTTGATAAGTTTAAAATTTTTCACCAACTTGTTGAAAATGAAGTCAAAGAAAAGATCGGTACTCTCAGGACGGATAATGGGGGAGAATTCACTTCAAATGAATTCAAAACTTATTGCAGTGAAAATGGCATAAGATGACATCTCACTAATATTTACACTCCACAGCAAAATGGAGTGGTCGAAAGAATGAATCGCACTTTGTTAGGAATGGCGAGATCCATGTTAACCTTCAAGAGGTTAAGTCCAACATATTGGGCAGAAGAAATTCATACAACTGTCTACTTAAGAAACATATCTCCAACTACTTCTTTAGATGGAATCACACCTTATGAAGCTTGGTTTGGTTTCAAACCTCGAGTTAAACATCTTAGAGTTTTTGGGTCAGTGTGTTATGCCTTAGTTCCGAAAGAAAAACGAACTAAGCTTGACTCAAGAAGTTTAAAAAGCACAATCATTGGCTATTCTGATGAGAAGAAAGGGTATCGTCTTTTGACCAATGGAAAATTCATTGTGAGCAGGGATGTCATTTTTGATGAAACAGAGAGTAAGAGTGCTAAAGAAATTGAAAATCTTCTTCACAAGTTAGAAACCAAAGGAAGTAAAAGAAATGGAAAAATGCAAAGTCAACCAACTTCACCAAATTGGTATGAACTTGATTTTCCTTCCTCTGAAGATGAGTCATCCAGTCCATCTACATCAACAACATCATCTGGGTCTTCTAGCAGTTCATCCGCATCTCCAAGCAGCAGCAGTTCTTCTGACAGTGATTCTCCACATTCTTCACCTGAACGACGTACATCAGTTTATATTAATCCTCTTTACAATGATGGGGACTTTACAGAAGCACAAAAAAGTGAGCACCAACTTCCGAAATGGGCAGTTCAACTTTTGAAAGATGTAAAGCCTGATGAACAGAATAAAACTGGCACCAGAAGGGCACATAGAAGTGAAGGCAATTTTGCCTTGATAGCAAATGATTTTACTGAACCTTCCACACACAAAGAGGCAGTAAAACATAAAGAATGGCAACAGGCTATGGTTGAAGAATATCAAGCAGTACTTGATAACAACACTTGGAAACTTGTTGATTGTCCAGCAAATGTTACACCCATAGGCTGTAAATGGGTTTACAGAATTAAGTATAATCAGAAGGGTGAACTTGACAAGTATAAAGCACGACTTGTCGCAAAAGGTTTTGCACAACAGGAAGGCATTGATTATGAAGAAACTTTTGCTCCAACAGCTAAATGGAACACCATCCGATTAACACTTGCATTGGCCGCTCAAAAAGGATGGAAAGTTCATCAAATGGATGTGAAAAGTGCTTTTCTCAACGGGGATTTACAGGAGGAAGTGTATATGACCCAACCACCAGGTTTTGAAGTTGAAGGACAAGAACATAAAGTCTGCAAATTGATCAAGGCTTTATATGGATTAAAACAAGCTCCTCGAGCTTGGTATACAAAGATGGACGAATACCTTAAGAAAGTTGGTTTTCAATGAAGTGAATTTAATGATACTTTATATGTGCGACAATAGGGAAAATATCTGGTAATTCTTGTTATGTATGTAGATGATTTGATCATTACTGGCAACCATGATGATCATATTGCACAGGTAAAAAGGGAGTTACATGGAGGTTTTAAGATGACAGATTTGGGATTACTTCACTACTATCTTGGAGTTGAAGTCTTCCAACGTCCACATCATATTTTCATTTCTCAGAGTAAGTATGCCGCAGAGGTTCTTCAGCGATTTGGCATGCAAGATTGCAAGCCCGTTCTTACCCCCATGGAGCAAAACCTGAAACTTTCAAAATTTGAAGGGGGGGAAAAGGTGGACAATACAACTTACAGACAGTTGATTGGCAGCTTGATTTATTTGACAAATACTCGTCCTGATCTATCTTATGCAGTCAGTATTCTTTCACGTTTTATGCAGGAACCACGAGACAACCACTGGAATGCAGCCAAAAGAGTTCTTCGATATATCCAAGGAACAAAAGATTTTGGTCTTCTTTACACAAAGACTAAAAATTTTGTACTTGGTGAATATTCTGATGCCGACTTTGCTGGGAGTATTGATGATCGAGCATCAACATCAGGTTATTTAATGAACATGGGATCAACAACAGTATCTTGGAGTTGTAAGAAACAAGCTACAGTGGCCACTTCTTCAGCAGAAGCAGAGTACATTTCAGCATGGGAAGCAGCATGTGAAATTGTTTCGTTGCGCCGAATTTTGCAGGACTTGGGAATTTCTCAGGCAGAAGCTACATCATTGTTCATTGACAGCCAGTCAGCCATCAAACTTGCCAAGAACCCAGTTTTTCAATCAAAGACAAAGCATGTGGACACCAAGTATCATCATATCAGGTCTCTCATTGCCAAAGATGTCCTCAAACCAGTTTATTGTCCTTCCGAAGATCATATCTTCGACATTTTCACGAAACCGCTTGGCAGAATAAAATTTACTAAGTTCAGGGATGAACTTGGTATCTGTTGTAATGTATCTTTCGATCATAGGGGGGAATGTTAGATGATCCAAAAATACAATTTTATCATAGGTTATAAAATTAGAATAAAATAATTATTAATTTAAGATATTAAATTAATAATTATTATTCTAGAATGTTTAATTATTTAATGGAGAGTTTTAGAATTAGCATATTGTTGTAACTAGATATGACTCTCCAAATGTGTTGTATCTTAGGCTCTATTTTAGGAGATTAGTTAGCTAGTTGGTTTGAATAGCATTTATTGTAAATGGACACTTGTTATTTAATAAGTGATCCATAATTAGAGGTAGTTAGGACATGGAGCTTATAAATAGCTCATTGCAAGAGTGTTTGGTTGTTCGGGTGTAAACTCTTGCAAAATCAATTATGTAATTGTTTTTTTCTGATTAATAAAATTACATGTCTGAGGACACTTCTGCCATTACAAAACTGCAAATACTTTTTACGGTACGGTACTCAATCTTCATGAATGCTGTGTTCAGTGCATTACGATTGATAGGGCATTAGACACGGCTTCCTATGGATAAAGGATAAAGCCTATTATGGTCTCCAAAAATATACTCGACGGTATGTGGGAGCACAAGTCCGTACTGGCACTTATCATCTCAAAGTGGAGGAATCACCCAACCAACAGTGAAAACAACAGTTACCAGGCTTTACGACGCCGGAATACGTCTCTAGCCTAGACTTCTAGATGTTGTGCGTTAGGTTCCAAAGCGTTTTTAGATTCATTAAATTTATTTTATAATTGATCTTTCTTAAGAAATTTGCTTTTCAGGTTCACCGCGTGATGTAGATGTACAATTCCTAAAATGCAATCTAAGATGATAAACAATTGTTTAATCTTCTTTCTGCAATGAAAATCCTAGCTACTAAGGAAAGAGAGATGGCGTTCTTTCAACAAAGAGCATAGAGCACACACTATGTGCATTGTCCTAAATCAAACCAACAAATGGTCTAAATGCAAATGCACGTGCATGTATTTGTTTTCAGCCTTCTTAATGTGTGAATGATAAAAAGAAAGCTAAGCGCAAATCTGAATTATTTTCCAAAGCGACAATTACTAACAAGTTTCTTTTCAAAACAAAATGAGGACAATGACAACACTTTGTGATTTGGAATTGAAAACTTGCTTTCGACACTAGGAAAAACTACTAATTCAGATCAAATACAAGAGTAACAGTGTAATTGACTATCAAGAACAATCAGATTCTCTTCTATGACTGAAAACGACACTTGCGACACTTTCGAATCAAGAAACGATAGTACAATTACGCTACTTCTTTGTAAAGGAGAACTGAAAATGACTCAAAAATACATAAAAACATTTATAGTTCTTTGCACAATGGAGGCAAAATAACAGCACGGAAAGGGGTTTCAAACATTGGTGTACTGACTACATGTAGCAAAACTCCTGAATAGAGCTGAAAAGAGTGAACACAGAAACCAAAATTTAGGAACAAGGCCTTGTCTGATCAGCGCACCTGTAACACAGTGAAACTGAAATGCAACACACCTACTACACTCGGGAAGTGCGCTGCATTTGAAGTTCATAGAACAGACAGTGCGCTGGACCAGGGATGAGACTTTGATTGGATTCCAGGTCACAGTTTGCAGTTCAGTTCAGGGATTTAGGCCAAGCAAGTGGTAATCAGTAAATCAATCACAGGGGTAGATCTAAGGAGGTTACTAGAGCCACCACAAGGGCAATTAGAAAGCTTGTAAATCAATCGTCTAATTCATAAACAAAACCCAAAGATTGACTAAAGCAGCGTTGATCTACTTTGCACTTGCATAGCAGACGCAGTTCGAAGGCTAGCTGGCTTGACTTCAGGCTCCATCTGTAAGTTTATAAAGTAAACAAATGTAGATGAACAAACAATCTACTCAGTCCCCAGTGGAGTCGCCATTTTGTTATCGGGAATAGTGTCTATGCAGAGCTGCTAATCCCACTAAGGCTGGTAGCTACCTTAGAAACAAACAAACTAAAACTACTTTCGTTTTCCTTTATGAGAGATAGATGAGAGAAGAATAAAGGAGACCAACCTCTGTCTTGCGCTTGGTTCCTTGCTCGATAACTCTCTCTTCTAATAGTCCCTTGCTACTTGCTTTCTTGTGTACCCAGCTTCACAGAGTACCTGTAGAATGAAGGCAGCATAACACTATACGAGAACATAGATCTATTATCATAAGAAATATAGGATCAGATGTATATTAACCACACAAATGCATAAAACATCAATCACACAAGTGTATGGAGGAAAACTTGAATAGCTTTATTGATAATCAAGAAAGAGCCAAGAGAATTACAATCGATTATTCTGACCCAGCATCATCCTCTCAGCAAGTAAGCCCTTCTTCACCTCATGAAAATCTTAGATCACCCAACACTATGATATTGCACCAAGAAACCACCAGCACTTCCTTGCAAGATACAAAATTCCAGCCTCTAACCTCCGGATCTCTGGGATGAGAGATCTATATATAGATATTTTCAGAGGTGTGAGTCAGCTCTGGGTTTTTGATTAGTGTCTTCTCTCTAATAGTTCTTGATTCCACTTGGAGATCTCATTGATCTCTTACTCATCCTTGGGCAATTCTGAGAGGCAAGTGTCATAGGAGAAGTTTCTGGAAGATTCCATGATCAATCACCTCACAAACTGTCTCTGCCACTTGTCTTTTCTCATCCATCGCACCCCATAGAAGGGAATTTCAACATGCATCACACTTCCCGTGTGTATTAGGTGGGATGCATCGCACTTTGACTATGAAGCAAGTGAAATGATCCAGTTTTGACCAGTTTTGAGTAGTTTTTCATGGAGAACTTCTGGGAGATGTTATAATCAATTGACCTTGTTCTTTTAGGGGTTGGAACAACACCTTTAGGGACTTAGGAGCCCTTATTTTATGGAAATTTATGATTGGGGTTGTAGTGCCCAAAAATGTCTATAACACCAATGCTAAGTACAAGAAGTGCCATGATCAACATCGAGTGTCGCACAAGTTCTAGGTGGGTGATAAAGTTTGGCTACATTTGTAGAAGGAATGCCTTGATGGACCCCACCAAAAGATTCAGTCACTATGATATGGGTCATACACCATCACCAAGGCCATCAGTGACAATGCCTTCGAGCTCAACATCCCACCATTCTTGTAATATACCTTGGGGGGATAATATGGGGTACAAAGGGAGGTACCCAAGGGAATAATGTAATAATGGGATGGACCATAGTAATGAATAAGGTGGTTAACCCATATCATGTAAGGGATCACAAGTAGTTAGTAATAATGTAATGGGCCCATGGTATTAGATAGATGGTATTGAGGGAACCATGGTAATGATTCATGTTATTGTATGTATGAGGCCTATATAGAGGCTAGAGACTCCACATTGAGAGATGTCAAGCATTATTGAATGAACAGGTATATGGCTTGTGGAGTGCTCTCCTTCCTTAAGGAGTGAATGTATGGTGTTTCTCTACCTTAAGGGTTTGATCAATAAAGTAAATAATTTCTATCTATATTCAGATCTTGTTATTTCTGGTGATTATTTATTATTTCTTGAGTATATTTGTATTTTTCATATATTTTCAGATCAAATCTATAACAAGTGGTATCAGAGCCATAACAAGTGGTATCAGAGCTTTAAAAAGTGGTATCAGAGCTATAACAAGTGGTATCAGATCACTTTCTTGGGCAAAAGTGGAGAATTTTTTTTTTTTTTTTTTTTTGCAGGAACTTTTTGGGGCGGCTAGTTTGCAGATTAGATATGTATGTTTTGGGGCAAAATCTGCAAAATCTAATTGCAGATCTGGATTCTTTGAGAAAAAAAATCCAAGTTAAAAAAAAAAAAATCGGCCAAATTAGAGTCCGAATGAAGGAGATCTCGCTGATTTAAAAATCAGTGCAGTTGCAGACATTTTTTGGGGTAGCGAGTTTGCGGTGCAGATATGTATGTTTTTGGGCAAAAACTGTAAAATCTAAATGCATATCTGGATTCTTTGTGAAAAAATACCTGATTAAAAAAAATAATCATTCAAATCAGAGTTCGGATGAGGGAGATATCGCTGATTTAAAATCAGTTATTTTTCCATAAATTTTTTGTGATGGCGGGATAGTTGCAGTGCAGATATGAAATTTCAGTGCCTGGATTAGGATTTCTACCACATGGGCAGATGCAGAATAGTTGTTCCATTTCCAAAAATAGGTCGTAATAGGGATTTTGAGTAATATTGACTAAACTGTGACAATTTCAAATTTTCGCCAAGTAAGTGATTTTTTTTCAAAACCCTCTTCATGGCTTCTAGCAAGCAACTTTTTACAGGGAAAGATAATGGTCTTACTATTGAAGAAATCATAAAAGATCTTAAGAAAAACCATCTAAAATATTGGAGAAATTTCCTATGGCTTTATTCGAAAGAAGAGGTTGTCATATGGTGGAACTCAATTGACATCAAGCAGTTGACCAAACTTTTAGATGCAAAATTTGAAAGAGTCCTTTTAGAGAAATGGTCTCTAGCTAGAAAAAAGGAGAATGAGACACGTAAGGGGTTATTTTCTACCGGCGTCTCTTTATTGCAGGTTCATGGATTGATTCAGAAGGAGAAGATCATTGTGTCTATAAATCCTAGTTGGAAGCAAAATCTCATAAATGTCAACTTGGCAAAAAAATTACAAGTGCCAGCAAAACACATTGAAAACACACAGGTTGATGATGAGGATGTTCAAGTTTATAAGGATTTGAAACTTTCTATGGATAAGTATGTGTTGCATGATGATTTTTATACTTCAGATATGGATAACATGGATGTGGTTTTGGGATATCCTTGGATGGAATCCGTGGGTACTATAAATATTAATGTGCAGAAGAAATTCCTGAAGCTCTGGTATAAAAAGAAGAAAATTACATTGCAGGATATTTCCAATAAGACCCAAGCAGAGACTATGGAGACAAAAGAACAAAGCTCTAATGACACTTACACATCAGATGATGAGAAATTGATGGTCGACAATCAAACACAAACAAAGGCTGAAGCAGAAAAGGTTATAGGCGCTGACACATTAGATGAGAGCTCAGTGGTTGAAGTAATATTGGAAGATAAGACACCATAGCATGCACCACAACATGGACCAGATAACAGTCAGGCTCTAGTAAGGGGTGAATTAAATAAAAAGACACCATGGGTTAAAACTTCAACATATCATCACCCACATCACCCTGCAAGAGAACAAGCAACAAGATGGTAAACAATTAGCCACAAGGACAACAACCCCTAAATGACAGATAGAGAGGAGTGAAGATGCACATACTACAAATCAACATAGAAGATCTACCAAGGTTGTTTGGTTCCAATTGATGATGTCAATTAGAGTTCAATTTAATGTCAACCCGGGAAGGTAAACTTAGAAGAACTTATCTAAAATATATAGATCTAGAAAGATTCCTAATTTGTCCAAGATCTTAAAGTCTGCTTACAAAAACATATTGATTAAGATCTCTTTCAATAACTAATCAAACTTAGATCTAACAATTGTTTGAGATCTATGATTCTCTTACAAGAACATATTCTACAAGATCTCTTCCAACATTAGAACATCTAATAAGAAATTAAAAGCTAAAATGAAATAAACCTAGATCTAATAATTGTATGAGATCTTACGGTTCTTTGACAATAACACTTTCAAATAAGATTCTTCCAATATTAGAACATTTAACAAAACTTGAAAGCTGAAATCAAACAAAAACATAAAATAAATTATACCTAGAATAAGCAAATAAGCATGCAAGTGAGGCCATGGGGGCCCTCCATAACTCCACAAGCACACCACTTCAATGGAGACTCAAATGTAGAAGCAAAATTGAAGTATGATCCTTTATTTTAAATTCTCTCTTACAAACCAACTCTAAGGTTACAACTCTAAGCTTCTAAGATTACATACTCCAAAATTCTAAGATTACAAAAACTTCAAGATTCTAAGATTACAAAAACTTCAACATTACCAAATGGAGGATATTATACTCCTATTTATACAATGGGATGAGTAACAAACTCATAATGATCATCCACTAATCACTCTTTTAGTTCCATACATCTCTCAACCATCTAGACACATAACCCCCTTTTGTCCTTGATCTTCTCCATGAGATCATCATCTTCTCCATGAGGTTTATCTCTTCAAATTCGAATTTGATCCTTTAAGGCCACATAAAGGTGTCTTGGAAGCTTCCTTGGCACCTACACATGTCACAAAAACAACCCACTTTCCATATATAAAGTAAAATATATTATTTTCTAATATTTAATCAAGAATTTCTCTTAAAAATGCTTAAAAATAAATAATATTTGGAAAATATAAATGAGACCCATTAATGGTGAATAATAGGAAAAATGAAGTGACATGGTGGTGAATAATGGGTGATATAATGGAAGCATAGGTGAAAAATGTATGGTAATGAGTGACATTTTGAAACCCCAACATACTCCCCAACTGAAGCTCTTGCATGTCCTCATGCAAGCTACTACAATGACTTATTTGATTTATTTCTTAGATGAGCTTCCTTTTACAAGATGTTTGGTTCTTGTGTAACAAACATCTTTCAATCATCGACTTCCTCATAACTTTACAAATCTTTGGATAACTTTTATTTTTTCAAAGCATTTGCATCTTTTAATGATTGGTTCTTGTGTTACAATCATTATTTACTTTGTTGAGATCTTTTTTTAATGATTGGTTCTTGTGTTTACAATCATTATTTACTTTGTTGAGATCAATCATTTTAAGAAGTCATTTAATATGCTCATCATTTTGTAGTAGTTTTTATTGTGGGAAGACTATGTGGGTTAAGATGTAATATGAATGAGGGAAAAAATGAAGTGTGAAATTCCCCCCTCCCCAACTGATGGTTTTTGGCAATTTTTAATGAGAAAGGGAATAGTGAAATAGTGTAATATTTTCCAAATATCATCATTTTAGCATCTAAAAAGAATTTCAAGATTAAAGGTTAGAAAACATCATACCTTACTTACCTACAAAAGTGGATGAATCATGCATGTTCAGCTACTACAATTCTGATCTGAAGCTTCTTCTGCAAGTTGTGGATGAAAGATGGATCTGTATTATCGTATCTGCTACTGGATAGTCTGACGAATCTGATGATTCTATTGAATATGGCTGAAAATCTATAAGGCTTGGAAGATATACAAAATATATAAGCTACATTTTCCTCCCCCCAACCTTATTTATTGACTTGTCCTCAAGTCATAACAAACTAAAAAACAATGAAAGGAAATCTGCTTCATCTGCTACAAAATATGGGTCTTCAAGTCTTCAATGGTCGATGGCACAAATCTTACTATGTGATTAAATGTGCTGGTGTCGAACATAGCAAGAAGTTGTTGACTTAGTGGCCATTAATGAATGCCACTAGCCAACACGAGAGCTCCCACCATTGATTCCAATGGGATTCAAGATGCCTAACACATCTTTGTAGGTACGAATAAGTTTTTTGTGGTCGAGTCACCTACAAGATCCAACGAACAAGGGATATTAATGTACTCCCATTGTTCATTGGCAAGAGTACTTGCCATTAAGGCATGCAAGCATCTAGGTGTTTTTAGAAATATAATTAGACTCTAGGACTTTGACTCAATGATATACATAGAAGCAGTGTTTTATTCGTGGAAATGAAAGGGAATGGTAATGACATGGGGAATGAAATAAGCTTGTAAGGAATCGATGTAAGAAAATGCATGGTGTATGAATAATAACTCTTGCTGTGAAAAATGGAAATGGAAATGTCATGCTTTATGGATTTACAATTGGTGGAATTCAAAATTTGTTTCAAAAAGGGAGGTGCAAGGTAGTGGTTGTGGAGTTAAATTTGTCTTTAGAATTTTTCATGAATGTACTCTTTGGAAGACCAATTGTTGTCACAATGTAATCTCCTTATGATCACTTGATTATCCTGTAACCTGTAAAAAAACTTGGCAGAAAGAAAACATAAGTGTGTTCAAGAAGAAATGGCCATTTCCTTCATGATTCTTATGCAAAAATTTCGTGCCAAATAAAATAGATTAAGGACAAACAAAGTGTTGAAGTTGACTCAGTCATGATATTAGTATCAATCCATTCTTAAATATAACAATGAAAAGTAATACTCCCCGTTCGCGGCAAAAAGATTGACATTAGAAAGATTTGTTGTGTTATGCATATTAGTATGTCACATAAAAGCATTCAACAGAAAGATGTTATGAGTTTAATGCCAACTTGAAGCTATTGAAACATGATAATGATCATCTATAGAATCCTCCAAATGTTTGATAAATGGATTTTCGAAATTTATTTCCAAGTATTCCATTTTTTTTTATTTTCAAATCTGCGTGAATTGTGTGAATTTTTCTTTTTTCTTTTCTTTTTTTTAAACCACAAATTTAAAAAGAAATTATCAAAAATAATAAATAAATGAATATATAGATTTTTTTATTATTTATTCTGATTTATTTTTGTTTATTTTTATTTTATTTTAACAATAAATTAAAAAACATAAACTTTTTTAATTTATTATTTAAGTTGAGTTTTTTTTTTTGAAATTGTAAAATCAACAAAATTTTATTTATTAAAAACTAATAAATAGCTTACAAAAATAAACTATGGCAGCAAGCAAAATTTATCAAAACTTAGCCAATGAAAACTCGGATACAGTCAATTATAGCAAGTTAGAGCAAGAATACAAGATTTGACACTAGAAAAAAAAATATCTATTCAGAAACTAAATTTATATACGGACCTGTGGGTAGTCTCTCGCTATTTTGAGAAGAACAAGCTTGCAATGAGATGCCTCAGGTCTTTGCAGTCCGAAATTTTCACTAAATTCTGCTTTTAAAAATTCTCTGATCTGGAAGTGACATGGGGTGGCCTATTCTGGGAATACCTTATCTTGTCAACACAATGAAGTCCATGATTGAAGAGTAAACTAGTTTTTCGGCGGATTCTAACAGTTCTCAAAGATTAATGCACGTTCAAAACCTCTTGCTACTTCCTACTACCTCGATTACCGCAGCTTCCTCACAAAATCCTTTGAAGTCAATGATAATCCGTATTTTTTTCACAAAATTAGGAGAAAATAATGCAAATACCAAATTTTCAGGAAGAAATCCCTCCAAGATAAGTCCAATCCGATTTTTATACCACTACATTGAATATAGAGAAGGCATTTTAGGCAGGCAAATTGAGTTGTGATAGGAATTTGTTCTCGGGTTGATCAAAGATCTTCTTGTGACGAGATTGTAATGGATAGATCCCATATGTGATTGGAAATGGCAGTTGTAGGGTGAGAGAGATGGATCCAACTCAAAGGATTGGTAATTTCATGCCAGGATCCAGTGTTAGCATTGCTCCATTTGGTATGCTCGAATTCAAATTCCAATTGCTTTGCGTGATCATACGTTTCTTCACCTAATTCGTCCAAGCCGCGCTCCCACAGTAGTAATAACGGGAAAGAAAATTTCCCAAGCGCCTTGGACTTTGTACAACACGCTCGTTGAGGCTCAACAAAACAAAATCAATAAAAGACTCGATGCGATTTGAACACAGTTCTCTTCTACACGGATAAATCCAGCTCCAAATTTCCAACGATGAAATGTCGGGAAATGACAGAAGTGAATTTGTGTGAATGTCCAGCTTCTGTTCCTGAACCAGTTGTGGTCTGGTCCTCAGCACATGGATTCCAGATTAGACCTAGCTCCCTTCGGATTTCGGTTTGGTAAACGGAAATGATTGACGATTAGGCATGGTGTAGACCATAATTTGATGTCCGAGCTAGACGGACTTTGAAGTTTGGACTTGTAAACTCTAATTGATTGATGAGGTTAGGTGAACGAGTTGTCATTAATTTTTTTATTAGTTTTAATTACCGGAATTTTGGAGTTTTTTTTTTTTTTAATAATAATAATGTATATATGATATATATATATATATATATAATTATGTGGGATTTTTTTATTTTTGTTATTTATTTTTATTATTTGTTTTAAACTAAAAAAAAAAAAAAACTAGATTTTATCTAAATTATTTTAAGATGATTTTTTTCATTCACAATTTTTTTTTTATTGTCATCAGCAAAATTATTTTTATTTAAAATAAATCAATAGATTTTCTGATCTTCCTGATCGCATGAAAAACAGGAAGAGAGCATACTAATCTCTTGATTTTTTTTATTTATGTAGGTTAGCGTGGATGGATAAAACACAATTAAGATTTGAAACAAAACCTTGCATTATCTACACTGTTTCTGCAATGTCACGGGGGAATTTAGACTCTTGTAAGGCAAGGCTTTCCGATAATCAATCTCTTGGCTCACTCGTGATACAGAAACAAGACATAGAGATGCAAAGATGTGCCACTGAATATATTCATGATGATTTATTTTTTTGAAAACAAGACTAAAAACTTCTAATGATAATGACTTCTAATGACTTCTAATGAGATCTCATTTTTAATTTTCTAATCTATTCTACATTAACTTAAAATATGTTTTATTTTCTAAGTAAAAGAATGCTTACAATGAAGCCATCTATGGACTAAAAATTCGAACATGCTCAGATCAAGATTTAAAAATTTTACATTATGTTTTGCAAGTATGTGAGAATCCTGTCTTAGTGTTGGCTCAAGGTTATTGTCCTTGCTCTCCAAGAAGTACGTGTTCAACATTATCAGATTCCTCATCCGTATATGGATTAGTGAGAAATGGGGGGTTTTAAAATAAAAACCGAATTTAAATTAACTGTGTGCGAAAATAAAAAAATGCTCCAAACTTTGAACTCCTTTATGAACCTGTTGTCACCAAGTTCCACAAATTAGTCCATAAAAACAAATGCATAAAATAATTACTAAATCCTTCTAGTTTCACTTCCCCAGCAATGGCGCCAAAATGTTTGGTTCCAATCGATGATGTCAATTAGAGTTCAATTTAATGTCAACCCAGGAAGGTAAACTTAGAAGCGCTTATCTAAAATATATAGATCTAGAAAGATTCCTAATTTGTCCAAGATCTTAAAGTCCCCTTACAAGAACATATTCATTAAGATCTCTTTCAATAACTAATCAAGCTTAGATCTAACAATTGTTTGAGATCTATGATTCTCTTACAAGAACATATTCTACAAGATTTCTTCCAACATTAGAACATCTAATAAGAAATTAAAAGTTGAAATGAAATAAACCTAGATCTAATAATTGTATGAGATCTTACGGTTCTCTTACAATAACACTTTCAAATAAGATTCTTCCAATATTAGAACATTTAAAAAACTTGAAAGCTGAAATCAAACAAAAACATAAAATAAATTATACCTAAAATAAGCAAATAAGCATGCAAGTGAGGCCATGGGGGCCCTCCATAACTCCACAAGCACACCGATTCAATGGAGACTCAAATGTAGAAGCAAAATTGAAGTATGATCGTTTATTTTAAATTCTCCATTACAAACCAACTCTAAGGTTACAACTCTAATCTTTTAAGAATACATACTCCAAAATTCTAAGATTACAAAAACTTCAAGATTGTAAGATTACAAAAACTTCAACATTACCAAATGGAGGAGATTATACTCCTATTTATACAATGGGATGAATAACAAACTCATAATGATCATCCACTAATCTCTCTTTTAGTTCCATACATCTCTCAACCATCTAGACACATAACCCCCTTTTGTCCTTGATCTTCTCCATGAGATCATCATCTTCTCCATGAGGTTTATCTCTTCAAATTCGAATTTGATCCTTCAAGGCCACATAAAGGTGTCTTGGAAGCTTCCTTGGCACCTACACATATCACAAAAACAACCCACTTTCCATATATAAAGTAAAATATATTATTTTCTAATATTTAATCAAGAATTTCTCTTAAAAGTGCTTAAAAATAAATAATATTTGGAAAATGTAAATGAGACCCATTAATGGTGAATAATAGGGAAAATGAAATGACGTGGTGGTGAATAATGGGTGATATAATGGAAGCATAGGTGAAAAATGTATGGTAATGAGTGACATTTTGAAACCCCAACGAAGTTCAACTTCCATCTCAAGCGAGCGAGGCACCAACGAGATCGAGGGTTCACCTTTCTCTTGGATGGCTAGACGCATGTGCATGGTACTAGTGGACTACTCTTTTGAATAGATCTTATTATTTGTGTTCTTCCCATGTTTCAGGGATGAAACATGTTAAGGGGGGTGGAATGTAATATACCTAGGGGGGATAATATGGGGTACAAAGAGAGGTACCCAAGGTAATAATGTAATAATGGGATGGGCCATAGTAATAAATAAGGTGGTTAACCCATATCATGTAAGGGACCACAAGTAGTTAGTAATAATGTAATGGGCCCATGGTATTAGATAGATGGTATTGAGGGAACCATGGTAATGATGCATGGTATTGTATGTATGAGGCCTATATAGAGGCTAGAGACTCCGCATTGAGAGATGTCAAGGATTATTGTATGAACATGCATATGGCTTGTGGAGTGCTCTCCTTCCTTAAGGAGTTATTGTATGGTGTTGCCCTACCTTAAGGTTTGATCAATAAAGTAAATCATTTCTATCTATATTTAGATCTTGTTATTTCTGGTGATTATTTACAGTTATTGGGTATGTTTGTATCATTTCATATATTTGCAGGACAAATCTATAACAAGTGCACTCTTGGTGGCATCCAGATCCTTTGGTATCTTATTTTTGCCTTTTCACAGAGGGACGTACTCGAGCAATTTTTCCACAGAGCACATTAGTTGGATGTCCTCTTCCATGTCCTCTGCTTCCTCTATCTCATTGACGAGAGCCTGTAGGTCCTCCTCCTCATCATAAGTCTCAATGGTGACAGCCTTACCCTTTTCTTTCATTGAGAGCTTACCGAACTGTGGATTTCGTGGGGACATAAGGACTGGTCTCACCGCTTGCTTATATTTTTTTAGCCTCGTGTCTAAGGTAATTTAGGGATTTCTGGCGCATCCCCATTATCTCTAGGAATATCATGTACCATGGGTTTCTACGCAGCCTCGTCGGCATTTCTTTCTACAAAGCCCACACCTCTCCTGGTAGCTACCATATTTTTTGAACGATATGTGGTTGTTCACAAACTTTGGGGCTTGAATATCACTTCGCGTTGAACACTCTGGGCTCTAATCAACTTCTCAAATCTTAAGTGAACAAGTGTTGTCCTGTGGCTAGCCCCTAGAGTTTTATAACGCCTTATGAATTCAAAGTTGACCATTCCCCCCAATTATGGGTCATTAATGCTTTCTTGGTGGTAGATTGTCCCAACTCTTGCCCATAATTCATGTCTTAAATGCCCGCCACCCACTCCCTTTTGCCTTAAATCAGACATCCCGTTATGAACAGTGACACCAATGATCACTCCCAGCCTACCCGCATGGCAGCGCAGCCCCCAGTGCGCAGGCAAAAACCTCGTGACATGATGATTCTACATGCATCTCCCTTATCCTGTAGCTCCCAAACATACTCTTTTATAGTCTCACGCTCTCTTTCAACTACCTGGAGCACTGAGACTGTGCTCCCTATGGCTAGTCAAGTGGTTGCACCACGTGTGAGAGACTTCATTTTTCCTTCTAGTATAGTCCACGGAAACTCCTTAATTTCCCTCGTGGCAGCTGGTTCTACCGTACATAGTGCGCTCCCCTAGTTACTGTGTTTGGTGAGATGCGGTTGTATCCATGGTAGAAAAGTCATAGATTCTTCATGACAATGCTCGAATGTAGTGGTATGATCATTTTTATCTTGCCTTCTCATCCTTGGTTTATCGAAGAGACACGCTTGCATGATCTCGTTTTCTAACCTCTTAATCTCAGTGTCCATGAAAATGATTTTCTTCATCAATTGTATCCGGTCCTTTTCGAGTTTGTGAAGTCTAAGGTTCCCTTGTTGAATGGATTCTTGAATCTTTATATGTTCGACCTCGCATAGCTATGTGATTTTTTCGTCTTGGTCTTCACACACTGTCACAACTGTGGGAGCCATTACGTGTGAATTCCTCTTTATATTCTCTTCATAACTTATCAATCCACCGCTATCAATCCATCATATGTTGGCAACTCCCTTGCCTCTGTTGTCACACAATGCAGTGATCTAACCATCATGTTGCAATTAAGCATTGTTAATTCATGTAGTTGATTCTTCCATAACTCTACCTCTTCGTTTAAATCTAAAGTGCAGGAGCTTTCACGCTCCCATGAAATTCTTCCATTTGCAATCAAATTCACCCAATCTTGTTCTCATGCAATTATCTTGTAAATAGAATCGAGATCATCATCACTATCATCGTCGTTCACCAGTTCAGTGTATCGTGCTCCTTTGGCTAGATCTAGTGGTACTACTATGCATAGTGGCTTTTTCTCAGATATCATTTTGCGCTTCTTCAAATTTATGACTCCATTTATATCGGTGGCCCAGTCTATTCCTAGTAGTGTGGGATAGGGATTACTATCATCGTCAATCTCTATCACTTCAAAATCTACCTGCGCACTCGCACCTTCAATATCTATCGTTACCCGCTGCAATCTTCCCATGGGCAAGACCTTTTGTTGGTTTTCCATTCGTAACTGAATAGGAGACCATTGTAGCGTGGGTCTACCCATGTGTTTCCATGTTTGTTTTGGTATAACTTTCATGTCCAATCCGAGATCCAGGATTACCTAATCCATTTCATACTCACCGATTTGCGCAGTCAACCTCATTTCCATTCTTATGCACAATGCACATTTTTGAAGTTTCTAGACCACGCATGGTTCTCCTGACACCGCGCACCTAGTGATAAGTTCCTATAGTCCTTTGACTTCCTTGCTGTTACGCAACAGTTTCATGCATGTCTCTAGAAAGGTAGTGAGCACTGAAGGATCCATCCATAGTTCCATTTGATCCTAAAGTGGAGGTCTCGTGAAGCTCTTCATAGCTTCAATGAATGTCTCCTTTGCGCATTCTAAATCAAATTCAGGTTCCTTTTTCATAGCCTTGCGAAGCCACACAATTTCTTCTGGATACTTCCCTTTTTCATTGCCTGTGGTCATACCACTCCTGAGCATCATGTTTACATTTAGGTCTTCTTTGCGTGGCTTAAACCTCATCATCTGCAAATTCTGAGTCGGAGGGGGCTGGAATACCCCCTTTTCGTATATCCTCACTATCAGCGAAGAACAGTCTTCTGCCTCATGATCAAACTGAGTATAGTAAAAACATGATGTCCTTGTCAGGTTTATACAATCGTGAGCATAGTGTCCTGGCCCTCCGCAATTGTAACAAATTAGTTGTCTGCAACTCCTTCCTGGTCCCATTCTGCCTCAACCTCGACCGTGCTCCTGAAATGCAGCGCACGCCATCGCTAAATTTGGGTCGAGGGCTCATGTTTCGGTTTGCACCTTGTAGGCAAGAGTCTGATCCATCATTAGTTCATATCTTTGGTAGGTACATTCATCATGGCCTACCAACCTGCAGAAATTACAAAACAATTGTTGGGACATCTGCATATACTTCTGCAATAGATGACAATTATCCGTAGTATGTTTTCCTCTTATCTAACAGATCGTGAAACATAATGTGGGCTTCGCACTCAGTCCTGCCTGTGCCTCAGGTCTTAATGACATCGGCCCTCCTCCTTCCAAGTAGTTCGCGAACACTATACAATGGTCCTTATTATGCCCCTGACGTTTGCATTTTAGCACCATACCTCCTCGTGCACCTCTGGCCAAGGTGTCCTTTCTTGTTTCAAACTCTGCATTTCCAAACACAGATTCTTCAATTTCATGTGGATTTGTTGGACTCCCAAACTAGGGTCTTGTATAGGGGTCTCATGTAATCTCATTTCCATCTCCGAAGCTTCGGCCTGGGTGGAAAGTTTTTTTTGTGACAGCATCGTCCTTAAGTGCGGCGTAAGTGACGGTACAAACCATGCACGGTGTTGTCCATCCTTCAAATTCATATTGGCTTCACAAATTGTACTCTTCAGCCTTTAGTCCAAATCCCAGGGGGTCTCTCCCAGGAGCATCGTGATCTCCTTAAACCTGATGATTGATTGTGTCTCTGACTTTGGCCTGCTAAATTCCCTATTTAGCGCAGCTTGGATTTCTGCGATTCCTGCGTTTGGGTGGTCTTTAGAATTCTTGATGTACCATGTTAATACACAATCTTGCAGCACTCTCACCACCGTAGCCTTCTTAATATTGTCATCCATGACTCCTTGTGGTTCCCATACTGCTCTTACCACGAACCAGAATTGGTCCGAATCTTCATTCCCTACTCTTTTGAATACTGGTAGTTTGATCACACTCACCATACTGAACTATGGTGGTGGCGAAGGTGGGGTGGGTGGAGATGGAGGTGAGGAGGGTGAGATGGGTGGCAATGTGGGTGGAGGTGGTAAATGTGGAATACGCTACCTTATCAAACTGACTGCGCTTCTTGGAGAAACTTTCGCGAGCTCTTCATCGCTTTCCCACAAGGGTGAAATTAAGGGACTGGTTTCTAATTCTTCGCTACCTTCGCTTCTATAGATCTTCCCACTTCACGTAGCTCCAAACATTAATTTATTCACATAACCCTCTTTTCACATAATAGCATCTTAATCCAAGTGTTCAAACATTTAATATACTTACCTCATGGTCCCTTGAGGAAATGTCACTCTGCCTCAATATAGTTGACGGTCCTGTCTACCGTGAACTCAATGATAAATCCTCCTATTATTTGGTCAATTCAATGGTCCACAACTCATGCGATCTTATCTCCTGACACTTCTAGTCTACACACTAACTCCGGAGTCCACACGATTAGTTTGTCAAGCCTACACCTTCCCTGACTGTCTGCTAGCTTTGCGATCCAATCATACATCTCAAAAGGAAAGGATGGAAAGAAAATTTTGTGGATTTCCATATACAAGTAGCGCTCCAACCACTGTTCCTTAGATATTTGCGGATTTATGTTTTACTACGCCGCGAACTCATGAATATTCTTGTCCAACCACTCTTCAATTTCTTTCTTTGTTGGATTCCAGTGGCATGACATCAAACATCCCTTATGTAGATCCCAGTCCCAGCAATGGAAACATTTGTTGGTTTGTATGGGCCTGACCCAGGTTCAAAGGTGATTTAGCTAAACAAATCTCGGTACTACTGGCCCTTTCGACAACAGTCTGTGGAGCGTAGACTGAGGTCTCACCTAAAGTAATATGGGAGGGTGCTAGAACCAGGTTTCTTACAACCTGGGAATGTCTAATGAGTTCTAACAGTTTGCGGTTTGACCCTACGCACACGTTGTTACACACACCTATTAGTCCTTCGCAACTTGTGAGGCTGCCTTCACGTACCCTACCTAGGGTGCGATCCATATTATACCTAAGTTCCTTGCTATTTATTATGTTATTACTCAATTACTTAACTGATCAGTGTAATATTAATGATAAATAACAGTATATCCAGTAATCATATAAGTGCGCATGATACACAAAACAACATAAATGTAAAGAATGCAATATACAAATAGATGCACAAAAACTGGAATTAATTTCTCTTTATTATTCTTTGTTCAATATTATAGACTTGACCCTGCCCCGCGCACTCAGCTACGGACCCTACTAGGTCTCTATGCACTTAGTTGCAGAGCCTCTTCCTACTATTAGGACCCAATACACTTAGACTCTTGCTCTATGCTCGAACCATTCATATTTTTCCTTCCAATTCGCTTCGCTACAACTTAGAGTCTCGCTCTATTTATACAATACCATGGTCTGCGGACCATGGGTAGGCCGACATGACTTTACATTACATTACAATACTTTAGGGTGGACAACCCTATAACTCAACCTATACTTCGCACCCACAATTTGCAGAGTTTTACAATACATTTTACCAAAACTTGGGCTTTGAGCCCTAAAACAGGCTGTGGGGGGATTCCATGCCCAAAATTTATTAAGGAGATTAAGGAATATTTATCATATCCTATGGCCTAACATGATTACTATACGGGAAAAAGAGTATTTATTATGTAAAAGTGCATTAGAGACTAATTGGAGGAAATGTAGGAGGCTCATTCCCTACAATAACTCACCAAACAAGTGATGTGGTTGTTGGGAAGTTACTACATTATGTGATTATGAGGATCTTAGAAGACTAGATCTACTTTTATAGGAATTTTAGAGGGAAGTATCCCTCATTCAAAGAAGCTTGTCCCCTCACTCATTTTGTATAAATAAAGGAGCCCAAGAGCTTTGAAGGATTCTTTTCTTTTGAAGCATAGTGACTACTAGAGGTAGAAGCTTGTTGCTTATCATTTTAATTTATATATCATGCATTTAAGCAATTTTTGAAATCAATGGGAAGAATTTTGTTTCCTACAATTTGAGCTTGTTTTAGAGAGAATAGTTCCCTTAGGTTAAGGCCAAACTGAAGCACTTACAACTTTCCTTTTCATCACTATAATTGATTTCCACAATTAGTGTTTGTTATTGAGTTCATGAATTTAATAGCACAAGATAGTTTATGTTGTTACTTTTTGAAGGAGTTATTGAATTGTGTCATTAGCGTAAAATCTCTTTTGAATGCTATAGTTTAGGATTGGTTTCATGCTATTTATTTTATGCAACTAGACTACATTTATTTCTATGTCATTCATTTTTTACAATAAGTTAGGGTTTCAATTCCAAGGATTTCATTTCTTGCAAGTAGATTAGAATTTCTTTTTATACAACATTTACATTTCTTGCAAGTAGATTATAATTTCTTTTTATGCAATATTTCCATTCCTTGTAAATAGATTCAGATTTCATCCCATTCCTTGTAAATAGATTTTGATTTCGTCTTCTATAACATTTTTCCTTCATGCAAAATCCAGAATCAAATTTCAAAATGGTTGCTATATACCTTTCAATAAATCATTTTAAATTTATGGGCATTAAATTGTTTAGCCCAATTTGACTATCTCACCATCCTAGTGAGATTTGACGGGGTTGGAAATGAAGCCTAAAAGCTTCATCTGTCAATAATTCTCTTGGTCTCTTTGCTTGGATTGAGTTCATGGACATTTCCCTTGGTCTCTTGCATGGATGAGTTCATGGACATATAATAGCATTTCATACAGCCCAAGTAGACTAGCTCACCATCCTAGTGAGATTCAAGGGTGTTGACAATAAAGCTTCGTCTATCAATAATTCCCTTAGTCTCTTTGCATGGATCTATTTATGGTTGATAGGACATGATCTATTAAGATATATTATAATATAATATAATTTTAATTTAATTTAATGATAAAATTAAATTTATGTTATTAGTTTAAATTATAATATTAATTGGTTACGATTTAATACTAGTGCCATTGTTTTAAATTTAAATTATTAATTATATTTTATCATAAAAAAAACTTAAAAGTTTATTATAAAACATTAATTTAAAATTTATTTAAAATATAAAATTGCAATATAAACAACTAAACTCTAAAATATAAAAACCCTTTTCAAAAAAAACCGGTCAGGTTTGAAATTGCCCCAAGTTAAGGAAACTTTGCGAAATTGCTAAAAAGCTAAACCTTGATGTTAGAACTCTTCTTTCTTGGTGGAGCCACTCCATCTTGAGTTATGTCTGTTGTTTCTTCTGTTACGTTTTGCTCTGCTGTTTCATGTGTTACTGATTTAGACTTAACCCGATCATTGAGTGCCGAAATAACTGCATTCAAGGCTTTGAGAGGATCCTCCAAATGACTTATCAGGATCTCAGAGATCTCTGCAGGAGTCATTTCGGCTCCAGCCTCCCTCATGCTCTCCTCCACGGCAGAAAAAAGCGGATGGTCTTCAATCTGCAAATAATTAAAGGCAAGAGATTTGAATTGAGAGAAAGTGCAGAAGGAGAGGAGTATGTGCATGTCCATCCTTCCAGATCTTAACAGTGCAGGGTCAAGCCTATCCTTGTGGTTTGTTGTGAAGATGATAATTCGTTCCTCGCCACAGCAGGACCACAGTCCATCCGTGAAGTTAAGGACTCCCGAAAGAGTTACACGGCTTCCGCTTTCATGCTTAATAGGATTCGGAGGGTCGGAAAGCCTGTCCCTTAGGTCGAGCGAGCAGTCGATGTCCTCAATAACAATGATGGATGCGTTATTGGTTTTCAAGAGCAGCATACGAAGGTCGGAGTTGTCGTAAACCTTTGTGAGCTCCAGTTCGTACACATCGTACTTCATATAGTTAGCTATGGCGGCCACGAGACTAGATTTCCCTGTTCCAGGGGGTCCGTAGAGAAGGTATCCTCGCTTCCAAGCACGGCCGACTCTGTTGTGAAACTCCTTTCCTTTCTTAAAGGAGTCGAGATCCTTCATGATTTTCTCCTTCGTCGTCGGATCGAGGGCCAGAGAATCGAAAGTGGATGGATGTTTGAACGGAACACCGGTCCATAATTGCCTATTGGTATAGATGGTTATGGCCCTGTTCTGTCTCTTGATTTCAGCTGCACGTCTAGCAATATGATCAAAGTAGGTACACAATAAGCGCCTGCTCCGCTTCTCTATTTTTAGGGAAAACCAGCGCCTATCGATTGGTTTATCAATACCAACTTGTTCAACGTGGCGAGACCACCAAAATGTTGCTCCGTTGAAGGATTCCTGCATCGTCTCCCCGGAAGCCGGACCAAATTCCGCACTGGTCGTTTCCCTGGTGCGAAATACTGTGAGTCTTCGGAGGTCCTCAGTGGCGTCCAGGGTGGGTAAGTAGAGTTGCACATCCTTGTATACCTCATTTGAAATGACTCCATCATTCCCAGTGTATTGTTGAATGTCAAGTTCGTAATAGTTATTGAAACGTCGCTGAAAACGGGAAACCCATTGTTTCAGCCATTGCTGCAACTGTGGAGGCAAGAAGTTTTGGAAGAGAGACAAGAGACTAATCCATACCCAAATTTGTGAAATCACGAGATTTATCCTGAACTGGTCCATCCTCAATCACGTGATACTTGGTGACGCTTATTGTGGTGGATTGTGATGGTGCGAGAAGGTTTTATATGGATCCAAGTACTTCGGTTTGACACCGATTCCCAATCGGCGTAGTAGACATTATGCTTCATAGTTTAGAACAAATAAACCAATTTTTCAAATAAACAAAAATAAGGCAACACGTTTCACTTCGGTCTAACGTTCTGACTACGCCAAGACGGTCGTCTACAATCTAGAAGTACGATACTATTACTTTTCCAAATTGAAAAGTATCCCTATTACTATGATAACTACACTCAATTCGATCCGGAGTGGAAGATCCATTGGCTTTTTAAGATCCACAAATCATAATTATTTAAGGGTTTTGATTTAGATATAGTCAAAGAAAAGGTATTTTTAAGTATGAAATTTAAGTTCTACATCAATTTTATAATTTCCAAATCTCTAATTCATTTATATTTAAAAAGTACGATACCAAAATTGATAATACTAAATTTAAATAAGAAATTTGAAAGTATATAAAGGATTCTATATTATTTATTGAAACGCTCAAATAATATATTCAGTAGATGAGTTTGTTAACGATAATGAGCCCCAAAGCCTAGCTCTTATATGGTCTTTGAATTCTTGATGTGTGAGTAATCTCGTGTCGCTTGAGGGAGCAAGTAGCATTAAAATGAAAGAATTATTAAAAGGAAAGGATACTCAACATTGATAGAGTGTTTTTGATAGTATAAGTTTGTTATGGATGGATGAAAGCAGGGATGGAAAGAGTGGTTTCGAGGTTTTATTTATAGAGGGAATAATAGTGAAGCATTCTTAACATTATAGTCAAAATGGTTAGTAGTGATCAACAAATCAAGGCTAAGACTAGCATTTAATGTTTAGAAATGTCAACATATAATGACTTTCCCTCGCAATAACTCCAACCAACCAGCCAATCCTAGGCAGTCCTAAGCTTGGAAGTAACATGCTTGTATTGCCTAATCACAACAACTCTCAACTCTAGAGGAACCATTAACTCTTCTAACCTCTGCCATACCTTGTCCCAAGGCACTATGTCAAATACTTTTATAAAGTCAACAAAACAACAAAAGAGATCAATTTTATTATTATGACATTTATCAACAATGATCCTAAGAGTAACAATGTGGTATATAGTTGATTGATGACTCCTTAATCTGACTTGTCCTTTAGCTCTTTTTCCCTAGATTTCAAGCCAAAACGAGAACATATAACTTTTCTTAAATGCAACTGTCATCTTTTCACATATAGCAAGTGTCATCTTTTCGCATAGGAATTGGCGCTTATCATGTAAAGTGGAGTTTTGGTTTGTTTCAAGAGGAAATATTTGTGATAATGAGTTTTTTTATCATGTAGAAATGGTCTACACTCATTTCCAAAGTTTCACATACTATTGCACAAGTGTCATCATTGTCATCACAAAGTGTATCTTTAGTGTCACACTTGGAATGTGTTTTCGTAATGTTAATGCATTGAGGAAAATGTGTTTTTCATGTGTTCTAAGTGTCCCATGTTGTGTCGTCAAGTGATGTAAGTGTGTGATCATGTTCAAGTCTTGCTTTTATTCAACTTCCTCTAATTGATCCAACACTTAGTCAAAATTGGAAAAACTCCTGACCAGGCCACTCAACCTCATTAAGCCCCTTGAAATGCACATTGCACAATCTCAGTCCTCAAGAAAATACCTCGTCTCTTGAACTATGCAATGTGTGGTTTCTGACTCCCAAAAATGTGCATTTCACAACCTCAGTGATCTAGCCTAGCCCTTGATTTGGAGAACTGCACAATCTTTCTCTCCAACCAAGCTAGCATTGTCCATTGCATAGTCTCAACCCTCAAGCCTCAGTCGTGAGCTCCTAAAATGTGCACCTATGCAGTCACGTGGCCTCCTATCCTTCAAGTACTGTGCATTTCACAATTTTAGTTCTCAAGCCTGGGCCTTGGCCTAAAAAACTATGCAATTATGCCCTCCAGGCAAGCCTAAAATGTGCATTGTACAGTCTTAGACCTCAAGCCCATTCATTGAGCTTCTGAGGTGTGCAACTGTTCAGTACAATAGACTCCTCTGCCTCGCAAAACTATGCAGTTTGCTGAAATAGTGCAAAATGTTCAGCTTGGCTTACTGACTCCCAAAACTTTGCAATATGCTTGCATAGTCCATCCCAAACTGTGCATTCTTTTGAAAATACAACAAGAAAATCCTAATTTAATGTTGTCCTTGAATTAAATTAGGAATAAAGCTGTAATTCCACATTACATGACAACTTATATTAGTTAACTAAGTTAATTTGACTTAGTTGTCTCAGTTAATTTGCATTGAGGGTCTAACTTGAGTCATGTAGAGTGTCTCCTACATTATAGGATCTCTGGTTGAGTTTATTTTGTGTTGTAATTAATTAATTCAGTTTAAATGAGTTAAAGTCAGTAAAACTAGTTCCAACTGTTGGAAGAACTAGTGGGAGATCTAGTAGTGTGGTGTTGTTTGCAGTGATCAACCAGTTAACTAATGGTTCACTCATAAATAACTCATGCATGTCAAATTTGAGAGGTACCCAATTGATATTGGAGTTAAAGGACAATGTACTATCCGTTCTATAATCATCTAAATTATATATGTGGTGCATGCTATTTGAGGAAGGCCTATGATGGATTGCACGTTTCCTTTAAGGAATTTTCCTAATTAATAGGGGGCTAATTTCCATGGAAACAACACAAGGAAATAGAGACTTGGGAAAGCAATAAATTGGTTAAGTATTGGCCTAGGCTTGTATAGGAAGCTGAGAGACAAATAAAGATAGTGCAGAGGTTTCTCAAGCTTGAGAAAAGCATTGTAATATTCTCATATTTTTAGACTAATGAGATATACAGATAACAAGGGTTTTAGCTGTGGTTTTCCCTAGGAAATCATTGTGTAATGTCTTGATTGAATTCCTTCTCTTGTATGCTTCATGATTTCGCAGTCGTTTAATTATTTGCGCTGATGAGTAGAGTAGATTCAAGCCTATTGTTTTAATAAATTAAAGTTAGTAGTTTGAATATACATTGATTTTATACATGGTATCAAAGCATAAATCACTCTAGAATAGGAGAATACAATTTTTTTCTTTTACAAGTGAAATTGAATTTGTAGTATCATACTTCAGATCTAGTAGGATTTCATTCTATGGATTAACACTTGAATATGCCCTTGAGGGTATTTCAAACTATATTTCTTGGAAGGAGAGGATGGAGGTAGCATTCGAAGACCATGGGCTTAAGGAATCCATAGAAAAATATATTCCTAAGCCCCCAGCAACTAATGTTCATGATCTAGCAGAGTAGAGAAAATGTGTTGCAAAGGTGAGAAGAATTATCTTAGAAGGAGTTCAAGATCATATTCTCTCAAACCTACATGGTAAGGATACTCCATATGTAATGTGGAAGGACTTGATAGACTCGTTTCAATACAACATGGACCACAAAAGGCTGGCACAGAAGAACAAGGTCAGAAAAATCAACATGGAGAAGGGCGATAGAATACCAAAGTACTTCACAAAGTTCACCTAATGTAGAGATGATATTGGAAGTGTTGGTGTCACAATTTTTAAAGATGATCTGGTGAACCTAGCACTTCTATGCCTTCATAAGAGCTGGTACAGCTACCATGATTTGGTAAATGGGAGGGAGAAGATACCAGAGTGGGAGCATTGTGGTCTGAGTTGGTGCAAGAAGAGATTCAACGTAATGCTAGAGATGGGACCTCATCCAAAGAAGCGGAAGAGGATTTTGCATTAATTAGATAAGAAAATAAAGCCAAGGGAAATAAGTCCCAAGGTTAGGAGGGAAAGAGGAAATACTTGTCCAACATCAAGTGTTTTCACTTTTCCATGTTTGGGCACCATGCCATGAAATGTACACATAAGGCAAGCAAGAAGGAGCCGGTAGTAGTAGTAGTAGGTGAAGCTATTGCTTCACAATTCAAACTTTGTGTCAATTGTGGGTTCCTCCTGGTGATGATTTCAAAGTTGGGAAGTCTAAAAATTGAATTCATACTCCATCTCTTCATCCTCTTCCTTTTTTTCATGAATTAGATATAACGGAAGAAACTCCACGATGGCTCATCAAGCCTCTCATGAAAACCAATTTTTACATTCCTTAAGATGGTATTAACACTCATAACTTTGGTCTTGAAGCTAATTTGGATTTCCTTTATTCTTTCTCATCTACATTCCATGAATCTTTTTATAGTGATCTACCGATCAATCTACTCCACGAGCTAGTTTTTCATACTCTCTTTATTTTCATGTTGCTAGTCCAAATTGCGATAAGATTGAAGGTAGTCACATTACATAGGTAGAAGAGAAGGAAGGTGAATATTTTTTCAACATTTCTTCTCTTTCTCAAAATCCTTCATGTGAAGATGTTTTCTCCTCATTCTTAGGTTATATTGAATCTGGTAATCTTGGTTTTCAATCAAATGCAATTAGTTTTCATGATCAATTTCAAGTATTGGGAAACAATCATTTTGACAAGGATGATTCTGTCGATATAGAAGATGATGAATGTCCAAGCGCACCAATGGATCTTCTTGTTTCTCAAGAATATTTTAATTTATAAGAATTAGATATGGAATTTGTTCTAGCCGAAGAAAATATTCTTATCAAAACTTCCACTTCATCTCACTATCCCTTGTGCTCTCAAGTTTGTGATGAATGTACATAGGATGAAGATAATCTATGTTATTCAAGTTCTTCATCTAGTGAGTTAAATTCTCAATTGGAGAAAGGTGGTGATGTTTTCCATTGTGAAAATGAAAAAAGTCAAATCATTGAGTACTCTTTCCATCCCTCAACATCTATTCTATTGCATGAAAACAACTCTCTAAACCAACTTTCTCATGAAATTCCTCTAATTCATATATCTTTAGATTTGGGATCAAATGAATCTTTTAACTTGAGAAATATGGTTCTTGAAGTTGAAAAATATGATCAAGTCAGTGATAGGGATGGTTGTCATCGAGTGAGTAGTGATCTTATTGAAACCAATCTTAGAAACTATTCTCACACCATTCACGATCTGGTTCAATCTTCATGATATGATTTTACAATCCTTGAAAGTTCTAGGACTTGTTGGGAAGTCGAGGCACTTCAACATTCATTGATGGTTTGTCAGGATCTTGTGACTCTAGTAATCCCCCCCAAACTAAGTAAGATTTGGTTTCTCTCGCACAATCCTTCTCTTTGCATGGTTTCACTTGATGTAAATTTATTGTTTAAGGATGTTTGGTATTTTGGATGTAATTTTTCAAAATTTCAAGATTTCACTTCTAATCAGATTCAAAATATTCTTTTGTCGATTCATATTCATGAAAATATCTTGTATCAAAATTAGGTTTGGAATGTTCGTCTCTCTTAAATTCATGGAAATATGAAGTTGATCACCTCAAAGATCATGTTCAGTTGAAGGAATCATATCTATCATATTTATTACATGATAAGCAACTCCTAGTTTTGTTTATGAATATGATATCCTAAATCTTGTTCTTCATAGCACCTGAAATCCTCATGAGTTCAAATGAATGCATGAGTTATTGTACGAATCAAATTATTTTCCATTCACTATGTCCTGACTGGTCTCATGTGTTTGTTGTGTTGGAATTCCTTTCAAATTCATTCAATTATTGTGATGTTTGTACAATTTATCACCAGTTACAGGAATTGTAAGGAAGTTGGTACGATTGTTTAGAGCATTCCTAGAGTGGTTCGAAATGATTTATCTTCATTAACTACTAACTAGGAATCTGATGCTTTAATCAATCCATCATTTCATAATATTACTTGTCATTCATTTTATCATTTTACCACAAATATGTTTAATGACATTTTTTTTCATTGATTAATATTTATGGTTTTTATCACCAGTCAAATAATTTTCAAGTAGCTGAGGCACTTCAGCCTTCGCTAGTGGTTATGTTAGGTCCTCACTATCTCGACAAGCCTTTTGAGTATGACTAGATCTATTTTCCCTCACAATATTCTCATCTTGATCCGACACTTTCAATTGAAGGTTCATTTTTTCAAAGTTTTAAGGATTTTCAAGAGGATTGTTTCGAATTTCATGATCCAATTATCGAATGGTTGGAGAAATATTACTTGGAAAGCTCTGTTCCAAAGAATACAAGTGTCGTCATTGTCGTCGCAAAATGTATCTTTAGTGTCGCACCTGGAATGGCCTGTTGCAATGTTTTCACAATGATGAAAGTATGTTTTTCATGTGTTCTAAGTGTCCCATGTTATGTCTTTAAGTGAACTAAGTGTGTGATCTTGTTCCAATCTTTCTTTTATTCAACTTCCTCTCACTGATCTAACACTTATTCAAAATTGGAATAACTATCGATCGGGCCACTCGACCTTATCTAGCCACCACATAGTCCTAGTTCTCAAGAAAAATCCTTGTTCCTTGGCACTACGAAATGCATAGTATCTGCCTCCCAAAAATATGCATTCCACAACCTCAATGCTCAAGCCTAAACCCAGAGTCCCAAAACTGCACAATATTTCTCTCTAACCAATCTAGTGTTGCACATTATGCAGGATTAGTCTTCAAGCCTAAGTCTTGAGCTCTTGAACCACACAAATACATAATGAACTTTTCTCTTGTCCTTCCAGTACCTCGCATTTCATAATTTTAGAGCTCAAGCCTAGGACTTGGCCTCAGAAACTATGCAATCATGCCCTCCATCTATGACTAAATTGTGCATTGCATAGTCTCAAACCTTAAGCCCAACCCTTCAGCTTCTAAGCTATGGAAATGTGCAGTCACCTGGCCTCCTCTGTCTCCCAGAACTATGCAGTTAATTGAAATAATGCAAAAACCTTCAACTTGGCTCAGTGAATCCTAAAACTATGTAACCTACTTACCCAATCTAGCCTGAACTATGTGTTGCATAGTCTCAAGGCTCAAGCTTCACCCCTAACTGCCTGAGTTATGCAATTTAATGGTCGCTAAGCCTCTCTCACATCCTGTCTTGGCTCAGTAAGTGGATCATCATGCTATATCTAATTTAGGGGTTTATCGGACTAATGTCATCTTATCATGAGTGGATTGTAGATGAATGTACTCAATCATGCTATGGAAAGATGATGAAGAAGGAGATGGAGAAGAGGACATATTAGAAGACGTATGTGGAGTTGTAGATATAAGACGAGCATCATGCGAGAAGAGAAAGGAACATTAGATTACAACATAATATCAAAGATCAGGACCGCATGAATACTCCATCTAATTCACAAGCCTTTGGAGGGTGGATATGAAGATAAAAGCATATCTCTCATGAAGTTGAATAATTGCACATATCTTGTTGAAGACAAAGGAGAAACAAGAATGGCTTGACATTTCCATGTCATCAAGAAGTCCTTGTCAACATTTTCATGCCATGTCATGTCATGAGTTATCATATGCCACATCATTCTTGTGGATTATGTAACTTCTTATTCAAAAATGTATTGTAAAGTGGAAGTCCAAAGGATATGTACAGAATGTGAAGAGTCATGTAATGTTGAAAAGTCCTATGAAGTCAAATAATCATGAGAGTAGTCAAAGAGTCACAAGAGAGGTGATGCATCACCCCATTGGTTATATATACATCCTCATTGTCTGAGAAAATGACTTTTCACTTGGGCTTCTCCCATAAGGAATCAAAGAGACAAATTTATTACTATTTGCAAGAAAGTTGTGGCTCCAATGCTCCACTATTGGAGCTAGTGATGCTCATTGTATTCATGTACTTTGGGAATTTTACTTAATACTTGAATCCTGATGGCCGACACGTTTTCATACATGGATTGTGAATATTTGTAAGATTTTTCTGTGAATATATGTGATTCATCTTTTCTTTCACATGTACTAAAGTAGTTGAACTATTTCGGTTATTTTAGTGCTTATCTAATTGAAAATGTGTTGTAATGGTTGTAAAAATTGTCACATTTATGTGGACTATTCTGGTTGATGTTAGGTGATCATATTTTTGCTTGTATACGCCTCTAGTAGGATGATACTATTACCTTTCTCTTAGAGGCTCACCTTTTCTGCCTCCAGAGCAAAATAACCTTGATACGCCTGTAACCGAACATTCACTAGGAAAAAATACTTGTTTTCCGCAAAGGCACATACCTGCTTCTCTCTCTTTTCGACAACTAAATGCAAGGAAAATCTATAAGGATACATGGAAACCGGGCCGATACTCCTGATGGGGCTTCTATTCCAAATGGTGTGAGGAATAATTAGGACTTCACAATGGGGTGACCACCTTGGTTGATGGATTTCCAACACCGTCAATAAAGTATTCAAGATGGTTCTCGTGGCATCAAGGTAATTATCAAAATTCTTAAGGTAGAAATCCTAGTTCTTTAAGGGTAATGAATTATTTTCTTTCATTTTCAAAGTAAAAATTCTCTCCAAAACATTTTAGGTTCAACTATAGAAAGGTGAATAAGACACTCTTATCTCCTATGTATATAACATCTCTTCTTCTTGTGGATAAGATATTTGTACATATTCATTTTTTCAAGCTTTAAGGTTTCATTAGGAGCATCTCTAATCACTTTCTTATCGATTTTACAATCATTATCATACCACAGGTTAGAATTTATTATTATTTTTATTAGACAACTCGATAGAGAACTTGTTAAGGGTGGTTGAAAGGGTTTTAGTAAAGCTATGGTAGATGTGTTCAATATTATCGTTATATGTTAAAAAAATTTAAATCCATTTTTAAGTCCTTTAAGGAGATATCCATTTTACTTCTATCAAAGCAAATGCATATTTGGCTCTCATAATTCTCATAGATATGATTGGTGTGAATGTGAAGGTTTGGAGTTAAGGTTGAAGGTATGCGGTTAGAATTAGGCTCATGGATGGTTATGCAGTCAAGATGTATAATACAATTGAGAAAATGGGTATCATATATCACATAATCCATCACACTACAACCAATACCAAGAATACAAGTTATTTGGTGAGAGGTTGGCAACTTATTAATTCCATTACAATTTATCATGTATTAGGAGATATAAATATTGACTAACTCGGTACCAAATAAGTTCTCAGTTATGTATTCAAAATTTATTTTCAATCTACTAGCTAAGTCAAAGTCCTCATTTAGCTGGAGGGGATTTGGGTGAGAGTTATTACTTAGGAGAGTAGCTTAGGTAGTAGTTGTTTGAGTATTGAAGTCCCCTAGCAAGATGATATTGTCTTCATTCCTTAAATTGTGATGATGTTCTAAAGTATTGAAGGGGCATTTATTCTCTAGGTTTTTTTCTTATATGAGGTAGAGTTGATAGGAGGAAAAAACAAATCGTGAAATAAATATTATTGGTGTTATTTTCAATAATTTCAATCCAAATGTTCCAAATGATGGGGTCGATATTATGGAGCTGAATGTGAGAAGAAATATTTTATTTTATATAATAGTTTATTCCACAAAAACCTATATGAGAATATTTTTTGTTCCAAACTAAAAATAATGAATCCATCTATTTGGGTGATCGTAAATTCATCGAGTTCCCAAGTTTCAACTAATAAGAAAAATTTAAATAAATTATGATACTAAATTTAAATAAGAAATTCTATGATATATAAAGAATTATATATTACAAATGGAAAAGTTAAAATAATATATTTGTTATATGAGTTTATAGAAGATGATTAGCTCCAAAGCCCAACCTTCATATGGACTTTGAGTTTTGTGATGTGTGAGAAATCCCATGTCATTTGAGGGAGCAAGTAGCATGAAAATGAAAGTATTGTGGAGGGTAAAGGATCATATCGCTGAAGTGATTTTGACACAATAAATTTTCCATGGATGGATGGAGGGTGGGAGTGATCTCAAGGGTTATTTATAAGGGAAATAATGGCTAAACCCATTCACACTATAGCCAAAATAGTTATTAGTGAACAACAAATCAAGGTTGTGACTAGAAATTAAGGGTGAGAAATATCAACATATAATTAATTTCCCTTTTTGGTAAATTTGGGTTGTAAGTAATGAAAATTGTGCATTTTACAGAGTTGTGTAGCTTTCATGGGACTTTCGTCACTAGTAGCATATAATTTTGGGGTAATATATCTTTTCACTTGTAATGCCAAAAAATTGACTTGTTCTAACGATTCTTAAAGATCTACTAGAGCTAGAGAATGAGGTCAGTTGGAGGTAAAATGTGCTAATAATGGTGTATCTTTATGATACTCGTGGTAATGTCACAAATTAACAATTTTTAGATGATAACAAATTTCCCATTGATTCATGAAGTTAGTATCAAATCATATTATTGAAACATATAACATTTTATTTTTTCAAGCTCAAGAAGTACCAATAAGGAAGAAGAGAGTCCATAAAAGAGGAAATGCAACAAGGACATGATTTTCAATAACATATTATGTTTCATTGTTACTGATTTTTCAAAATAAGAAAAAATAAGTCAAATCATCGCAACACGTTTCATTTCGGTGATTCATGAAGTTAGTAACATGCTCAGTATGTACCAAGTGCATGAGTGCATTCTTTTACACAAGCATGAAAAAGCATAGAACGATCCATCAAGACTTCACTTGTGTGATGTCCAAACCATATCGACAGTTAGTGCGCACTGGCATCAATAATTTCTCACTTGATCCAGGTCCGAGTCTGAAGAAGGACCCTTACAAGACCTTTTACTTTCATGACATGTTAAATTGCAATTTTAAAAGAACATTAATGAATACATCTGCATGCTGTAAAGAAGAGGATCATAATAATCATCAGCACATGAAAACAAAAGCCATTGATAACGGAGTTTGTCCAGGAGGGACTACATTCCTGGGCCCCGGTGTCAAGATGGTGTAGGCCATTGCATTAAGTGCTGCCAATAATGGTGATGTACACAAGAGATGATATCTCCATCATACAAGGAAGAATGCCATCACGCAAGAGTGGCTCTAAGAGATGTTCCACAGCTAGAACTCTCAATCAAAAGACTCCTATCTGTATGACACTAAAACATGCATGGTGCGCATCCCTCCAACATGGCACAAAAGGGATGTCAAAGAAAAACACATGCATGACGACAACAAGAGTATCCCAGCAACATATAACAAGGGATCTCAAAACATAACATGAAAGTTATGACATAAAGTACATCACATAGAATATTCCACATCAAATCTAGCAGGGAATCATGACAACATGTAATAAACAAGATCTTGCATCAACGTCAATCAAGGATTTGTGCAACATAATACAAATAAGAAGTACATGAACACATCATATATCTCACAACCAAGGGCCATCTAAAGAAGTGGATGTCTCACTAATGAAGCTTCTCGGACCATTGCTCTCAAGGCATCGATCTCATGAAAATGGCTGCTTGCACAAGAATGTGGCATCTACACTCGCACTTAGAAATATGACTAGAAGAAGAAATGAGAGAATAATAATTTTGAAGACACCATCATATTTGTGGCATCGAGTAGTGTTGAATCGACTGTCTGAAATCTGAATTCTGAGAAGTTGAGAATTATGCGCTCAAGGAATCTTTTAGATTCCCTTGGGATTCCTCAAAGATTATGTTCCATGGATGGACTCTAAATCTACAACTCAGATGGTGAATCTTCTCTCGCCGTTGCGATCCCTATGGAAAACCATGAAAAACAATTATAAACTTGACTATATTTTGAAATGTCACAATTTTACCTCCTTGGGAAAATTTCATGGCTCATGGTTCTGCTCCCTGTTTTTGCTAAAATCATGGTTCCACGTGCATTCTAGAAATGAGTAGAAAATGAAGACCTTTGATGAATAAACGAACAACACCATTGTGTTCGTGGTGATGAGAGGTGTAAAAACCATATAAAACTTGTCAATTTCTGACAAAGTGAAAACTCTGCCCTCCCGCAAAATTCATGGTTCCTACATTAAAATATTAATTAATTCACTGCCTTGAAATCCATGCTTGAATTTTTCCTCTAAATCCATGCCTACACTCTCTTTCCTCCTCTAATTGTGTACAGAGGTAAAATCCTGAGCTTAAATAAGAAAACCCTAGCGGATTTAACAATGAGAGTGGTTGGCGCATGGTTAAAATCGACAAATGGTTAAGGAGAGGTTGAGGGATAAAATCCTGCCTATTCCATATATAAATTTTATAACCAACAGTGTATTAGAAATAGGGGTCAGGTTTGCTTTGGGTGGCCCACCCCTTAAACCCCACACTTAACACATTATTGGCATTTATACATATATTGGCACATATTTTAATCACAATCAGAAATCGGAAGTTGGTATCAGTGATTGGCATGGTTGTTGGCATATATATGGCCGTCGGCTTTAAAATATATATGGTTATTAAAAATAACTATATATATTCAAACATATTTCGTTATATGGTTATTTATTAACCATTTCAAAATGATTTTTTCTCTTATGCAGGTTTAAGAGGCAAATGAGAGAATGCCAAGTGTCAATGGCTGATGGGCTGCAATGTGGGTCCCACCTGCTTACTGGGATTCCAGGTGGCACACTGTGGGTCCCACTTTTCCCCTGTCATATCAAACTTTGAAGAGCTCTATCTTTCGCATACAAACTTGGTTTGATGAACCGTTCACACCTCCACGATCAGGATGATGAGATCTATGCTTTGGTCCTAGTTTGAGCATAATCCAAACACTTTTATTTTTTAGCCATCTTTGTGCTGTGTGTCTCTCAAGATCCACCTGGATCAATCGTCCCCACTAAAGAGCTTTTGGTCCTCCAAAAGCATGGAAAATAATCTGCAACTTTCTCTATACCCTGTCTGCATCACAAATGTCCCGAAAGGTCTCACTTCCATCTCCTTCACCTTTGTTCTTTGAAGCCTTAAGTGACGAGCTGACACCTACTACTTTTGCAACTTGTAGTACATGGTTTCGCAAATTACATGATTTGAATGATGTGACCAACTAAAGACCCAAAATGTCCCATACTTTCCATGACTTTATAACACATACTTAGCAGTCAAGTTTATAACAAGATGGATGTAATACCCCAGCGATGACAACAAGGCCAACCTATCATGGTTGCTTCAAAAAGTGATGGAAAACACATTATCACTATGAGACATGATTTACGTTCATAAGGCCAAACATTATTGTTTTGACAAGTGAAAGAAACCTAACATCACTTTCTGAGTTTTAACATGTGACTCAAACATGACCAAACATCATTGTTGCTGACTAAGTAATGGAAAACACACCATCACTTTTACAATTTAAAATGAAACAAATGATTTACAAAGAAGGACCATGAAATGACATCATGTCAAAAAAACCATTTTTCACTTATCAATGTGAACGGGTCACCTCCTTGAGGTGGTTTTTCTTGTTGAACAACTCTATTCCTGGTTCAGGCACCGACGCTTTGTCTTTAAGACACTGCTCTGGATGGAGCTTCTAGCAAGTGGCTCTTTGATGGCCATTTACGTCACAATGAACACAGTAGGTTTTCTTCCTCCATATCTACTTAACCTATTTCTTTTCATGCTATTGGGAGGGTTTTTCACACCACATGAGTGTTGCCATTCTTTTCCAACACTTAGAAAAGGTATGGATAGGTAAACCACAAAAGATGCATGCTTTTCGATGCATTTTCCTCAATTCATTATTAACAACATGATCAAAATGAAAATTTGAAGATTGAAAGTGATTATACCTTCCTTTGATGTCTCTGATGTCAGTATGGTGATGAGAGCTTACCTCAGTGCTCTCCTCACAATGGAAACTGCCATGGGATGATGGGGATGTTTTCCCATCATTCTCTTTCCTTGATGGGGATCTAACACCTTTGAGCACTCTCCTCTTATGTATCTCGAGCCTGCAAATCGATGTTCATGCACAACCTCCAAAGGCTGAGCTATGCCTTGGTTGTTAGCACCAAGTTCTTTCTCCTTGTGCCTTGTCTTTGTAAGGAACCTCATATTTGTCCCTGTAATTGGGATCTCCAAATCTCCAACAGACATCATACTATGAGAAGATGAAACCAAAAGGAAATCAACATCTTTTACCTTCTCTTTCAATTTTGAAAGAACCGATGAGGGTTGCTCGTCATTTGGTGATTCGCTAGCTATCTCAGTGAATTCCCCAACTTCATTCCTGACATACTCAAGTCTTGTTCGACACAGTAATTCCTCTAATTTTATGGGATTGAAAATGCCTTGAACATTAACGCGCAAGACTTTCCCTTCATACCCCATTCTCTTCAATAGTTTGGAGCCAATTCCTGTGGTATGATTTTCAAAAACAGTGAAATCATCATTAGGAAACATACATGAAGATGGAGAGCTACTTTTTACCTCGCATGGGTCTCATTGCAGCTTTTCCAAGGCCTTGTCCTTTTCTTGCTGTTGTAGTAGCAAAATTTGTTTCTCCCCTTTCTCTTCAAGTAGACGAATCTTCAATTCATAATTCTTTGTTTGAAGATTGTGTTTGTTTTGCTTCAGTTCTTCTATGGCCTCTTCTGTGGCCACCAACTGAAGCTATAATCACTCCTTTTCCTCTGTTTCTTCTGTAGAGTTTCATACACAATTTCCACTTTCTTGGAAATGTCGATCATGGTCTTGTAATTGCTCTTTCATCCTCTATCATTGTTCACACTACAATTCACATGAATGCAAAGACCTCTCTGATACCACTTGATTCAGGTATGGGTGTGAAGAAGGACCCTTCCAAGACCTTTTACTTTCGAGACGTGTTAAATTGCAATTTTAAAAGAACATTAATGAATATATTTGCATGATGTAAAGAAGAGGATCAAAATAATCATCAACACATGAAAACAAAAGTCATTGATAATGGAGTTCGTCTAGGAGGGACTACGTCTTTGGGCCCTCGTGTCAAGATGGTGTAGGCTGCTGCATTAAGTGTTGTAAATAATGGTGATGCACACAAGAGATGATGTCTTGATCATACAAGGAATAATGCCCTCAAGCAAGAGTGGCTCTAAAAGATGTTCCAAAACTAGAACTCTCAATCAAAAGACTCCTATTAGTATGACACAAAAACATGCATGGTGCGCATCTCGCCAACATGGCACAGAAGGGATGTCAAAGAAAAACACATGCATGATGACAAAAAGAGTATCCCAACAACATGAAACAACAGATCTCAAAACATAACATGAAAGTTATGACATAAAGTACATCACATAGAAGATTTTGCATCAAATCAAGCAAGGAATCATGAAAACATGTAATAAACAAGAATCCTGCATCAATGTCAATCAAGGATTTGTGCAAGATAATGCAGAAAGAAGAAGTACATGAACACATCACATACCTCACAGCTAAGGGCCATCTAAAGAAGTGGATGTCTCATTGCTGAAACTGCTCAGACTATTTCTCTCAAGGCATCGATCTCATGAAAATGGCTGCTCGCACAAGAATGTGGACATCTGCACTGGCACTTAGAAAATTGACTAGAAGAACAAATGAGAGAATAAGAATTCTGAAGACACCATCTGATTTGTGGCATCGAGTAGTGCTGAATCGACTGTCCGAAATCTAAATTCTAAGAAGTTGAGAATTCTGGGCTCAAGGAATATTTTAGATTCCCTCGGGATTCCTCAAAGATTATGTTCCATGGATGCACTGTAAATCTACAAATCCGATGGAAAATGTGATCTTTCCACTATGATCCCTGTGGAAAACCATGAAAAACAAGTATAAACTTGACTATATTCTTAAATGTCACAATTTTACCTCCTTGGGAATTTTTTCATGGCTCATGTTTCGCTCCCTGTTTTTGCTGAAATCATGGTTCCACGTGAATTATAGAAATTAAAAGAAAATGAAAACCTTTTATGAATAAACTAACAACACCATTGTGTTCGTGGCGATGAGAGGTGTAAAAACCATATAAAACTTGTCAATTTCTCCACCCTCTTACAAAATTCATGGTTACTACATTAAAATATTAATTAATTCACTACCTCAAAATTCATGCCTGCATTCTGCCTTGAAATCCACGCTTGTAGTGTCTCTCCTCCTCAAATTATGTACAGAGGTAAAAGCTTGAGTTTAAATAAGAAAACCCTGGCGGATTTAACAATGAGAGTGGTTGGCACATTGGTTAAAATCAAAAAATGGTTAAGGAGAGGTCGCGTGATCAAATCCCACCTATTCCATATATAAACTTTATAACCAAAAATGTATTTGAAATAGGGTTCAGGTTCACTTTGAAACATATTTTGTTATATGGTTATTTATTAACCATTTAAAAATGATTTTGTATCTTATGCAGGTTTAGGAGACGAATGAGAGAATGCCAAGTGTCAATCGCTGATGGGTTGCCATGTGAGTCCCACCTGCTTACTGGGATGCCATGTGGCACATGGTGGGCCCCACTTTTTCCTTGTCATGTCAAACTTTGAAGAGCTCTATCTTTCGCATACGAGCTGAGTTTGACGAACCATTCACACCTCCATGATCAAGATGACGAGATCTACGCTCTGGTCCTGGTTCGAGCATAATCCAAACACTTCAATATTTGAGCCATATTTTTCTTTTGTGTCTCTCTGGAACCACCTGGATCAATCCTCCCCACTGAGGAGCTTTTGGTCCTCCAAAAGCATGGAAAATAATCTGCAACATTCTCTGTACCCTGTCTGCATTACAAATGTCCTAAAAGGTCTCACTTCCATCTCCTTCACCTTTGTTCTTCAGAGTGTTAAGTGATGAGCTGACACCTACTACTTCTGCAACCTGTAATACATGATTTCACAAATTATATGCTTTGAATGACGTGACCAAATAAAGACCCAAAATTTCCCATACTTGCCACGAGTTTATAACACATACTCGGTGGTTAAGTTTACAACAAGATGGATGTAATACCCCAGCTATGACAACAAGGCCAACCTATCATGGTTGCTTCAAAAAGTGATGGAAAACATATCATCACTGCAACACATGATTTACATTCATAAGGCCAAACATTATTATTTTGATAAGTGATAGAAACCTAACATCACTTTCAGAGTTTTAACATGGGACTGAAAATACGACTCAAACATGACCAGACATCATTGTTGCTGACCAAGTGATGGAAAACACATCATCAATTTAACACTTTAAAATGCAACAAATGATTTACATCATGTCAAAAATTCCATTTTTCACTTATCAATGTGAATGGGCCACCTTCTTGAGGTGGTTTTCTTGTCGAACAACTGCTATTCCTGGTTCACACACTGATGCTTTGTATTTAAGGCACTGCTCTAGATGGAGTTTACCACAAGTGGCTCTTTGATGGCCATTTCTGTCGCAATGACTGCAGTAGGTTTTCTTCCTCCATATCTACTTAACCTGTTTCTTTTCATGCTATTGAGAGGGTTTTTCATGCCTCATGAGTGCTTCCATTATTTTCCAACACTTAGAAAAGGTATGGTTAGGTATAACACAAAATGTGCATGTTTTTCGATGCCTTTTCCTTCCTTCATTATTAACAACATGATCAAAATGAACATTCAAATATCAAAAGTTATTATACCTTCCTTTGTTGTCTCTGATGTCAATATGACGATGAGAGCTTGCCACAACTCTCTCAATGCAATGGAAACTGCAATGGGATGATGGGGACGTTTTCCCATCATTCTCTTTCCTCGACGATGTCTTGGAAGAATCTAACACCTTTGAGCACTCTCCTCTACTGTATCTCGAGCCTGCAAATTGATGTTCATGTACAACCTCCAAAGGTTGAGTTATGCCTTGGTTGTTAGCACCAATTTCTTTCTCCTCGTGCCTTGTCTTTGTAAGGAGCCTCATATTTGTCCCTGTAATTGGGACCTCCAAATCTCCAATAGACATCATACTATGAGAAGACGAAACCAAAAGGAAATCAACATCTTTTACCTTCTCTTTTGATTTGGAAATAATTGATGACGGCTGCTCATCATTTGGTTGTTCACTAACTATCTCCGTGCATTCCCCAACTTCTTTCCTAACATACCCAAATCCCATTCGACACGGTAATTCCTCTACTTTAATGGCATTGACAATGCCTTGGCCATTAATGCCCAAGCCTTTCCCTTCATACCCCCTTCTCTTCAACAATTTGGAGCCAATTCTTGTCATATGATTTTCAAAGATAGAAAAATCATCATCAGGAAACATACATGAAGATGGAGAACTACTTTTTACCTCGCATGGGTCTTACTGCAGCTTTTCCAAGGTTTTGTACTTTGTTTACAGTTGTAGTAGCAAAATTTGTTTCTCCTCTTTCTCTTCAAGTAGATGCATCTTCAATTCATCATTCTCTGTTTGAATATTGTGTTTGTTTTGCTTCAGTTCTTCCATGGCCTCTTCTGTGGCTTTCAAATGAAGTTGTAATCGCTCCTTTTCCTCTATCTCTTTCTATAGAGTTTCATACACAATTTCCACTTTCTTAGAAATTTTGAGCATGGTCTCATACATTGATCTTCCATCCTCTGTCATTTTTCACACTGCAATTCACATCAATGCAAAGATCACTCTCATACCACTTGATCCAGGTCCAGGTGTGAAGAAGGACCCTTCCAAGACCTTTTACTTTCTTGATGTGTTAAATTGCAATTTTAAAAGAACATTAATGAATACATCTGCATGTTGTAAAGAAGAGGATCATAATAATCATCAACACATGAAAACAAAAGCCGTTGATAATGGAGTTCGTCTAGGAGGGACTACGTCTCTAGGCCCTGGAGTCAAGATGGTGTAGGCCACTGCGTTAAGTGTTGTCAATAATGGTGATGTACATAAGAGATGATGTCTCGATCATACAAGGAAGAATTCCCTCACGCAGGAGTGGCTCTAAGGGAAGTTCCACAACTAGAACTCTCAATCAATATACTCATATCATTATGACACAAAAACATGCATGGTGCGCATCCTACCAACATGGCACAAAAGGGATGTCAAAGAAAAACACATGCATGATGACAACAACAGTATCCCAGCAACATACAACAAGGGATATCAAAACATAACATGAAAGTTATGATAGAAAATACATCACATAGAAGATTATGCATCAAATGAAGCAGGGAATCATGACAACATGTAATAAACAAGATCCCGCATCAACGTCAATCAAGGATTTGTGCAAAATAATGCAAAAAGAAGAAGTACATGAACACATAATATACGTCACAACCAAGGGCCATATGAAGAAGTGGATGTCTCACTGCTAAAGCTGCTCGAACCATTTCTCTCAAGGCGTTGATCTCATGAAAATCGCTGCTCACACAAGAATGTGGACATCTGCACTGGCACTTAGAAAAGTGACTAGAACAAGAACTGAGAGACTAAGAATTCTGAAGACACCATCAAATTTGTGGTGTCAAGTTATGCTGAATCGACTGTCCAAAATCTGAATTCTGAGAAGTTGAGAATTCTAGGCTCAAGTAGTCTTTTAGAATCCCTCGAGATTCCTCAAATATTATGTTCCATGGATGGACTGTAAATATACAACTCATATGGTGAATCTGATCTAGCCATTGTGATCCCTGCGGAAAACCATGAAAAACAAGTATAAAATTGACTATATTATGAAATGTCACAATTTTACCTCCTTGGGAAAATTTCATGGCTCATGGTTCCACTCCCTATTTTTGTTGAAATCATGGTTCCACGTGCATTCTGGAAATGACTAGAAAATGAATACCTCTGGTGAAGAAACAAACAACACCATTGTGTTCGTGGCGATGAGAGGTGTAAAATCCATATAAAACTTGTCAATTTCTGATAAAGTGAAAATTCTGCCCTCTTGCAAAATTCATGGTTCCTGCATTAAAATATTAATTACTTCACTACCTTGAATCCATGCTTGCATTTTGCCTCGAAATCGATTACTGTAGTCTCTCTCCTCCTCGAATTGTGTGTAGAGGTAAAATCCTGAGTTTAAATAAGAAAACCCTGGCAGATTTAACAATGAGAGTGGTTGGCGCATTGGTTAAAATCAACAAATGGTTAAGGGAAGGTGGGTTGATCAAATCCTACCTCTTCAATATATAGCTTTTATAACCAACAATGTATTTGAAATAGGGGTCAACACTACTTTGGGCGGCCCATCCCCTAAACCCCGCACTTAACATATTATCAACGTTTATACATATATCAACACGTATTTTAATCGCAATTGGCAATCGACAGTTGGTATCGGCGATTGGCGCTATCGTCAGCATATATATCGATGCAATCCTCGGAGTCTCGCCGATATATATATCGGCAATCGGCACCGATAATATAGGCACGTTTACAGGTGTCAGGTGTCGGGGCGATATATGAGATCGACTTCGGGGTGTGTCGGCGATTGACATAGAGACTGGCCGATAACATGCGATATATATATATATATATATATATATATATATATATATATATATATATACAGAGTATATATATATATATATATATATATATATATATATATAGATATATATATACATATATTTGTTTATGGTTTGCAATTGCGATAAGGTGGGTAGGGGTTATGGCCGTAAGCTTTATAATATATATGCAATGCGATTTGTGATAAGGTTGTTTTAAAGGTTTCAGTGGGGGTTGTTGATGCCGATCCTGAAACCATGTGTTTGATTGTTTTATATGGTTATTTTTAATAACTATATATATTGAAACATATTTCGTTATATGGTTATTTATTCACCATTTAAAAATGATTTTATCTCTTATGTAGGTTTAGGAGACAAATGAGAGAATGGTAAGTGTCAATGGCTGATGGGCTGCCATGTGGGTCCCACCTACTTACTGGGATGCCATGTGGCACACTATGGGCCCCACTTTCCCCTATCATGTCAAAGTTTGAAGAGCTCTATCTTTCGCATACGAGCTCAGTTTGACAAACCGTTTGCACCTCCACGATCAGAATGATGAGATCTACACTTTGTTCCTAGTTCGAGCATAATCAAAACAATTTGATTTTTGAGCCATCTTTGTCCTATGTGTCTCTCTGGAGCCACTTGGGTCATCACTTCTAGTTGCATTTGTACATATATTTCGGTGCATTTTGCAAATTGTCTCTTAGCGCACCTCTGTTTCGTGAGTTTGGCTTTCATGTTTTCAGTTGTTGCTTTCACTTTATTTCCCTTTAATTAGTGTCATTTTCATCTTACCTTCATCCCAACATGTGTTGTTTTCACCATCATTCACATATTTCAAGTGTGGTTCAAACTTTTAGTTTCATCCAGCCCCTTAAAATGCACACTGCGCATTCTTAGTCCTCAAGAAACTACCTTGTCTCTTGGCACTGCGCAATGCATGGTATCTGACTCCTAGAAATGCACATTTCACAACGACAGTGCTCAAGCCTAGCCCCCGATTCCCAAAACTATGCAACCTTTCTCTCTAGCCAAGTTAGCATTGCACGTTGCATAGTCTCAGTCCTCAAGCCTCAGTCTCGAGCTCCTAAACTGTGCACCTGTGCAATCACTTGGCCTCCTATCCTTCTAGTATTGTTTGTTTCACAATTTTTTTTCTCAAACCTAGGCCTTATCCTAAAAAACAACACAATCATGCCCTCCAGCCAATCCTAAAAAATGTGTTGCACAGTCTCAAACCTCAAGTCTAGCCCTTCAGCTCATGAGATATACAACTACATAATTAGTTGGCCTCCTCTGCCTCCCAAAACTATGCAGTTAGTTGAAACAGTGCAAAAGGTGTTGAAGGAAATGCAACTAGGTTCGATCTTCATTGAAATAGGTCTACCACATGTTAAAGTGGTATAGGTGAGTCAAAGAGTAAAAAGAAATTATGGAGTATATTTATGTACTAGAGTCAAAAGAATACCTCCAAGAAAATTCAACAAGTATCCTCCATGTAACGACATCTACAAAGAATCTATTTGAATTATATATGTCAAGTCATCCTCATGTCTACATGTAAGCCTCAAGTCGACCTAAAGGATTGCTTCTAGGGAAAGATGCAGTTGTGCATGTCAGTAAAAGGAAGGCTACCATGGGTCATAATAGCAGAAACTCATAGTTGACATATCTCACTATTTGGGATAGTAAACTAGGCCTATAAGGCCTCCTACTCAAGAAAAGAAGAAGGGAACTCAAGTCAAGAAGAAAAGAGCACATGACATTTACTAAACCTTCCACATGTGTGGGAATTTAGGGCTGAAGGATAGTCATATCAATTATACATCTACACATTGAAGAAGGATCTCATTTGGTCCAGAAGAAGGAAGGGATCATCACAAGCAAAGGGTCTCATCAAAGTTACTTCTTCTAGAGCAACTGTAACAAGGTCTATCAACATTTGAAAGAAGAACAAAGTGCAGGTGTTGTAGGGAAAAGTATCCGATTCGGATGACCCTATCCCACTCTAAGGGTGATAGTACCTCAGCAACAACTGTAAACAAAACTTCTTAAGGTTTACTTCTTTATGAAAGCAAGAGAGAATGAAGAAATGCACTAACCGTTGCCTTGCGCTTAATATTTGCTCCAATCTCTTCTCTTTGCTGCTTGCTCCTAGCTCTTTGCTCTTTTGCTGGCCCAGCTACAATGAGATCCTGCAAAATAATGAAGAAGGAAACTACAAGAAGCATGCATTCATAACTGATTCAAGGATTAGCATAAATCAAATATACAATCATCACAATACATCATTGAAACAAATGCATATAGAAGAACCTCAATAGCTTTTATTAATGGAAGAAGTAAAGTTCTGAGAAGGTTACAACCATTGAAGGCCCCAATCCAGCAACACCTCCCAGCAGAAAGAATTTCTCCTCTTCACCTCCTTCAAGCAATCACCCAATAGTTCTATAGTGAAACCAACAACATATCATTACTTTGCACAAAATTCCAGCCTCCTGAGCTCATAGGAGAGAGCTCAATATATAGATGAATTGAGACAGGATGAGTCAGCTTGCAACTGATGTGTAGCTGCCTTGTGTCCTCTCTCTCTTCAGTTGATCTTCAGTTCTTGAGTCCACTTGGAGAACCTTGCTTCCACTTGGAGAAACAGATCCTCTGACTCATCACAAGGCGAAATCCCTGATCCAAGTGTCATTTTTGGAAGATTCCAGAGCAATGACTCAGTGTGCCACTTGTCCCATCTCGCTCAGCGCAGGTGGCCTTTGTTCTACCTGCTTTGCAACGCAGGTACACCATGGAGGAGTTGAGTTTCAGCGCAGAAGCCTAGTGGAGCACCTGCTTTGATTTCAGGATTGCTTGTTTTTGAGTGTTTTCAGGTGGAGAACTGATCTGAGAGCTGTTGGTTTGCTGACCTTGTTCCTCTAGGGGTAGGAACATCATGTTTAGGGACTTTGGATCCCTTGGATTATCGACAATTCATGCCTGATGCTGCAAGGCACAAAATTGTCTATAACAGATGCCCCCTAAAGTATGAGGTCGTTTATCGGGTGAAATGCTTTATTAGGAGGATCCGAAGTTCATTCAATCTGCTGAGAAGTGTCCTGTAATAAGATACAATACAATACATTATTTTTCATACTTTTTCATGATCTAGCTGAGGCGGGCATTCCCATGCTCAGCTTTATAAATTCATTTTGGTACATAGAACAGACGATCGTCTGATGGTAGACTGATAATTCTCTGCTGAAATTATCATCCTTTGAGAAGGATGATCATCTGCTGCAATGATGTACACATCAAATGTCTTTATATCCTGAATATATATCGCAGCCCGGATGGATGAAACTAGATTCGGGGTCTTCAATCTCTTCCGATCTTCACTCGATGTACAAGTCGATCCATGTGAGAATTTCTTGAAGTCGAACATGGAAAGACATCGCTTGATTACCGGTCAATGATGTAAACCGTTAACAAGCGCGAGAGGAATCACCGATAAGGATGATGACCCTCAAGGTACAGCAGTACAATTCACATGGTGGGAATAAAGGACTTGGTGTTGACCACCATGCAAAATCCTCTGGTCGAAGGTCATTGATGTATACCTGTCGCCGGAAGTGAGAAACTTGCCATTGAGGCATGCAAGCTTCAAAGTACTGAAGGGGTTGTTCCTAGATCAACTCCTTGGATAATGAGCTGATGTCGACAAGGAGCGATCCGTCAAAGGAGGGCCTTAATGAATCCCACATCATTGACACGGAACGGAGCTAGTGATTGTGATGAGGTGAAAACAAACTGTGATGTATGATTCAGGGTGGCGGTCATGAAATGGATGAAGGACAATGTATGGCAGTGGATGGGACACGGTTGACTCTTTGCAGAACAACATCTCTTGAACATATAACGACACTGATGTGATGGATCGGTAGCATTACCCCAAATGTGGATGGTGTGGCGAGGACCATGGTGATGAGACCGGTGAATGAAACAACCCAACCCGATGTGATACGGAGGACAAAGTGTCATGTTCAAGAGCGACTTGCTACCATTAAAGCTGTGAGGTTCTCCCAATTTTTCCCCAGTCATTGCTGACCAGTACCTCTTTATTTTTGTCAAGCTTGAGGAGGATAACATATGCTTGTTCTATAACCTGCCCTTCGGGCAAGCCCATCGCTATGTTTTAACGAGCCTAGCGATAGGGAAACTCGCTCTCGTCTAAAGACAAGTTTGTCGCTATTTAATCATTTTAACGAGTCTAACGACAAGGAAAACTCGGTCCTTTTCATTTTTAGAGAGTCTGAAAAGGTACATAAAGTCAACTCCAGAATTCCTTTTTCGTCATCTAATCCCTTAAGTCCGAAAAAGTATAAAACAATACAGAAGGGATGAATTTTCGATTGCTTTAACGAGCCGAACAAAACAAGCGCTCGATCTTTTTGTGCAATAATCCCTCAGGTCCAAAAAGATTAAAATCTAGAGGAGGGATAGCTTTTCCGGTCGTTTAACGAGCTGGAAGGCCAAAACTCGGCAAACTTTTCATATTTCACGAGTCAGGAGAAAAGAGCTCAAAGAAGACTCGTCTTTTGAGGAACGAGTGATAAACAGGGATAGCAACAGATTCCAGGTACAGGTTGGAATTTTCCAATCACGGCAGTGTCACAAGGATGGCTAAGTGAAATCACTCTTCGCAGCTGTTCCTCAAAATGGGTAAACAATCATATGGAGATGAACGATTGGCCAAATGAACGGTGGAGGTGATGGCTGCAGCAAAACACGACCAAGGCTTTTATATGGCTATCAAAGGTTACATTCTTTAAATGGTTATTTACCGGGCAGTTCATTTTTTAACGAGCTTAAACTTGCTCAAAAGCTTATGTTTATTTTTTAACGAGCATGAAATATGACGCTAAAACTGCTCGGATCTCACGTTTATTTTTTAACGAGCATGAACTGTGTGCTAAAACTGCTCGATAATACCAGTCATAAGATAAGAAATGTCTCCTGCAAGATTCCAATTTTTATAGAGCTTGCACCTCACATAAGCTATGCTCTTTAGCAAATTTTGACCTTTGCCCCACATCCTTTCTTCATGCAAGTTCGGAAACGACTAATCCAAAAAACAGATAAATAACCGCTCTTTGCTTGTACTCCAAAAGGTTTGCATGCCCCCAGGTATAAAATAGAATTTCAAGGCTGCCCCTCCTCTCCCTCACCTCTGCTTTTCTTTGGGTGTTCCCAGCTACTTGTCATCTTGCCAATCTAATGTTAACGATACTTGTCTTCTCGTTATTCTAAGGGATCTTACGCGGTACTTGTCTTCCCGTCGGCCCAACTTTTAACGAACAGCTATTTGTGACAAGAGAAGAGCACTACTCAAAGACAAAACATTAATGTTATCGAGGGAGGCTTGCTTCTTTCTGGTTACCCGAAGAGTGGTTCTATTTGCTGCCGCAAATCAATCTCTTTCTTCGGCGATGTCTATCATTAGGTTACACAAGGATGGTTACAATTTGTTGCAGCAATAGAAACTCATTCTTTGGAGGCTGCCCCTACTTATCCTTTAAAACATTTGTTTTAATGGGTGAGGCTTGCCTTTTATCCAAAGACGGTTACTATTTACTACCACAAATGGATCCCCTTCCTTGGCAGAGCCTACTTATTTAGATAAAGATGAATGGCCTTTGTCAAACAAGTAACCTTGACAAAAGAATCCTGTTCCAGAACAACCCCTCTTCCATCCACGGATGGGGTACGGACTAGTCATATTCTTTCGCGGAAATTCTACCCTATACCCAAGGTTTCTTCTGCCCAAAGCAGACCAGGGTGCATACCCCCTGGGTTCCAGTCTTATCTTTCTGAATCACTCGCATTCATCGGGAAGTAGAACCGGGGGTGGAGGCATTTCTTGAGTGAATAAGCCGTTTAGGATTGGTATTTGACTATTTGCGATGCGAGATCCCGGAAATGAAAGTTGGTCTACGAGCTTGACCATCTTTCCTTCGTGTGGAAAACACATTACTCTAAAGAGTGAGGAGACTATAGCTCCCATGCAATATATATAGTCCCGTCCAAGGAGTAGGTTATAATCCAAGGGTCCTTGGACGACCATGACATTCATATGAACTGTCTTCTTCCTCAATGTAATCGGAACATTGGGGAGGATCCCTAAAGGGCGACTGGTTCCTTTATCAAAACCTGATAGATTTCTCATCTCAGGTAAAAGCGCCGGGGAACCCAGTGCTTTCCAAGCAATAGAGGAAAGGATACTCACAGATGCCCCTTCATCAATGATAGTTCCAGCCATTACCATTCTATAGATTTGGACAATGATTCTGAATGGTATATTGGCTGGTAACCGGGGTTTGCCTAGTTGGTTCCAATCAAAGGACACAACCAGGTTGCTTGGTGGTGGGACCGAATACACGGCCGGATACGACCCTGACGATGTTCCTTCCTGCGATAAAGGAATGGGCGCATTGCCCTGATGCTCATCAGAGTCTGTGTTGATGAAAAGAATCTGGATGGTGTCATCCTTATTCTCTTCAGTGAGGGTGTCATTTGAAGATGAATCTTCAACGACGGTGTCATTTGAGGATGAAACCTCTGAAGGAAGGACCGGGTCAACTGCCGTATCGACCTTTAGACTTTCGTCTGGTCTGGATTCAGTTGGTTCATTCTCAATGACCGACACTTCAGCTGACCACTTGATCGGGCCAGCTGGATTTTCAACTACCGAGGGACTTGGCACGAGTTTTTGGTATCCAGGAGGAAGTCGTAACGGTGAAACCGGACGATCTTCCAAAACTCTTTTCGCCTCATCTAAGAATGGACAACGGTGGATGGCGTGATCGCCTTCACACAGCATGCAGGGTGATCTTGGTCTCCCTTTTCGTCCTTCACTCTCGCTAGTTGACGGACTGCAATCAACATGACTACCAGAGGTTGATGCTACCGGATTGTGCAACCTGGGGGACCAGTCCCTTAGTATCCGGGGAATACAAGGACAATCACGGTGGAAATGGGTCCCTTTGCAAATGACACATGGTGATTTAGGCCCGGTCGGTGCAGTGTGTGGATTTTTGTCAGATGTCTTTTGCTTGCCCCCAGTTGCCTTCGCCTTAGGCTCCTTCTGCTTCTTCTCCATGGGAGGCTGACTTCTGCCGGCTCTACCTTGTGAAGATGAAGGATCAGAGGAAGAATTGTAAGAAGTGGAAGGCTGGTGGGCAGCTCTAGACTGGTCTGACTGTTGATTCGACTGCTCAGGAGTGGTGGTCTGAACTACATTAGTTGAAAAGAGCCATACAGGTAGGCCAATTGTCAATCCTGGAAGTGACAATGTGGCCATATGGGGCGCACCAACATCTCCCCAAGAGGAGAAGGGACTGGGACTTCCACCAAGGTGACTTCCTTGGTTGGTGGGCTCCATACTTTTCAACTGAAAGATCAACGCGGGAATAACAGGTGATTATGTTCCGTTTAAAATAAATTTTATTAACGACGCTTTAGACACAACTTTGCTTTTTCATGTTTTAAGAGTCGAGAAAAAGCTAAAGATGACTCTAGTCTCCTTCGATGTATTAACGAGCCCGAAGTGACAAATGCTCGGTTGGACTTTTTCAGTTATAGAGTTTGAAAAAGGCCAAAAGAAACTGCTCTGGAGATCTAGGCAGAGGGTGTGCCAAACTTTTCGCGAAACCACAGAATACGTTTTACGGTACGGGTGGTCGATCTTCGTGAATGCTGTGTTCACTGCATCGCGATCAGTAGGGCGGCCGACACGGCTTCCTATGGATAAAGGCTTTGTTCCTATAGGGGTCTCCCAATATATACGCGACGGTACGTGGGAGCACAAGTCCGTATTAGTGCCACCGACTCTCAGGAGGAATCACCCACCTTCGTAGAGATCGACAGTCACTACGTTTAACGACGCCGGAACAAGTCTCTACCTAGACCTCTATGTGTTTGCGTTATGTTACAAAGCGTTGTTATGTAAATTGAATTTATTTTAATGTTGATCTTGTTTAGCAGTTTGCCTTTAAGGATCACCACGAGATGTATGTAACAAATTCCTGAATGCAGTCTAAGATGAGAAGCAAACTTTTCAATCTTTCAACTTTGAAAATCTTAACTACTGAGGAGAAGAAAGGCAAATCTTTTCACACAGATCATAGAGCACACACTAATGCAAAATTTCCTAAATCAGCATGCAAACAGTCAAATGCAAAATGCACAATGCATGTATTTTCTTTTCCCTTTCTTAATGTTGATGTATTACAAAAAGAAAGTTGTTATATAACTTTGATTTCGATTTAAAGCGAAAGTAAACAAGCTTGTCCAAAATCAAAAGACACCTTAAGATTTACTTGTTTAATCACTGGAAATACATGAAATCAAACCATAATGACGAAAGTAAAAAGACTAATCAGCTATGGACAGCAAACAAGCTAACTCTTTAGACCAGCAAAATGCCTAACACAGGTTCAGATCTAAGAGGCCAAAGCAAGACTAGTTCACTTTCGTTATGGGAAATTGTAAATGAGGTAAGAAATACAAAAGAACAAGTACAATTTCGTTATATAACAGAGGCGGAATGATGGCAAGTAAGGTTGGTTTCAGAATAGGTACAAGACTGGTAACTGGCTGCAAAATCTATAGTGAAAAAGGCAAGAAAAAGGGAGGAAACCCCAACTGCACAAGGCAAAATTGGGCCAACGCAGGTGCTGCACAGCCAGTCTGGCTCTCAGCGCAGGTAGCCCCTTCGGGACCTGCGTTGCAAAGCAGGTAGCCTGTGTACTACCTGCTTTGGAAAACGAAAGTTGCGTTTTCACAGTTTCCGGGTCACAATTTTCTCAAAAATTCACAGTTTTTGCCCAAATCAGAAGCTATCAGTCAAGTACACACTAAGGGATGACAAGGAAGATGAAAAGCTATCACTAAGAGCTTACAAGGATCCTTGTAGATCAGCTCTTCAAATCATGAACATGCTTAGAAATGAGCTAGAGTAGCTGCCCTCTACTTCGCTTTTGATATAGTCAAAAGCTTTTCGATTTGGTACTCTTTTGTTCAGGAAATGAATAGCAAAATACTACAGACAATCAAACAGATACGATCCCCAGCGGAGTCGCCAGTTTGTTGTAGGGAAAAGTATCCGATTCGGATGACCCTATCCCACTCTAAGGGTGATAGTACCTCAGCAACAACTGTAAACAAAACTTCTTAAGGTTTACTTCTTTATGAAAGCAAGAGAGAATGAAGAAATGCACTAACCGTTGCCTTGCGCTTAATATTTGCTCCAATCTCTTCTCTTTGCTGCTTGCTCCTAGCTCTTTGCTCTTTTGCTGGCCCAGCTACAATGAGATCCTGCAAAATAACGAAGAAGGAAACTACAAGAAGCATGCATTCATAACTGATTCAAGGATTAGCATAAATCAAATATACAATCATCACAATACATCATTGAAACAAATGCATATAGAAGAACCTCAATAGCTTTTATTAATGGAAGAAGTAAAGTTCTGAGAAGGTTACAACCATTGAAGGCCCCAATCCAGCAACACCTCCCAGCAGAAAGAATTTCTCCTCTTCACCTCCTTCAAGCAATCACCCAATAGTTCTATAGTGAAACCAACAGCATATCATTACTTTGCACAAAATTCCAGCCTCCTGAGCTCATAGGAGAGAGCTCAATATATAGATGAATTGAGACAAGATGAGTCAGCTTGCAACTGATGTGTAGCTGCCTTGTGTCCTCTCTCTCTTCAGTTGATCTTCAGTTCTTGAGTCCACTTGGAGAACCTTGCTTCCACTTGGAGAAACAGAGCCTCTGACTCATCACAAGGCGAAATCCCTGATCCAAGTGTCATTTTTGGAAGATTCCAGAGCAATGACTCAGTGTGCCACTTGTCCCATCTCGCTCAGCGCAGGTGGCCTTTGTTCTACCTGCTTTGCAACGCAGGTACACCATGGAGGAGTTGAGTTTCAGCGCAGAAGCCTAGTGGAGCACCTGCTTTGATTTCAGGATTGCTTGTTTTTGAGTGTTTTCAGGTGGAGAACTGATCTGAGAGCTGTTGGTTTGCTGACCTTGTTCCTCTAAGGGTAGGAACATCATGTTTAGGGACTTTGGATCCCTTGGATTATCGACAATTCATGCCTGATGCTGCAAGGCACAAAATTGTCTATAACAGCAGGAAGGAGGAAGGACTTGACTTATGCTTAGAGGATATTCATGTTAGGGATCTAATGTTTGACATTGATAAATAAGAAGCTTCAATAGGAGAAATTTACTGAATGGTTTTCCTCTCAAGAGAAGAGAGGCTTTGGGCTTGGCAGAGAGCCAATATCTTATGTCCTTGTTCTTATCTTTTTGGTAATAGTTTGATGAAGTACAAAAACATGCATTAATAGTAAGAATAAAAATATTAAGCTAACAACAAAAAGTAAAAAGACTCGAAAAATTGTTATCAAGTCAAGAAGAATCACACTACACCTAATTTCCCTTGATTTTTCAACATGGGATCAAAGCTAAGTGTTGGGTGTGGAGCCTGATTATCTTCTTTATTCAGAGGTATCACTGCATTAGACCCATTTCGTAATGTGGCAGCAACACCACCCGAATATGCTCACCACCAGGGGGTTCCAGGTGGGGCGATGACTAAAAATAGATGTAAAATTGCCTTGTAAAATGTTGTAATTTTGTAGTTAATCTGGATCGTTCATTAGGCAGAAATCTGACGGTAGAAGTTATGTTTAATTTAGGTTTTTTTTTCCCTAGAAGGAAACCCCTCGCTATATATGAGGAAATTGTATTGCGGCTATGTAGGTGTGTATTTAAAGCAAGAAAGAGAGAGGATATTGTGTGAGAGTTAAGAGGGAATTACAGTGGATATGCTCTAGGTTATCTCTTCTTTTTCCAAGATAATATAAAAGGAATGACTAGTTGTTTCTCTGTGGATGTAGCCCAAATTGGTTGAACCACTTATATCTATGTCTTTCTTGTTCTATGTGTTTTTAGTGTTTATATTTCTACAATATTTTTATGTGTTCCATTACTTTGTAATATATAATTTTCTAATAACTGGTATCAAAGCTAAAGGTGTATTTCACTGATACACTCACAAGAGAGAAGGGTTCTTGGTTTGAGTGGGAGTTATGGAGGAAGATGGTAGGTTGAGGGTCGAAAAATTTAACGTCCAAAACTACCAATTGTGGAAGATGCAGATGGAAGGTTACTTCTATCAGAAAGATCTATACCTACCATTGAGTAGAAAGACAAAGAAGCTAATGAGTATGACAGACATAGAATGGGATATTCTTGATAAAGGCACTTGGAACAATACAATTGTGCCTAGTGGCGTCAGTAGCCTTTAATATTTCAAAGGAAACAACAATAGAGGGTTTAATGTCAACATTGGCCAAACTATATGAAAAGTCCTCCACCTCAAATAAGGTATTTCTTATGAAGGGTTTATTAAATATGAATATGTCAGAAGGTAGATCTATTGTTGATCATTTAAATCAATTTAATACAGTTACTATTAGTTAAGTTCTGTAGGGGTAACTTTTGATGATGAAGTTATGGCTCCGTTATTTCTTTGTTCATTGCCAGAAAGATGGAATGGTTTAGTTATGGCCATTAGTAACTTTGTCTCTAGATCTAGAACTTTAAATTTTAATGATGTTGCTGGTGCAATCCTTAGTGAGGAAATACAATTGAAAATATTTGGTGAGACATCAGGTAATGCTTCGACTGCAAAGACTAGGGGAAGAAAAATGGAAAGAGAAAAGAGCCTAGGATATTGCAATAAGTAAAGGAAAGGCAGATCCAAGTCCAGATTGGGGATAGTGTGTTGGAGATGCGGGAAGAAAGGACACCTGAATAAATATTGCGAGTCTCAAAAGGGAAAAGAAGGAGACGTGCAACAAGAAAACAATCATGAAGTGAATGTGAAAGGTCATGTGTTGCAAGATGCTTTTATTCTTTCATTAGAAAATATTATTGATGCCTAGATGGTAGATTCAAGGGCCTCACTCCATGCCACACGTGATAGGAAACATTTTCATGATTATGTTTAAGGAGATTTTGTACAAGTTAGATTGGGTGATGATAAACCTTGTAAAATCATTGGAATGGGTATAGCTTTCATAAAACAACAAAATGAAAATCAATGGCTATTCAAGGAGTTAAGGCATGTTTCAGATCTGAAGAAAAATCTAATTTCAATAGGGTAGTTTGGAGGTGAAGGTTGTGTAACTACTTTTACATATAAAACCTGGGAGGTCACTAAAGGAGTCCTAGTAACAAAAAAGGAGAAAAGGTTGGTACATTATATTTATGCAATGGTATTTCTAATTATGTTAATGCTTTAACCTATATAGGAGCAGATACGACATTGTGGTATCATAGGCTCGGGCACATGAGTGAGAAGGGGATGCAAATTCTTCACTCAAGAAATTGTTTGCCAAGTTTGAAGCATGTTGATTTGGAATTCTATGAGAATTGTGTTTATGGAAAACAGAAGAAAATAACATTCCTCAGAGTTGGGAAAGAAAAGAAGAGTGAAAAATTAGAGCTTGTGCATATAGATGTATAGGGACCTACTCAAGTATCATATCTCGGTGGATCTCATTTTTGTGTTACTTTTATTGATAATGCAACAAAAAAAACCTAGATTTATTGTATTCGAAATAAATATGATGTATTTGATACTTCCAAGGAATGGAAAGCTTTGGTTGAAAATGAAACAGGAAAAAGGTTCAAGTGTCTCAGGTCAGACAATGGAGGTGAATATTGCAACAAAGAGTTTGATAGGTACCTTTCAGATAATGGAATTCGCAGAGAGAAGATACTTCCACGAACACCAAAAGAAAATGGTGTGTTAGAAAGAATGAACTGGACAATCATGGAGCATGCAAGGTGCATGAGATTGCATGTTGGATTGCCTTTACAATTTTGGGTAGATGTTGTAGACACTGTTGTTTATCTAGTAAATAGAGGGCCTTCAAGTTCCTTGGATGGTGGTATTCTAGAGGAGGCATGGACAGGTAAAAAGGTAAACTACTCATCTATAAATACTTTTGATTGTGAAGCCTTTTTCCACCTTAATAAAGAAAATAGATCAAAGCTTGAGGAAAAATCAAAGAAATGTACTTTTATTGGATATGGTGTTAATGATTTTGGTTATCACTTTTATGATTATGAAAAACACAAAGTCATTAGCAGTAGAGATGTCATATTCAATGAAAATGTTTTGTGTAAGGATCAGATGAAGTAAAAGAAATAGGAAAAAGAAAACAGAGAATACACAGTGCTTGATGAGATCACAGAAAAAGTGAAGGTACCTGAAAATCATAATGATCAACAACCAGAACAACCACAAAAGCAAAAAGAACCTTAAACACTTGAAAGTGGTGTTATAATATCTACAAGGATTAGTATACCCCTTAAACGATATTCTCCTTCATTATATTATGTATTGTTGACTGATTTTGGTGAACCAAAATGTTATGAAGAAGCAGTGCAGGAAGAAACCATGAAGAAGTGGGAGTAAGCCATGAAAGAAGAGATGGAATCCTTAGCACATAACCAGACTTGGGACTTTAATCTTTCATGTAGGTAAAACAACATTGCAGAATAAATGGTTTTATATGTTGAAGGAAGAAGATGGAGGTAGTAAAAGGTATAAAGCTAGACTTGTGGTGAAGGGGTTTGCACAAAAAAAGGGTATAGACTTTGATGAGATATTTTCTCCTATTGTTAAAATGACTTCAATCAGAACTATTTTAAGTCTAGTAGCAACTAAATATTTTCATATTGAGAAGTTATATGTAAAGACAACCTTTCTCCATGGTGTTACAGGGAAAAGTGTCTATACAAAACTGCTAATCCCACTAAGGCGGGTAGCTACCTTAAAAACAAACAAAGTAAAACTACTTTCGTTTTCCTTTATGAAAGATAGATGAGAGAAGAATAAAGGAGACCAACCTCTGTCTTGCGCTTGGCTCCTTGCTCGATTCCTCTCTCTTCTGATAGTCCTTTGCTACTTGCTTTCTTGTATACCCAGCTTCACAGAGTACCTATAGAATCAAAGCAGCATAACACTATACAAGAACATGGATCTACTATCATAAACAATCTAGGATCAGATGTAAATTGACCATACAAATGCATAAAGCATAAATGACACAAGAGTATGGAGGAAAACTTGAATAGCTTTATTGATAATCAAGAAAGAGCCAAGAGAGTTACAACCAGTTGTTCTGACCCAACATCATCCTCTTAGCAAGTAAGCCCTTCTTCACCTCATGCAAAGCTTAAATCACCCAACACTATGATGTTGCCTCAAGAAACCAACAACAATTCCTTACAAGATGCAAAATTCTAGCCTCTGGATCTCTGGGATGAGGGATCCATATATAGATGTCTGTAAGGGAGATGAGTCAGTTTGTGATTTGATTAGTGTCTTCCCTCTAATAGTTCTTGCTTCCACTTGGAGATTGATGATCTCTTACTCATCCTTGGTCGAATTCAAAGAGGCAAGTGTCACAGGAGAAGTTTCTGGAAGATTCCATGCTTCACCTCGCGGATTGACACTGCCATTTGTCTCTTTTCGCCCATAGCACCCCATAGAAGGGATTTTTGAAATGCAACGCACCCACTGAGTGTACTTAGGTGAGATGCAAAGCACCTTGCCTATGGAGCAGGTGAAATGATCCTGTTTTTACCAGTTCTGAGTAGTTTTTCATGGAGAACTTCTGGGAGAAGTTGTAATCAGTTGACCTTGTTCCTTTAGGGGTTGGAACAACACTTTTAGGGACTTAGGAGCCCTTGGTTTATGGACATTTTATGCTTGGGGTTGTAGTGCCCAAAAATTTCTATAACAGTTGCCCCCTAAAGCATGAGGTTGTTAATCTTTTTGATGTCGGGTGAAATGCTTTATCATGAGGATCCGAAATTATTTCAAGATGGAAGGAGACTTGTAATAAGATACAATACAATACATTATCTTCATAATATTTTCACGATATAGCTGAGGTGGGCATTCCCATGCTCAACTTTATAAATTCATTTTCATGTACATAGGACAGAGAATCGTCTGAGTGTAGACTAATGATTCTGGTAGAGCCATCATCCCTTTGATTGGATGATTATCTGTGCAACAATGATGTACATTTGATGTCTTTATTTTCCTGAATATATATCGCAGCCCGGATGGATGAAACTAGATCCGGGGTCTTCAGTCTCGTTCTATCTTCACTCAAAGTACAAGTCGATCCATGTGAGAGATGTTCTGAAGTCGAACATGGAAATACATTGCCTGATTACCAGCCAATGATGTAAGCTGTTAACAGGTGCGAGAGGAATCACCGATAATGATAATGACCCTCAAGGTACTGCAGTACAATTCACATGGTGTGAATAAAGGACTTGGCGTCGAACACCACGCAAAATCTTTCGGTCGAAGGTCATTGATGTAAACCTGTCGTTGGAAGTGAGAAACTTGCCATTGAGGCATGCAAGCTTCAAAGTACTGAAAGGGTTGTCCCTAGATCGACTTCTTGGATAATGAGCTGATGTCGACAAGAAGCGATCCGTCATAGGAGGGCCTTAATGAATCGCACATCAATGAAACGGAATGGAGCAAATGATTTTAATGGAGATGAAAACGGTCTGGTGATATAAGGTTCAGGGTGGCGGTCATGAAAGAATGGAGTGTAAATGTATTGCAGTGGGTGATACACAGGTGAATTCTCTGAGTGACTTCTCTTGAACATACCGGTGACACTGACATGATGGATCGGTAGCATTAACCCCAAATGTGGATGGTGTGATGTGACCATGGTGATGGGACCGGTGAATGAAACAACCCAACCCGACTTGGATGCAGAGTGAAAGTGTCATGTTCAAGAGCGACTTGCTACTAACAAAGTTTCTTCAAGTTTTCATCCCAATTTTTCCCCAGTAATTGATGACCAGTACCTCTTTATTTTTGTCAAGCTTGAGGAGGATAACATATGCTTGTTCTATAATTTTCCCTTCGGGAAAACCCATCGCAATGTTTTAACGAGCCTAGCGATAGTGAAACTCGTTCTTGTCTGCTATGGACAAGTTTGTCGCTATTAGGTTTTAACGAGTTTAATGACAAAGATAACTCAGTCCTTTTCAATTTTAGAGAGTCTGAAAAGGGACGTAAAGGAAACTCCAAAAAATCCTTTTTTGTCATCTAATCCCTAAAGTCCGAAAAAGTATAAAACAATACAGAAGGGATGAATTTTCGATACTTTTAACGAGCCGAATAAAACAAGCGCTCGATCTTTTTGTGTAATAATCCCTCAGGTCCAAAAAGATTAAAATCTAAAGGAGGGATAGCACTTTCAGTCCCTTTAACGATCTGGAGAGACCAATAGCTCGGCAATCTTTTCATATTTTACGAGTCAGTTGAAAAGAGCTTAAAGGAGACTCGTTTTTGAGGAACGAGTGATAAATTTGGGTAGCAGCTGATTCCAGGTAAGGTTTGGAATTTCCCAATCATGACAGTGTTACAAGGATGGCTAACAAGATCACTCTTCGCAACTGTTCCTCAAAAGGGGTAAACAATCAAATGGAGGTGAATGATCGGCCAATATAGAGTGGAGGTGATGATGAGAACATGACCAAGGATTTAAAGTCTGAAGTACTACATTCACGACGGTTATTTACCAGAAATTGGTTCATTTTTTATTGAGCTTAAACGCTGGGGGTGTTGTTGGGAAAAGTATCCAATACGGAATGACCCTATCCCACTCTAAGGGTGATAGTACCTCAGCAACAACCGAATGCAAAGCTATTCGAGATTACTTCTTTATGAGATGTAAGAGAGGGGAGAAAGAGATCCACTAACCGTTATCTTCCGCTAATGATTGATCCAATCTTCTCTCTTTGCTGCTTGCTCCCAGCTCCTTGCTCTTTCACTGGCCCAGCTACACCAAGATCCTGCAAAATGACAAGAGAGGGAAACTACAAGAAACATACATTCATAATTGATTCAAGGATTAGAATAAATCAAATATACAAGTATCAATACGCCATTGAGACACATGCATATAGAAGAACCTCAAATGCTTTATTAATGGAAGAAGTAAAGTTCTGAGAGTGTTACAACCATAAGAGGCCCAATCCAGCAACACCTCCCAGCAGAAAGAAATCTCCTCTTCACCTCCTTCAAGCAAATCACCCAATAGTTCTATACTCAAACCAACAGCACTTCCTTACATTCACAAGATTCCCACCCCCTTAGACCTCATGAGAGAGCTCTATATATAGGAGTTTTGGAGAAAGGATGAGTCAGCTTGAGGCTGGCATGAAGTTGACTAGTGTCCTCTCCCACTTCAGTTATTCTTCAGTTCTTGAGTCCACTTGGAGGTTCTTGCTTCCACTTGGAGATCTAGATCCTCTTACTCATCACAAGGCGAATTCCCTGATCCAAGTGTCATTTTGGAAGCTTCCTGGGCATTTGACACATTGAGGAATGACTGTGCCACTTGGCCAATCTCGCCCAGCGCAGGTAGCCTTCATTAAAGTTGACATTCAGCGCAGGTACAGAGTGGAGCAGTTGACATTCAGCGCAGATGCTCAGTGGAGCAGTTGACATGATCCAGAATTAGCTTGTTTTTGAGTGTTTTCAGGTGGAGAACTGATATTTAGTGCTGTGGTTTGCTGACCTTGTTCCTCTAGGGGCAGGAACAACATGTTTAGGGACTTTGGATCCCTTAGATTATTGACATTTCATGCTTCATGCTGTAAGGCACAAAAATGTCTATAACAGTTGCCCCCTAAAGTATGAGGTCGTTTATCGGGTGAAATGCTTTATCAGGAGGATCCGAAGTTCATTCAATCGCTGAGAGGTGACCTGTAATAAAATACAATACAATACATTATTTTTCATTCTGCTTTCATGATCTAGCTGAGGCGGGCATTCCCATGCTCAGCTTTATAAATTCATTTTGGTACATATAACAGACGATCGTCTGATGATAGACTGATAATTCTCTGCTGAAATTATCATCCTTTGAGTAGGATGATCATCTGCTGCAATGATGTACATATCAAATGTCTTTATTTTTCCTGAATATATATCGCAGCCCGGATGGATGAAACTAGATCCGGGGTCTTCAAACTCGTTCGATCTTCACTCTAAGTACAAGTCGATCCATGTGAGAATTGCGCTGAAGTCGAACATGGAAAGACATCGCTTGATTACCGGTCAATAATGTAAACCGTTAACAAGCGCAAGAGGAATCACCGATAATGATAATGACCCTCAAGGTACTGCAGTACAATTCACGTGGTGTGAATAAAGGACTTGGCGTCGAACACCACGCAAAATCTTCTGGTCGAAGGTCATTAATGTATACCTGTCGCTGGAAGTGAGAAACTTGCCATTGAGGCATGCAAGCTTCAAAGTACTGGGGGGGGGTGTTCCTAGATCAACTTCTTGGATAATGAGCTGAAGTCGACAAGAAGCGATCCGTCAAAGGAGGACCTTAATGAATCCCACATCAGTGACACGGAACGGAGCTAATGATTTTAGTGGAGGTGAAAACAATCTGTGAAATATGACTCAGGGTGGCGATCATGGGTGGATGAAGGATAATGTATGGCAGTGGATGGGACACGGTTGACTCTTTCTGAACAACATCTCTTGAACATATAACGACACTGATGTGATGGATCGGTAGCATTACCCCAAATGTGGATGGTTTGGCGAAGACCATGGTGATGAGACCGGTGAATGAAACAACCCAACCCGATGTGATACGGAGGACAAAGTGTCATGTTCAAGAGCGACTTGCTACCATTAAAGCTTTGAGGTTCTCCCAATTTTTCCCCAGTCATTTCTGACCAGTACCTCTTTATTTTTCCAAGCTTGAGGAGGATAACATATGCTTGTTCTATAACCTGCCCTTCGGGCAAGCCCATCGCTATGTTTTAACGAGCCTAGCGATAGGGAAACTCGTTCTCGTCTAAAGACAAGTTTGTCGCTATTTAATCATTTTAACGAGTCTAACGACAAGGAAAACTCGGTCCTTTTCATTTTTAGAGAGTCTGAAAAGGTACAGAAAGTTAACTCCAAAATTCCTTTTTCGTCATCTAATCCCTTAAGTCCGAAAAAGTATAAAACAATACAGAAGGGATGAGTTTTCGATAATTTTAACGAGCCGAATAAAACAAGCGCTCGACCTTTTTGTGTAATAATCCCTCAGGTCCAAAAAGATTAAAATCTAGAGGAGGGATAGCTCTTCCGGTCATTTTAACGAGCTGGAAGGCCAAAACTCGGCAAACTTTTCATATTTTATGAGTCAGATGAAAAGAGCTCAAAGAAGACTCGTCTTTTGAGGAACGAGTGATAAACAGGGATAGCAGCAGATTCCAGGTACAGGTTGGAATTTTCCAATCACGGCAGTGTCACAAGGATGGCTAGGTGAAATCACTCTTCGCAGCTGTTCCTCAAAATGGGTAAACAATCATATGGGGGTGAACGATCGGCCAAATGGAATGGAGGTGGCAGGTGCAAAAACGACCAAGGCTTTTTACGGCTAATAAATTTACAATCACAATGGTTATTTACCGGAATAGGTTCATTTTTTAATGAGCTTAAACTCTGGAGGAAACTCTTGCTCACGCTTTTCTATTTTTTAACGAGCATAAATTCCACGGTAAAACTGCTCGATCTTATGTTTATTTTTTAACGAGCATGAACTATGTGCTAAAACTGCTCGGATCTCGCTTTTCTATTTTTTAACGAGCATAAATTCCGCGGTAAAACTGCTCGAAATACCAGTCATAGGATAAGAATGTCTCCTGCAAGATTCCATTTTTTATAGAGCTCGCACCTCACATAAGCTATGCTCCCTCTCATCCTTTCTCTATGCAAGTTTGGAAACGGCTAATCTAAAAAACAGATAAATAACCGCTCTTAGCTTGCACTCCAAAAGGTTTGCATGCCCCCAGGTATAAAGTACAATTTCAAGGCTGCCCCTACTTATCCGATAAAACATTTTTTTTAAAGGGTGAGGCTTGCCTCTTTCTGGTTACCCAAAGATTGTTTTGTTAACACCATCAAATGAAAACATTTCCTTGGCATTGTCTACCGAAGTAGACAATGGTGAATGACCTTTGTCAAACAAGTAACCTTATCAAAAGAATCCTGTTCTAGAACAACCCCTCTTCCATCCACGGACGGGGTACGGACTAGTCATATTCTTTCGCGGAAATTCTACCTTATACCCAAGGTTTCCTCTGCCCGAAGCAGACCAGGATGCATGCCCCCTGGGTTCCAGTCCCATCTTTCCGAATCACTCGCACTCATCGGGAAGGAGGACTGGGGGTGGAGACATTTCTTGGGTGAATAGACCATTGAGGGTTGGTATGTGACTATTTGCGATGCGTGATCCCGGAAATGAAAGTTGGTCTACGAGCTTGACCATTCTTCCTTCGTGTGGAAAACACATTACTCTAAAGAGTGAGGAGACTATAGCTCCCATGCAATATATATAGTCTCGTCCAAGGAGTAGGTTATAATCCAAGGGTCCTTGAACAACTATCACGTTCATTTGAACGGTCTTCCCTTTCAATGTAACAGGCACATTGGGGAGGATCCCTAATGGTCGACTGGTTCCTTTATCAAAACCCGAGAGATTTCTTATCTCAGGCAAAAGCTCCGGGGAACCCAGTGCTTTCCAAGCAATAGAGGAAAGGATACTCACAGATGCCCCTTCATCAATGATAGTTCCAACCATTACCATTCTGTAGATTTGGACCATGATTCTGAATGGTATACTGGCTGGTAACCGGGGTCTGCCTAGTTGGTTCCAATCAAAGGATACAACCAGGTTGCTTGGTGGTGGGACCGAATACACGGCCGGATATGACCCTGACGATGTTCCTTCCTGCGATAAAGGAATGGGCGCATTGCCCTGATGCTCATCAGAGTCTGTGTTGATGAAAAGAATCTGGATGGTGTCATCCTTATTCTCTTCAGTGAGGGTGTCATTTGAAGATGAATCTTCAGTGACGGTGTCATTTGAGGATGAAACCTCTGAAGGAAGAACCGGGTCAACTGCCGTATCGACCTTTAGACTTTCGTCTGGTCTGGATTCAGTAGGTTCATTTTCAATGACTGACGCTTCAGCTGACCACTTGAGTGGGCCAGCTGTATTTTCAACCAACGAAGGACTTGGCACGAGTTTTTTGTATCCAGGAGGAAGTCTCAACGGTGAAACCGGGCGATCTTCCAAAACTCTCTTCGCTTCGTCTAAGAAGGGACAACGGTGAATGGCGTGATCGCCTTTACACAGTTTGCAGGGGGATCTTGTTCCCCCTCTTTGTCTTGAACCTTCACTTTCGCTGGTTGACGGTAAGCATTCAACATGGCTATCAGAGGTTGATGCTCCTGAATTGTGCAGACGAGGGGACCAGTCCCTTAGTATCCGGGGAATACAGGGACAATCTCTATGGAAGTGGTCTCCTCTACATATGACACATGGCGATTTAGGCCCGGTCTGTGCTGTGTGTGGATTTTTGTCAGATGTCTTTTGCTTGCCCCCAGTCGCCTTAGGCTCCTTCTTCTTCTTCTCCTTCTTCTCCATGGGAGCTTGGCTTTTGCCGGCTCTACCTTGCGAAGATGAAGGATTAGAGGAAGAGTTATAGGAAGTAGAAGGCCGGGGGGCGGCTCTAGACTCGTCTAACTGTTGACTCGACTATTCAGGAACCATGGTGTTCTGAACTACATTGGTTGAGAATAGCCAAATTGGCAGGCCAATTGTCAGTCCTGGAAGCGACAATGTGGCCATGTGGGGCGCACCAACTTCTCCCCAAGAGGAGAAAGGACTAGGATTTCCATCATGTGGAATTCCTTGGTTGGGGCGTTCCATGTTCTCAACCTACAGATCAACGCAGGAATAGGAGGTGATTATGTTCCGTTTAAAATAAATTTTATAACGACGCTTAGACACAACTTGCTTTTTCAGTTTTTAAGAGTCGAGAAAAAGCTAAAGATGACTCTAGTCTCCTTCGATGTTTTAACGAGCCCGAAGTGACAAATGCTCGGATGGACTTTTTCAGTTATAGAGTTTGAAAAAGGCCAAAAGAAACTGCTCTGGAGTTCTAGGCAGAGGGTGTGCCAAACTTTTCGCAAAACCACAGAATACGTTTTACGGTACGAGTGGTCGATCTTCGTGAATGCTGTGTTCACTGCATTGCGATCAGTAGGGCGGCCGACACGGTTTCCTATGGATAAAGGCTTTGTTCCTATAGGGGTCTCCCAATATATACGCGACGGTACGTGGGAGCACAAGTCCGTATTGATACTTATCGCTTCACCGTGGAGGAATCACCCAACCACTCAACGCTAAGATATCACGTTTAACGACGCCGGAACATGTCTCTAGCTTAGACCTCTATGTGTTTGCGTTATGTTTCAATGCGTTGTTATGTAAATTCAATTTATTTTAAGGTTGATCTTGTTTAGTAGTTTGCCTTTATGGATCACCACGAGATGTATAGTAACACTCCTAAATGCAGTCTAAGATGATAAGCAAGCTTTTCAATCTTTCAACTTTGAAAATCTTAACTACTGAGGGAAAAGAAAGACAACATCTTTTCACACAGATCATAGAGCACACACTAATGCACTTTTCCCTAAATCAACATGAAAAATGTCATAATGCACATGCACAATGCAAGTATTTCTTTTCTCTTTCTTAATGTTGGCGCAATGCAAAAAGAAAGCTGTTGTATAACTTTGAATTCAATTTCAAGTGAAAGCAAACAAGCTTGTCCAAAATCAAAAGACACCTTAAGATTTACTTGTTTCGACACTAGAAATATATAAACTCAAACCATATGACGAACGCGAAAACCCAATCAGCTATGAACAGCAAAAAAACTAACTCTTAAGATCAAAACGACACTTTACACAGGTCTAGATCTAAGAGGCCACAGCAAGACTAGTTCACTTTCGTTATGGGAAACTGTAAATGATATAAGAAATACACAAAGAACAAATACAGTTTCTTTATACAACCGAGGTGGAATAGTGGCAAGGAAAGTTGGTTTCAGATAGGTACATTAACTGGTAACAGGCTGCAAAAACAAAGGTGAAAACAGGGCAAGAAACAGCAAGAAACCCCAGTAGCACTAGGCAAGACTGGTTCAGCGCAGGTGGTACACTGTCAGTTTGACCTTCACCGTAGGTAGCCCCTTCGGGAACTGCGCTGAAATGCAGACAGCCTTCACAAAGCCTGCACTGAAGAACGAAACTTTCGTTTCTCTTGGTTTTCGGGTCACAGATTGCTAAAAAATTCACAGTTTTTGGCCAAATCAGAAGCTATCAGTCAAGTACACACTAAGGGATGAAAAGGAGGATGAAAAGCTATCACTAAGAGCTTATTAGAGTCCTTGTGGATCAGCTCTTCAAATCATAAACTTGCCCAGAAACTGAGCTAGAGTAGCTGCCCTCTACTTTGCATTTGAAAGCTCCAAATGCAGTTCGATTCGGTACTCCCTGTGTTTATGAAATGAATAGAAAAAACACAAACAACCAACAAGATACGTTCCCCAGCGGAGTCGCCAATTTGTTGTTGGGAAAAGTATCCAATACGGAATGACCCTATCCCACTCTAAGGGTGATAGTACCTCAGCAACAACCGAATGCAAAGCTATTCGAGATTACTTCTTTATGAGATGTAAGAGAGGGGAGAAAGAGATCCACTAACCGTTATCTTCCGCTAATGATTGATCCAATCTTCTCTCTTTGCTGCTTGCTCCCAGCTCCTTGCTCTTTCATTGGCCCAGCTACACCAAGATCCTGCAAAATGACAAGAGAGGGAAACTACAAGAAACATACATTCATAATTGATTCAAGGATTAGAATAAATCAAATATACAAGTATCAATACGCCATTGAGACACATGCATATAGAAGAACCTCAAATGCTTTATTAATGGAAGAAGTAAAGTTCTGAGAGTGTTACAACCATAAGAGGCCCAATCCAGCAACACCTCCCAGCAGAAAGAAATCTCCTCTTCACCTCCTTCAAGCAAATCACCCAATAGTTCTATACTCAAACCAACAGCACTTCCTTACATTCACAAGATTCCCGCCCCCTTAGACCTCATGAGAGAGCTCTATATATAGGAGTTTTGGAGAAAGGATGAGTCAGCTTGAGGCTGGCATGAAGCTGACTAGTGTCCTCTCCCACTTCAGTTATTCTTCAGTTCTTGAGTCCACTTGGAGGTTCTTGCTTCCACTTGGAGATCTAGATCCTCTTACTCATCACAAGGCGAATTCCCTGATCCAAGTGTCATTTTGGAAGCTTCCTGGGCATTTGACACATTGAGGAATGACTGTGCCACTTGGCCAATCTCGCCCAGCGCAGGTAGCCTTCATTAAAGTTGACATTCAGCGCGGTACAGAGTGGAGCAGTTGACATTCAGTGCAGATGCTCAGTGGAGCAGTTGACATGATCCAGAATTAGCTTGTTTTTGAGTGTTTTCAGGTGGAGAACTGATATTTAGTGCTGTGGTTTGCTGACCTTGTTCCTCTAGGGGCAGGAACAACATGTTTAGGGACTTTGGATCCCTTAGATTATTGACATTTCATGCTTCATGCTGTAAGGCAAAAAAATGTCTATAACAGGGGGAAAATTTGCTCATTGCTTATGTTTATTTTTTAACGAGCATGAAGTCCGCATTAAAACTGCTTGATGTGACGGTCATTTTTTACTTTACCATTAATAGCTTTGTTCTTTCAAATATTTACTGTATGCTCATTTGCTTCATCAAACTAGTTAGAAATGAACAATATATGTTTGAAAAATGAGTTAAGACACTAATATTTTACTCGAATTAAGTAAAAGTAATTTAAAAGTGCTTTACTATGTCAAGACTAATCAGAACTCATGTGCTCATGTAGATGTTGGTCCCGTTTGGCCAGTAGTACGCCTGAGAGTGCCAGCTGCCGCTCCTACAGGGGAGGCTGTGGGAAGGGCTATCCTTCGCGACCTTGATGTGGCCGAGACTCTTTTAGCATTACAGGATCAGGTCGAGGGCTTCACTCTTGGCATTCCAGATGTGAGGACTGACGAGCTACCTTTGAGGTTGCAGAGACATACTACTGGTGTGCCAAGTTGATGCACTAGGCTTTTACGCATGATTGCACAGGCAGTGACTTGTTATCACCAACATCATTAGACTTGGGTGCCCCCTAGCGTTTTGAGTTTTGGGTCATTTGACCAATTTTGTCTTGGTTACAGAACATTATGTGTAAACCATAAACAACTATATATATATTTTTTATTTTCGGAGTTTTATTTTGGTTAAGTTACATGGTCCTGATGCAAATATTGATGAGATGCTTCTTTTTATAAATGTTGCAAATGTCTATCTAACACATAATTTTCCAATGAGTCAGTTAATGTGTTTAAGCTTCTAGAAATATGATGATATTGAATAAAATCAAATCACCTTTCCAAAATCTTGACCCTTAGGAACATGCAATAGATAGCTGGATTTCGGACGGGGTAGATACCAGTGAGCTGTAGTATGAGGAGCTGTGAGTCTAGCCTGACGACCAGCCAGTATATGCCATGTGTGATGGCATCAGAGAGAAGTTCTATCAACGCGATATATTTAGGGATGTTATTCATTGAACGACCAATACATACCCCTCTGAAACTTACTAACTCGCCGCTTGGATCGAAAATGGCCCAGGCCGCAGAAGATAGGTTCTGCGAACTATGACTTGCTCCGTCGGCATATCCAACAAATGATTCCAATAGGTTCGACATCTGCAACAAATGTAGAAAGCAGATTTACTCGACCAAACGTAATACTTTAGCAAAAACAAAAATGTAACGAAAGCATATAGGTTACCACACTGAATCATGGATAGTAATGCTTAAGGTACAACCCATTACAAGGTTGTGCCAGTGGAATCTGGTCATAATCCATTAACTCATAGGCTCCTTTTGCTAACACTCGCTTAACAATATAGAGGCCCATCCATAAAGACTTGAATTTACCTGCTCCCAATTTATCGGATTCTTGGTCATAAAGCAAGACCAAGTCACCTTCTGACAAGACATGGGCTTTGACCTTCTTGTCGAATTGCGCCTTGACTCGTTTCTTATGGGCCTCATTAGCCAAAGCGGAATCACGATGGGTTTCATCCAATTGGATTAGTTCCAAGAAACGAGCCTCTTCTTCTGAAGTTCTGGGGAGAAGGTCGATTACGAGTTTGAGGGATGAGATTTCACACTGAACTGGTAAGATTGCTTCTAGTCCATACACCAGTTGGAAAGGTGTAAACCCGGTCGCATTTCTTAGCGATGTTTGGTATGCCCACAAGGCTGAGTACAGGATCAAGTGCCAACTCCTTTTGTGAACTCCAATCATCCTTTGTAGAATACGCTTCAGGACCTTGTTGATTGCTTCAACTTGTCCGTTGGCTTGCAGGTAATATGGAGTAGAGCTGTCATGCGACAACCCTAATTTGGCAGCTAATTCGACCATCATGTGATTGCGAAAATGCGATCCATGATCTGTGACTATAGCCTGTGGGACGCCGAATCTGGTGAACACATGATTGAAAAAGAAGAGGGCAGTTGTTTCACCAGTGTTATCTAATGTAGGCATCGCCTCGGCCCATTTGGTAAAATAGTCAACTACGACTATGATATACCCATGCCCCCCGGTCGAGGTGGGGTTACATGTCATGAAATCAATGCCCCATTTGGCAAATGGCCCAACAGCAACTATTGGCTGCAGAGGTGCGGGTGGTCTTCTGGTTTTGCTATCGAAAATTTGACAGGCATGGCAACTTTTGACTGTGGTTATGCAATCTTTAAACATTGTTGGCCAGAAGTATCCTGCTCGTAAAAATTTTTGCACTGTAGCGTAACCAGATTGATGCCCCCCACACGCGCCTGAATGGCAATCATTCGGGACTTTTTCGGCCTCCTCATGGGTGAGGCACCTCCTCAGAACTGTATCGACACCACGACGGTAAAGTGTATCACCGAAAATCATGTAGTCTTTTGATTGGTATCGAATACGTTTTTGTTCGGAGCGGGAGGTATTAGGCCTATATTTTTGGGTTTGGATATAAATGATTATATCTCCATACCACAGATTGCTTGAAGATATCAAAAACAAAGATTCATCCATGATTGTTTCTTCGGATGTTTCATCGTTGGATGACGATGGGAGATCACATAATAATTTTGCGAAAACCAGGGATTTCTTTGATTGGGATTTTAGAAATTCCAGATCAAACTCTTGTAGAATTGCTATCTATTTTGAATATTTGCCCCTAGCAACTGTCGTGACAATATATAAGTCATGGGGTTGCAATCTGGCAGAATGGTAGTTTTTCGAAAGAGTACATAGTGTCGAAATCTCTGTATCGCTTGAACAGCTGCTAGCGCTAGCTTTTCAACATAACAAAATTTGCTTTCTGTATCATTTAAGTTCTTACTCAAATAATATATAGGATTTTCAATTCTGTTTTCTTCTTGAACTAAAACCATTGCGACGGTTGTATCCACTGCAGCCAGATACAGGTTAAAGTCTTTTTGATAATTAGGAGTGTACATTAATGATGCTTTCATTAGGGATTCTTTTAAAGCATCAAGGGAAGCTTGCGCAACCTGATCCCAGACGAAGGGCACTTCCTTTTTCAATAGATGTGTATAACCTTTAGCAAGTTCGGCGTAATTTGGAATGAACCTCCTTAGAAAGTTTGCTTTCCCTTGGAGTTTCTGAATCTGAAGCAAATTCGAAGGTGGAGGCAAATTTATGATTGCCTGAACCTTACGTGGGTCAAGACGAATCCCATCCTTTGAGACTACAAAGCCAACTAAATGAACAGAACTGACACAGAACACACATTTGTGTGGATTGAGTCGTATCTTGTAGTGTCGGAAACGTAGAAATATCGCTCTTAAATGTTGCGGATGATTAGTCTGCTTTCGGAAATGAGCCGAAAGGTCGTCAAGATATGGTTGAACGATGTTTTTGATGTCATGGAAGGCATAATTCATTGCCCTCTGAAATTTTTCCCCTGTGTTCGTTAAACCAAAGGGTAATTTTCGATATGCGAATGTGCCCCATGGACAAATAAATGCAGTCTTTGACTGGTCCTGTGGGTGGATATTTATTTGATTATACTCGGAGAATCCATCCATAAATGAAAATATTTCACATCCGACACATTCATCAATTATCTGGTCAATGAAGGGTGTAGGGTAGTTGTCTTTTGGACAAGCTTGATTTACATCCCTATAATCGACGTACACTCTAATCGTTCCTTGTTTTTTCATAACAGAACAATGTTCGATACCCAACCGGTTCGAGGAACCGGGTAAATTAAACCAGCATGGAGAAGTTTTTCAACTTCTGCCTTGATGGAAACGGCTTTCTTGGGGTGCACCTGCCTTAGTCGTTGTGGTATTGGTTTGACATCTGGATACATCTTAATTTTGTGTTCAACGATACTCGAGTCAATGCCTGGCATTTCATTATATGACCAAGCAAAGACATCTCTGAATTCGCGAAAAAGAGCATTATATATTTCTAGTTCTAAAGGAGAACAACATTTGCCAACATAAATATTCTCTACAACATCTGTTTTTGTCGAGATATTTATGGCGATAGTCTCTTCAATGTTGGACAAGTTTCGCTCGGAATCCACTGTGTTTACAGTATTTGATAGGAAATAAAAAACTGAGGGATGATGAAGGTCATCAGGAGTATCTTCTTCACAATCTGGGATAAGGGAACGATGGTGGTAATCTTCCCATGGTGCCCCTTCAATTACCATTGATTAAACAATTCCTTCGTCGGTGTAATGCACTCACGACGAAGGATTTGAAGGGGTGCCATATTCCTTAGACCTATCTATCTAAACGCTTGATGAGCGTTGATTTCGGTTTGCCTCCCATGCTAGGAACATTGATTGCTACAATATTTCCATTTGGCTTGGAGGCAATACCTTTGTATGATCCATGTTTATATCGTTTTCTGAGATCTTTTTAATCGAAGATATCATATTGCAGGTTCCTACTGATGCTACTTCCACCAGATTTATTGGAGGTGGAAGGGCAAAAGTTCCCATTAATACAGGGTCTTTTAGTAGGCCTACTCCGATATTTTGAAGTGAATGGGGGCTTCCATGGATCATTGGAATGCTTCCCGTAACTTGAGAACCATTGGGAAGGAAAGTTTGTTGATCAACGATTGTAATCCCTCCTTGAAAGGGAAATGCAATCTTCCTAAAATAGGTTGACACAACAGCTACCATAGCATATATCCATGGGCTTCCCTGTAGGATGTTGTAATCGAGATTTCCGTCGATTACTTCAACATCTATTTCTATTGTTTTCCCCCTAGTTCAACTTGCAAGTTACTTAGAATACCATATGGGGTATATGTTCATTCGTCGAATGCTTTTAACATTGCTGATGATCGTGACAAGGGTGGTGAGCCTAAATTCTTCCAGCAACTCATCGACATAATACATGTAGATGCCCCCCCATCAATAATTTTTCGATTAACAGTTTTGTTGAGGGATTTAAATTGAATAAGGAAAGCTAGTTGAGCTGGTAACTCAGGGTCATATCCTTTGTGATTAAAGGATACAAGATTGGAATCCGTTGGCTCAATCCCACCTATTACTGGTAATAGAGTCTGCTTTTGGGAGGGGCAATTTTTCGGTACCTCAAGTGTCGACATAGAGGACGGAGATTGGGCCAGGTCCTCTACTATATTATAATTCTGTGCTACTTTGGCATGAGGATTAAATTTCGATTTGTGTACTACTCCCTTTGGCGGCTTTATCGTTAGCTCAGGAACGATGGGTGGCACAACTTCAGTCGAAGTTGTTGTCGAACTACTAGGTTGACCTTTATCCTTGTTGTTCGACAACTGTGGATTCCCGTAATCTTTATTCCTTGTCGTTATCAAAGAAACATTTTGTTGTTTCAAAACCGACAACATAAGCACTTGGGATCGGGAAGCATTTTGATTAGCAACCAGTTTGGTTCCCGGGTTTGTAAACAGATCAGTCAATACTGCTGAGGTTTTTGAAATCTTAAAGAGTTTCTTAACTTCAGCTTTATGTGGACAATATCTCGTCCGATGATCCTCATCGCATATCTGACACCCCGTAGGGGGTTTCCTTTGCCCAGAAGGTTTTGCAGAAGATTTTTCAGGAGATGACTCATCCTGCTTCTTTTTTCTCCCTTTCTTTTTCTTCTTGCCCCCTGGTTGCTTCAGTTGTTTGCCCTTGTCGGTCGACACGACATTTACCTCCAAGGTGAGAAGTTCTTCATTTGCATTTTGATCAGAAATATTACAGGCTTTATTAGATGTAGCCTTTGTCAATTTCGTGCTTGTCATACCTATCACGCCATCACCGACATGAGAGTCTTTGTTTGATTTAGGAGGGGGAGGAACGGAAAATTCCGATCTAGGAGCATCAGGTATTTTATCGTAGAGCATGCCAGACTGAGTATAGATAAAGTCTAGATATTGTGCACGAGCAATAACTTGCTCTTCAGTGAGGACTCCTCCCTTTGCCACATCTTCTGTGATAGAAGGTAATAATGACTTAATAAACCATTCAGCTAGCATCTGAACAGGAACATATGGTTTTACCATTCTGCGATGACGTCGCCACTCATGAATATGATCAGATGTGTGAGTGGTCATTGTTTGCTTGAAATTGGTAAGAAGTTCTGTTCCCGTTTCATACCTTATTGGTAACTGAAAATGGGTTAAAGAGGTTGTGGCTAGGGTGCTGAAGTTATCAAATGAAGCTCTAGGCAATTCATTATACCATTTTACTGCTGGACCAGTTAACGTTCGCTGAAAAAGGCGAAGCCTAATCAAATCATCATTTAGAGTGTTAGATGAACACCACAGATGAAAGGTCATCACATGATTCGACGGGTCTTCACCCGGATTTCTATTAAATTTAGGAATATTTGACGGAAGTTTATGCAGAATCGCTGGCCACCAAGGGGCATAAGCAATTGGATCGTTCGTCAGCCGGTTTAGATCTGGTAATTCTAGAGTTGCTACAAAGGGTAACTGTTGATTCATGTTAGGCGAAGCATACCGAGGATAATATGGAATCGCTTGAGCAGTTGGTCTTTGCATACCAGCATAATGTATTTGATGCTGGTAACTTTGATAAGGTTGATGGGCATAACCATTATAATATGGTTGTTGATAACCACTGTGGAAATGTGGTTGCCCATTACTTACAAAGACTTATTGCTCAGGTCCTTGATATGATTGCTGGAATGGCAGTTTTTGAGATTGAATCAGCCATGGTTGTTGGACCATTTGCTGTTGCCCAATACTGGATGATTGACCAAGATGAGGAGTCATAGTACTTGTTTGAGCCTGAGTCACTCCAGATAAGGAGGCACTAACCTGAGGTTGTGATTGAGTCGTTGAGACAAGAGGATATTGTATTGCAACCTGAGAAACTTGGGGTTGACATACAACAGGGAGCGCTTGTACTTGCGACGTAGTCACCGTAGCAGGTATAGTGCGAATATTCGACACAGGGTGGACCGGTTGCATTGAATATACAACCCTTGGTTGTTGAGGTAGTATTGGTACCCAACCGCTGGATGTAATTCTAGTTTGACCTAAACTTTGTTCTAAACTCTCATATGGTTGTTCTCCAGGAGGGAATAATGAAAAGGCATACTGCCATCCATATGGTGGCAATCCAGTACTTAAAGGGTAGATTGGCCTTTGAAGACACATTAGATCAATTTGTTGAGTTTCAACATAAGAAATACCAGATGATAATCTGGATGAAGACATAGGAACTGACCATGTCGTCGAAATAGTCCCTGATTGGACTCCGGCTTGTTGTTGACAACTTGCCGAGACAGATGTTATACCAGCGAACATCGTTGGATTAGTAGTAGGAGGCTCTGTCGCTGCTGCGTCAGATGACACAATCCTAGATGTTGACGGTTGTTCAGACATATCTAGTCTATCCAAAAGATTTCCTAGCGATTCTACAAGAACTTGCGATGAAGGGAGACTAACTTCTAAGACCAACGAGGGAACAGTGATGTTATTTCAATTAAAATAAATTTTAGATGCTTTGACACAACTTGTTTTTTCAATTTTTAAGAGTCGAGAAAAAACAAAAGATGACTCTAGTCGCCTTCGATTTTTAATGAGCCTGAAGTGACAAGTGCTCAGATGGACCTTTTCTGTTAAGGAGTCTGAAAAGGAATGAAAGGGACTGCTCTGGAAATCTAGACAGAGGGATTACCAAACCAATCGTAAAACTACATAATACTTTTTATGGTACGGAAGTCAATCTTCCTGAATGCTGTGTTCAGTGCATTGCGATCAATAGGGCGGCAAACACAGCTTCCTATGGATAAAGGATTAAGCCTATTGTGGTCTCCCAAAATATACTCAACGGTACATGGGAGCGCAAGTCCGTACTGGCACTTATCGTCTCAAAGTGGAGGAATCAACCAACCAAAAATGAGAACAACAGTTACCAGGCTTTACGACGCCCGAATATGTCTCTAGCCTAGACTTCTAGATGTTGTGCATTAGGTTCCAAAGCATTGTTAGATTCATTAAATTTATTTTATAGTTGATCTTGCTTAAGAATTTTTCCTTTCAGGTTCACCGCGTGATGTAGATGTACAATTCCTACAATGCAATCTAAGATGATAAACAGTCATTTTATTTTCTTTGGGCAATGAAAATCCTAGCTACTAAGGAAAGAGAGACAATATTCTTTTAGCAAAGAGCATAGAGCACACACTATATGCATTGTCCTAAATCAGACCAATCAAACAGTCTAAATGCAAATGCACATGCATGTATTTTTTTCAGCCTTCGTAATATGTGAATGATAAAAGAAAGCTAATGCGCAAATCTGAATTATTTTCAAAGCGACAATTACTAACAAGTTTCTTTTCAAAATAAAAAATGAAGACAATGACAACACTTTGCGATTTGGAAATGAAAACTTGCTTTCGACACTAGAAAAAATACTAATTCAGATCAAATACAATAGTAACAGGGTAATCGACTATCAAGAACAATCAGATTCTCTTCTATGACTAAAAACGACACTTGCGACACTTTCAAATCAAGAAACGACAGTACAATTACGTTACTTTTTTGCAAAGGAGAACTGAAAATGACTCAACAAATACACAAAAAAAATTTACAGTTATTTGCACAATGGAGGCGGAATAATAGAAAGGAAAGGGGTTTCAAATAGAGGTGAACTAACTACAGGCAGCAAAATTCTTGAATAGATCTGCAAAGAGTGAACAGAAACCAAAATTCAGGAACAATGCCTAGTTTGATCAGCGCACCTGTAACACAGTGAATTTGAAATGCAGCGCACCTACTACACTCGGGAAGTGAAATGAATTTGAGATTCACAGAACAGACAATGCGCTGGACCAGAAACGAGACTTTGCTTGGGTTCTGGGTCATAGTTTGCAGTTCAGTTTAGGGATTTTGGCCGAGCAAGTGGTAATCAATAAATCAACAACAGGGGTAGATCTAAGGAGGTTATTAGAGCCACCACAAGGGCAATTAGAGAGTTTGTAAATCAGTTGTTTAATTCATAAACAAAACCCAGAGATTGACTGAAGCGACATTTATCTACTTTGCATTTGTGATGAACCCCAATTTTTGGTACAATTTGGGCTCATTTGGCCTACTTACCTTGCTCAACCATTCATCTTTTATCACTTATGCATTCATTTCTTAGTATATTCGTGTTATTTGTAGGAAGAAGGGCAGGCATTATATCTATGTGGCTAATTCATGATGATTTCAGGTTTTTGGCATTAAAGAGAGCAAAAGACCACACAAATGGAGACAAGGAGACAACAAAGGTGACATTGCAGGTTCATAGGGAGGTTGTCCACAGTCTTGATGACCTTCCTCATGATTTTCACCTTAACTCCGAGCTCCAACAGCTCTCCCCACCGAGCTTAAAGGCAGCCAACGGATTCTACAGGATCAGCAGTTTGACTTTCAGTTGGACAGCCAAGCTCCACAAATGGAGGAAGCCAGCTTGATTTTCATTGTGTATAAATATGAAGGTCGTAGCCTTTGATAGGAGCTTTTTGAACTTTTGAACTAATATTGTAATTTCTGAGCACGAGCTACAGCTCGGTGTTTGTTTTTGTAAGCCAGTTTTGGCATGACATTAGACTCTTGATTATGAATAAAGGCAAGCAGATTTGGATCTAATTCTGAGCTTTTAAGGGAGCTATAACTCTCAGGTTAGGGCCCAACCTGAGAGCAATAGACCTCCTCTTCTTTTTAGTGTTATTTGCCTTTCTTTTCAGCACTTTGTTTCTTTGTTTTGACATGCATTTCAAGAACACAGTCTGCTGATTTGATTTCTTTAATGAGATTGAGTAGGATTAGCTTATGGTTAAATCACTTTCAGTTGCTTAGATTAGAATAGGAGGATTGTAATTCATTGGAGCTCCAAGAAAAGGTTGATAGTGCCTTCACTGCCATCTCTGTTTAGAGATTGGGGTGCAGTCTGTACCAACCACCAAAAAAACGCAGTCTTTTTTTACTTTTATGCAAGCTGCAACACAGTCATTTTAATCATAGATCCATCCATGCACTCTGATCTTGAGCCATACTTCTTCATTCCAACTCCATGCACGACTTCTCTTCACGATTTACATTGCTGTTCATTGGTTTAATAGCACAGGTAGCACAGGTTAATGGATTCTCGTTTTTGGTGCAAGACATAAGCAATTTGTTTTATTTACACTGCTCAGTATCATTCCATTTCCTTCTTCTTCTTCTTAACCATGCCTAAAGCCACCTACTCGACCTCTGTTCAGCTCGTTTACCTTCCAACTGTTCCATTGCCCACGTAGCTCCATTTTCTTGACCTTTCGTTGCTTCCATCCTTCTATCCACCAACCAACTTCATGCACTCTTTCTCCATCTTATTTCTCTGCCCCTGAGCCATCACAAGCTCCATCTCCATCTTACCTATCCACCCATACTGCTCCATCCCTTCACCATCACCCAAAACTCCCACGGTAGAACATCCTGTAGAATTCCTGAGTTTCCTGTAGGATCCCCTGCAGACATCCTGTAGAAGCCTGCAAACTCGGTTGCCGAGCACCTGAACGTTGTGGACTTCTGTGGACTGATGCTAGGGATCCCCTGGGACCTCTCCTAGCCCTCCTAACCTTTCCCAAGCTTTCTCTCCCTTCGCACCACCTCTGCACAGCCAAACCCTAATAAGAAACAAAACCATAATCACTCCAACCACTTAAGCAAAAATACGAAAACAATGTTCTTTTCAATGAAAGTAGTTTAAGTTCATGCATTTCATATCACTAGCAGTAATGGCATCATTCTTAGACACTTGCACTCCCACCATTGCATCATAGAGATTAAGCTAGTCAGATTAGGGTTTACTAGGGTTTCCATGTTTCGGTTGGCTTTCAGTTCATTTTTGCAAAGTAGATTAATTTCCTTTGAGATAGCCTTCGTCCATCATTTAGAAAGCTTCTTCTGAGAGCATATAGAAGTTGGCTTGAGCCCTAGCGGACTTATGCCAGCTGACCAAGTGACAGCTGCGACAAGAGCTAGTACTTGTGCATACAGCACCGTCGCTTCCAAGTTTGTACGAACTACTGGGTTGATAAAATTAGAGATAGGAAGCCCCAGGAGTTGTAGCATTATTGCTACAATACTGGAGACCACCATCTTTTTGGCGCCGTTGCCGGGGAAGCGTCAGAGTATTAGTAATTGTTGCTTTTCTTCTATTTTCTTACTCTTGCCTTATGCTCAGTAGTTTATTTCATTTCCATTCTGCAAAAGTAGCATAGGCATTTCCTGCTTTCATAGATTAGCATTTCCTGCTTTCATAGATTAGCATTTCCTGCTTTCCTAGAATAGCCTTTCAATTCCGCAATTTCAATTCTGCAAGCGTAGATTAGCATTTCCATTCCTGCAATTTCATTTGAGCAAAGTAGACTAGTTCTTTCCTGCCTTCAATTCAATTCTGCATCTTCATTTCAGTAAGATAGTTAGTTGTAGATCAATCTGTTTCAGTTTTGCAGGTACCAAAGAAAAAAGCAAAAGCAATCAAAAAAAAAAAAAAAGTCTTTTCCATTTCATGCCTCATAGAAACCGAGATAAATCAGGCAAATTCCTACCCAACACCCCCACCACATCACTGAGTCACCCTTCTCTCTTCTTTGGTGACAGTGACCCAGAAGAACCTATAGGTGAACATCCTGAGATATACAAAGGTCCTATAGAAGAAGAAGAGTTAGAGACCACTCCATCTGAAGCTATGGCTGACAATAGAGGAGAAGATGAGAGAATAGAAGGTGCCTTCCCCATCCGAAAGACCAATGGAGAGATGAAAATGAAGAACATTAGCCCCTCTGCTTTACCTCACTTCCATGGACTGACTACTGAAGATCCTGATACCTTCCTGTTTGAGTTTGTTGTCCTTTGTAGAACCTATGACTATACTGAAGATGAGCAAAAGATGAAACTTTTCCCTTCAACTCTTAAGGATGCAGCATTACGCTGGTTCATGGGCTTACCTGGGAATAGTATCACTACTTGGGCTCAGATGCAGCAAGCTTTCAATACCAAGTACTGGGATTACTGTAGGTCCAAGGAAACCAAGGGAGAAATCTTTCGGATGACCATGGGAAATGATGAGTCCTTAAAGGATTATGAGGAGAGGTTCCAACTTAGCTATAAGCGGGCCAGGTGCACACTTGACCCTGAATCCCTCAAGTTGGTCCTTCTCCGAGGAGTCCCTGAAGACCTCTTAGATACCCTTCACATGTTAGCTGGGGGGGACATTTACCAACTGCCTTATGAGGACATCAAGACTGTGTTTAGAAACCACTCCAGGGCAGCACGGAAACGAGGTAGAGGAAACCTCCTCTCAACTAGTGTCCCTTTCTCCAAACATGAGCTTGCAAATCAATTAGAAGATCTTAAGAGTGAGGTGAGACAGACCATTGCCATGTAGCTAGACACATTCAGGATCCAGCAGAAGAAAGAAGAAGTTGAGAGAGCCTTGGCTGTCTTCTGCCCTAGGTGCACAAGGAGACACCCTAAGAACGAATGCCCATTACATTCGGTTGAAGTATGTTTCGTTTGTGAGGAGGACCATCCCACAAATCAGTGCCCAACCTTACCTGGGTTTAAAGCCATGTACCAAGGGACAGAAGCCCCCACTGAACCTCTCTATTTCATCAACCAAAGGAGGCCACAAGGATCTAGACCTTATCAGCAGGGAATGCAAGGGGCACCTCAAGCTTATTACAGCCCCAACCAATCGACTCCTATGCCTTCCTGGGGTCCCCCTGCTCATCCTTCCTGGTCCATGCCTCTTCCATGGTCTTATCCACCTCAGTACCCTACTCAACCTACTTCTCATTCATATCATTCACATGCCCAGCCACAGCCTCAGTGGAATGCACCTCAGTCGGGGTGGAGGCCCCAGTACAATACTCCTCCCGCCATTTTGCCTCCACCACCAGTTCAAACTCAGCCATTACCTCCTGCTCCTCCAAGGCAACCTCAAATGCCTGCTCAATCGAACCCAAACCCCAACAATAGACAGGCCTAGCAGGTATACACTGGGGAAACCTCATGCCCTACCTATGCTGTGGAGATCCTGGAGATCAATCTTCGATCTGGAAAGACTCTACCAGATCGCCAACCTCCTCCCCCAGAGGATGAGGAAGATAAATAGGAAAGTGAACCAAAGGCTATTCCACCCTTTCCTGAGAGACTAACAGCCACCACACAACCCAACCCAGAGGAGGATGAGCTTCTGGGAGAGCTCAAGCAGTTGTGTGTGAAAATACCACTTCTCCAAGCCATCAAGGATGTGCCAATATACAACAAACTGGTTAAGGAAAAGTGTTTCAAACACCCAGGCAGGTGGAAGAAAGATGCTTCAACCATCAATGTCATAGGACAACTGTCTGACCTTATGTTAGGACAAGTCATCTGCCCAAAGTACCTAGATCCTGGAAGTCCTGTAGTAGATGTCCACATCAATGGCACCATCATACCACACACCTTGATTGATCTGGGGGCTGCCATTAACGTGATGACCAGGGATACCATGCTCAAACTCAATCTTCAGGGTTCCTTGAGGAAGACCTCGACAGTACTGCAATTAGCAGATCGCTCCACTGTGACTCCCGAAGGGATTGTGGAGGATGTCTTGGTCTCTATCGACTCTTGGGAATACCCTGCAGATTTCTTGGTTCTGCAACCCAAGGCAAAGCTTACTGGATATCCTCTCATTTTGGGAAGGCCTTGGTTAGCCACTGCAGATGCTTACATAAGTTGCCGTGCAGGAAATATGACCATCAAAAATGGTCCTATGTCCAAGCAGCTAGTCCTATACCCTCCTGCCCAACCCTCCTTAGAGCATGACTTACCACTCTGGTTGGAGGAAGGAGAGGAAGACGAGGTGTACTCAGCACCTCTGTGCACCCTAGATACCACTAGAAGAGACCCCCCAACCGAGGATGACTTGATCGAGACCTTGATCCAGAATCCACCTTCCAGTGCACTATCCTTAGAGAAATTGGTGGAGGATGCCCAAGCTAGCACCTTAGTGGATCTTTGTACAACCAACCCTGTCACTCCCAGAGTCAAGAATGTGGAGTTCGGCCCTGAGAGAACATTAAAGATCAGCTCCTCCCTGTCCCCTTCCCAGGAAAAGGAGCTGTGTAGCCTGTTGGCCAGTCACCTAGATGCTTTTGCTTGGATCTATAAGGAGATGAAAGGAGTCCATCCTTCAGTCTGTACCCATCACATATACATCAAAGAGGATTGTAAGCCGGTTAGGCAACCCCAGAGGAGAATGAATCCAGCCCTTAAGGACATTGTCAAGGAAGAATTGCAAAAACTGTTGGATGCCGGATTCATCTACCCCATCTCAGATAGTGAATGGGTGTCCCCTCTGGTGTTGGTTCCCAAGAAAAATGGGAAATGGAGGATCTGTGTGGACTACCGAGAACTGAACAAAGCTACCAAGAAAGACCATTTCCCTCTACCTTTCATAGATCAAGTGTTGGATGGACTGGCAGGAAAGAAGTTCTTCTCTTTCCTGGATGGGTTTAGCGGGTACAACCAAATCCAAATCAGCCCGGAAGACCAAGATAAGACCACCTTCACTTGTCCTTGGGGCACCTTTGCCTACCGAGTCCTTCCCTTTGGGCTATGCAATGCTCCTGCTACCTTCCAGAGAGCTGTCTTAAGCATCTTCTCGGAGCTGGTCCATGATGCAGTGGAAATCTATATGGATGACTTTACTCCTTATGGGGCCAACTTCCAGGAAGCATTGTCCAATCTGGGAAAAGTCCTAACCAAATGCATTGAGATGAACTTGTCCCTTAGTCCTGAAAAATGTGAATTCCTAATGACTGAAGGGACCGTGCTAGGCCATACCATTTCTTGCCAAGGGTTACAGGTGGATCCTAAAAAAATTTCTCTCATCAAGAAGGTTCCACCTCCTCAAAAGGTAAGGGATGTTCAGAGTTTCTTGGGATTAGCAGGATATTACCGGAGATTCATTAAAGACTTCAGCAAGCTAGCCTCGCCATTGTTTGGCCTGTTGGCAAAAGATGTGGAGTTTAAATGGACTGACGATTGTCAGAGGGCTTTGAATGAATTGAAGGACAAGTTGGTGTCAGCCCCAATCCTGAGAGGTCCAAATTGGGCCCTACCTTTCCACATCCACACTGATGCCTCGAACAAAGCCATAGGTGCAGCTTTAGGACAAGTTGAGCAAAAACTTCCATATGCCATTTACTTTGTTAGTAAAAACTTGTCCAAAGCTGAGCTGAATTACACTGTAACCGAGAAAGAATTCTTGGCTGTGGTCCATGCACTGAACAAGTTCCGACATTATATCACTGGCTATCAAACCTTTGTACATACAGACCATGCTGCAATTAGATATTTAATGAATAAACCAGATGTGAATGCTCGTATTATTAGATGGTTACTTTTATTGCAGCAGTTTGATTTGACCATTGTTGACAAACCAGGTAGAGAAAATGTTGTTGCTGACTTTTTATCTAGATTGGATTTGTCTGCAGATGAGGATGGAACAGTGGATGACCAGATGCCCGATGAACATCTGTTTGCTATTTCAGTACTCTCTCCATGGTTTGCTGATATAGCAAACTACCTTGTTTCAGCACAGTTCCCTCCGCACCTATCTTCAAGAGAGAAGAGCAGAATCATCAGAAAAAGTGCCTCATTTACTTGGATCGAGGGCAATCTGTTCAAGCTTGGCCCCAATCAGATCTTAAGGCGTGGTGTAAGGGAGGAGGAAGTCTTTGATATCCTCCTCACCTGTCATGATGGGCCTTGTGGAGGACATTTTGCAGCAAAGAGAACTGCCTTCAAAATCTTGCAGGCAGGCTACTATTGGCGCACACTGCATCAAGATGTCAGAAGATATGTCAGCCAGTGTGACCAATGCCAAAGAATGGGGAAACCGACCCAAAGGGATGAGATGCCTCTCCAACCTCAGGTGACCCTTGAGCCATTTGAGAAGTGGGGTATGGACTTTGTGGGCCCAATCAACCCTCCTTCGAGGCAAAGGTCTTACATCATTGTGTGCACTGACTACCTGACAAAGTGGGCAGAGACCAAAGCAATCAAAGCAGCAACAGAAGAAAAGGTGGCCGAGTTCCTAAGAGAAAACATCTTCTATAAGTTTGGCTATCCAAGAGAGCTGGTCACCGATCAAGGGAGCCAGTTCACCTCCAACCTAGTTGAAGATCTACTAACTCATCACAAGATCAAGCATAGGACTTCCACCCCCTATCACCCTCAAGCAAATGGGTAGGTGGAAGTCACCAATAGAGCATTAGAAGGGATCTTGACTAAGGTGGTGAGCAGCAGCAGAAAGGACTGGGCAGATCGCCTGGTTGAAGCCACATGGGCTTACAACACCACTTGGAAGACCACCACCGGCTTCACACCTTATGAGCTGGTCTATGGGAAGAAAGCTTTGCTGTCCATTGAATTTGAATACAACACGTTGAGGATGGCAGCTCAGCTGGACCTAGATCTCAGCCATGCACAACAAGAAAGGTTATTGCAGCTGAATGGACTGGATGAGCACCGAATGCAGGCCCTCCTTCACTCAGAAGTGGTTCAACTTCAGAGAAAGGTGTGGCATGACCAACATCTCCATGACAAGCAATTTCAGCCGGGAGATTGGGCTTTGTTGTATGACTCCAGATACAAAGATTTCAAGGGGAAGCTGAGAACCAGATGGCTAGGGCCATATTCAGTGGAAAAATGTCATGAAAATGGATCTGTTCTTATTCGGACCATTGATGAGGAAGCCATCCCCATGCTTGTCAATGGGCATCGATTGAAGATCTACAGGAAGCCTCTCTCAAGACAAGAGTTCATCAAAACTATGGAGAAGGCAGTGTTGGTCATAGAGAAGGGTTCTGCCTCTGCTTTGGGCATACCCTGAAGAATCTAAAAAAATAAAAATAAATAAATAATAAAGATCCTTGGGTGAAAACTTTTCTGAGGCGCCCAAGGCAGGTGGTAGGGGTGAAAACCTCATTGAGGCGCCCCTATTGTCTTTCAAAAAAAAAAAAAAAAGAGAGAAAAATTTGGAAAAGATCCTTGAGTGAAAACCTTTCTGAGGCGCTCAGGGCAGATGGCAAGGGTGAAAACCTCATTGAGGCGCCCCTGTTATCTTTCAAAAAAAAAAAGAGAAAAAGAAAAAAGAAAAAAAACAAGAAAGACAAAGACAACAAGTTTATCATGTGAAATTGCATGCAGATTGCAGGTGTTCTATGGAGGAGAGGGAGCCTCTCAACTCAAAGCCAAGGGTCCTTATCATGCAGTCAGGACACCTCACCAGCACCTCCTCCAAGAATACTCATTTTCTCCAAGGTATGTGCAATTTTATTACAGCTTGAGTCTTCTACAGGAAGACGCAGATTTTCTACAGGAGGATGCAGATTTTCTACAGGAAGGTGCAGACTCTCTACAGGAAACGACCTTTCTACAGGAAGCTCTGTATTTCTACAGGAAACTTCCTGTAGAAGCTCAGAACGGCCCAGAATCCATTTTGTGAGGAGATCTAACGACTAAGGATCGGTTTGGACGCATGCAAGCTATTGTTATCTCCCTTGCACATTGTTGTCACCTCGTCCTGCCATCCTTGTCGACATGCAACGAAGTTACCTGCACCAGCAAAGCAGATCGATGAGTTCTCAAGAAAAAGCAAATTTTAAATGAAAAAACACTGGAGATCTCACACCATATTCATCCCAGTCATCCAGAAGCTCTGGGAGCGTGATCGTGAGGCCAGATCCTTCGTCGTGCAGCATGCACCCAAGGAGAAAGAACTGTTACAAGACATCCCGCGGGAGTCCTATAACAGTTAAGCCCGCTAGAGTGGATACCATTCACAGCGCCGGCCATATGCAATGAAACGCAGGCGCATGCAACCAAAGCATCCAATCCATCGTCGGCAGCCTGTAAACATGGACCTCCGGGCCTGTGTAAGTTCGCCAGCAGCAGGTAAATCCACTCATCAGCGTCCAAAAAACCGAAACATCGTGTGCAGCCACGCAGGTAAGTGTCTCGACCCTTCCTTCCATCAGATTGCATGAATTTTACTTTGAATTGATTGCAAAGTGTAAAGGTGAATGGGTTGAGCGGCCGTATGGCCATTTGGCCGGCCACGTCGGCCAGTTAATGGTCTAGTTGGATGTTTGGGTGGCGGCCATGACGAAAAGAATGGGCAGCACGCACGTGAGAGCAATCCCGTCGGGAAAAAACGAGTTTAACAGAAGAGGCGGCGGTAGATCTGCGGGAATTGATGCGGCAGCAAGGGAACTCGCAGGCAAATGATGGGATGACGTCGCCCAACGGTCCGGCGGGGACAGCTCACCCCCGCGCCACGGATTCCGCCGATTCAAAATCTAATCGGCTAGATTGCCCTCATGCATTTATCAACCACCGTTTTGAACTCGAGTGGCTATCTTGATCTTTCTGCAGTTCGATACGCCGAGCCTTTGGCTATCAGAACGCTTGTGAAGCACACCCAGAGCGCAGACCAACTGTAGTCTTTCCCGAAAATCGCGCGCTGCTCCTACAAGAACGATGTTTCTACAGGAACGCAGTTTCTACAGGAAGGCGGGTGCCTCACGTAAAAAGGTGGCAGATTAAAAAGGTAACCCTGAACACTTCATGCAACTGGTTTTTAAAGGTGGCAGAATCGTCGTCCACAGTCTGGTCATAGAGAAATGGTGAAATTGTTGTTTGTTGTGCCTATACTGTCATTCTACAGGATGTCAGGGTAATTAAACTGTGTTAAGTTCCTCAGGGATAAGTTTTGTGGATGATGTGCATGACAGAAGCGTAATTCTACGCTCTGTCTCAGTAGACCAAATTTCTTCCACAATCACCACCTCTGGTTAAGGAAACTGTTTTATCATGCCGGGTGGGTTTATTAGACGAGAACCCACTGATTCAACCAAGTTAAGGGAAAACCAGGAGGTGGTGGAGCTCTTCACACGGGTTCAATGGATATCTTTTTGTGACAAATTGCAGGGTTACGACGATGAAGTGGCAGAAGAATTTTTGCAGGCTCTGAGGCCGAAATCCAAGACACTGGCCACAGTGAACTTCAGGGGCCTAAGCCTCAAGCTCACCCCACAATATATCAGTCGAATTACTGAACTTCCAATGGGTTTGCCATGGGATAAGGAAGAAAGGAAGTTGAGCCAGAAGGCCAAGAAAGAATTCTTTCCACCTGAGGAGGAATTCTCGGAGGACAAAAATGGGGTGCGTAGAACTAGTTTGCTGCCACCATGGAATGAAGTTAGCCTACAGATCATGAAGTATATAACCTGTGAAGGCCGTTATAGCATCGTGTATGGGTATCACTTTCGGTTGCTCACTGAATTGAGGCACCGGATTGATCTTCCTATAGAAAAGAAACTGAGCATCCCTTATTTCCTGCTACAGTCTCTAATTGAGTGTGCCACAAAGCTAAAAGAAGGCATACCAGATCAGGTAGCCCACCATGGATTGATCAAACTTCTTGTGGAGGATGCGCTTCATTTATATAAGGTTCCCCTCTCATGGGAAGCATTCAGGAATTTGACAAGAGACGGAGACATAAGGATGCTGACTGAAGAAAGTGGTTCCTCCAGCAGTGAGGAAAAAGAATCAGTGGCCGAGGGAAAGAAGGAAACAGGCCAGAAGACCCTGACCACAGTGCAGAAGAAAGAACAAAAGAAGAAGCATGAGAAAAAGGATGACAAAGAAAAAGGTGACACACCCATCTTGACAGCAAGAGAAAAGAGGTTGCAGAGCAGAACGGACAAAGTTGAGATGGTCCACATCAGCCCAAGTACCTCATCAGCACCCGCAACCAAACCAAAAAGCAAAACCCATGTAGCAAAGCAAGCAAAGGTGGTGACACCTGTGTCTACAGGAAAGCAGAAACAGGCTTCTACAGGAAGCCCGAAAACAGAGAAAGGGTCTTCTACAGGAAGCCTGAAATTGGTCAAAACAAGGTCTTCTACAGGAAGCCCAAAATTGGTAAAGAAAGGGTCTTCTACAGAAGGCCCGAAAGTGGGTAAAGCAGGGTCTTCTACAGGAAGCCCGAAATCAGAAAGGAAGGGGCCCTCTACAGGGAGCCCTGGGAAAGCAAAACGCAAGAAAGAGAAGGCTAGCATTCTCGAAAAGGAGGCAGCAGCTGCGCTGGCCGCCCTCAGTACACCTCCAAAGCCAAAGGAGAAGAGAGAGAGGGAGATCCCTCTACCTTTTGAAGCTAGGAGAAGTAAGAGAATAAAAACGGGCAAGCCGCAGCCTCCTCCCAACAGCCAAACCATTTTAGGGGGTGTCCCTACTTCACCCAGTGAGAGATCCCCCTCTAAAACATCGGCCACCCTCGAGAGGGGAAGCCCAAAAATAACTACCTGGACACGAAGGATAGGCCAATCGGCTTCCGAAGCCCGGCTCAAGGAAATAGGAAAGAGGGAAGAAGCGCCACCCTCGTCACCGCCAGGGGCAGAAGAGGCAGGGCCACCAAGAACAGGAAAGGAAGAGCATGTTCCGGGCCCTAGTTCTCGGCCAAGGACAAGGAGCTGGAGCAAAGTTGCTCAAGGATGAGCAAATATTTTAGCTGGGGGGTGATGATGAGCCCCAATTTTTGGTACAATTTGGGCTCATTTGGCCTACTTACCTTGCTCAACCATTCATCTTTTATCACTTATGCATTCATTTCTTAGTATATTCGTGTTATTTGTAGGAAGAAGGGCAGGCATTATATCTATGTGGCTAATTCATGATGATTTTAGGTTTTTGGCATTAAAGAGAGCAAAAGACCACGCAAATGGAGACAAGGAGACAGCAAAGGTGACATTGCGGGTTCATAGGGAGGTTTTCCACAGTCTTGATGACCTTCCTCGTGATTTTCACCTTAACTCCGAGCTCCAACAGCTCTCCCCACTGAGCTTAAAGGCAGCCAACGGATTCTACAGGATCAGCAGTTTGACTTTCAGTTGGACAGCCAAGCTCCACGAATGGAGGAAGCCAGCTTGATCTTCATTGTGTATAAATATGAAGGCCGTAGCCTTTGATAGGAGCTTTTTGAACTTTTGAACTAATATTGTAATTTCTGAGCACGAGCTACAGCTCGGTGTTTGTTTTTGTAAGCCAGTTTTGGCATGACATTAGACTCTTGATTATGAATAAAGGAAAGCAGATTTGGATCTAATTCTGAGCTTTTAAGGGAGCTATAGCTCTCAGGTTAGGGCCCAACCTGAGAGCAATAGACCTCCTCTTCTTTGTAGTGTTATTTGCCTTTCTTTTCAGCACTTTGTTTCTTTGTTTTGACATGCATTTCAAGAACACAGTCTGCTGATTTGATTTCTTTAATGAGATTGAGTAGGATTAGCTTATGGTTAAATCGCTTTCAGTTGCTTAGATTAGAATAGGAGGATTGTAATTCATTGGAGCTCCAAGAAAAGGTTGATAGTGCCTTCACTGCCATCTCTGTTTAGAGATTGGGGTGCAGTCTGTACCAACCACCAAAAAAACGCAGTCTTTTTTTACTTTTATGCAAGCTGCAACACAGTCATTTTAATCATAGATCCATCCATGCACTCTGATCTTGAGCCATACTTCTTCATTCCAACTCCATGCACGACTTCTCTTCACGATTTACATTGTTGTTCATTGGTTTAATAGCACAGGTAGCACAGGTTAATGGATTCTCGTTTTTGGTGCAAGACATAAGCAATTTGTTTTATTTACACTGCTCAGTATCATTCCATTTCCTTCTTCTTCTTCTTAACCATGCCTAAAGCCACCTACTCGACCTCTGTTCAGCTCGTTTACCTTCCAACTCTTCCATTGCCCACGTAGCTCCATTTTCTTGACCTTTCGTTGCTTCCATCCTTCTATCCACCAACCAACTTCGTGCACTCTTTCTCCATCTTATTTCTCTGCCCCTGAGCCATCACAAGCTCCATCTCCATCTTACCTATCCACCCATACCACTCCATCCCTTCACCATCACCCAAAACTCCCACGGTAGAACATCCTGTAGAATTCCTGAGTTTCCTGTAGGATCCCCTGCAGACATCCTATAGAAGCCTGCAAACTCGGTTGCCGAGCACCTGAACGTTGTGGACTTCTGTGGACTGATGCTAAGGATCCCCTGGGACCTCTCCTAGCCCTCCTGACCTTTCCCAAGCTTTCTCTCCCTTCGCACCACCTCTGCACAGCCAAACCCTAATAAGAAACAAAACCATAATCACTCCAACCACTTAAGCAAAAATACAAAAACAATGTTCTTTTCAATGGAAGTAGTTTAAGTTCATGCATTTCATATCACTAGCAGTAATGGCATCATTCTTAGACACTTGCACTCCCACCATTGCATCATAGAGATTAAGCTAGTCAGATTAGGGTTTACTAGGGTTTCCATGTTTCGGTTGGCTTTCAGTTCATTTTTGCAAAGTAGATTAATTTCCTTTGAGATAGCCTTCGTCCATCATTTAGAAAGCTTCTTCTGAGAGCATATAGAAGTTGGCTTGAGCCCTAGCGGACTTGTGCCAGCTGACCAAGTGACCGCTGCGACAAGAGCTAGTACTTGTGCATACAGCACCGTCGCTTCCAAGTTTGTACGAACTACCGAGTTGATAAAATTAGAGATAGGAAGCCCCAGGAGTTGTAGCATTATTGCTACAATACTGGAGACCACCAATTTGCATAGCAAATGTAGTTCAAAAGCTACCTGGTTCAACTTCAGGCTCCGTCTGTAAGTTTATAAAGTAAACAAATGTAGATAGACAAACAACCTAGTCGCTTCCCAACGGAGTCGCCATTTTGTTACAGGGAAAAGTGTCTATACATAACTGCTAATCCCACTAAGACGGGTAGCTACCTTAGAAACAAACAAAGTAAAACTACTTTCGTTTTCCTTTATGAAAGATAGATGAGAGAAGAATAAAGGAGACCAACCTCTGTCTTGCACTTGGCTCCTTGCTCGATTCCTCTCTCTTCTGATAGTCCTTTGCTACTTGCTTTCTTGTATACCCAGCTCCACAGAGTACCTATAGAATCAAAGCAGCATAACACTATAGAATAACATGGATCTACTATCATAAACAATCTAGGATCAGATGTAAATTGACCATACAAATGCATAAAACATAAATGACACAAGAGTATGGAGGAAAACTTGAATAGCTTTATTGATAATCAAGAAAGAGCCAAGAGAGTTACAACCAGTTGTTCTAACCCAGCATCATCCTCTCAGTAAGTAAGCCCTTCTTCACCTCATGCAAAGCTTAAATCACCCAACACTATGATGTCACCTCAAGAAACCAACAACAATTCCTTACAAGATGCAAAATTCCAGCCTCTGGATTTCTGGGATGAGGGATCCATATATAGATGTCTGTAAGGGAGATGAGTGAGCTTGTGATTTGATTAGTGTCTTCCCTCTGATAGTTCTTGATTCCCCTTGGAGATTGATGATCTCTTACTCATCCTTGGTCGAATTCAGAGAGGCAAGTGTCACAGGAGAAGTTTCTGGAAGATTCCATGCTTCTCCACCTCGCGGATTGACATTGCCATTTGTCTCTTCTCGCCCATCACACCCCATAGAAGGGCTTTTTGAAATGCAATGCCCCCACTGAGTGTAGTTAGGTGAGATGCAACGCACTTTACCTATGGAGCAGGTGAAATGATCCTGTTTTGACTAGTTCTGAGTAGTTTTTCATGGAGAACTTCTGGGAGAAGCTGTAATCAGTTGACCTTGTTCCTTTAGGGGTTGGAACAACACTTTTAGGGACTTAGGAGCCCTTGGTTTATGGACATTTTATGCTTGGGGTTGTAGTGCCCAAAAATGTCTATAACACATGGGGATTTGGAGGAAGAGATATATTTGCAACATCCACAAGGATATGAGGTCAAACGGAAGGAGAAACTAGTGTGTAGGTTGAAGAAGAACTTGTATGGTTTAAAATAGACTCCAAGACAGTGATACCTAAAATTTGACAGGTTTATGTTTGAACAAGGTTATACCAAATGTCACTCTGATCATTGTGTTTATCTCAAAAGGAAAAATAATGCCAGCTATATTATATTGTTATTGTATGTAGATGACATGCTTGTTGCAAGTTCTAACATGTAGGAAATAAATGTGCTAAAAGAAATTGGCAAACTCATTTGAAATGAAGGATTTGGCTGCTACAAAACAAATCCTTGGTATGAGAATAACTAGAGGTAGGAAAAATTGAAAATCAACACTGTCTTAGAGTGAGTACATACAAAAGGTGTTGAAAAGATTTAATATGCAGAATGCAAAACTAGTTGGCATACCTGTGGCTAGCCATTTCAAACTAAGTAAGGAGGCGTGTCTCAAGACTCAAGAAGAAATGACTTATATGTCTAAAGTTCCATATGCATCAGCAGTTGGAAGCCTAATGTATGCAATGGTCTGCACAAGCCTTGATATTACACATGTAGTGGGAATTATAAGTAGGTACATGAACAATCCAGGAAAATAACATTGGATGGTGGTGAAGTGGATTCTCAGGTATTTGAGAGGTACCATAAATCAAGCATTATGCTTTGGTGGTTCAAACATTTCTCTATAGGGATATGTTGATGTAGCTATGGCTGGTGATAGAGATATCAAGAGGAGCACCACAGGGTATGTGATTACTATAGGTGGAACAACTACTAGTTGGGTTTCAAAACTACAAAGTTTGTTGCACTCTCAACAAAGGAAGCAGAGTATGTTGCTGAAATAGAGGCTAGTAGAGAAATGATTTAGTTACAAAGGTTTCTGGATGAGCTGGGTATGAAGCAAGAGTTGGACAGTTTATACAGTGATAGGTATAATGCCATACATCTTGCAAAGAACTCTCCATTTCATTCTAATACTAAACATATACATCTCAAGTACCATTTCATACTGTCATTGTTGGAAAATGGACAGTTGAAGCTGGAAAAGATACACAGTAGCCAAAATCCTGTAGATATGTTAACAAAATTTGTAACCAGGGAGAAACTGAGATTCTCCTCGGTTTCAATTGGTCTTCATGTATGATGACAAAGATGAGAAACAACTAGGTGAAAAGTGGAGTCATTCTCTAGTAAATGAAACAGTAGTGGAGTTTCTATAATCAGTCTCCAAGTGGGAGATTGTTGGGTGTGGAGCTTGATTATATTCTTTATTATAACTATCATCGCAATGGACCCATTTTGTAATCTAGTGGCAGTGCCACCCATTTATGAATGCCACCAAGGCGTTCTAGGGGGGTGACCCATTTCATATTCAATATGGGTCATTCATTAGGTGGAAATATAATGCTAGATGTTATGTTTAATTTAGGGTTTTTTTCCCTAGTAGGAAACCCCTCGCTATATATGAGGGAATTGTATTGTAGCTATGTAGGTGTGTATTCTGAGAGAGAAAGAGAGAGGAGATTGTGTGAGAGTGAAGAGAGAATTACATTGCATCTGTTGTAGGTTGTATCTCTTAATTTTGCTAGATAATATAAAAGGAAGGACCGGTTTTTTCTCTATGGACATACATAAATTGGGTGAACCACGTATTTCCATGTCTCTCTTGTTTTATGCATTTTCTATGTTTATATTTCTGCAATATTTTTATGTGTTTCATTACTCTGTAATATATTATTTTCTAACACTAAGGTGACACATCAAGGAAAGGGCATCTCAAGAACACTCATCAAGGAAGGACATCTACAAAGTTGAAGCATCAAGCCAATAAGTCTCTATACCATCAAGGACAAGAAGGCACCTATAAGACGATAAAAATAAAGAAGGACTTACCATCTGGTGACTCCAGTATTGCAGCAACAATGCTGCAACTCCTGGGACTCCCTTCTTTACTTTTATCAACCCAGTAGTTCGTAACAAACTTGGAAGCGACGGTGCTATATGCACAAGTGCTAGCTCTTGCCACAACTGTCACTTAGTCAGCTGGCACAAGTCCGCTAGGGGCTCAAGACAACTTCTATGGGCTCTGAGAAGAAGCCTTTTAACTGATGGACGAAAGCTAACTCAAAGAAGGCTAATCTACTTGCAGAAAGAAACTGGAGAGCTGAAAGGAAATGTAAACCCTAGCAAACCCTAATTTTACCAGCTATCCCTACCAATGCAAGAAAGAGGATGCAAGCTTCTGAAAGATATGCCATTGAATTCTAGTAAGGTAAATACATGTATCTAAGCTACTTCTACAATAACATCCGAAAAAAAACATCTTTTTGTATTTTTGAATAAGTTGTCAGAATTATCATGCATGCAATTTGACTATTTTGACTGTGCAGAGGTGGATTGGTGAGGGGAAATGCTTGGATGAGGTCGGGAAGGTTCAGAGAGGGCCTAAGGGGTCCCTAACACCCTTCTAGAGAGTTTCACATAGTTTGGCTATCAAGAAACCTCATTCGTGAGCTTCTATAGGAAGTCTACAGGGGTTCTGCAGGATGTCTATGATTTTCTATAGGATGTTATGTAACTTTCTACAGGATGTTCAGAAATGGGATTTTGGAGGATGGATGGATGGAGAAAGATGAAGGAGTGGGTATGGAAGTAGGATAAGGGTTGGAGGTGGTCCAGGACATGGTGGATGGAGTTGAGGACAGAGGTAGATGGCTGGATTTGTTCAAGGAGGACTGAAGCAATGATGCACAAAAAACTAGGGTTATGTGAGAAAATGACAAACGTAAGGCTAGAAGTTGAGCTGAGGGATGGATCAAATCGGTTTGATGGATTATGGGTAGGTAAAGGAGTGGTACAGGTGCTCTGCAAGTCGTTTTTCCAACTCGACCGATGAAGACTTGTAAAATCAAAAACCTAGTTACGTTGACCTAATCAGATCTAGATGTCAGTAAAAAGAATGAACAGAAGTTGAAATGCAATGAAACCATGTATACTAACTCATGCAACTAAGCAAGAAAAAGTTTGAACTTGTAACCAACTTCTACACATGAAAATCAAACACCAATGATTGCATGGCAAATCAAAATCAATGTTTTTGTGGGCAGCAAGGTATCCCTAATCCCAGCTCCTGATCCCACTGATGGAGAGGTGAAACCACTGATGTTTGATGGCCCTTTTTTGAAGCTTTTCCCTGTTAACAACCTATCAACTAAATCTGAGCATCAAAAGTATTTCTAACCATTAACGGTGACCTAGTTAATTAGCAAGATTTAATCTACTTAACAGAAATAATTTTTCAAATTCATGAAGAACAAATAAAAATACATAAAGGAGGCCTTATCACTTGGGTTGGGCCCAACCCCAAGAGCTACAGGCTCCTATAAATAACTCAGATCTGATGCCAAGTAAAGCTGCTTCCCATTACTCAAAAATAATCATCACCAGAAAGTTTGTACAACAGTCGCTAAGAAAAATGAGTTGAAATAGGACAGCACTATAATGCAAATACCAACAGTTCCAAAAGTAAACTATGAAGGTTGAGGCCTTATTTATACAATACGAGGGGGCTAGCAGCCCTCCTAGATTCAAGGGACTCGGCTATTCCAACTGCAGTAAATAGTCACTCTTTCCAAAGCTACTTGGCTTCCTTTAGAACTCGTTTTGGTGGCCTGTTGAGCTCGGAGTTGAGGGTGGATATTTCAAGGAAGGGCCATTTAATGCCACAGAAAACCTCCCTACGAATCCTCACCTCAAGCTTGGCTGTCACCTGGGCCATAATTGCTTGGTTTTGCTCCAAAATTTGTCCAAAAAACCTGAAATAACCACGTATTAGCCTCCTAGGTAGAGTGACCACCCTTATTCGTTCAAATAACATAAACATACTAGGAAAACATGCATAATCTATGAAAAATGGAGGATTGAACAATGACAATTAGGCAAAATGAGCACAATAAGTTACCCAATTTGGGGCTCATCATCACCCCCCTGCTAAATGGGTTGCTCATCCTCTGAGCAACTAGTCCATCTCATCATCCTTTATGGCTTTGATCGCCTCCCTCACGTCCCAAGCCTCTGCTATGATATCCTCTTCCCGGTCATGGAATCCTACCTTCCTTTCCACCTCCTCCCATTGTCTACCTTCCTCCTCTTCCTTCACTCCTTATAGTAATCCCAAAAGTAAAAGAGGACTGAATTTCAAGCCAATCCAATTGGCCTGCAGTTCTGCATCAATTGTTTGTAGAGGGGTACCCTTGCCAAGGCTTCCCTCATCCTGGTGGGAGAGTGCTACTCTTTTATCTTCAGGCTATGAGGCAGTGTGTTCCACCGCCTTGTGCAGGCATGCATGCAGTTTTCTCCCAATAGTCTCTCCATGTCCTCAAAGTGGGAAATGGCTCGAGCCTATTGCTCAATGTACTCTGTTAGATCTTGAGGACTGTTGGCCAAGTGCTGGTGGGCGCTTGTCACTGCTGATGGGCCATCTGGCTATGCTCTAATCATGAGAGGCTCACTGAGCTCTCTCCCTATGATACTGCGGACCTCTGCTGCTCTCTTATCCTCATGGCTCATCCAAGAGGCCATGACCATAAGCTGGACATCTCCTATCACCGTGTTAGGATCCCATGCGTTCATGTCCAGAAGGGAAAAGTTGTGCAAGTAGAACTCTGATAATTTGGCCCTATCCTCAGATGAACTACTGCCACATAGAGCTGCAAACTGATGATAATTTTGGAATGGGGTGATACCCCTTTGAGCCAAGGTATTGATCTGAAACTATAACCACTGATCCTAGAGGTATAGGGCATAGGATTTTGTAGGCTACCTACACTGCAGAGCTTCCATTGCTTAGCTGGCCATGCAGGCCAGTTGGGCCTCCTTTTCTTGTATTTGCTGTTTCAGAGATTGTGTCTCCAATTCTTTTTCCTGTAGCTGCCGATTCAGTATCTCAATTTTAGTGTGCATCCCTTCCTTTCTCTGATGTTCATCAGGGGTATCTTTGGCTGTTGTGGGCTCCTCCTATTGCTATTGTTCTCCCAAGATATGGGGCCTATCTTCCTTCCTCTGTCCTTGTAATTCTAGATGCTGTCTAAGCAGCTCATTTTCTTCCTGTAACCTGACCCGCTCGCTGCTTTCCACATGTCGGACTAGAGCCAATTCCCTCCTTGCCTCTTTGAGCTGTTCCTCCAGAGGACCTATATCTGCCACACCCTTGGACTTAGTGATTTTCATCCAAGTGTGGGTCCTCGCTCTCTCTTCTTCTAGTGCAAGGAAAAATGGCACTGTGAATTTTTTAGGAATGATCTTTCCGGCCTCCAAGAAGTTATAATAAGAAGTTTCTCCACCTTTTCTTCCTCCTGGGGTGATTTAGCTACCTCACCTTCCATTGCTTCGGTCTCCTTCAAACTAGCCAAGGTTTCCTGTAGAATAGTCTCAGCATCTTGTAGAGAGGCCTTTGTGTCCAACATTTTCATTCTCTCCCTCCAAGTGGATGTCTTCAGGCTTCACCACTCATAAGTGATTGATGCCTTGGAGGGGGACCTCTCCTTTTGTGTGGTAGGGGTGTCTACAATTGTGATTAGCTCTTTTGACGGAGGCTGGGGTCTGCCAGTCTTAATCCTCACACTCCTTCTTGCCTTAAAATATAGGGAAGGCTCCCTCTTTCGCTTTTCCTTCTACTTGGGTGATGTGCTTAGGGTGGCCAACACAGCTGCTGCCTCCCTAGCTAAAATTTCCAATGATTTTCCCTCTATTGCTCTGTCTTCAGACTTCCTGTAGAAAGTCTTGTGCTCACTGTTTTCTGTCTTCCTGTAGAAGCAGTTTTCGGGTTTCCTGTAGAAACAGTTTTCACTATTTTGGCCTGCTTGGCTGGGGGTGTCTTCTTCTTGAATTTTGCTGTGGTTTCCTTGGATGTTCCCTCACTTTCTTGGACCTTTTCAGTCCTTTCTACCTTGATTTGCAACCGTTTCTCCCTTGGCGTTTGTACTTTTATTTCACCCACAGCTTTGGCCTCAGTAGCTTGGCCTTTTTCTTGTTTCTCTTCTTGCTTTTTCTATGGGGGCCTGTCCTGGGTTTTCTTACCCTTAATTTCCTTACCCTTAGTTAGCTTCCCTACCTCAATATGCTCTTTTTCCTCACTACTGGATGAAGTGAGTTCTTCGACCAGAATCTGGATATCATCATCCTTGGTCATATTGCGAAAAATCTCCTAGGAGAGAGGGACAGTATAAGTATGGAGGGCATCTTCTACTAGAAGCTTGATAAGCCCATGATGGGCCAGCTGGTCTGGTGTCCCTTCCTTCAGTTTTGTGCCGCACTCAATCAATGAATGTAGGAGGAAATATGGGAGGTTTAAATTTTGTTCTGTGGGTAAATCCATCTTATGCCTGAGTTCAGTTAACAACCGGAAGTGATAACCATATACAATACTGAATCGCCCCTCACAGGTAATATATTTCATAATCTGAAGGCTGACCTCGCTCCAAAATGGATGTAGGCTAGCTCTCCGGACCCCATTTTTATCCTCTGAAAACTGTTCTTCTGGTAGGAAGAATTCCTTTTTGGCCTTGTGGCCCTATTTCCTTTCCTCTTTATCCTAGGGTATCCCCAATGGCAAGTCGGTGACCCGACTAATGAGTTGTGGGGTGAGTTTTATGGTCAATCCTCGGAAATTTACAGTGGCCAGTGCCTTTGATTTAGGCTGCAGGGACCTTAGGAACTCCTCTGTTATCTCATCATCGTGACCTTGAATTCTGTCACAGAAGGTCATCCAATTTGCACGAGTAAATAGGTCTACCACCTCAGAGTTTCTCTCAACTTCTTGGAATCCAAGGGTTCCTTTCTGATAAACCATCCTGGCATGGTGAAAAATACTCTGTTTTGGCTTGTGCTCTGATTAGAAGGAGAATTCTGTTTAAGGTTTCCTCCTTTGATTCTCAGGACAGGGTTTCTCAGACGTTTGTATCTCCCTTTTCACCAATTCCCTGGTTATAATATTGTTGCTACCCCAAAACTTGACTGTTGAAAGGAAATTAGGCTCTCACAGATAGAGTGCAGAGCTTAATTTTCACATCAACCATATACAAGTCACAATTTTTTTTTTACGCACATATCAGTCCTTACAGAGCTTTATCGTTTCTACAGGAGGAATTCATTAACAGGCACTATGGAGGAGAATGTAACACAGAACCAACTAAAAAACTCCATATATCACCCAGGAAAATGACAATTCTTGACCCACAGGCAGACTTGTTTTAACTTTCCCTACTCCAAACAGTTTAATTTACCACCTTTTGAAATTTCATGCATGGGTATGGCGTTTTTCGAGCCTACCTCTCTTCGAAACTCCAATTCTGACGCAGAAGATCCACGTTTCTCTGCTCCAAGAGGCTATACTGTGCTTCCTGTAGAGCTCCTTCCTGTAGAGAGCTTTGCCAACTGCTATAGGACGTCACGGCGCTTCTAAGTAAGCTTGGGACACGAGAGGAGTTTGAAACGGGCCGAGAAGCTCGGGCTAACGAACTGCAGAGGAGGAGGACACGTACGCTACTGAAAACCGGTTGCAATAGTAAATGCCAGTGGTTAATGTGAGTGTTATGGCTGAAGGATTTTGAATTATGGTGAAATTTATGGTGCAGGGGTGAGGTGTCCAGGCCAATCTGTTGGCCAATGTCACAGCCATCATTCTCCGGCGTGTCTCTGACCACCATTTTTCTATCTCTGCCAAAACCTACCATCATCACTGTCCCATTCGCCGATTTCACTGCAAATCCACTAATTTTCCACGACTAGACACTTCCCATGTGTTGGCTTCACGTCCCTTTGGCGGATTCGAGCGTAACTGAGCTCGTTCGGATCCCATGAGGCCATTTGAATGACTGTGGGTGGCCAGTTGACTGGCCACCGAATTTGCTCAACCCGCACCATTCACAGACATGCAAGTTCCATAGTATAGTTTATGCAATTTGATGAAATAAGGTTAGGCACTTACCTGTGTGGCTGTGGTGTGATCTGCAGGTTCCCGGACATGGAACGATGGCTCTGCTCATTGCTGATTCATGCACAGGCGCTATAATTCCTTCGTTCATTGGCTGATGCTGCATGCAGGATTTTGAATTCGATCCACTGGTAGTGAACGTTGCATGCATGGCTCTACCTTTTCTCAGCTGTCGAGGAGGCGTTCACGTTCAAGCGGAGCTGGTTACATGCCTCCTGCACTGATTTCAACTGCTATTGACTCCATAGTGTGTATTCTAGGTGGATCAACTGCTATAGGATTCTTGCAGGACATCCTGTAGCTGCTTCTCCTCCTGGGATGCATGCTGAAACATGCAGGGTTGCATTCACAATTGGAGGGTCCTAATGAAGCTTTAACAGGTAGAGTGTGTGGGCCTTCATATACCTGATTTGTCCCTTGAGAAAAAAATTCTAATCTGAGGAAATCAGGACTTTTTGCATGACTGTGCAGGAAACAGTCCAGATTGTGGTAATGGTGGTGGAAAGAGATGAATAGGTGACGGATGGGAAAAAAGGGTGGCTACATGCCTTATCAATAGATTTCAAGCTTTAAATCCCTCTTCAGAATCTATTTTGGCCTGCCCAAAGGTTCTACAGGATGTTTCCTGTAGAAATGCAGATGAAACTTCTTGTAGGAGGTTGAATCTTGACCCGAATGTGTCCAACTCCTGGAAAAAGTGAGTGGCCATAGAGGGAGTGTCTGGTAACTTGGTACGGACCCCTATCCTTGTTTTGCACGACCTCCTTTATCTGTACTGCATTCCCTGCAACCTGCAATAATGTTTCAGAGATGAGACCTGTTTCTTTTCTTTTTTCTCTCCTCTTCTTCTTTTTCTCTTTTCTCTTTTTTTTTTTGAAAGACAACAGGGGCGCCTTCATGAGGTTTTCACTCCCACTATCTGCCCTAGGCACCTCAGAGAGGTTTTCGTCTAGGGATCTTTTATTCCTCCCTTTTTTTTTTATCAAGGTGTGGCCAGAACAGAGACAGAACCCTGCTCTATTACCAGCACTGATTTTTCCACAGTTTCAGTGAACTCCTACCTTGAAAGGGGTTTCTTGTAGATTTTCAATCGATGCCCATTGACAAGCATGGGGATGGATTATTCATCAATGGTCCTGATAAGGACTGAACCATTGTCATTAAATTTCTCCATTGTATATGGTCCTAACCATCTTGTCCTCAGATTTCCTTTGAAATCATTGTATCTTGAGTTATACAGCAACGCCCAATCTCCCAGGTGGAATTGCTTTTCATTAAGGTGCCGGTCATGCCATATCTTCCTCTGGAGTTCAACTACTTCTAAGTGCAGGAGGGCCTGCATTCTTTGTTCATCTAATCCATTCAGCTGCAATAATCTTTCACGTTGAGCATGGCTGCGATCTAGGTCCAGCTAAGCTACCACCCTTAATGTATTGTACTTGAACTCTATGGACAGCAAAGATTTCTTCCCGTAGGCCAACTCATAAGGTGTGAAACCGATTGTGGTCTTCCAAGTGGTGTTGTAGGCCTAGGTGGCCTCAACTAGGCAATATGCCCAATCCTTTCTTCTGCTGCTCACAACCTTAGTCAAAAGCCCTTCCAATTCTCTATTAGTGACTTCCACCTACCCATTTTCTTGAGGATGATAGGGTGTAGAAGTCTTGTGCTTGATCTTGTGATGAGCGAGAAAATCTTCAATCAGGTTGGAGGTGAACTGGCTTCGTTGATCTGTGACTAACTCTCTTGGGTAGCCATACTTGTAGAAGATATTTTCCCTCAGAAACTCAGCCACCTTTTCTTCTATTGCTGCTTTGATTGCCTTCATTTCTGCCTGCTTGGCTAGATAGTCGGTGCACACAATGATGTAAGACCATTGCTTTGAAGGAGGGTTGATAGGACCCAAAAAATCCATGCCCCACTTCTCAAATGGCTCGAAGGTCACTTGCAGTTGGAGAGGCATTTCATCCCTTGGAGTCGGTTTTCCCATCCTCTAACATCGGTCACACTGGCTGATGTATCTTTTCACATCTTGATGAAGAGTAGACCAATAGTAGCCTGCCTGTAGAATTTTGAAGGCAGCCCTTTTTGCTGCAAAGTGGCCTGCACAAGGTACATCATGACAGGTTAGGAGGATGTCAAAGACTTCCTCCTCCCTAACACAACGTCTCAAGATCTGATCTGGGCCAAGTTTAAATAGGTTGCCCCCGATCCAAGTGAATGGGGCACTCTTCCTTACAATTCTGCTCTCCTCCTTTGAGGATAGATGCGGAGGGAAATGTGCTGAGACCAAGTAATTTGCTATATCAGCAAACCATGGAGAGAGCACTAAGATAGCAAACAGATGTTCATCTGACATCTGGTCATCCGTTGTTCCTTCTTCACCTATAGGCAAGTCCAATCTAGACAAGAAGTCAGCAACAACATTTTCCTTACCTGGCTTGTCAACAATTGTTAAATAACCATCTAATGATACGAGCATTGACATTAGGCTTATTCATTAAATATCTAATCACAGCATGATCAGTGTGTACAAATGCCTGATAACCAGTGATGTAGTGTCTAAACTTGTTTAGGGAATGGACTACAGCCAGGAACTCTTTCTCGGTTACAGTATAGTTCATTTCTACCTTGGACAGGTTTTTGCTGACGAAGTATATGGCATGTGGGAGTTTCTCCTAAAATTTTCCTAAGGTTGGCCCTATGGCTTTGTTCGAGGCATCAGTGTGGATGTGGAAAGGTAGGGCCCAGTTTGGACCTCTCAAGATCGGGGCAGACACCAACTTATCTTTCAACTCATCCAGTGCCCCTTGACAATTGTCAGTCCATTTAAACTCAACATCTTTCCCTAAGAGTCCAAACAAAGGCGAGGCAAGCTTACTGAAGTCTTTAATGAATCTTCGATAATATCCTGCTAAGCCTAGAAATCTCCGAACATCTCTTACCTTTTGAGGAGGTGGGACCTTTTGGATGATAGCAATTTTATTAGGATCCACCTGTAATCCTTGCCGAGAAATGGTATGACCTAGCAGGGTCCCTTCAGTCATCAGGAATTCACATTTTTCAGGACTGAGGGACAGGTTCATCTCAATGCACTTGGTTAGAACTTTTCCCAGATTGGATAACTCTTCTTGGAAGTTGGACCCATAAGGAGTAAAGTCATCCATATAGATTTCTATCGAATCATGGACCAACTCAGAAAAGATGCTCAATACTGCTCTCTGGAAAGTGGTAGGAGCATTGCATAGCCCAAAGGGAAGGACTCAGTAGGCAAAGGTACCCCAAGGACAAGTGAGGGTTGTTTTATCTTGGTCTTTCGGGCTGATTTGGATCTGGTTATACCCGTTGAACCCATCTAGGAAAGAGAATAACATCTTCCCTGCCAGTCTATCCAACACCTGATCTATGAAAGGCAAAGGGAAATGGTCTTTCTTGGTGGCTTTGTTAAGTTCAGGGTAATCTACATAGATTCTCCACTTCCTATTCTTTTTGGGCACCAGCACTACAGGCGAGACCCACTCACTATCGAAGATAGGATAGATGAATCCTGCATCCAATAATTTTTGCAATTCTTCTTTGACAATGTCCTTAAGGGTTGGATTCATTCTCCTCTGAGGCTGCCTGACCAATTTACAATCTTCTTAAATGTAGATGTGATGGGTACAGACCGAAGGATGGACTCCTTTCATCTCCTTATAGCTCCAGGCAAACATCTAAATGATTATTCAGTAAGCTACACAGCTCCTTCTCCTGGGAAGGAGATAGGGAGGAGCTGATCTTTAAAGTTCTTTCGGGACCAAACTCTACATTCTTAACTATGGTAGAGGTTGGATCAGTCACACATAGGTCCACTAAGGTGCTGGCTTGGGTATCCTCCACCAATTCCTCTAAGGACAGCGCACTGGGAGGTGGATTCTGAATCAAAATCTCAATCAAATCATCCTCAGTTTGAGGACCTCCCCTAGTGGTTTCTACTGTGAAAAATGGTGCAGAGTAGACCTCATCCTCATCTCCTTCTTCCAACCAGAGTGGTAAGTCATGTTCTAGCAGAGGTTGGGCAGGAGGATATAGGACTAGCTGCTTGGACATAGGCCCATTCTTGATGGTCATGCTTCCAGCTCGACAACTAATGTAAGAATCCGCAGTGGCTAACCAAGGCCTTCCAAAAATGAGGGGGTATTCAGTGAGCTTAGCCTTTGGCTGAAGGACCAAGAAGTCCACAGGGTACTCCAAAGAGTCAACAGAGACCAAGACATCTTCCACAATCCCTTCGGGAGTCACGGTGGAGCGATCTGCCAACTGCAGGACTGTCGAGGTATTCCTTAAGGAGTTCTTAAGGCTGAGTTTAAGCATGGTGTCCCTGGTCATCACATTAATGGTAGCCCCTAGATCAATCAAGGTATGGGGGATTATGGTGCCATTGATGTGGACATCAACTATAGGACTCCTAGGGTCCAAATACTTTGGACAGATTACTTGCCCCAACATTAGATCGGATAGTTGTCTGATGACATTGATAGTCGAGTCATCTCTCTTTCTCCTACCTGGGTGCCTGAAACACTTCTCCTTAATAAATTTGTTGTATATCTGTGCATTTTTAATGGCTTGGAGAAGTGGTATTTTCACACACAACTGTTTCAGTTCTCCCAGAAGTTCAGTCTCCTCTGGGTCTGGTTGCGTGGTTACTATTAGTCGCTCAGGAAAGGGTGGAATGGCTTTGGGTTCACTTTCCTGTTTCTCCTCCTTGTCCTCTCGGGGAGGAGGTTGGTGATCTGGAGGGGTCTTTCTGGATCGTAGGTTGATCTCCTGGATCTCCACAGCATAGGTAGGACATGTTGTCTCCCTAGTGTATACCTACTGGGCCTCTCGGTTGTTGGGGTTCGGGTTCGGTTGAGTAGGCATCTGGGGTTGTCTTGGAGGAGCAGGAGGTAATGGTTGTGGTTGAGCTGGTGGTGGAAGAAAAATGGTGGGAGGAGAGTTGTATTGGGGCCTCGACCCCGGTTGAGGTGCATTCCACTGAGGCTGTGGCTGGACATGTGAGTGAAAGGAATGAGCAGCGGGTTGAGTATGGTATTGAGGTGGATAAGACCACGAAGGAGGTGCAGACCAGGAAGGATGAGCAGGGGGGCCCCAAGAAGGCATGTGAGCAGATTGGTTGGGGCCATAATAAGCTTGGGATGTCCCTTGCATCCCCTGCTGGTAAGTTTTGGGTCCATACGGCCTCCTTTGGTTGAGGAAGTAGAGAGGTTTAGTGGGTGCCTCAGTCCCTTGGTACATGGCTTTGAATCCGGGTAAGGTTGGGCATTGGTTTGTGGGGTGGTTCTCCTCACAAATGAAACATACCTCTACTGAGTGCAATGGACACTCGTTCTTAGGGTGCTTCCTCATACATCTGGGACAGAAAATGGCCAGAGCCCTCTCAGCTTCCTCTTTCTTTTGTTGGATTCGAAAAGTATCAAGTTGCATGGAAATGGTCTGTCTCATCTCACTTTTGAGGTCTTCCATATGATTAGCAAACTTATGCTTGGAGAAGGTAGTACTAGCTGAAAGTGGATTTCCCTACCTCTTTTCTGGGCTGCCCTAGAGTGGTTCCTAAACACAGTATTTATGTCCTCATAAGGTAGTTGGTAAATGTCTCCTCTAGCTAGCATGTGAAGGGTATCTAGAAGGTCTTAAGGGACTCCTCAGAGCAGAACCAGCTTTAGGGATTCAGGGTCAAGTGTGCACCTAGCCCATTTATAGCTGAGTTGGAACCTTTCCTCGTAGTCTTCTAAAGACTCATCATTTCCCATGGTCATTCGAAAGATTTCTCCCTTGGTTTCCTTTGACCTACAGTAATCCTGGTATTTGTTGTTAAAGGCTTGTTGCATCTGAGCCAAAGTAGTGATACTGTTTCTAGGTAACCCCATGAACCAGCGTAATGCTGCATCCTTGAGGGTAGAGGGAAAGAGTTTCAACTTTTGCTCATCTTCTGTATAGTCATAAGTTCGACAAAGGACAGCAAACTCAAATAGGAAGGTATCAGGGTCTTCAGTGGTCAATCCATGGAAATGAGGTAAGGCTAAGGGACTTATGTTCTTCATTTTCATGTCCCCGTTGGTCTCTCGGATGGGGAAGGTACCCTCTCGTCATTGTCTCTACCATTTCAGTTGTCAACCATGGTCTCAAAAGGAATATTTTCTTGCTCTTCTTTTGTTATAGGATCTTCGTATATCTCAGGAGGTTCACTTATAGGTTCTTTTGGATCTCTTCCACCAAAGAAGAGAGAAGGGTGACTCGGTGAAGTGGTGGGGGTGTTGGGTAAGAATTTTTCGGTATTATCTCTGTTCCTATGAGGCATGAAAGGATTTTGGTTGTTTTTGCTTTTTTCTCTGCTTGTACTTGAAAAAATGAAACATATGGTATTGCAACTAACTAAAATATATCTTGCAAAAATGGAAATGCGGAATTGAAATGAAAGCAGGAAAGGACTAATCTACTTTGCTAAAATCAAATTGCAAGAATGAAATGCTAGACTACGCTTGTAGAAGTGAAATTTTATTCTACGCTTGCAGAATTGAAATTGCAGAATTGAAAGGATAATCTATGAAAGCAGGAAATGTCTAATTTACTTTTGCAGAAATGAAATTGCAGAATGGAACTGAAATGAACTACTTAGCAGAAGATTAGAGTAGGAAAATAGAAGAAAAGCAGAAATCACAAATACTTTGATGCTTCCTCAGCAATGATGCCAAAAAGAGTGGTGAGCTCTAGTATTGCAGCAACAATGCTGCAACTCCTGCGACTCCCTTCTTTACTTTTATCAACCCGGTAGTTTGTAACAAACTTGGAAGCGACGGTGCTGTATGCACAAGTACTAGCTCTTGCCGCAGCTGTCACTTGGTCAGCTAGCACAAGTCCACTAGGGGCTCAAGCCAACTTCTATGGGCTCTGAGAAGAAGCTTTTTAACTAATAGACGAAATCTAACTCAAAGAAGGCTAATCTATTTGCAGAAAGAAACTGGAGAGCTGAAAGGAAATGTAAACCCTAGCAAACCCTAATTTTACCAGCTATCCCTATCGATGCAAGAAAGAGGATGCAAGCTACTGAAAGAGATTCCATTGACTTCTAGGAAGGTAAATACATGTATCTAAGCTACTTCTACAGTAATGTCTGAAAAAAACATCTTTTTGTATTTTTGAATAAGTTGTCAGAATTATCATGCATGCAATTTGACTATTTTGACTGTGCAGAGGTGGATTGGTGAGGGGAAATGATTGGATGAGGTCGAGAAGGTTCAAAGAGGGCCTAAGGGGTCCCTAACAACCTTCCAGAGAGTTTCACAGAGTTTGGCTATCAAGAAAATTCATTCGTGAGCTTCTACAAGAAGTCTACAAGGGTTCTATAGGATGTCTGTGATTTTCTACAAGATGTTCTGTAACTTTCTACAGGATGTTCAGAAATGGGATTTTGGAGGATGGATGGATGGAGAAAGATGAAGGAGTGGGTATGGAGGTAGGATAAGGGTTGGAGATGGTCCAGGACTTGGTGGATGAAGTTGAGGATAGAGGTAGATGGCTGGATTTGTTCAAGGAGGATTGAATCAATGATGCACAAAAAACTAGGGTTATGTGAGCAAATGGAAAACACAAGGCTAGAAGCTGAGCTGAGGGATGGAACAGATTGGTTTGATGGAGTATGGATAGGTAAAGGAGTGGTACAGGTGCTCTACAAGTCATTTTTCCAACTAGACCGATGAAGACTTGTAAAATAAAAAACCTAGTTATGTTGACCTAATCTGATCTAGCTGTCAGTAAAAAGAATGAAAAAAAGTTGAACTGCAATGAAACCATGTATACTAACTCATGCAACTGAGCAAGCAAAAGTCTGAACTTGTAACCAACTTCTACACATGAAAATCAAACACTAGTGATTGCATGGCAAAGCAAAATTAGTGTTTTTGTGGGCAGCGAGGTGTCCCTGATCCCAGCTCCTGATCCCACTGAGGGAGAGGTGAAAACAGTGATGTTTGATGGCAGTTTTTTGAAGATTTTCCATGTTAACAACCCATCAACTAAATCTGAGCATCAAAAGTGTTTCTAATCCTTAACGGTGACCTAGTTAATCAACAAGATTTAATCTACTTAATAGAAATAATTTTTCAAATGCATGAAGAACAAATAACAATACATAAAGGAGGCCTTAGCACTCGGGTTGAGCCCAACCCAAGAGTTACAAGCTCCTATAAAGAACTCAGATCTGATGCCAAGTAAAGCTGCTTCCCATTACAAAAAAATAATCATCACCAGAAAGTTTGTACAACAGTCGCTAAGAAAAACGAGCTGAAAAAGGACAACACTATAATGCAAATACCAACAGTTCCAAAAGGAAACTACGAAGGCTGAGGCCTTATTATTTATACAATATGAAGGGGCTAGCAGCCCTCCTAGATTTAGGGGACTCGGCTGTTCCAACTGCAGTAAACAGTCACTCTTTCCAAAGCTGCTTGGCTGCCTTTAGAACTCGTTTTGGTGGCCTGTTGAGCTTGGAGTTGAGGGTGGATATTTCAAGGAAGGGCCATTTAATGCCATAGACAACCTCCCTATGAATCCTCACCTCAATCTTGGCTTCACTTGGGCCATAATTTCTTGGTTTTGCTCCAAAATTTGTCCAAAAAACCTGAAATGACCAAGCCTCCTAGGTAGAGTGACCACCCTTATTCGTTCAAATAACATAAACATACTAGGAAAAATGCATAATCTATGAAAAATGGAGGATTGAACAACGAAAATTAGGCAAAATGAGCCCAATAAGTTACCCAATTTGGGGCTCATCACCATCCACAAGCCATCAAGCAAGTCCACCTGGAGAAAGCAACTTCAATAACATCGAGGAAGGAAAGCCATGAAATATTCAAGGAGAAAGCAAGTCCACTACATCTCAAAAATTTATCAAGTGTATGTCCCCTTCTAAATATACATCAATGTCTTTTTCCAAGGAAAGCAACAAATTGGTAAGTACGAGTAACTTTCTTGCATGGAAGAAGAGGACAGATTTACTTCTCAAGGAGAATGAACTTATATAACACATCAAAGGGAATATCATTATCCCTTCTAAGGAACAAACTCAAGCCTCAGCCAAGTACAATAAGGATGAAACAAGAGCTCAAAGGATTCTAATAGAATCTATCAAGGACTCTCTCATTCCTTATGTCTCCAAACTTGAAACATCAAAAGAAATCTATGATAAACTAGTAGAGCTATTCTTAGTAACCGCAGTTGGAGAAGTGACATCTCTAGAAAATGAATTGTACAAAATGAAGATATAGAAGGAAGGAATATCTCCCTAATTCATGAAGGTCTCTGAGATGAGGGATCAAATTCAAGAGTTAGGGGAAGTAATGTCCGTCGGGGAAATGATAAGTGTAGTACTCAATGCTCTACCTGAGGATTGGGGAAACTTGACATAAAGCATATATGCAAAGAGGAAGCCACAACACTAAGTGAAATGTGGTCTCTATGAAAGATAGAGGAAACGAGACTCAAAGAAAAGGAGTATGTGGGATCAAAGGTGCAAACATTTTCTACCATGGCCAAGAAAAAAGGGAAAATTTGGCCAATTTGGTCCATGAAGAATAAACAATATAGATATGTCCAAAATCTAATGCTTTGGATGCCAAGAATAATGACACTACAAAAGGAATTTTCCTAAACCGAAGGAGGACAACAAAAAAAAAATAAAAATGGAAGAATCTCACGTGACTCAAGAAATGAAAGAAGAAGATAAGAAAAAAAAGAAGGAATATCCTCCGGATCTCTACTATGACTAGGTCTACTTCTTTACTTAAAGTCTTCTTTCAAATTTTTGAGTAGTATAGGAGCATGTAGGAATAGAATAAAATTGCATGGCTAGAAACATCTTCTAGAATCTAGAAGCATGATGTACATAGAGTTCAAAATACTCATGTAGAATGAGCATTTATAAATAGAAGAAAATGCATGGTTAGAAATATCTTTTAGAATATAGGAGCATGGTAGATATAGCTCAGGATATTCATGTAGAAGGAACATATCTAGTATAAGACCTCATCCACAATGAAAGAAAATTTATCATGATTACGAATCTTAGAAGACCTCAATCATAAAAAAAGAAAAAAACATTTTCAGGGTAAGGGTCTTCAAGATCCTATGATCGAATCTTCAAAGGAATATTCATAAACAAAAGCAGATGTCTGATTAGGAGTCTGATTCATGGGATTCAAGAAAAGGATGATATGCATGCAATCTAATATGAAGTGAGAAGGGCCACATCATGGACAATCAATTGAAGATAATATGATCAAAGGAGAATCAAGATGAGGTATGTATGCATCAAAGTTTAATCATGTTATCATATGTATATTATTGAGTCATGGGAATAGTTCTATGATATGATCAAGTAGGAAAGAATATCTTTCACCAATGACATGCTCAAAGGTGTGTACTACAATGCAATGAAGGTAAGAAAAAGTAAATACTGACATAAGGAGTATAAGATTGTTGACTAAGAAGCAAGTGAAAAAAGGAATTTTGACTAGTCCTAGAAGCAAGAAGTGAAGAAGTGCTCCCACAAGGAGCATAAGGTAGTTGATTAATATATCCAAGAAGAAGAAAATGAAGAAAGAGATCAAACATGTGAAGAACACGGTGATCCCAAATAATTACTAGTTGACAAGATTCATTGAAGACATCTTTCAAAAGAAGGTAAGATATCTTCGACAAAGGAAGAAAAAGATAAATTTTATTATTATGAAGTTTCTCAATAATGATCCTAAGAGTAACAATGTGGTATTTAGTTGAGTGATGTCTCCTAAATTTGGCTTGTCCTTTGGTTCTTTTACCCTGGGTTTCAAGCCAAAATGAGCGCATACAACTTGGCCTAAATGAAACTAATCATAATGGTCCTATAATTAGGGGGAATGTTTTTATCCCCACTTTCAAAGACACACACAATAGGGCTTTGCATCAAAGGCTTAGGGAAGCCTTGCTTCACTGCCAAATGAAGATTTTGGGTATATGAGGAATGAAGACAAACCTTTCCATTTTGAAAATTTTAGTGTTGTAGTCTTGAATATCCCAAGCTTTCCCATTAGTGAGTTTCTTAATTACAAAATCCACATCCTCCAAACTAAAATATCCTCCTCTATAGAAGTATGTTATCGATACAAAAAACACCTGCTGAAATTTTTCCTACTATCAAATTTTTGAGCCTACTATGGATCTCAAGATCAGTTATTTGTATTCACTTCTCATTTAGTTGATGTCTTTGAGCTCCCTTCTTGGATTGGAAGTGTCGAAGACACTTTCTCACGCATTCTTAGTCTATAAAAAGTGCATGAGTGCATTCCTTTATGCACGCTTGAACACGCATAACATGAACCATCAAGACTATGCATGTGGGATGTCCAATCCATGTTGATAGTCAATGCGCTTTGGATTCGATAGTTTCTCACTTCTAGTTGCATTTCTACATCTAGTTCAGTGAGTTTTATAAACTGTATCTCCACGCACCTTTGTTTTTGCGAGTGTCATTTTCATCTTCTCATTTTTTTCTTTCTCTTCATATCATTTTAATTAGTGTAATTTTCAACTTTTCTTCACCCTAGCATGCATTGTTTTCACCACCATTCGCATATTGCAAGTGTCATTCACACTTTTATTTTCATATATAAAGTGTCATCTTTTGGAATGGGAATTGTTGCTTATCATGTAGAGTTGAGTTTTGGTTTGTTTCAAGAGGAAATATTTGTGATAATCAGTTGTTCTTATCATGTAGACATGTTTTGCACTCATTTCCAAAGTTTTACATAATTTCATATAAGTGTCATCATTGTCGTCACAAATTCTATCTTTAGTGTCGCAGTTGGAATGTGTTGTTGCAATGTTGTTGCACTGAGGAAAGTATGTTATTCATGCATTCTGACTATCCCATGTTGTGTCATCAAGTGAGCTAAGCGAGTGATCATGTTCATGTCTTTCTTTTTTTCAAATTTCTCTCACTGATCCAACACTTAGTTAAAATTCAAAAAACTCCTGACTAGGACACTCAACCTCATCAATCCCTTTGAAATGCACATTATGCATTTTGAGTCCTCAAGAAGCTACCTTGTCTATTGGAACTATGAAATGTGTGGTCTTTGACTCCCAAAACTACGCATTTCACAACCTCACTGCTCAAGCCTAGTCCTTGATTCCAATAACTGCACAATATTTCTCTCCAACCAAGCCAACATTGTGCATTTCATAGTCTTAATCCTCAAGCCTTAATTGTGAGCTCCTAAACTATGAACTTGTTCAATCACCTAGCCTCGTATCCCTCAAGTAGTGTTCATTTCACAATTTTAGTGCTCATGCCTAGCCCTTGGCCTTAAAAATTGTGCAATCATGCCCTCCAAGCAAGCCTAAAATGCACATTATGCAGTCTCAGACCTCAAGACCAGCCATTGAGCTGCTGAGATGCACAATTGCATAGTAACATGGCCTCCTCTGCTTCCCAGAACTGCACAGTTCTATGAAAACTGAAAAATGTTGAACTTAGCTCACTGACTCCCTAAAATGTGCAATATGCTTGCCTAGTCCATCCTGAACTGTGCATTTTGTTGAAAATGAAATAAGAAAATCCTAATTTAATTATGTCCTTGAATTAAATTAGGAATAAAATTATAATTCCACATTACATGACAACTTGTATTAGTTAACTAAGTTAATTTGACTTAGTTGTATTAGATAATTCGTGTTGAGGGTCTAACTTGAGTAATGTAGAGAGTCTCCTACATTATAGGATCCCTGGTTGAGTTTATTTTGAGTTGTAATTAATTAATTTAGTTTAACTGGGTTAAAGCCAGTTAAACTAGTTGCAACTGCTAGAGGAACTAGTGCGAGGTCTAGTAGTATGTTGATGTCTATAATGATCAACCAATTAACTGATGGTTCACTCATAAATAACTCATGAATGTGAGATATCAGAGTTACCCAGTTGATATTGGAGTTCAAGGATAATGTACTATTAGTTGTATAATCATCTAAATTGTATAGGTGGTGCATGCAGTCGGAGGAATGCCTATGATGGATTGCGCAATTCCTTTAAGGAATTTCCCTAACTAATAGGGCGCTAATTCCCATGGAAAAAACACAATGAAATATGGACTTGGGATAGTGATAACTTAGTTAAGTATTGTCCTAGGCTTGTCTAGGAAGCTGGGAAACCAATAGAGATAGTGCAGAGGTTTCCCAGGCTTGCGCAAAGCATTGTATGTTCTAACTAATGAAATATACAAATTTTAGGGGCTTTTAGCTATGGTTTTCCCTAGGAAATCATCATGTAATGTGTTTATTGAATTCTTTCGCTTGTATGCTTTGTGATTTCACGATCGTTTAATTATTTCCATTGATGAGTAGAGTACACTCAAGTCTATTGTTTTAGTAAATTACAATTAGTAGTTTGAATCTACATGGAATTTATACATGGTATCAAAGTAGAAATCACTCTAGAATAGGAGAATACAAGTTTGCCTTTATTAGGTGAAATTGAATTTGCAGTATCATAATTAAGATCCAGTGGGATTTCGTTCTACGGATTGAGATTAGAATATTCCCTTAAAGGTATTTCGAACTATATTTCTTAGAAGGACAAGATGGAGGTAGCGTTGGAAGATCACATGCTTAAGGAATTCATAGACCAAGATATTCCTAAGCCTTCAACAATTAATTCTTAAGATTTGGAAGAGTAGAGAAAATGTGTTGCAAAGCCAAGAAGGATTATCCTAGAAGGAGTTCGAGATCATATTTTCTCAAACCTACATGGTAAAGAGAATTGATATGTAACATGGAAGGCCTTGGTAGACCTATTTCAAAATAACATTGACCATAGGAAGCTGGCACAAAAGAAAAAGATTAGAAAAATCAAGATGGAGAAGGGCGATGCAATACCAAAGTATTTGACAAAGTTCACTTGTTCTCTAGATGGTCTTTGAAGTGTTAGTGTTATAGTTGTTGAATATGATATGATGAACCTAATAGCTCTAGGCATTCCCAAGAGCTGGTACAACTACCACAATTTGGTAAATGGGAGGGAGAAGCTACCAGAGTGGGAGTGTGTGTGGTCCGACTTGGTGGAAGAAGATATTCGGCGTAACACCAAAGATGGGACCTCATCCAAAGAAGTGGAAGAGGATTTTGCATTAGTTAGATAAGAAAATAAATCTAAGTGAGATAATTCCCAAGGTGAGGAGGGAAAGAGGAAATACTTGTCCAACATCAAGTGTTTTCACTGTGACGAGTTTGGGCACAATGCCATGAAATGTACACATAACAGGGCAAGCAAGAAGGAGCCTACAGTAGCAATAGCAGGTGAAGCTCTAGCTTCACAATTCAAACTTGATTTTTCTCTCATTTCATGCATGGAAAGCACTGTAATGGTATGATTTTTCTCTCATTGGATGCATGGAATGGGGAATAGAGAGCTCTTTAGTGACTTGGAGGAGAAATACCTCAAGTAGACAGTTGAGTTTGGAGATGGTGGGAGGTATAACATGACTAGTATTGGTACAATTACCTTTCAAAATGGAGTATATCTCCTCTCTTAGACTCTTAGATGTGATTTTTTTTCTAGGAATAAAGAAGAATCTTGTTCCCATCGTGGTACTCGAAAATTGTGGCTATGATGTGGTATTTAGCAAAGGGAAATTTTTCCACTTTCCCTTAGACACATCGCCACAGGAAAGATAAAATAGATCAATGTGCAAGTTAAGAACCTGTATGGATTTGAGGTACAAGATGCATGGAAATCCTTGAGGAGCAAGGGAAAGGTCAGAAACTTGGTGGCTCAAAGGGATCATGGATTACCTCTCAACATTTAGCCTCATACGTAGCCTTAGCAAGTTGTGTACCACCCATAATTGGAGAAGTAGAGCAGAGGCCGACTAGAGACATCCAATCAAGGAGAGACCTCCAGTAGGGGAAAAATTTTAGTCAAGTGGGAAAAGGGGGCACATGCAGCCATACCTTCAAGGCAGAGGTGGGGTGATGTGAAGCAATAGTCACAAGATTTGTAGAAATTAGGAAGGGTCCATTGAGGTGTATTTGTCTCATGGATCATTACCTTACTACAGGGGCCCAAAGTATTGAGTAGCAAGAGGATCAATGTCATTCAGATATTAAGGAATGGAGAGTAGTGTTGACAATAAAGAAGGAGGCTCAGTAGTAGAGTCAACAGTAACACAATTTTCCCAGTAGATAGTTGTAGATTGATTCAATGATTATTTTTTTGGATGCTTTTCAGTTGTAGATGTTGTAGTAGTAACAACAACAGTGATAAATTTTGCATGCAATAGATTCCAAAGGTATTGAATTAGGATAGATGTGAATTCCTTTTCTTGTTGAGAGGGAGTGTTGAAAATGCAACAAGAAAATCCTAATTTAATTTTTTCCTTGAATTAAATTAGGAATAAAATTGTAATTTCGCATCACATGAGAACTTGTATTAGTTAACTAATTTAATTTGACTTATTTGGATCAGTTAATTCAATTTTACAGTCTAACTTGATTCATGTAGAGTTTCTCCTACATTATAGGAGTCCTAGTTGAGTTTTTTTGGAGTTGTAATTAATTAATTTAGTTTAGCTAAGTTAAAGTTAGTTAAACTAGTTCCAACTGTTGGAGGAATTAGTGGGAGGTCTAGTAGTGTGGTGTTGTCTATAGTGAAAATCTATTTGACTGATGATTCAATCACAAATAACTAATTCATATCATATTTTAGAGTTACCTAGTTGGGATTGGAGTTTGGGGAAAATGTATTATCTGTTATATAATCATCTGAATTGTACAAGTGGTGCATGCAATCAAAGGAAGCCCTACTACGGATTGCTCAATTCCTTTGAGGAATTTCCCTAATTAACAGGGGGCTAATTACCAAGGAAATAGAAAAAGGAAATAGGGACTTGGGAAAGCAATAAATTGGTTAAATATTGACCAAGGCTTGTCTAGGAATTTGTGAGACAAATTGAGATAGTACAAAGATTTTCGAGCTTGAGCAAAGCATTGTAATCTTCATATATTTTATGACTAATGTAATATACAAATAACAGGGGTTTGTGGATGTGGATTTTCCCAAGAAATAATTGTGTAATGTGTTGATTAAATTATTTCTCTTGTATGCTTCATGATTTTGCAATAGTTTAATTGTTTCCACTAATGAGTAGAGTAGATTCAAGTTTATTGTTTTAGTAAATTACAATTAGTAGTTTGAATATATAAGTAATTTCTAAACATTGTCCAATATCAAAGCTCAAGCTTCACATGTGACCGCTTGAGCTGAAAAAATGCACAGTCACTGAGCCTCTCTCTCAGCCTGTCCCAACTTAGTCATTGGATCATCATGCAACATCTGAGACTAGGGGTTTATCAACTGATGTTGTCTTGCCAAATGTGGATTGAAGATCCAGGTACTCTATCATGCTATGGAAAGATGATGAAGAAGGATGTGGAGAAGGAGGACATGGTAGAAGACACACATGGAGGTGAAGAGATAAGATGATCATCAGGTGAGAAGACAAAGGATCAATAGATTACAACAAAAGATCAAATATTAGTACCACATGAAGACCCCATCTGATTCAAAACCCTTTGGAGTGTGTATATGAAGAAAAAATAATATCTCTCATGAAGCTGAAACATTTCACATTACTCAGGTCTTTAATCTAATTTCGATTTTAGTTATCCTCTATTATCTACATTCCATGGCTCTTTGTATGGTGATCCACTTGATCAATCTGCTCCATCAGCTAGTTTTTCACACTCTTTTGATTTTCAAGTTGTTGGTCCAAATTGTGATTAGATTCAAGGTATTCACATTACACAAGTAGGGGAGCAAGAAGGTGAAGATTCTTTCAATATTTCCTCTCTCTCAAAATCCTTCATGTGAAGATGGTTTTCATTATTCTTGGCTGATATTGAATATGGTGATATTGGTTTTCAATCAAATGTGATCAGTTTCATAATCAATTTCAAGTATTGGGAAACAATCATTTTGACGAGGATGACTCTGTTGATATATATGATGATGAATTCCCAAGCGCCCCATCTGATTTTGCAGTTTCTCAAGAAGATTCTAATTTACAATAATTATATATGGAATCTGATCCAACCAAAGTAATTGTTCTTATCAAATCTTCCTCCTCATCTCACTATCCCTTGTGCTCTCATGTTTGTGATGCATCTACATACAATGAAGATACCCCATGTTATTCAAGTTCTTCATCCAATGAGTAAAATTCTCAATTGGAGCAAGATGGTGAGGTTGTCCATTATGAAAATGAAATCAATCAAATACTTGAGTACTCTTTCCATCTCTCATCATCTCTTCTCTTGCATGACAACAGCTCTCCAAACCATATTTCTCATGAAATTTCTTCGATTGATATATCTTCAAATTTGCGATTATATGAATCTTTTTACTTGACTAATATGGTTGTTAAAGTTGAAAAATATGATAAACTTAGGGACAGAGATGGTTTCCATCTCGTGAGTAGTGATCTTACTGAAACCAGTGGTAGCAAATATCCTCACACCATTTACGATCTATTTCAATCTTAACAATATTAATTTACAATCCTTGATGTTCTAGGACTTGAAGGGAAGTCAAGGCACTTCAACTTTCGTTGATGGTTATATCGGGATCTCTCGACTCTAGTAAGCCCCCCTGAACTAAGTGAGGTTTTTCTTTCTCTCGCACAATCCTTCTCTTTGCATGGTTTCACATGATGTATGCTTATTTTTTGAAAGATGTTTGGTATTGTGGATGTAATTTTTCAAATTTTCAAGATTTCACTTTTGATCGAATTTAGAATATTCTTTTTTTGATTCATATTTATGGAAATACCTTGTAACAAACTCAGGGTTGAAATGTTCATCTCTCTTAAAGTCATGGAATTATGAAGTTGATTACCTGAAATATCATCTTTGGTCAAAGGAATCATATGTATCAGATTTATTTCATGATAATAAACTCATGTTTTTCCTTACGAATATCATATCACGAGTATTGTTCTTCATAGCACCTAAAATCCTCATGAGTTCATATGAATGCATGAATTATTGTGTGAATCAAATTCTTCTCCATTCACTATGTCTTGACTGGTCTCATGTGTTTGTTGTGCTGGAATCCCTTTCAAATTCTTTCAATTATTATGATGCTTGTACAATTTATCACCAGTTAGAGGAAAGGGTTTATCACATTCGGCTTGCGAGCAATTTGGTTTGATTATTTAGAGCATTCACAGAGTGGTTCAAGACTATTTATCTTCATTAACTACCAACTAGAAATTTAATGCTTTAATCAGTCCATCTAATCATAATATTAACTGTCATTCATTTTATCATTTTCCACCAATATATTTGATGACATTTTTTTCACATTGATTAATATTTATGGTTTATCTCACCATTTAGATACTTGTCAAGTAGCTAAGGCACTTCAACCTTTGCTGGTGGTTATGTCAGGTGCTCACTATCTTGACAAGCCTTATGAATATGATCAAATCTATTTTCCCTCACAATATTATCATCCTCATCCTGTGCTTTGAATTGACGATTCATTATTTTAAAGTTTTAATGGTTTTCAAGGGTATTTTTTCGAATTTTATGATCCAATCGCCGAATGGTTGGAGAAATCTTATTTGGAAAGTTATGTGTCAAAGAAAATGTTTCGGCCTTTCCTCATTCTTGCTAAGTAGGATCACATAGAAGAAGGTGCATAAGTAAGAACTATTTTAGTTTTTTTTAGTAATGGTTTTCATCGAAAAGTAAGAATGTGAGCTAGATAGTGTAGTGGTTTTTACACATTTTTTCCCATAGGAAAGACCTTACTTTTGATGTGTAAGTTATTCAAGATATCATCTTTTCTCCTTCACATTACTTTATATGTTTTAATTGATCGTATATTTCTCATTGTAGGTTGGGAACAAATATGATGGCTGCATTGGAAATTTCATTATCGTGACCCCAACCTTCTAGCTATTAGCTTGGGAGTAGGATTAGCTACATAGTAGTTTCCCCCTCGTTGCACTCATTTTGCACTTGTTCTCTTTATTTTTTCTTGCCTTTTCTTACTTTTCTATTTCATCATGTTTGGTTTAGCCTCCTTTCTTTGTGCTTTGGTTTCGCTTACTTTTTGTGTCGTGTCTTTTATTTTTGGTTATGTTGATAATAATTTGCATGAAGGATGTACTATTTGGCCTTGAAAGGAAAATGTGGAAAAATAGAGAAGGAATTTGTGACACTACAACATTTTGCTAAATATCCATCCTTCTTCCTTGCCTTAGTTACACATTTTGGTCGATGATGTTTCAACGGAAAATATGATCCTTACGTTAGGAAAACCTTGTGTTGAATCATGATGTCCATGTTTATTCTTGAAAACCTCATGACCTACTTGGCCTTTATGTTTCAGTGCTTTTAGCATGATCCAATAGAGAAGAGAAGGGAAAAGGGAAAATATAATTGAGAAAATCAATATTAGAGGTCTTATGTATGCTTCTCTGAAGGGAAAATCTCTCCTTCTCTCAATAAGTTGACATCCCCCTTCCACCCATGAAATAAATAAGTGTCAATGCATAGTCCTATATAAATAAATAAATAAATGTGAAAGAAGAGAAAGGCTTCCTGCGTAGAGAGGTGAAGCAAGAAACTCTGCTAGGGTACTATCCAAGCTCGCTAGAATCAAAGAAATGTTTTTGTTACTAAAGTGACTCCATAGGGGTAATATCCAGGCATGTTGGTTGTGGAGCAACACCACAGATGAAAACCTACAATCTAAAAATCTAAATCTTGTGAACTTCATTACGCTTTCCTAATTTGAAACATTATGTGATCACTAACCTTGTGTTTGTGTTTAACTCAGTAAAGGATTGAAGGGGACTATGATTATGCATGAGTTCACTCGGGAAGCCACGGTAATCCCAACAATGAATCAATACTCACTAAAGAAATATACCCTACATGAAATAATTGACAAAGGAAAATAAGTTGGAGTTTTACCAGTGTGTCACCAATTATTGTCGCTGTGATAAGTACCCTCCAAATTTTTCCTACACTTAATTTTGGAGCCTACTATGGATCTCATGATCATTAATTCTATATTCACTTCTTAATTACTTGATGATTTTGAGCACTCTTCCTAGATTGGAAGTGTCAATGTCACTTTCTCACACATGCTCAACCCATAGCAATTTCATGAGCACATTGTTTTACACAAGCTTGAACAAGTATAGCACGATCCATCAATAATGTTCCTGTGCAATGTCCAATCCATGTCAATATTCAATGCACACTTACATTGACAATTTCTCACTTTTAGTTTCATTTGTACTTCTATTTCGGTGATTTTTTCAAACTGTTGCTTCACGCACCATTGTTTTCGCGAGTGTTATTTTCATGTTATCTTGGCCTTGACATGTGATTTTTTCACCATCATTTGCATATTGCAAGTGTCTTTCACACTTTTAATTTCATATAACAAGTGTCATCTTTTGGCATGTGAACTTCCACTTATCGTGTAAAGTGGATTTCGGGTTTGTTTCAAGGGGAAATATTTGTGATAATGAGCTTTTATTATCATGTAGACATGTTATGCACTCATTTCCAAAGTTTCACGCACTATGTCACACGTGTTGTCATTATCATCGAAAAGTGTATATTTAGCGTCACACTTGGAATGGGTTGTCACAATGTTTTTGCAATGAGTAAAGTATGTTGTTCATGTGTTATGAGTGTCCTATGTTTTTTCGTCAAGTGAACTAAGTGTGTGATCATGTTCAAGTCTTTATTTTATTCAACTTCCTCTCATTGATCAAACAGTAGGCCACTTAGCCTCATCCACCCCTTAAACTACACACCGCACAGTCCTAGTTCTTAAGAAAAAACCTTCTCCCTCATAAATACAAAATACGTGGTATCTACCTCCCAAATCTATGCATTTCACAACCTCAATTCTCAAGCAAAAACCATGAGTCCCAAAATTGTGTAATATTTCTCTCTAGCCAAGCTAGCATTGTGCATTGTACAATATTAGTCTTCAAGCCTCAATATTGAGCTCTTGAACCATGCAATTGTGCAATCACTTATCCTCATGTACTTCCAAAACTGTGCATTTCACAATTTCAATGCTCAAGCCTAGGCCTTGGTCTACAAAACTACCCAATCATGCCCTCCATCTGGGCCTAAAATATGCATTACGTAGTCTCAGACCTTAATACCAATGCTTGAGCTCCTAAGTTATGAAACTGTGTAGTCACCTAACCTCCTCTACCTCCTTGAACTATGCTATCAGTTGAAACAATGCAAAACCCTTCAGCCTGTCTCACTGAATCCTAAAACTACGAAATCTTCTTGCCCAATCCAACCTGAACTATGCATTGCATAGTTTGAGGGCTCAATATTTACACATAACTACTTAAGCTGTGCAACTACATGGTCACTGAGCCTCTCTCTCATCCTATCTTGGCTCAGTGGGTGTATCATCATGCAATATTTGATTTATGGGTTTATCCGATTGATGTCATCTTATCATGAGTGGATTGCAGATGTAGGTACTCTATCATGATATGTCAAGATGATGAAGAAGGAGATGGAGAAGGAGGACATATTATAAGACACATATGGAGTTGTAGATATAATATGATCATCAGGAAAGAAGATGGAGTAACATTAGATTACAACAGAAGATCAAATATTAGGACCACATGAAGACTACATCTGATTCACAACCCTTTAGAGGATGGATATGAAGAACAAAGAATATCTCTCATGAAGTTGAATCATTGCACATCACTTATTGAAGACGAAGGAGTAGCAAGAATGGCTTGACATTTCCATGTCATCAAGAAGTCATTGTCAGCATTTTAATGCCATGTAATTTCATGAGTCCTCATATTCCACATCATTCTTGTGGATTATGTAATTTCTTATTTGAAAATGTATTGTAAAGTAGAAGTCCAAAGGAAATGTACAGAAGATGAAGAGTCATGTAATGTTAGAAATTCATAGGAAGTCAAACAATCATGAGGGTAGTCAAAGAGTCATAAGGGAGGTGAGGCATCACCTAATTGGTTATATATACCACCTCATTTTATGAGCAAGGGACATTTCACCTTGGATTCTTCTATAAGGAATCAAAGAGACAAATTTATACTATTGGCGAGAAAGTCGTGTCCCCAAGGCTCCACTATTGGATCTAGTGATGCTCATTGTATTCATGTATCTTGGGACTCTTACTTAATACTTGAAGCTTGATGGTTGACACGTATTCATGCATCTATTGTGAATATTTGTAAAATTGTTCTATGAATATTTTTGATTCATATTTTATTTCACTTGTACAAAAGTAGTCGAAATATTTAGGTTATTTTAGTGCTTGTCTAATTGAAAATGTGTTGTAATGGTTGTAACAATCACCACATCTATCTGGACTATTCTGGTTGATGTTAGGCAATCATCTTTTTGCTTGTGTATGCGTCTACTAGGATGATACTATTACCTTTCTCTTAGAGGCTCACCTTTCCTCCCTCCATAGTAGAATAACCTTGATATGCCTCTAACTGAACATTCATGAGTAAAAATTACTTGCTTCTAGAAAAGGAACATACACGATTCTCTCTCTTTCCGATAGCTAAATCCAAGGGAAATCTATAAGGATACATGGAAACTAGGTTGATATTATAGATGGGGCTTCTTTTCCAAACACTGTGAAGCCTAATTAGGACTTCACATCAGGGAGAACCCCTTGGTTTATGGATTTACAGAACCATCAACAAAGCATTCAAGATGGTTCCCATGGCATGAAGGTAATTATAAAAATTTCTAAGATTGAAAACCTAGTTCTTTAAGGGGATTTAATTATTTTCTTTCATTTCAAAAGTAGAAATTTTGTCCAAAACATCGTAGGTTCAGCTATAGAAAGGGAAATAAGATGCTCTTACCTCCTATTTATATAAGATGTCTTCTTCCTTTTCATAACATATTTGTACATATTTATTTTTTCAAGCTTGAAGGTTTCATTAGGAGCATCTCTAGTCACTTTCTTATCAATTTTACAATGATTATCATACCAAGGGTTGAATTTCTATTATTATTTTTATTAGACAACTCGATAGAGAACTTGTTAATGGTAGTTGAAAGGGTTGTAGTAAAAATATAGTAGATGTGATCAATGTTATCATTATATGTTAAAAAAGTTAAATCCGTTTTTAAATCGTTTAAGAGAGATCAATTTTACTTTTATCAAAACAAATGCATCTTTGACTCTCATAGTTCTATAGATGTGACTGGTTTGATTGTGAAGGTTTAGAGTTAAGGTCGAAGGTATGTGGTTAGAATCAGATCATGGTTGGTTATTAGGTCAAGATGTACAATACAGTTGAGAAAATGGGTATGAGATATCACATAATTCATCACGCTACAACCAATCCCAAGAATACAAATTATTTGGCTAGAGGTTGGCCACTTATTAATTCCATTGCAAATTATCAAGCATTAGGAAATATAAATCTTGATTAACTAGGCACCAAAGAAGTTCTCAGTTATGTATTCAAAATTTAATTTCAATCTACTAGATAAGTCGAAGTCCTCATTTAGTCAGGGGGGATTTAGGTGAGAGTTATTACTTAAGAGAGTAGCTTAGGTAGTGGTTGTTTGATCATTGAAGTCCCCTAGCAAGAGGATATTATCTTCATTCCTTAGATTTTGACCATGTTCTAAGGTATTGAAGGGGCATTTCTTATCCAGGTTTCTTTCTTATATGAGGTAGAGTTGATAGGAGGAAAAAACAAATTGTGAAATAAATATTATTGGTGTTAGAGTCAGGAATTTCAATCGAAATGTACTAGTTGATGGGGTGGATCTTATGGAGTTGAATTTGAGAAGAAATATTTCTTTTACATAATAGTTTATTCCACCAAAACCTAGATGAGAATATTTCTTGTTCCTGGCTAATCAGAGAATAAATCCATCTATGTGGGGGAAAGTACATTCATCAGGTTCCCAAGTTTCTACTAAGAAGATAAATTTAAATAAATTACAACAGTAAATTTAAATAAGAAATTCTATGATATATAAAGAATTATATATTACAAATGGAAAATTCAAAATAATATATTTGTTATATGATTTTATAGAACATGATAAGATCCGAAGGCCAACCTTCACATGGAATTTGAGTTTCTTGATGTGTGAGAAATCCCATGTCATTTGAGGGAGCAAGTAGCATGAAAATGAAAGTATTCTGAAGAGTAAAGGATCATGTTGCTAAATTTATTTTGATACAATAAATTGTCGATGGATGGATGGAGGGAGGGAATGATCTCAAAGGTTATTTATAGGGAAAATAATGGCTAAACCCATTCACACTATAGTTAAAATAGTTACTAGTGATCAACAAATCAAGGCTATGACTAGAAATTAAGGTTTAGAAATATTAGCATATGATTAATTTCCCTTTTTGGTAAATTTGGGTTGTCAAAATGAAAATTTTTCATTTTGCAGAGTTGTGTAGATGTCAAGTGACTTTCATTACTAGTAGCATATAATTTGGGGGTAATATATTTGTTCTCTTGCAATGCCAAAAAATTTATTTGTCCTAACAAGTCTCAAAGATCTAGTTGGGCTAGGTAATGAGGTCAATTGGAGGTAAAATGTGCTAATAATGGTGTATTTTTACAATACTCACAGAAGTGTCACAAGTTAGCAAGTTTTAGGTGATAAAAAATTTCACATTTATTCGTGAAGTTAGGATCAAATAATATTATTGAAACATATAACATTTTCTTTTTCCAAGCTCAAGAAGTACCAATAAGGGAGAAGAGTGTGCTCAGAGGGAGGACTACGCATAAAAGAGGAAATGGAGAACCACTTCTCAACAACAAAGTCTAAAGGTGATATGTATACAACACACCAATAGGGCTGAGGTAGGTGGGATTACCATTACTTGTCAAGATATCTAATAACAATAATACAATAGTATTCCATGGCATAAATTGACAAAGAAAGTGAAAAACGAAGTTCCTAATATAGAACAATATGAGGCTAGTCAAGAGGTGCCATAGTAAAAGATATCGATACAAATAGTCCTACATACATATGGCCATAATAAAAGGGGTTAGGTCCAAGATATAATCATCATTACTATAGTTGATCTAGATACATAGGAATCGATGCCACATCAATCTATTTAGGGTAGGAAGAAAGAACTCTAGAAACCCTACTGAATAAGATAGGAGATCTGAATATTTAAAAGGATCTATTAGGAAGGAAACTCGAATCAATGGCTTGAAAATACAAGGAACTATAACTGACTGTGGAGTAGTGGAATATTTACAAATATCAACTATGTTGAAAAATGAGATAGATTCAACCACATGAGATCTAACCAAGTTTGAGAGTGATGAGGAATTTTTGAACTTAGTTTCGAGCAATCCATAAAAAAGGAAAATGGTTACTGAGGTACATACAAATAACCTTAGAATCACAATACTCATATTGATATGGGGAATCCCATTAACATGGATGAAGAGAAGGATATCCAAAGGACCAATATAAAAATTATAATAATTAGAGCTACATATATAGAAACATGTAGTATGGCTATAAAAAATGGGGATCTCCTTCGAGAGTAACTCCCCCTTGAGGTTTTATATAACTCATACAACTCTACAAAATTGATATAGTGAACTTAACCGTAGAACCATCAAGTGTAATAATAAAAAAAAAAAAAAAACTTTAATGGGTGGTAATTTAGTATATAAGAAACAAAAAAAACAAAAGGAAATGGTGATTCTCCCTAATTATTTCAAAGCACACACCAATGAGGAATATGGGCCCAGGTTACAATGTCTTATATGCCAATCCCATAGAAAACATGTTGAAGTGAGTAGGGAAAGCAGCACTAGAGTCAAGGGGATAAAACTCCTTGTGTTGACGGTGCTGGACCCACCAACACATCAAGGGGACCTCCCCAGTAAGAAGTCCTTATTAGACCTCAAACCGTTTGGTCTAGGAGTCCCAATAGTGGGTCATAAGGTAATATCTTGACTGTGATGTCGCATAGAGGCAAATAAGATAACTCTGTCAGTAGAAGGGTGTGACTAATGCAGTGAGTGAAGAAGGTGTATGAGAGGTTCTAACACTTCAAAGGGGGGAGGAGGTGAAGGTGAGTTCTAGGTTGAAAGGGATCAGTCACAACTCAACTAGGAACACACAACACAAAAGGACATGCATAGCTTTCATTGAAGCAGTCCAATCGAATGCGGAAATCACATCATACAAGGTAAGATAACATGTACAACACTCATGGATCAGTCTAAGATGAGTGCGAAAATTGTTACAACAAGGTTCATGTGAAAGGTCTGTCTGATGTCTGGAAGAGCAGTCGACATGGACAGTGACAACATTTAAAACATATCAACACATTAACAACAAGATTCATATAATTGCATGTGAATCAGTTCATACACAAGTACGTAAGTTGAACAACATATATCATTAAGGTAACGAAAGTAGTCCAACTACAATAACATCATATGCATGAAAATGTGCTCGCTTTTATTATATAAAGAAGTGTAAGTGACAATCATACAATACATCCATGTAAACTTGCTATCCCCAATAGTGGAACATTACAAACACATCTGCCTTCTCCTCCAAAGAAATGTACTAGCTCCACGCAGGTGAGAATTGAAGGTGTGTTACAATATTGCCCAAGCCTTCTTCAAGATAGTCTTAGTAGAAGCTGGGCTGACCAAAAGACCCTACAATGAGTTATTAGGGACTATTTATAGGAAAGGGTGGGGTGACCCTTGACATTCCCCTTTGTGATAGTTCAACTATCGTCATGACTCCTTGTAACATAAAAACTATGTTGAAAGCATGAGAACTGATGTCTTGAAGACTTGATTATAAAAATACACAGAGGTATTTAAAATAATAATTTATTATATATAAAAATGTATAAGATGATTTGAATGTACAATGAGGACCCTACTTTTATACCTCAGCAGGTGACCTTTCATGAATGGGCATGCCTTCTCACTTAATTTAATGATTGATTAACCTAAATAATATTTAATTATTTAATATTTATATTTATTTTATTTATGTCATTTGTTATGAATTATATTCATAACATAGCCCCTCCCTTCGGAAGCTTTGTCCTCAAAGCCATATTGTTGGGGGTTTCCTTCACTTAGTGTCTGTCATTTCGTCATTGATCCCTGATGTAGCTTATCAGTACTATTTCCTTGTGTGTGTGTATATATATATATATATATATATATATATATATATATATATATATATATCAATGTGATTATAGGTAGGCGTATTTAATAACTTAGTTAATCGAATGGTCACTTTCTGAACCGTCATGTTTCCTTTGAGCGGATATCACTTTCGAGCCCACCGTAAGGGATCCAAAAATGAAAACAATGCAAGCTTTTCGATAAATTCCCGAACATCATCAACATTGGACCTCTGACAATTTTAGCAGCAAAGGGCATGGAGCTTGTGTTTTGCTGCAACATAGACTACAGAAGCTCAAGAAATTGTTTGCCGTGTCTTTGGAGGAGAAGCCGAGGCCCACGCAACGGCGCAGGCCGGCGGGGTCCATTCCCAATCTCAACTTCATTGTTCACTAATAAAAGAGCATCAGGTTTCATTCTGTTTTGACAGTGGCTTGCCAAACAAACCGCAAAATGAGAGAAAGATGAACACTTAGTCTTGAACATGTAACTATTTCTCCTGTGCACATTAGAGCCCAGTGGATTTGTTGGAGCTGGTAGTATCAGAGAAGTTGAAAGCATCGCAGTAACTTCTGACATTTGTGGACGACGCAATGAATCCTCATGTGTACACAAAAGACCAACCTGAATGCATCTCGAGGCTTTCTCCGTATCACATGTTTCAATTATTGTTGGATCAATCATCCCCAAAACATTTTCTAGTTTGTATGAACTCCACACCCATCCTAAATTCTCCCTTAGTTCAGATGATATCTTTCTTCCAGTGAGAAGTTCCAGGAGAACAATGCCAAAGCTATAGACATCTGTATTTGTAGATAACTTCCCTCCCATAACATACTCTAGCGCCATATATCCAGGGGTTCCAACAATCCCTGTGCTGACATCAGTCCTATCTTCAGGGAAAACTTTAGCAATGTCGAAATCTGCTATCTTAGGAATTAGTTTCTCATCCAACAAAATGTTACTAGTTTTAATATCTTGCTGAACAATCCGCAGTTGAGAATCCTCGTGAAGATAGCAAAGCCCACGAGCTATTCCCAGGATAATCTTATAGCGTATGTGCCAATCAAGTTCTTTGCATTTCTCTGGATCGGATAGGAATTCATCATGGCTCTTATTCGGCAAGTATTCATAAACAAGCAACATTTTTTATCCCTGTGCGCAGCAACCACGTAGGTTCACTAAATTTTGATGTTGAATTTTTGGAAGCATCTTTTCATTCAAGAATAGTGGACTCATGGTGAGCCTTGAATTTGAAGAAACACCACTCTGAAAGTTTTGGGGCACTCTTTCCAAGCCCTTTCTTTGAATAAAATCCTCAGAACCACCAGTAGAATGTCTACTCTTGAAGCTTTTCTGTGGAAGCTTAGATAAGATAGAGGCCATCAGACCCCATCTATCAGTGAGTGTACAGGCATATATACAGTGCAAACCTACCTCTATTATTTCCACTTCATCCTTGAAAAGCCAAATCCCTTCTGAATTTTTGCATCCCTCCTCTAAAATCTCAGAGCACAATTCCAAATTATTGTCCTTTGCTTTCTCTTTCAACCATTTAACTAAAAATGTCTCTGAAGAGTCTATAGACATGACTGGTTGATTCCTTGAAGAATCTCCCTCCTCAAGTGTGCCTGTTGTGCCATATTTCCTATGCATAAAAGGAACAGCCAGCTCCCTCAATCTTTCCACAACAGTAGCCTCAGTCACTCCATCGATCATTGCATTAAATTTTTCATAATCACAAAGAAGTCCCCAGGCACTGAGACTTAAAACATCTTTGTCTGCCGTACCTCCACCAGAAAAAAACAAGATGACACAAATCAGAGATATCAACAAGGAAATTTCTCAACTCTGTGACTCCTTTGTTATGATAGCCAATGTCCAATAAAAAAAAAATGAATTCTCCAGTTGCCCACTCAATTTGTCTATATTCCTTGCTCGTTCTTTGTACCACTCAATCACTTCCATAGTAGATGGCCACAGCAGTCCACTATGTAGTTTAACCATATGCTCTGTACTCATTCTAAGATCAATTTCCTCACTTTTGTCTTGCGAATGACTATCAATGAAAGCCATAACTTCTTCATTCTGAAGATAGTCTTCTTCTTCTGCTTCACTTTGTTTTGTTCCTTTAGTGTCACTATTCTCTTCCTTATTATTGATTTCCTTTTGACATGCTTTAATTTCTGCACATGATTTTTCTAAATGCTAAAATACTTCTTGAATACTAAACTTTTCAACATAATCAGGATATGAACATAATGGCACATTGTGAAGCGAACTACATTGAAAGGCTTGCATGATTATATTGTGTGCCATGGCTCCGATACCACTATAACTTAAAAACTATGCTGAAAGCATGAGAACTAATAGCTTGAAGACTTGATTATAAAAATACACAGAGGTATTTAAAATAATAATTTACTATTATATAAAAATGTATAAGATGATTTGAACGTACAATGAGGACCCTTCTTTTATACCTCAGCAGGTGACCTTTCATGAATGGGCATGTCTTTTAGACATGCCTTTTCACTTAATTTAATGACTAATTAAGTTAAATAATATTTGATTATTTAATATTTATATTTATTTTATTTATGTCATTTGTTATGAATTATATTCATAACACTCTTCACCTACTCTATGAATGTTACATCCCACCATTAAAACTAGACTTACACTTGACATGACTCAACATTGCAATGCACATGTACTCATGTGAGACATCATGGCTTGAGCAAGCCTTACAAGACATCACTAACAGTCGGTCCATTGTGTTGCGACCAACTCTTTGACATACTTGTGATGGTGAAGGTGGTGAGCTGATGCCAAGATTTCTTGTCCATGATTGTGTGCGTGTACCTCATGGTGAAATCTTGCTGAAGCGAACTCTTGCCTCTGTTGCAACCGATGCATTGTTTCATTCCCTTCATCCAACTCATCTGCTAACTTGCGCATTGTCTTCTTCAGTATGCTTGAATTAGAAACACATTGATGCATAGTGTCTGTGCTAATCTTCAAGTGTGTGCTAGTGGTCATGCGCATCAACTTGCCAAATTACATGTTCAACCCCAATTGCAATTGCTTCTTGTCTTTGCCATAGTGAGTGTTTTGAATGGGTTGGATTGCATATGTGCACTTATCGAAATGCATGTTGCTAAATCCCTTTCATTCAATCAACAAAACTGCTCACCATGTCTACTCTGTGTCAGCTACTGGGATGGATCCTTAATTTGTACGGGAACAATTTGATCCATGAGTGAATGTTGCGCCCACTACTATTCTTGTTCCTATTGCAACTCATTCGTCTGTCTGTGTAGCTTCATGTTCTTCCTAAGTTGTTGCTTTAGCACATGTAACTCCTTCTTTGTTCCCTCTTCTACCTTAGTGTGATCTTCATGTCACGCTGTCACTTCATAGCGAGAGTCTCCAAAGTTGCTTTCATCATCAATGGACCTGCTTGAGCTTGCAACCTTGTTCTACCTCTGTGTTGTTGTTATAGACATTTTTGGGCACTGCAACCCCAAGCATGAAATGTCCATAAACCAAGGGCTACTAAGTCCCTAAAAGTGTTGTTGTAACCCCTAAAGGAACAAGGTCAACTGATTATAGCTTCTCCCAGAAGTTCTCCATGAAAAACTGCTCAAAACTAGTCAAAACAGTATCATTTCAGCTGCTCCATAGGCAATGTGCATTGCATCTCACCTAAGTACACTCTGTAGGTGCATTGCATTTCAAAAAGCCCTTTTATGGGGTGCGATGGAGAAGTGACAAATGGCAGTGTCATTCCGCGAGGTGGAGAGGCATGGAATCTTCCAGAAACTTCTCCTGTGACACTTGCCTCTCTGAATTCAACCAAGGATGAGTAAGAGATCATCAATCTCCAAGTGGAAGCAAGAACTATCAGAGGGAATACACTAATCAAATCACAAGCTAACTCATCTCCCTTATAGATATCTATATATGGATCCCTCATCCCAGAGATCCAGAGGCTGGAATTTTGCATCTTGTAAGGAATTGTTGTTGGTTTCTTAAGACAACATCATAGTGTTGGGTGATCTAAGCTTTGTATGAGGTGAAGAAGGGCTTACTTGCTGAGAGGATGATGTTGGGTCAGAACAACTGGTTGTAACTCCCTTGGCTCTTTCTTGGTTATCAATAAAAGCTATTCAAGTTTTCCTCCATACTCTTGTGTCATTTATGTTTTATGCATTTGTATGGTCAATTTATATCTGATCCTAGATTGTTTATGATTATAGATCCATGTTCTTGTATAGTGTTGTGCTACTGTGATCCTACAGGTACTCTATGAAGCTGGGTGTACAAGGGAGCAAGTAGCGAAAGACTATCAAGAGAGAGAGGAATCGAACTAAGAGATTAGCGCAAGACAGAGGTTGGTCTTCTTTGTTCTTCTCTCATCTATATTTCATAAAGGAAAAACGAAAGTAGCTTTACTTTGATTGTTTCTAAGGTAGCTACCACACCTTAGTGGGATAAGCAGTTTTGTATAGACACTTTTCCCTTTAACAAAATGGAGACTCCGCTGGGGATGAATTAGGTTGTTTGTTTATCTTCCTTGTTGTTTATTTTATAAACTTACAGACGGAGCCTGAAGTCGAGCCAGGTAGCTTTCGAACTGCATTTGCTATGCAAATGCAAAGTAGATAAATGTCGCTTCAGTCAATCTCCGGGATTTGTTTATGACTTAAACAACTGATTCACAAAATCTCTAATTGCCCTTGTGGTAGCTCTTGGAACCTCCTTATATATACCCCTAATTGTTGCATTACTGATTACCATTTCCTCAGCCAAAACCCATGAACTGAACTGCAAACTGTGACCCAGAACCCACGCAAAGTCTCGTCTCTGGCCCAGCACAGGTTTTGTTCTGTGAATCTGAAATTCAGCGCACTTCCCGAGTGTAGTAGGTGCACTGCATTTCAAGTTCATTGTGATACAGGTGTGCTGATCAGACTAGGCATTGTTTAGTTTTGGTTTCTGTGATTCATTCTTTTCAGTTCTATTCATGAATTTTGCTGCCTGTAATCAGTATATCTCTGTTTGAAACCCCTTTTCCTTGTTGTTATTCCGCCTCCATTGTGCAAAAGATCTATAAATGTTTTTGTGTATTTGTTGAGTCATTTTCAGTTCTCCTTTGCGAAAAGTAACGTAATTGTACTGTCGTCCCTTGATTTGAAAGTGTCGCAAGTGTCATTTTCAGTCATAGGAAAGAGTTTGGTTGCTATTGATAGTCGATTACCCTGTTACTATTGTATTTGGTTTGAATTTGTAGTTTTTCTAGCGTCGAAAACAAGTATTCATTTCCAAATCATAAAGTGTTGTGATTGTCTTCATTTTCGATTTTGAAAAGAAACTTGTTAGTAACTGTCGCTTGAAAAGTAATTCAGATTTGCGCATTAGCTTTCTTTTTATCATTCACATAATAAGAAAGCCGGAAACAAATACATGCATGTGCATTTGTATTTAGACTATTTGATTGGTTTGATTTAGGACAGTGCATTTAGTGTGTGCTCTTTGCTCTTTGTTGAAAGAATTCTGTCTTTCATTCCTTAGTAGCTAGGATTTTCATTGCACAAAGAAGATAAAAGACTGTTTATCATCTTAGATTGCATTTTAGGAATTATACATCTACATCTCGCGGTGAACCTGAAAGGCAAATTTCTTAAGCAAGATCAACTATAAAATAAATTTAATGAATCTAACAACGCTTTGGAACCTAACGCACAACATCTAGAAGTCTAGGCTAGAGACGTATTCTGGCGTCGTAAAGCCTGGTAACTGTTGTTCTCACTGATGGTTGGGTGATTCCTCCACTTTGAGACGATAAGTGCCAGTACGGACTTGTGCTCCCACGTACTGTCGAGTATATTTTGGGAGACCACAATAGGCTTAATCCTTTATCCATATGAATCCGTGTCTGCCGCCCTATCGATCGCAATGCACTGAACACCGCATTTGGGAAGATTGACTTCCGTATCGTAAAAAGTATTCTACAGTTTTGCGATTGGTTTGGTAATCCCTCTACCTAGATTTCCAGAGTAGTCCCTTTCATTCCTTTTCAGACTCCTTAATGCAAAAGGTCCATCTGAGCACTTGTCACTTCAGGCTCATTAAAAATCGAAGGCGACTAGAGTCATCTTTTGTTTTTTTCTCGACTCTTTAAAATTGAAAAAACAAGTTGTGTCAAAGCGTCTAAAATTTATTTTAAATAGAATAATCATCACCCTTTCCTACGTTGATCTTAGGTTGAGAAAATGGAATCCACCAACCAAGGAATTCCCCTTGGGGGAATCCTAGTCCCTTCTCCTCTTGGGGAGATGTTGGTGCACCCCATATGGCCACATTGTCGCTTCCAGGATTGACAATCGGCTTGCCTGTATGGCTCTTCTCAACCTCTGTCATTCAGAACACCGCAATTCCTGAACAATCAAGTCAGCATCTAGACGAATCCAGAGTTACCCACCAACCTTCTACTTCCTCCAATTCTTCCTCTCCTCCCTCCTCTTCACTTGATGGGGTTGGTAAAGCCAAAAATCAAGTACTTGAGAAGAAGAAGGAAAAGAAGAAGAAAGAGAAGAAGAAGAAGGAGCCAAAAGCGAAAGGGGGCAACCAAGCATCGTCTAGCAAAAATCCACACACTGCACCGACCAGGCCTAAATCGCCACGTGTCATTTGCAAAGGAGACCACTATCATATAGATTGTCCCTGCATCCCTCGGATCTTAAGGGACTGGTCTCCTCGTTTGCACAACCTGGTGTCGTTAACCTCTGATGATCATGTTGAAAACACACCGTCGACTAGTGAAAGTGATGCCCGAAGACAAAAAGAAAAATGTAGATTTCCTTGTAAACTGTGCAAAGGCGATCATGCCGTTCACCGTTGTCCCTTCTTAGATGAGGCTAAAAGAGTTTTGGACGATCATCCGGTTTCACCGTTACGACTTCCTCCTGGATATAAAAACTCTTGCCGAGTCCGTCACTAGTTGAGAATCCGGCTGACCCACCCAGGTGGTCGGCCGAAGCATCTATCACTGAAGACAAACTATCTGAACCCATACCAGACGAAAGTCAAAAGGTCGAGGCGGCAGTTGACTCGGTCTTGCCTTCAGAGGTTCCATCTTCAGATGATACAGTCACAGAAGAGAATAAGGATGACACTGTCCAAATTCTTTTCGTAAGCACAGACTCCGATGAACATGGGGGCAATTTACCCATTCCTTTACCGCAGGAAGGAAGCTCATCAGAGTCATACCCGACTGTCTATTTGGTCCCACCTCCAAGCAACCTAGTTGTCTCCCTTGACTGGAATCAACTAGGCAGACCCAGTTTACCGGCTAGTGTACCATTCCGAATCATTGCTCAAATATATAGGATGGTTATGGCTGGTACCATCATAGATGAAGGGGCTTCTGTGAGTATCCTTTCCTCGACCGCTTGGAAATCACTTGGTTCACCATCGCTTTTGCCTGAGATGAGAAATCTAACAGGCTTTGACAAAGGAACCAGTCAACCATTAGGGATCCTCCCCAATGTGCCCATAACATTGAGAGGAAAAACCATTCACATAAACGTAATGGTAGTTCAAGGACCCCTGGATTATAATCTACTCCTTGGACGAGACTATATTTATTGCATGGGAGCAATTGTCTCATCACCCTTTAGAGTAATGTGTTTTCTGCACGAAAGAAGAGTGGTCAAGCTCGTAGACCAGCTTTCATTTCCCAGATCACGCATAGCAAATAGTCATATACCATCCCTAAATGGTCTTTTCACACAAGAAATGTCTCATCAATCTCCAGTTCGTCCACCTGATGAGCGCGAGTGATTCGGGGGACATGACTGAAACCCAAGGGGCATGCACCCTGGTCTGCTTCAGCAGGAAAACTTCGGGTATAGGGTAGGTTTCTGCGAGAGATATATGAATGGACTGTACTCCCGTCTATGATTGGAAGAGGGGGTTAGACTGGAATAAGATTCCCTCGTCAAAGTTATGTGAGTGGATTGTCTCACCTTTGTCTATTTCGGTAGACATCGCTGAAGAAGTGTTTTGTTTGCAGTGTGAATAGAACAATCTTTGGTAACCTGAAAGAGGTAGACCTTTCCTGACAAAACAAATTTTTTGTCGGTAGAATGAAAGGTGACCTTGAAACTTTATTTTATACCTGGGGGCATGCAAACCTTTTGGCGTGCAAGTGAAGAGTGACTATTTATTTTTTAAATTTGTAGGTCCTCTAACCCTTTAAACTCGTAGGATTGGTCATTTCCTAGCTTTCTTAAAGAAAGGATGTGGGGAAAAACTCAAAAAATTACCGTTTTCATATATGAGACATTCTTATTTTATGACTGGATTAATCAAGCAGTTTTAGCACATAGTTCAAGCTCGTTAAAAAATAAACATAAGTCATGAGCAAATGTTTCCCCCGGTGTTTAAGCTCAATAAAAAAAAATGAACCGATTTCCAGTAAATAACCATCGTGAATGTAGTACTTCAGCCTTTAAAGCCTTGGTAGTGTTCTCATCATCACCTCCACTCTGTATTGGCTGATCATTCACCTCCATTTGATTGTTTACCCATTTTGAGGAATAGCTACGAAGAGTGATCCCACTAGCCATCCTTGTAACACTGTTGTGATTGGAAAATTCCAAACCTTACCTGGAATTAGCTGCTACCCAATTTTATCACTCGTTCCTCAGAAGATGAGTCTCCTTTAAGCTCTTTTCAACTGACTCATAAAATATGAAAAGATTGCCAAGCCATTGGCCTCTCCAGCATGTTAAAGGGACCAGAAGTGTTATCCCTCCTTTAGATTTTAATCTTTTTGGACCTGACGGATTATTACACAAAAAGATCAAGCGCTTGTTTTGTTCGGCTCGTTAAAAGTATCGAAAATTCATCCCTTCTGTATTGTTTTATACTTTTTCGGACTTAAGGGATTAGATGATGAAAAAGACTTTTGGAGTTTCCTTTACGTCCCTTTTTAGACTCTCTAAAATTGAAAAGGACCAAGTTATCTTTGTCGTTAAACTCGTTAAAACTTAATAGCGCCAAACTTGTCCATAGCAGACAAGAACGAGTTTCATTATCACTAGGCTCATTAAAACATAGCAATGGGTTTTCCCGAAGGGAAAATTATAGAACAAGCATATGTTATCCTCCTCAAGCTTGACGAAAATAAAGAGGTACTGGCCAACAATGACTGGGGAAAAATTGGGAAGAAAACTTGAAGAAACTTTGTTGGTAGCAAGTCACTCTTGAACATGACACTTTCACTCCGCATCCAAGTCAGGATGGGTTGTTTCATTCACCGGTCGCATTGCCATGGTCCCATCACACCATCCACATTTGGGGTTAATGCTACCAATCCATCACGTCAATGTCGCCGATATGTTCAAGAGAAGTCATTTAGAGAATTCACCGGTGTCTCACCCGCTACAATACATTTACACTCCATTCTTTCATGACCGCCACCCTGAACCTTATGTCATCAGATCATTTTCACCTCCATTAAAATCATTTGCTCCGTTCCGTGTCATTGATGTGGGATTCATTAAGGCCCTCCTATGATGGATGGCTTCTTGTTGACATCAGCTCATTATCCAAGAAGTCGATCTAGGAACACCCTGTTCAGTACTTTGAAGCTTGCATTCCTCAATGGCAAGTTTCTCACATCCGGCAACAGGTTTACATCAATGGCCTTCGACCGAAAGATTTTCAGTGGTGTTCGACGCCAAGTCCTTTATTCACACCAGGTGAATTGTACTGCAGTACCTTGAGGGTCATTATCATTATTGGTGATTCCTCTCGTGCCTGTTAACAGCTTACATCATTGGCTGGTAATCAGGCGATGTCTTTCCATGTTCGACTCCAGAACATCTCTCACATGGATAGACTTGTACTTCGAGTGAAGGTCGAACGAGATTGAAGACCTCGGATCTAGTTTCATCCATCCGGGCTGCGATATATATTCAGGGAAATAAAGACATCAAATGTACATTATTGCTGCACAGATAATCATCCAATCAAAGGGATGATGACTCTACCAGAATCATCAGTCTACACTCAGACGATTGTCTGTCCTATGTACATGAAAATGAATTTATAAAGCTGAGCATGGGAATGCCCGCCTCAGCTAGATCATGAAAATATTATGAAGATAATGTATTGTATTGTATCTTATTACAGGTCTCCTTCCAGCTTGAAAGAACTTCGGATCCTCATAATAAATAATTTCACCCAACATCAAAAGATTAATGACCTCATGCTTTAGGGGGCAACTGTTATAGACATTTTTGGGCACTTCAACCCCAAGCATGAAATTTCCATAAACCAAGGGCTCCTAAGTCCCTAAAATTGTTGTTCTAACCCTAAAGGAACAAGGTCAACTGATTACAGCTTCTCCCAGAAGTTCTCCATGAAAAACTGCTCAAAACTGGTCAAAACAGGATCATTTCAGCTGCTCCATAGGCAAAGTGCATTACATCTCACCGAAGTACACTCTGTGGGTGCATTGCATTTCAAAAATCCCTTCTATGGGGTGCGATGGGTGAGAAGTGACAAATGTAAGTGTCATTCCGCGAGGTGGAGAGGCATGGAATCTTCCAGAAACTTCTCCTGTGACACTTTCCTCTCTGAATTCGACCAAGGATGAGTAAGAGATCATGAATCTCCAAGTGGAAGAAAGAACTATCAGAGGGAAGACACTAATCAAATCACAAGCTGACTCATCTCCCTTACAGATATCTATATATGGATCCCTCATCACAGAGATCCAGAGGCTAGAATTTTGCATCTTGTAAGGAATTACGGTTGGTTTCTTGAGACAACGTCATAGTGTTGGGTGATCTAAGCTTTGTATGAGATGAAGAAGGGCTTACTTGCTGAGAGGATGATGCTGGGTCAGAACAACTGGTTGTAACTCCCTTGGCTCTTTCTTGGTTATCAATAAAAGCTATTCAAGTTTTCCTCCATACTCTTGTGTCATTTATTTTTTATGCATTTGTATGGTCAATTTATATCTAATCCTAGATCGTTTATTATTATATATCCATGTTCTTGTATAGTGTTGTGCTACTGTGATCCTACAGGTACTCTGTGAAGCTGGGCGTACAAGGGAGCTAGTAGCGAAAGACTATCAAGAGAGAGAGGAATCGAACTAAGAGATTAGCGCAAGACAGAGGTTGGTCTTCTTTGTTCTTCTCTCATCTATATTTCATAAAGGAAAAATGAAAGTAGTTTTACTTTGTTTGTTTCTAAGGTAGCTACCACACCTTAGTGGGATAAGCAATTCTGTGTAGACACTTCTCCCTGTAATAGTTGTCAACAACCCTCCTCTTGCATTTGTAGCATTTGTAGCATTTGGTATGTTTTCTTTAGCTGATGTTCATGATGCTTCTCACTCTGATGATGCTATTGTCATATCTTGATGTCCTTGTGTATGAACAACTTCATGTCTTCGTCTGTAGGCAATTCCATGGACACTTGTTCGATTGTATCACCAAGTGTGTTCTGAATGATGTATTAATCTCTGCTCTCCTGAAAACCATTTTACCTGTAATGCTGAGAGGAAGATAAACACTTGGGATACCTGGAGACATGGAAACACTCATGGCAAGAAATCTGTTAGTTGAAAACCAAAATGAACATGAGAACTAACTTGCAACGTACCTGGGAGGATGATCATGAAGGTTGCGCAATTTCGGCTGGGAGGTGTCTAGTCAATTTAACGTCTTAAATTGCTCTACATAAATTATCAATCCGGGTATCGTAAACTGATGAAGTGTGGTGCACCATATGTGCTTAGTTAACCTTTCTCTTACTTCGTTGTTTTATAGTTTATGTTGTTTTTGGGGTTTTGTTCTTGTTGGTTTTCTAAAGCGTTTAATGCAAATGGAAATCCTATTCTAAGGTCTTAAGAATACTTTTAAAGGACAAGTATGGATAAAGATTTCAAGACAAGGCCTATGTCGCTAATGGTAATTTCCAAAACTTAGCACTTCAAAAGAACTTAAAACATGTTATTGATGGAATTAGTATTTAAACAAAAGTGTAAATATACAGCTAGTTCAATCAAAATAAAATGCAATAACCAAACAATGAGCTAGTGACTATGAGACCCAGTATCCTTGTTGCTTCAGCAGAAGGACAAGATGATTCTATCATGTCATTAGTCATTAAAAGGCTATGTGCATCACTAATCTACAATCAACTTGAAAGCAATTTATGTATAGCTAATATACAGAAGCATAATAAAATTAATGTAAAAAAACAGTAATCAAAACAGCTTGTTATGTACAGCTAATATACATGATGAAATAAAACGCAACATTTAAATGAAAACTGTACAGCTAATATACATGAACAGGAAAAAAAAGTAATGCAAGAGTTAAAGGACAACTGTACAAGGCTTTAGTGAGCAGGGGCCCTCTGCCACTTATGAAATCAAAGCAAAATTGAACACACTTGCATGAATTAAAATTGCATGAATGAAAAATCTAATCTATCAAACTTGAAAGCAATCAAATAACATAATGAAATCAAAGCAAATTTGACAAAATGAAATCTACTCTACCTTACATTCTACAAAGCAATATTTACAAAATGAAATCTTCTCTACCTTACATTCTACAAAGCAATATTTACAAAATGAAATCTACTCTACCTTACATTCTAATATGCTCCATGACATCTACTTCACATCTTCTTCCATGTTGAGAACATCAAAGCTTTATTCAATTTCTTCAAAAGTACAAAGTACAACAAAGTCCTCCAAAGCTTTCAAAAGCCATCAAGGAAGAACTACAAACTTAAGAACTAGGGACTAACAAGCTTAAGCTAAATAGACTAACAAATGAAGGAGAGAGATCTACTATTTATACAAAAAGATGAGAGCCATCTTATTAATGAGAGTCCATGAATCTCTCCCTCTACCTCTAGAGTCCTAATCAAAATAGGAACTGATACGACACATGTATTTTTAGAGTTACAATACAATTAGGAGATGTGACACATATCCTCATGATCCCATGATTCTTTCCACTCAAATTCGAATTTGGCCTTGGGGTGCCACATAAGGGTCTTCTAGAAGCCTCCTTTCAACCTACACATGTCAACAATCTCAACCCATTTGTTAGGTATAAGCATATGCACATTATTTTCTAATGTTTAACCACAAATTCACTTAAAAGGCTTAGAAATAATAAAGATTGGAAAAACATAAAGGTGGCCCAATGATAATGAAAGTGGGATGAATGTGGTAACATAGTAGTGAAATGGAGGTGATATAATGGACATAATAGTGAAAGTGTAATGGAAATGAATGACATTTTCAAGACTCAACATACCCCCCAACTGAAGCTATTGCATGTCGTCATGCAATATATATTACATTAACTCTTTTGATCCTTGAGCTTTGGCTTAACTTTGCATGATATCATTTGATAAATTCATATTTCTGCAAAGTGTTTCACTTGAATTGCAACATGGTTGGTTCTTGTGTTACAACCATTTTTTTTATTGTTGCCTTCTATTTTGATCTTTGAACTTTGCATAATGATATTTTGATTATTGTTGCAAAGTATATCTTGATTGGATTGCATGATGGTTGGTTCTTGTGTGACAACCATGATTTTGTTTGTAACCAATTTATCCTTTAAGCACTTTTTCAAAAGCCATTGTATGCTCATAATAGCAATGTAATAATTAATATATGTTGGAAGTATGTGAGCTCCTGAATATGATATGGACATGGCAAGATATGAATATGAATGTATTCCCCCCCCAAACTGATGCTATTGGAAATTTTATGAAATGAGGAAGAGAAATGTTTTTCCAATAATTATCATTCTAGATTTTTATGGAATTCTATGGTCAAAAGTTAGAAAATGACGTACCTTCACTTACCCTTTGGAATGGATGAGTTGTATGTGTGGTGGCTGAAAAATTCTGATCATATTCTTCTTCAAGTGGTTGAACAAGAGGAATCGTGGATAGAGAGATAAGATGACTTTTTATTGCTTCTACTAAAACTTGTTGAATCTGCTCCAAAATGCTGAAAATAATAGTCTTCATGTCTTCAAAACTCATTGGCACAATTCCTACTATGTGAAAAGATGTTCTGATGTCGAACATAGTAGGAAATTTTTGGCTTAGTGGCCATTAATGGATGCCACTAGTCAACACAAGAACTCTCACCATTGATGACAATGAGAGTCAAGATGCCCAAACACATCTTGCTAGGTACGAATGAATTTGCTGAAGTCAAATCACCTAGAAGATCTGACAAACAAGGGACATTAATGTATTCCCATTGTTTGTCAGCATGAGGACTTGCCATTAAGGCATGCAAGCCTCAAGGTGTTTTTACAAAGAACTTAGACTCAAAGGACTATGGACTCAATAATTTGCATTAAAGCAGGGTTTATTTGCGGAATGAAAATGACAAGGAATGGAAAATGAAAATGGAAAATGACAATGGAGAGCAGAAATGGCAATGGGCAATAAGCATGTGAATGAGCCTCTTGCTTTTATTTGTGGGTTATGAATGGACAAAAAGAGATGGAAAGTGTATGTGAATGTAAATGGAAAATATGGAGGAAAATGAGATGAATGGTTTATTATGAAGTATGGATGTGATGGAGACATTAGTATCTGAACGTTTTTCAAGTGTTTGGATCTGATTTTGCATCAGCATATTTCCTCTTTGTTGCTGATCATCCTCTTATGAAACAAATTGGTCTCTTAGAGAGACACCATTCTCTTGTAGTCATTTGTCCTTCCTCCGGAACCTGCAAAAAAAACTAATACCTCTTCTGCAATGGAATGTAAGATTATCAAAGGAGAGAGGTGATCAATCTCTCTAGTTATGATATTTACACACAAAACAAAGAATTTGTATTAATGAAACAAGTTCTCAAAGGAAAAATCAAAAGAATTTATACCTGCTTTGGAGTTGGTGCCCCAAGTTGAATGTTGCTTCGTTTCAGCAATTTATTTCATTATTTGCCATTTCAAACTCTAATGATAGATTTCTCATTGTATAGATCTTGTTGAGATCTTTCCAATGATAGTTATATCATCAAAATCTGATTTTGTATGAGAAAGATAGGCTGATTTGAACAATGATGTTTTTCTGGCTGCGGAATTAGACTTTAGCTGCGGAATGTGCATGGTTCTGTAGCTACAATCTTGGATACAAAGTTAGCCATTCATCTTTCATCATCAGTCCAAAATTAATCAATACCTTCAGAAAAGTGAGCAAATAACTTATTCATTTCATTGATTCAAAATTATTATTTTTTCTTGACATGCAGTGACTTAGTGTGGCGACTTAGTGATAACACACAATTTGACTTCCTTTTGACCGAGGTCTTTTTCAACAAATTTGATCGAATGAATAGGACACCATCCATGTACCAACATTCCCCCAGCTACCCATGTGACTTGTTTTGCTTGATGACACCTGCAACCTAGAGTTTAACAAAACAGCTGCGGAAAGTTAAGCCAGCTGCGGAAAGTTGAGCCAGCTGCGGAAAGTTGAGCTAGCTGCGGAAAGTTGAGCCAGCTGCGGAAAGTTAAGCTAAAACAGTCGATCATCAATTTTGAATTTTTTTTTTCATTGTCTGCATGTAGGAACTCTGTGAATGGAGCAAAACAATCTTATTAATGGACTTATAGTTTGATAAACAACCTATAACCATGATCATAACTATTTGGCCCTTTCATAGACTTAAGCCCTTCCGGTTCTGCCCTCAATAACAGACCCATTCTTTCCTTCTTGTTCTAACAATTCATCTGCGTGAATGATGGATGAAGAAGATTCATAATGTGTTAGCGGGGAATTGACATGGTTTTATGGAGAAAAATACAGTGATGGTAAATGGAGAAACAGAGAACAAGTGGCAGGAACGGAGCGGAGTAGTGAAGTTAGATAGAAATTGCCAGATCAGTTTGGACTGGTTCATGTGATGGAGAGCCGTGTTCAATTGGATTGCTGTTAACCACTATTTTGTTTAATTTAGAACTGTTATTAATCAAGAGGTGGCGGAGCAAGTGCTTAGACGGGTGGCAAAATCAACAAACGGTTTTTTAATGACAAAGAGTCGTATTTCAACTACAGCGTGCCATGTTTGAATTGTTCTCTGTGCATTTAATAAAAATATTTTTTTCCTCATATTCAGTGACACGGTGGATGATCTGGCCGCCAAGGAGATAGGACCTGAGCGGATTTCTCTTCCTCAGGCACGCGGAATCGAATCACACATTCAAACTATCAGTTAATTAACTCAAATTTCGTTTTTCTTCACGCAGTGGCAAAAAAGAGGTTCCAAAGAACCGAAGATTTCTCCCAGACCGCCACAAATTTCTTCAAACGGTTTCTGGGTTATCTAACTGACCCACCTGACAAAAAAAACCCATGTTTTATTTTCTTGAAATTCGTCTCTGTTTGGGCAAATCGAGCGTTTTAAATTTGACGTTTTTCAGGTTTTGCATTTTTCTGAGTTAACATTTTTTTACTGTTCTAAATTATTACGAATTGTTGCATTAGGCCTTCTGGTTTTATTTGCTGCGTAACTGCCTTAGTTGTGCTTGTCACTAATGGTGGTCCACCTTCACGAAGCGGGAGTGAACAGTCCACAAATTAATCATGCTGACAATCCAAAAAAATGAATCCAAAAAAATGAATGCACAGAACAGTACACACATCTTGTTGCGTATTGATAAATGGCATGGCATGGGCAGGAAGGAAAAACAAGATTTATTGGCTTAGTTGATAGGATTACAGGGCCAGTGGAAACAGAAACAATAGTCTCCCATCTAACAAGCTACCCCTCCCTCGAAGAGTTTTTTTTTTTCTTTCTCTATTTCTCTCTCAGATGGATTACTTTGGATGTTGATGTACCTCGCCTACAGATTTGATTATGCATTAGAAAGGGCACTTCGAGGTGCACGCTGAAGAGAGACAGGGCATGGAACTTAGCTTTAGAGGAAGTGACACAGTTGGAGTGTTATCTCCAAAAATGCATGATTCCATCCTCAAACAAGGAGCTCAATAGCATATGCTTAGTCATACCTTCATTTTCATTTTATTGCACTAACATCTTGGCTGTAAATTTGAAAAACAGAGTGGTGGCTGCGGAAACTGTTTCTGGCTACGGAAACTGATTCCAGCTGCGGAAACTGATTCCAACTGCGGAAACTTGGCACAGCAACCACTTAGCTAAATAGAGATACTTAGGCAATCTGAATGGAAATGATCATGGGGGAAAAAAATATTTTATTGATGAAATGGATGGCATGGAGTGAAAATGGAAATGAAATGAAGTTTATTTTGTCTCTTCTTCTTTTTTTTTTCTTTTCTCTCTCTTTTTTTTTTTTTGAATCAATTGAAGTGATGAAGTTTATTTTGTATCCTATTCTTTTTTTTTTTTTTTTTTAGGCATAACAATCCTTTTTCTGATCCTCCAGATCACACAAAGTGCAGGAGGAGAGCATACTCAAGAATTGTTAATTTTTTTTTTCAGATGTAAGAAATAAGGTTTCCTAATTACACTTCCCCGGCAACGGCGCCAAAATGTCTAGTCAATTTAACGTCTTAAATTGCTCTACATAAATTATCAATCCGGGTATCGTAAACTGATGAAGTGTGGTGCACCATATGTGCTTAGTTAACCTTTCTCTTACTTCGTTGTTTTATAGTTTATGTTGTTTTTGCGGTTTTGTTCTTGTTGGTTTTCTAAAGCATTTAATGCAAATGGAAATCCTATTCTAAGGTCTTAAGAATACTTTTAAAGGACAAGTATGGATAAAGATTTCAAGACAAGGCCTATGTCCCTAATGGTAACTTCCAAAACTTAGCACTTCAAAAGAACTTAAAACATGTTATTGATGGAATTAGTATTTAAACAAAAGTGTAAATATATAGCTAGTTCAATCAAAATAAAATGCAATAACCAAACAATGAGCTAGTGACTATGAGACCCAGTATCCTTGTTGCTTCAGCAGAAGGACAAGATGATTCTATCATGTCATTAGTCATTAAAAGGATATGTGCATCACTAATCTACAATCAACTTGAAAGCAATTTATGTACAGCTAATATACAGAAGCATAACAAAATTAATGTAAAACAACAGTAATCAAAACAACTTGTTATGTACAGCTAATATACATGATGAAATAAAACGCAACATTTAAATGACAACTGTACAGCTAATATACATGAACAGGAAAAGAAAAGTAATGCAAGAGTTAAAGGACAACTGTACAAGGCTTTAGTGAGCAGGGGCCCTCTGCCACTTATGAAATCAAAGCAAAATTGAACACACTTGCATGAATTAAAATTGCATGAATGAAAAATCTAATCTATCAAACTTGAAAGCAATCAAATAACATAATGAAATCAAAGCAAAATTGACAAAATGAAATCTACTCTACCTTACATTCTACAAAGCAATATTTACAAAATGAAATCTTCTCTACCTTACATTCTACAAAGCAATATTTACAAAATGAAATCTACTCTACCTTACATTCTAATATGCTCCATGACATCTACTTCACATCTCCTTCCATGTTGAGAACATTAAAGCTTTATTCAATTTCTTCAAAAGTACAAAGTACAACAAAGTCCTCCAAAGCTTTCAAAAGCCATCAAGGAAGAACTACAAACTTAAGAACTAGGGACTAACAAGCTTAAGCTAAATAGACTAACAAATGAAGGAGAGAGATCTCCTATTTATACAAAAAGATGAGAGTCCATGAATCTCTCCCTCTACCACTAGAGTCCTAATCAAAATAGGAACTGATAAGACACATGTCTTTTTAGAGTTACAATACAATTAGGAGATGTGACACATATCCTCATGATCCCATGATTCTTTCCACTCAAATTAGAATTTGGCCTTGGGGTGCCACATAAGGGTCTTCTAGAAGCCTCCTTTCAACCTACACATGTCAACAATCTCAACCCATTTGTTAGGTATAAGCATATGCACATTATTTTCTAATGTTTAACCACAAATTCACTTAAAAGGCTTAGAAATAATAAAGATTGGAAAAACATAAAGGTGGCCCAATGATAATGAAAGTGGGATGAATGTGGTAACATAGTAGTGAAATGGAGGTGATATAATGGACATAATAGTGAAAGTGTAATGGAAATGAATGATATTTTCAAGACTCAACAGGAGGTTAGTAGACCAACTGCCATGACTCCACAAGGAACAGTCTGGGCTATTGGGAGACTAGTTGACTACTAGAATTACGCAATGCATATTCTAGTATGGCTATTGACTGCTAGGATTGCACAATGTGCAATTCCAGCTGGGAAGGACTGTTGGCCTAGGGAAAAATTTGCGCAATTTCTTGGGCGAAGCAACCACTGTCCTCCAGAAATGAAAAGAACAGTCTTAGAGGTCAGTGCTAAGCAATAATGCACAAATATGGAGACAAAGGTGAGCCTTCCTTCCCCAAATTGTGCAATGCAGCCTTGGTGAAGGCAGAGTTTGGGCCAAGGTTGGCCCGACTCATCGACAGGAAACTGAAAGCAACTAAGATAGTAAATGCATGGAGACACTAAGTGATAGCAGAAGTGATTGAAAATGCATGAAAAACATGAATGGAGGATTCAATAAACATATCAACATGCATGTGGGTGAGGTAGTTCATGGGTTGGGCGAACGTCGGTGCAACAGTTTCATGCATGCGAGAAGAGTGAGATAGCAATGAAAACTAGAACAGAGCTAGGAAAATCTAGTATATATGCATACAGCAACAAGCGTTCAAAGAATTCAAACAAACACTACCCCCATAATAGAAAACACAAAAAGCGATAGAAATGTAGCACAAGGCATGGGACACGGGCTTAACCCAAAAAAACTAAGCCGAATGTGCCGACTTATCCTAGATGTGATGTGGGATGTCAGAGCTTCAAGGTTGATGTGAGGAATGAGCTCTGCATCATCCTATTGATGAGTTTTGATAACATCGATGTTGTGACACCCATGCCATGAATCTAGGGGAAGCAACACTTGGTGGGAGGTTTCAGAATTTCTCCTTTCATTTAATCTCCAATTGCTAAACATAGATCCCTGAAACAAGGGATGCCTTTGCATGATGCCTTGGGAGAAGTAGCACATGCATGCAGGTCTATTTTGCTCAGTCCTAGAGGGAATTGGTTAACTTAGATGCACATGAAAGAGACTACTCGACTACTGGATAAAAATGTCCATTTCTAGATGGCAGCTGGGCTGGTTTCCTAGAAGATTTGTGCAATTTATGAGTAGAGAAGTTGAATGCTACCCATATTTGTGGAAATTCTAGGATGAGAAACCTTACTGGGGATATTTGTGCAAATCATGCTGGGAAGATTTGTGAAAATCCTACTGGGATTGAGCAATCCTGGAGCCCAGCAGGCTCCTAGAGAGGATTGTGTAATTTGTGGAGGGAAGTCCTGGTTGCCCTCCATAAATGTGAAATTTGAAGGGGAAGTTTCTTAGCCTATAACTGAACCAAGTACGTGTGAACAACCTATGAGGGGAATGGATCAAGTTATGACCGACAGGGTGCCTTTGTCCAAGAAAGATACTGAAGATTGTGAACTTGATGAAGCAAGGTAAGATGCTATGAAGGCCGGAAGGGAGGATCCAAAACGAGGCTAAGGGAAAATTTCGGAGGGTGGCTGTAGCCACTACAAAACTTGGTGACACATGGGTATAACTCCAGCTCTCTGAATGGACCTTGTTTGTGAAAATCAAGTCTAACACCTCTAGAAGTATTGTTTAGTTTTTAGCTCATCTTGGTTTCCCACTAACTTGATTGTACGATGTAGCATCTGCCAAACACTTGGTCAATTGACACGCATTACAGGCCAAGGGAACACAATTTTTTTTATTGGGGTTGGGGTGTATATAGGTGCACAAGCAATATAGTCATCAGAGTCTTAGTTTCATCTCTGTTGTTGCTCCACTACCAGTAGGCCTGGACAATACCCCGGTGGAGGCGCAGAGGAAAAAAAGCATGGCTCCACTGCCAACGAGCCTGGTCAGTACCCCGTTAGAGTTACTTGCATCACCTGCCTATGTAGGAAGCATTTCTCTTCTTTATCCTTATTCATTTTTCATTTTGAATTTTTGAATTTTAATTTTTTCATTTTCATTGTGCATAACACTTATTCATTTCAGATCCAGAAGAGGGATCCTGACTTATTGAAAGCAGAAGAGGTTGTCCCAATAGAGAAGTAGTTTATTGTATCTATGAAGTGCTTGCTAAGGTTTTCCCCCTTACCTTACTCTACTTAATTGAGCTGACAAGGGTTAACCCAAAACCAATCAACTAGAGAAGGTGACACTAGTTAGCACAGAAGCCTTGTGTTTACACCAAGGTTCACTTTGAACATCACGTATTTTCCTTCAACGTATTATGGACTAAAAGTAACAAGATCATCATACAGAGGAAAGATGATAGATAACCAAGTAGTGATAGTTGTATAAGCCCTCTTATACTTTACCCAACTCGCTTCAAGAGTCATACATGGTTTCATGCAAAACTAACCTATGAATGAGACAAGCGAACGAACTATCAATCAACAAAGCAAATCAAGAGAAGAAGATAAATTAAAGTGAAGCAAGTAAACAAATAAGCAAGCGAACAAACAAGAAAACAAATGAAAGAAAACATTACTCCTACTCCTACACTAATGGTACATGGGCCTAATAATGTGAAGTGATACTTCCAATACAGCCATTAGTGCATTGGTAGACCCATGTTGGTGAAGGCTTGGTTCACGAGCAACCCAATTGTGCGAACCAGCAAGAAAGAAATATATAACAAAGACTACAACCAAACTTCATGATTCAATGTGCCCATGAGACATAAGTGAGTGCATGTGCATGGCAGGGAGTTCGTGACTTATCATAGTGTTGTGTGACACTACGTGAAACTTTGAATCATAAGCACACTCTTAACTGTGACCTACAAGCAAACAAAAGAAACAAAGATAACTTGTGTTGTGCATGAGCGCTTGCAATGTAAGAATCCTCCAATGCATGAGAAATGGGATCATGTAGTTCTAGTGGAGGAAGTAAAACCTAAGTTTTAGATTGATCTTGAGTGCATACAAATGAGTGATGAGGAACCTTGAGTGTTTGAAGAATTTCCTAATTGGAAGAGAAACCAACATCATGACAATGAGGGCCTGAAATAATCATCAGCTCAGGCTAAAGTGCCTCAATAGGCTATGGGGTTTTGGCTCTGTTGACAGATGGATCTTCGTAGACAACTGGCTTAGATGGATTAACAATGACTGAATCAAAATTGTAATCAAATGATGAGGTTAAGAGATCATGACAACCAAGATCAAAAAATTCAGGATGTTGATCGACATCCTCATGGTTTGATGAATCACACATCAGGTTAGATGAGGAGGAAGGAGGTTCACCCTCTGCATTTCCTGAAAAGAAGATGAAAGATCAAGTGAATTTCCAAAGAATAATTGGTCCTCTCCATTATTGGATGATGTGCTAACATATAGTGTGTCCTACCAAATATCAATAATGGGTGCATCTGTGGATGAAGACACATGCGAAATCATGGATGGTAGGTTCACCAACGATGTTATGAAAGAATGGAGGGGGCTTAGCTGGAAGGAAGTCATCCTTTATTGAGTGTTGATGCTCAAGCTCCCACTCATACTATTCATGAATGACAATACATGTTGGTTGTGCAACACCAACTCCATCAGTGGGTTGTTCCTCGTTCACAATAAGTGAAGAGTCCATAATGTACGAACGCAAGACAACATCATCTCGAGGAACACCCGAGTATGAAGATAGAGGTCATAGAAAAGAATGTATATGAGGACTCGAAGGACTCACAACCAAATCTGCATGAAAATTGAGTGAAGTGATGTTGGGAGGGTGTGAAGGATGAATAGGTGTGTGAGCATGGTCCTCAACATTACTAGGTAGTGGTGGAGCTGTTGAATAAGAGTAAGGTGGACAATCAGTTGAGATAGTGTGTGCTTCCACATGAGATTGCACAGCTCCATCAACAAAGAATGTTGTGCGAGGATTCATCTAAAACTTTTTGTTGGGATGAGTATATTTCTTAAGGCAGTACTCGAACTGGTCCCAAAGATAAGACAATTTCATCTGGCTCCTCGGAGCTTGAAACTGCAAGTCACGGAAGTGCTGCCAAAAATCAATAATGGATTCATATGGAGCCCTCCATTGTTGTAACAGTTTATGGTCAAGATGGTATAGATCAAAATGATAGAATGTGTCTTCAATAAGATCATAGAAGTTCTCAAATGAGTGTACGATGTCATCCAATGGGCTGAGCACCCAACGAAATTGAGATTAACGAAGTGTGTATGCAACTAGAAAACCATACTATTTGTCAGAAAACTCATATTCCTCATAAATCATGTAAGAAAAGTTGTGTAAGTGCTCAATCCAGGCCACTTTTCCTTCACCATAATACGCGTGAGTGTACAAGATATCAAAAATATTCCTCGAGGTGGAGACATATTCACGATTCAAAAAACATCTTGTGGGAAGAAGGGTGCAAGATGCCATGAAAGATATGAAAAGGTTAAAAACTGGATGAGAGGACACAACTTGTCATCAGGCCCTCCTTCTAGCGCTATAAATGTTGATGGTGTTGGACCCACCATCATGTCAAGGGGATCTCCCTGGTAAGATGTCTCAATTCGACCTCAAACTCTTTGGTGTTGGAGTCCCAGTAGTGGGTCGTAAGGTAATGCCTTGACTGTGATGTCACACAGAAGCAAGTAAGATAACTCTGTCAGTAGCAAGGGTGTAACTGATGCAGTGAGCCAAGGAAGGTGTATGAGAGGTTATACCACTTCGAAGGGGGAAGGAGGTGAAGGTGAGTTCCAAGTTGAAAGGAATCAATCCCAACTCAGCTAGAAACACACAACACAAAAGGACATGCATAGCTTCCGGCAGAGAAGTCCACTCGGATGTGGTAGTCACATCATACAAGGTAATATAACATGTACAACACTCATGAATTAGTCCGAGACAAGTGTGATAGTTTTTACAACAAGGTTCATGTGAAGGACCTACTTGATGACTGGTAGATCATTCGACATAAAAAGAGACAACATGAACAACATATCAACACATTAACAACAAGATTCATATAATTGCATGTGAATCAGTTCATACACAAGTACGTAAGTTAAACAACATATATCATTAAGGAAACTGGAGCAGTCCAACTACAATAACAAAATATGCATGAAAATTTTCTGGCTCTTATTATATAAAGAAGTGTAAGTCACAATCATACAATACATCCATGTAAACCTACTAGCCCCAACAATGGAACATTACAGCCACATCCGCCTTCTCCACCAAAGAGATGTGCTAGCTCCATGCAGTGGATAAGCCAAGGTGCATTACAATACTGCCCAAGCCTTCTTCAAGATAGTCTTCATAGAAGCTTGGCTAACCAAAAGCCCTTCCAATGAGTTATGAGGGACTATTTTTTGAAAAGATTAGGGTGACCCTTGCCATTCCCCTTTGTTATATTTCAACTACCCTCATGACTCTTCACCTACTCTATGACTATTACATCCAAACATTGACACTTGAATTACACTTGACATGACTCAACATTACAATTCACATGTATTCATGTAAGTCAACATGGCTTGAGCAAGCCTTACAAGACATCAATGACAATCAATTCGTTGTGATGAGACCAACTCTTTAACATGATTGTGATCGTGAAGGTGGCGAGAAGATGCCAAGCTTGGTCATTCGTGACAGTGTGCATGCACCTCATGGTGACATATTGTTGAAGCAAACTCTTGCCTCCATTACAACCGGTGCATTGGTTTAGCCCCTTCATCCAACTTGTCTACTAAGATGCACATGATATTCTTGGGTATGGTTGAACTGGAAACACACTGATGCATAGTGTTCGTGCTGATATTCAAGTGTGTGCTAGTGGTCATGCGCATCAACTTGTTGAAGTACATGTTCAGCCCCAGTTGGACTTGCTTCCTGTCTTTGCATTGGTGAGTGAGTTGAATGGCTTGGATTGCATGCATGTGCTTAGTGACATGCATATTGTTGAATCCCTTGCATACAATCAACAACACTTCTCACCATGTTTTCTCTATGTCGACTGCTGCAATGGATCCTTAGCTTGTATGCGCGTAGTTTCATCCGTGAGTGCATGTTGTGCCCACTGTTGTTCCTGTTCATGTTGCAACTCATTCGTCTGTCTACATAGCTTCATGTTCTTCCTAAGTTGCTACTTCAACACATTAAACTCCTTCTTTGTTCCATCTTCTACCTTTACGCGATCTTCATGTCGTGTCGTCACTTCGTAGCCCGAGTCTCCAAAGTTGCTTTCATAATCGGTGGACCTACTTGAGCTTGCAACCTTGTTCTAGCTCCATGTTGTAAAAAGTCGTCCTCTTGCATTCGTTTCATTTGGTATGTTGTCTTTAGCTGCTTTTCATGATGTTTTTCACTATGATGTTGTTGTTGTCATATCTTGATGTCCTTGTCTATGAAAAAATTGATGTCTTCATGGGTAGGCAAGTCCATGGATGCTTGATCGACTGCATCCCCAAGTGTGCTCTAAATGGTGCCTTCATCTCTGCTCTCTAGGAAACCATTGTACCTATAATTTTGAGAGGCAGATGAACACCTGGGATACCTGGAGACATGGAAACACTTATGGAAAGAAATTTGTCAGTTGATAATGAAAATGAGCATGAGAACTGACTTGCAACATACCTGAATGTATGATCATGAAGGTTGCACAATTTCGGTTGAGAGGTTGGGAGACCAATTGCCAAGACTGCAGAAGGCATAGTCTGGGCTCTTAGGAGATTGGCTAACTATTGCAATTGTGTAATGCACAGTCCAATCTATCTTCCAACTGCTGGGATTGCACAATGCATAATTCCAATTGGGAAGGAATATTGGCCTAGGGACATATTTGTGCAATTTCTTGGTCCAAGTAGCCACTTTCCTCCAAAAATGTGCAAAATAGTCTTGGAGGCTAGTGCTGGGAAGGAATGTGCAAATATGGAGATGAAGGTGAGCCTTCCCTCCCCATATTACACAATTTAGCCTTGCTAAAGGCAGAGTCTGGGCCAAGGTTGACCTGACTTGCCGACGGGCAACTGAAAGTAACTAAGATAGTAAATGCATGACGACACTAACTAGTAGCAGAAGTGATTGACATTGCGTGAAAAGAATGAATGGAAGATTCAACAAACATATCAACATGCATGTGGGTGAGGCAGTTTGCTGGTTGGGTGAACGTCCATGAAAAATAGTTTCATGCATCTGATAGCAATGAGATAGCAACGAAATCTAAAACAGAGCTAGGAAAATCTATTATATATGTTGACGAAAAAAAACATTTAAAGAAACCAAGAAAATAGTATCCCCACAAGAGAAAACACAGAAAGTGACAGAAATGCAACACAAGGCATGGGAAGTGGGCTTACCCCAAAATAGTTGAGTTGAATGTGCTGACTGCTCCTGGATGTGATGTGGGATGTTAGAGCTGCAAGTTTGATGTGAGGAATGAGATCTACAACATCTAGTTGATGAGTTTTGATAACATTGAGGTTGTGACATGCATGCCACAAATCTAGGGGAAGCGACACTTGGTGGGAGGTTTCAAAATTGCTCGTTGCATGTAACCTCCAACTACTAAACATATATCCCTACAAAAAGGGATTCCTTTACATGCTGCCCTGGGAGAAGCAAACCATGCATGCAAGTATATTTAGCTCAATCTTAGAGGGAACCAATCAACTCAGTAGTACATGCAAGATACTGCTCGACTGCTGGAGAAAAATGCGAATTTCTGGCTAGGAGCTGGGCTGGCTACCGAGAATATTTGTGCAATTTCTGGGTAGAGTAGCTGACTGTTTCCTAGATTTGAGAAAATTTTGCATTGAGCAGCCTTGCTGGGGAAATTTGTACAAAACCGTATGGGAGTTTTGGTAGGCACGATTACACAATATTGGAGCCCATTTGGCTGCGAGACAGGATTGTGCAATTTCTAGAGGGAAGGCTGGTTTCCATCCATAAATGCACAATTTCCTGGGGAAGCTGCTTAGCCTGCAGCTGGACCATGTCCAGGTGAACAACCTATGAGGAGAATGGATCAATTTGTGACTAGCAGGCTGCCTTTATGCAAGAAAGATAGTGAAGCTTGTGAACTAGACGAAGCAAGGCAAGTTGTTGTGAAGGTTAGAAGGGAGGCTCAAAAACAAGGCTAAGGGAAAATTTTGGAGGGTGGTTATAGCCACTACAACACCTTGAAAATAGGATGAGGTAGGAAGTACAGGGTGCTTGTGATTAACACCAATAAGTGATGTGAAAGAAACGAAAGATGGACTCAAAACTACCTTTGTTTAGAGAAAAAAGGAAAGGATGACCTAATATTCATTGAAAGAATTCCATAGTGCATGGTTAATTACTAGGAAAACATATTTTCATGGACAAATCAATAAAACAAGGGGATAAATTGATGTTAGAACTTGGAAATAATGTATGGGTAAAAATAAAGGAGAAAAGATAAACTGTAATAGGTATCAAGAGGTACCAAAGAGACTCCATGAGACATATATTATACTTTCCATATATTCTTTAAAAATAGATAATAAAGGGGTGTTATTTGAAGCAAAGATATGCCAAGTAATCACAACCCTCTTGGTACCTCCAAAATGTTCCATGAAGATGAGAACAATTATCATCAAGTCATAAGGGTCCCACTAAAGACTCTAACCACTATGTTGAGAGGAGAAATATCCAAAAGGTACCCAAAAATGGAAATTAAAAAAGAAATTATGGGTAAAATGATGAGATAAATGGACTAATAAGTAACCAGATGAATGTAGTGTTGAAGGTGAAAAATATAAATGATATGAACAAAGATAAGCACATGGATCATTTTTTCCTTTGTGGTGGATGATATGTAGCATGAAAACAAAGGACCATTACATTATGAATGAAGTGGGAATCCTATTATATGTGATAATACAAAATATACAAACTATTAATGTGGGATTCCAGGGTAGGTAAGGTTTTTTCTACGATGAGAAGATATACATGAGATTTAACTCTAGGATGTAGATTAATCAAACTCCCAATCCTAAGGAGGATTGAATGACATTGGAACAAAATTCAACAAGGATAAATAAACTAGGACACCTGTAGGCATAAGTCCCTATCACTAAGAATATGGTAAATTCCAAATATGGATGGGATAATCCATCCACCAAAGTGATGGTGGTCCTACAACGAATTATAAGGGGAATCATGGAAAAATAAAACACATTGAAGGTATTTAATTATGATAAATGATATATAAGAGATATGTACTTAAACAAGACTAAAGTCCATAAAGTGACAAGGGATTCCATGTTGAATTCCTATAAATATAAGTCAACTAATACCAAATCATAAAGGTACTTCAATAAATAATGCTAATTAATAAAAAATCAAATTGAAAAATATACTTTCTTTATTTCTCCTAGAAGAACAGGCTTATGGATGAAGAATCAAAGAATGACATCCAATAATACTCTTTTGAAGAGATCACAAGCGAGGATATAGTACCCATATATTCCAACCCTCCATTTGATAAAGATTGGGGGGATTGCAAGTTAAGGATAGATGTTCAAAGGCTAATACTAGATGGAAGTAGATTAGAGGAAACTAATTTATTTTAGACATGGGTAATGATAAAAAATATTGTTGAATCTTAATCAATGACACATTAATGAATCATGGAATTATTGCTTGTGATTATATGTTTAAAGGTGATAGAAGGGGAAATATGAGGCTAGAAATTGTGATCCAAAATTAGTGCTAAGTGCCTCATTCTAGTAATTGTTTTCTTTTAAAAAGATAATCAATTTCCTACAATCTCATTTAAAGTAGGCCTAATAAATTAAAACCATACATTGAAGAATTTAAATAACATAAGAACTATTTAGCAAATGGATAATGGAGTTGATCCACTTAGGCTACATTTGTCAATCCACTTTAATTGATGAACTAATCCTTTTGGATGGATGAAAAGTATATTGTTTCACCATTTTACATCAAATAATGGTCCTCAATATATTTTACAAATGTATTATTTTTATCACGTGAGCTCTCTCTCAATCACCATCATTAATGTACAAACCGATTTCTAACTATACAATCATAAGAAACTTGCAAATTGTAAAGAGGAAAATGTTATAGGATTGAATACCAAGGGTCTACATCAAAGATTGTATAATATGCAATCAATAGTTACAAATATGTTTATGATGTAAATTGTATTTGGCCATAAAAAGAGAGATACTCAAAGTGAGAGGCCATTATCCATCAAGGCATGGAGGAAAGCTATTTTTGGTTTTAAAGGAAATACAACGTAGCATTTATATAGCTATTGTATGCAATGACTCCTTTCATAATTGTACATGATATATATAGGTATTTTTCAAGTGATGGACCAAAATAATTCTTACCTCATCTAAAATCCTCCCCAATGAACTTAGTGTTGAAATGACATTCCTAGGATCGATCCCACATACATAGCACCTATAATTTCAACTGATAATTTCCTTCATTTCCCAAGATAAATTAGTGTTGAGGGACACAACATATGCACCTTTAATGCCTCAATACCATGACATGGTGTCCCGATGAAATGCTATCCCACATTGATTCATATTTTCTTTTTGGATCAATTATGTCTTTGGGGATCCTCCTAGATCACTCCACTCCACTAAGAAGCTTTGGACCACCAAAATTTTGGTTTTATTTAGTAAGTAAGTGATGGTACAACTCACTCACATTTTTGGTTCCTATACCTCATGATGCAGGAGCATCCAGACTTAGCCAACAATGTGATTGTATGTTCACATGTTGTGGCTAACAAGAGATCAATTTCGTTGACCTGAGTGGTCAAAATCAATTCTTAGTAGAGAGGGTTGGATCTCTTGAAAATTTTCTTTCTTCCAATTATTGTAATAATTAGAATATTGTATTATTTTAAACTAAGAGATAAGTTGTTAGTATAGGTGTGTATCAGATCTTGAGAATACGGATTTAATGGTTGAGTTGATAAAAATAGGGATTGATTTATCAATGAAGTTAGGATAGGATTTGATTCATAAAAGAGGAAATAATATAATGACAGAGAGATTTAGATTAGGTTAGATGATCGAGAATAGAGTGAGTAATCGAGAGGTGTGACAGAGATAGAGTTTGAGATTGAAATAGAGATCAGACAAACTATTGTAGTCAAGCTGAGAGGGCTAAGACCCTGTAATTTCCATTTTGTTGAATAATTGATTAAGTGTGGTGTTGCGTGTGAATCCTGGTGTAGAATTTAGTTATATCTATGTATCAACATTCTGGACACTAATCGAGTATTTTTCTCTGTTTAAAAATTTTATTTATAGATCAAATTTGATTATTGTTAAGCGTTAATATTGTGCTTAAGTGCTAAACCTTTCCTTAATTGTATTTCTTAAAAATATGAATTAAGCACGTTGGTAGTATTTGGAAAGTGGTAAGCGATATCTTGTGCACCCCAAAGACTGGAAATGGTATTCCTAAATTTCATGTGATTAGCCTAATTGGGTGACACATATCACAAGAAAACCAATTTTCTCATGCGCTCTCGACCTAATATCAGTCATGCAAGAATCTGAGCGAGATTGCACAACAACCCGTTCGATTAGAGGGTTCATGTCAATGGTGGAGATCGTCCGGGTTAGTTGGTGAGCAAAAGATGCGATATCCGTTGGATCTGGAGAAGTGAGATCAATGATGCAGATTGAAGCGCTTGATAAAAGGAGAAGTCAACAAGGGATTGACAGTGATTGGTCAGATAAGAAAAACCCTCAGGGGGAAAATCCACATACACAATATGTTTGCGCATAGCTGATTGGTTACAAAGTTAACCAGTAGTCTAATTCCAGACTACCACCCCATTTTCATCAACCTCCTGTGTGATTTTTGATATCAAAGCATAAAGATTAAGTTTTTCTACAGTAAACATGCCACCTAAGAGAGAAGGAGTCATAAGTCGGGGAAGACATGTAGTGAACGTAGTTCTGCTGGATGATATCCATAATCTATGTACAAGGATGGAGACAATGGAGATTGCTCAGAGGAGAGCACCTGACGAAGGAGATGTCAGTGCTGTAGAAGGATCTTCTGAGGAAGAAGAAGAAGATGAAAGTGAAGCTACCAAAGTTATCAAGATATTGTTATAGCTCCAAATCTCAATCTTGATGTTTGTGATTCTGCACTCATGGCCTAGGGCAACCCCTCCATCTAGACTTGGTCCAAATACTTAAAAAACAATGTTTTACTCCCTATACGCGACATTTCCCTCAGCCAAGCGCATGTGTACGCAGGTTTGTGTATACCCAACCCACATATATGTCTGAAAACACTTAAAAAAATTAAATATCCTTAATTTCAGGCAGAGATCACAGGTTTTACCTGTTGATTACCTATTAGTGCCTATGGCCCAACTGTTCCCAACAAATTCCCAACTAAAAAAATACTTTGGGAGAAGTATAAAAGGGCTTTAATGGGAAGGCCTAACAAAGGAGAGAATAGAAAGAAAAATCACTATGCTGAGATTATCACTGATTAGGTCTAAAGATCCTTGTGCTTCCAGCACTTCCCCCAGTACAAGAAACCCTTGTTTCCTTTAGTTATGATGTCTTTTCACTAGTTGTGATATCCTTGTGTGAGTCATGGAAGGAGCCTTTTGAAGACTTGGGATTGGATGGATCCGGAGGATGGTTCCGCTTGGAGCCAATGAGAGGAAGATTCAGGTGATATCATTCCTTACATTGTTTTAGTTATCTGCAATAAAGAAACACTTGTCTTGTGCCCGAAATCAATCTTCTTCATGCTTATGATGTTGTTGTTATGGTTTGCATATGAATCATTGCTTCAATGGTATAACTAACTACCTTTCAATATGTTATGAAGTTGATTTCTATATGATGCTTGGTCCATATACTGTTATGCTTCTTTGAATTGATTATTTTGTAGATTTAAGGATCGAAAGGAACTCCAAGAGGGTTTGGACCCTCGCTGGATCTACCTGAACGAAGGACCCCCAGTTGTACCTCTCTTTGCGTAGTTTTCTTATTTTAGTATCATGGCTATGTGGAATGCTTGTTTTCTACTATAGATAACCCCCGCTCTACTATGGTATTGACCCAAAACCCGAGGGGACTTTGTCCCTCAATAAGAGGCAAGTAAGATAACTCTATTAGTAGCGAGGGTGTGACTGATGCATTGAGTGAAGGAATCAGTATGAGAGGTTTCAAAACTTCAAAAGGGGGAGAAAGGTGAAGATGAGTTCCAGGTTGAAAGGGATCAATCCCAACTCTGTTAGGAACATGCCACACAAAGGACATGCACAACTTTCGACAGAGTAGTCGACACAAACGTTGACAACATTAACAACATATGGAACACATTAACAACAAGATTCATATAATTTCATGTGAATCAATTCATACACAAATGCGTATGTTAAATAACATATATCATTAAAGCAACCAGAGCAGTCCAACTACAATAACAACATATGCATGAAAATGTGATGGCTTTATTATATAAAGAAGTGTAAGTCAATCATACAATGCACCATGTATACCTACTAGCCCTATCAGTAGAACGTTACAGCCACATCTTCCTGCTCCTCCAAAGAGATGTACTAGCTTCATGTATTGGAGAAGCCAAGGCACGTTACAATAATGTCCAAGAATTCTTCAAGATAGTCTTAGTAGAAGCTTGGTTGACCGAAAGCCTATACAATGAATTATGAGGGACTATTTATAGCAAAAGGTGGGGTGACCCTTAACAGTCCCCTTTGTCACTGCTCAACTATCCTCATGACTCTCCACCTACTCTATGACTGTTATATTCACTCTTGAGACTTGACTTACACTTGACATGACTCACCAATACAAAGCACATGTACTAATGTGAACAATGGCTTGGACAAGCCAAACTAGACAACAATATAGCTTAGACAACTATAGAAGTACAACTACTTGATGTCCTCATGTTGATCAATAGTAACATATTGGTGCCAAGATTGGTAGTCTTTGATAGTGTCTGTGTGTTCTGTTGTGACATCCATTTGGAACTTGAACCTTGCCTCCATGGCATCTGGGTACACTGCTTGGGCTCCTCTGTCCAACTCATCTGAAAGAATGTGCAACAATGTCATGAATGTGGCTGGACCAGTAACATACTTGCACATGATGTCTACACTGGTAGGCAAGTCGGACTAGTGGCAACGTGCATCAACTCATTGAAGTACGAGTCAAGATCCTGTTGGACCTGCTTCTTGGTCTTCACTTGGGTGAGAGTGCCAAGTAATGGAATCGCATATGTGTGCACAACATCCTTGTTAAGTTATGGTATGTTCTATGCTTATAACAGTTTACTTCTTATTCTTATTATATTCCACTGATTAGCAATCACATGTACATAAAGTAAAGTGCAGATAGAACATTAAACGATCAACAAAAAACAAGCCAAGACAAGAGACACAAGATGTGGCGGCTAGCCAGGGACAAACCCCACAATGTGTGGGGAAAACCTTTGATCAAATATTCTTTTATATTCAATAATTCAGCAGAGACAAATAGTACAATAAATCTGATTCATATCAGCAGTAGAAAACCCTAGATCAGTAGCATCAGCATTAGCGGCTTCATTATCAAACTAGGGCAGACCATATCTCACAAACTGACAGTCGGATTGACTTCATTCCACCACCAAAAGTTTCGGCTTCCAGAGGAGGTTCAGATGAACCTACAGCGTAGTTCAGATGAGGAGATCTTCTAGGCCACGCAAGTCAATCTTTACTTCTGCAGTTGCAGCTTCAGTTTCAGCAATTTCCGGCTTCAAACTAGGGCAGTCGATATCTTGCAAACCGTTCATCGGATTGACTTCATTCCACCACAAAAAGTTGCGGCTTTCAAAGGAGGTTCAGATGAACCTACAGTGCAGTTCCAAAGAGGAGATCTTCTAGGCCACGCAAGTCAATCTTTACTTCTGCAGTTGCAGCTTCAAATTCAACAGCTTCCGGCTTCACATGTGTGAGAGAGAGAGACCCATTTCAGCGTAGTAGAGAAGAGCCTCATATCTGCGCAGTAGAGAGAGAGAGATGTGTTGAGATGAGTGAGTCTAAATGAGGAAAAGTCCTCTTATATTTATACACAACGTTGGTGGGTGAATAGATGCGACTGTTGGGCTTCTGAGCCTACATGAGTTGTAGGTTGGCTTGATAATAATTCCATAATCAAAATAAATTCATATCTCCATGAATACTTATCGGAATTGGACGATCTTTATATCAATCCTACACCTCTCAACGAGAGGAATCTAATAAAAATATTATTAGTCATGAATAAGATGACCCACATGAAGTTTTTCCTTGGTTGCCAATTTTAACACTCCCTCTCAACCATGGAGAACTTCATCTGCAATCTGTCTATCGGTCATTACTATTCATCCATCAAATGCACTGCCTTGAACAGCCTGACCCTTGCCTTGCTCTGCTCTATTTTTCCTGTTCTGCTTTGTCTTGTTCTACCTGCACTGATCTGTACTATTTTGTTCTGTTCTGCTCTGCTCTTGCATTGTTCTGTTCTACTCTGCTTTTGTCCGAATTATGAAGAAGAAGAAATGATTGAGGATGTATCATATTGACTCAAAGTCAGTCTCAGTGTATGTACCACTGGTCCCAGACCAGTCTCAACCAACCCAAAGTCAGCGTCATAGTGAGTACAACTCCAGTGGTCCCAGACCAATATCATCCTCCACTGACTCAAAGTCAGTCTCAGAGTATGTAACACTGATCCCAGACCAGTCTCAACCGACCCGAAGTCAGCGTCATAGTATGGTACAACTCCTACCACTGGTCCCAGACCAGTATCATTGATCCCAGATCAATGGAGGTCATCCTAGCGTAGGGAGTACGGTAGTTACAATGATGCGTCCATCGGTACTACTATGGTCCCTAACTTCATTTCCCTGCTCATTGATCAGATGAGAGGTACTTCCCATGAGTCCCAGACTGCATGGGTAGGATGTCTCGACATGAGAACTAACCAATCCTGTCCTCACAGGAGAACACATCAATCCTGCTAAAATTGCCATGGAGAACACATCAATCCAGGCCTCACAGGAGAACACATCAATCCTGCTACAACTGCCATGGAGAACACATCAATCCAGGCTTCCATGGAGAACACATCAATCCAGGCCTCACAGGGGAACACATCAATCCTGCTACAATGTCGCCACAGGGTGTACATGTATACCACCAGGGGATAGTGAATAATCCTATGGTCATATGCTGCTCCAAGAAGCACCCCGCACCCCCTTGGAGCTCTCAAAGCTCAATGCATCATACATGACCCTCATTGGAGGGTCTTTGAACAACTCCAAGTTGTTCATGGAAAGTCATAAATTTTACTTTCCCAAGGGGTTTTGTCAGAATGTCGGCGACCTGTTCATTTGTACCGATATGATGGAGCCTTATAGCTCCCCGTTGCACCATATCTCGAATATAATGGTATCTGATGTCAATATGCTTGGAGAGATCATGGAATACGGGATTCTATGACAAACAAATCCCACTTTGGTTGTCACAAAGGATCACAGTGGTATCCAATGTGAATCCAAACAAGTCACTAAAGAGCTTTCGCAACCAAACTACCTCACAAGAAGCCATGCTAGCAGCAATATACTCTGCTTCGGCGATGCTCAAAGCCACTGACTTTTGTTTCCTACTCATCCAGGATATCGAAGCAGATCCCAAGGAGAAACAACACCTGGAAGTGCTCTTACGGTCCTCCACATTGCCTGCCCAGTCAGCATCTGTGTATCCAAATAGTCTCACATCTCTGGCAATGTATCTTAACCCATAAGTGATAGTGCCACGAAGATATCTCAGCAGATTCTTGGTACCAATGCAGTGTATGTGGTGGGGTTCAACCATATGCTAGCTCAACGTGTTGACTGCAAAGCATATATCTGGACGGGAGTTCACTAAGAACATTAATGCTCTGACGAGTTGTCGATACTCTGTAGCATTTCGTAAAACAGGTCCAGCAGCACTACCGCTTAACTTCTTGAAGTCAAGCTCCATCGGAGTAGTTACAGGCTTGCAGTCCACCATTCCGAATCTTTCCAATATCTTCACCACATATTTTCCTTGAGATAGGAAAATTTCTCCTGGTTTGCCACACTTCAAGTCCTAGGAAGTAGTGCATCAGTCCTAGGTCTTTCATTTCAAATTCAGAGGCTAGCTCCCTCTTACATTTGTGAATGAGAGGGTCTGCACCTGTTAGAAAGAGGTCATCCACATACAACACTAGTATGAGAGGCTTGTCATCTTCAACCTTAAAGTAAAGGTTAGGATCGGCTTCACTCCTAGTGAATCCCAGCTTCATCAAGTAGCTATCAATCCTCTCATACCATGCTCGGGGTGCTTGCTTCAACCCATAGAGAACTTTCTTCAACCTGCATACATGAGATTTTCGATCATAAATCTCAAATCCTTCGGGTTGCTCCACGTAGACCTCTTCTTTGATCGAGCCATGCAAGAACACAGTCTTGACATCCATCTGATGTAGGTTCCATCCTTGTGAAGCGGCAGGGGCTATGATCGAGCGGATGGTCGTATATCTGGCAATAGGTGCAAATATCTCATCATAGTATATACCTTCCTTTTGGGAGAAACCTCGAGCAACAAAATGAGCCTTATACTTTTCCGTGCTTCCATTTGCTGCATGATTTATCTTGTAAGGCCATTTGAAAGTAACAACAGTCTTGTCCTGGGGTCTGGGAACTACTTCCCAAACATCATTCTTTATGATAGACTCATATTCTTCGGTCATAGCATCCTTCCATACTTGATGCTTGACGACATCTGAGAATGACGAAGGCTCATTTTGTATGATCGTGCTCATGATGGTCAGGTATCCTTGATACCTATTAGGTTTCTTACTTTCACGAAAGGTTCCTCGGGGTGCAGCATGTCCTTCAGCATCATCAAGTAACCCCTTAAGCCATGAAGGCCTCTTCCTAGAAGAGGAAGTCTCATATGGAGGAGGATCAATTGGATCCATGGGTTCTTCTACATCAGGCATTGATTCATCATCCTTTTCTTTCGGTTCCCTGGTGTCGGCTTCTTGAGAGCTCCTCAAAGTCGAAAGATTGATCACCTTGCTGAGAGCCATATCTTCGTCAAAGGTGACATCATGAATAATTATGACTTCCCTTTGACCGGATACATAGATTCTATAGCCTTTAGTATTTTCACCATAGCCCACGAAAATTCCCTTCTTTCCAGATGCTCCCAATTTATTTCTTTTCTCTTTCGGCACATGAAAGTATACAGGGCTTCCAAAAATTTTAAAATGAGAAACATCAGGTTTCTTACCGGTGAATTTTTCTTCAGGAGTCTTGGAACCCAATTCTTGATGAGGGCATCGATTTTGTACATATACGGCAGTGTTTGCAGCTTCAGCCCATAGAAACTTAGGAAGACTTTGATCATGTAGCATGGCCCAGACAGCTTCCATAACTGTGCGGTTCTTCCTTTCTGCCACACCATTTTGTTCAGGAGTATATGGTGTAGTAGTCTCCCTCTTGATGCCAGCCTCTTTACAAAAAACATGGAACTCATTAGATTCATATTCAGTCCCATTGTCAGTTCTTAAGATCTTGATCTTCTTTTCTGTTTGATTCTCAATTAGGGCTTTGAAGTGTCGGAACCAAGGGAACACTTCATCCTTCTTTTTCAAGAAGTATATCCAGGTCTTTCGAGAATGGTCATCTGTAAAAGTGAGATAATATGAGTATCCTCCCAAGGAGTTCACAGGCATCATACCTGATATGTCTGAGTGAACTAGTTGTAATATATCGGAGGTTTTGCTTTGACTTGAAGGGAATGGTCCCCTTTTGAGCTTTCCTTCGGCACATCCCGGACATACACCTTCTTTCTCTACTTGGAATTCAGGCATCCCTATTACCATCTGTCTTACATCAGGTAGAGCTTTGTAGGTGGGCAAACCTCCGATGCCAAAGTTCGGACTGAAGCATTGTGTCACATGACATGACACCTAGCGGACTTCCACTGACTTGATATAAAGAATCAACTAGAAACCCAAGAGTGAAAGCATCTTTAACATTATTTTTCCGTATGCGTACCTTACCATCGCTGAAGGTTACCTTATAGCCTTTGTCTTCCATTGCCAAGATGGATACCAGGTTCTTTTTGAGATCAGGTACATATAATACATCTTGTAAGTGAATCGTATTACCTTGATTCAGTTTAAGAGAAACATTGCCTACACCTTTCACTGGGTATTTCATGTCATCTCCAAGGAAAATTTCCAGGTTAGTTTCTTTCTCTACCAGATTATAGAGTACTTCTTTGTAACCAGTGAAGTGTCTTGAGGCACCACTATCAATGAGCCAAATTCCCATTGAGTCCGAAGGGGTGGAGGTAGATAGAGCAGCTGGTAGATAATATTCAGCCTGCTTATCGTAAACAGTGTTAGATTCATACCTGGAGTTTCTAGCCTTCTTGAATGGTTGCCCTCTTCCTTGATTTCCCGCATTCCTTTTTCCTTTGTTGTTGAATTTTCCATTCCTTTGATTACCATGAGAGGGATTTTGATCATCGTCACGGTGAGAGTCCTTTCTATCAGGGCATTCCCTTGCATAGTGACCTTCTTTATTGCAAATGAAACATCGTCCTTTTCTTCCACCCTTAAATCCAGCCTTCCTTTTCGATTTAGACCCAGAATTATTTCTTTTCTTAGCATGAGAAGAAAAAACAGCAGGAGGACCTTTAGGCAAGGGCATTTCCTGGTCTTCTACCCTTGTTTGTTCTTGAATGCACCTAGCCATTAATTCCTCGAAACTAGGAATTACATTATCGTTTAGAAGAGTAGTCCTAAACACATACCATTCAGATGGTAATCCTCCGAGAGTTGTGAGTGCCATTTCTCTATCAGTAACGGTTTCCCCAATAGATAGGAGATCGTTCTTGATCTCGGTGATTCTTAAGAAGTATGCTTGCATACTTTCATCTTTACCCTTCTTGATTTCCCTCAACTTATTTCTAAGAAACAAAAATTGATTTGCATCATTAACTTTAAATAAACTCACCAGTCTGTTGTAGATTTCCTTGGAGGTGTCTAGATCAGAGATGTGGGCCACCAAGCGCTTGTCGATAGAGTCCCAGATGATCTTCTTTGTTTTGACTTCTCCGTTTTTCCATTTGTTCCAGGCAGCAGCAGATGCATTTCATGAAGGCTCAACAATATTACCTCTTACATGGTCCAGCGCTCCTTGATCTTCAAGGGTTAGATCGATAGACATCTTCCATCCGTGATAGTCAGCTTTCTCACGGAGCTTGTCTTCGGCAGGAAAGAGTGTTGAGGACCCCATAGTTCTTTTAGGATAGCCTTGCCAATCTTCTCTTCAATGATTTCTCTTGCTCTTGCTCGGGCTCTGTCTTCACCTCAACTCCGATACCATGTTAAGTTATGGTATGTTCTATGCTTCTAACAGTTTACTTCTTTTTCTTATTATATTCCACTGATTAGCAATCACATGTACATAAAGTAAAGTGCAGATAGAACATTAAACGATCGACAGAAAACAAGCCAAGACAAGAGACACAAGATGTGGCGGATAGCCAGGGACAAACCCCACAATGTGTCGGGAAACCCTTTGATCAAATCTTCTTTTATCTTCAATAATTCAGCAGAGAGAAATAGTACAATAAATCTGATTCATATCAGCAGTAGCAAACCCTAGATCAGTAGCATCAGCATTAGCGGCTTCATTATCAAACTAGGGCAGACCATATCTCACAAACCGACAGTCGGATTGACTTCATTCCACCACCAAAAGTTTCAGCTTCCAGAGGAGGTTCAGATGAACCTACAGCGCAGTTCAGATGAGGAGATCTTCTAGGCCACGCAAGTCAATCTTTACTTCTGCAGTTTCAGCTTCAATTTCAACAATTTCCGGCTTCAAACTAGGGCAGTCGATATCTTGCAAACCGTTCGTCGGATTGACTTCATTCCACCACCAAAAGTTGCGGCTTTCAAAGGAGGTTCAGATGAACCTACAGCACAATTCCAAAGAGGAGATCTTCTAGGCCATGCAAGTCAATCTTTACTTCTGCAGTTGCGGCTTCAAATTCAACAGCTTCCGGCTTCACATGTCTGAGAGAGAGAGAGACCCATTTCAGCGCAGTAGAGAAGAGACTCATATCTGCGCAGTAGAGAGAGAGAGATGTGATGAGATGAGTGAGTCTAAATGAGGAAAAGTCCTCTTATATTTATACACAATGTTGGTGGGTGAATAGATGCGACTGTTGGGCTTCTAAGCCTACATGAGTTGTAGGTCGGCTTGATAATAATTCCATAATCAAAATAAATTCATATCTCCATGAATACTTATCGGAATTAGCCATGAATAAGATGACCCACATGAAGTTTTTCCCCGGTTTCCAGTTTTAACAATCCTCCATGCTCTTGAATACTCATGCATGGGAATCTTGTATGCCCATGATGAATTGCGGTATCTTTATAGTTTCAAATCTAACTTCGGATATGTGCTTGCAGCTTAACCACATTAGCCTTCATCATCTTGGGAAAATTAAGCAAGGCTCCTTTATACTTCATTGTCCATGCTGGCATTTTATCAATGATTGCATGTATCTTCTTCAATATGCGAGCTCATCTCATGCATGGATGCTGCCATCTATGAAGATGAACACCTAATTGATGCATGGTACTGAACTACAATTCCCACATAACTGTGTCTAAGGAAAACACTTCCTCCAATATTTCCTTCTTCAGTTCATCTTGGGAAAACATTTTCACCGAGTCTCCTCCCTGCTTGGCCACATGTAGTTCCTTCGCCATTTTCTTATTCTCAAATATAAGGAAGCAAACACTAGAGCTAGTGGATTCGACATACACTCTAGTTGCATATTCCAAAGCATTTGGGTCCCTATGCACATTGGTCATGATCACTTGTTCTTCAACCTATTCAAGGGATGCTCAGTCCTCCAGAGTTGGTACTCTATTAGGGTGCACAACTCTATGTTGATATTCATCAAAGGAGTTGTCGTGCATCTCTGCTTGCGGCTGACCACCAAGGATCTCAGTGCATCCTTGATCATTCGAGACTTTCTCATCATATAGATGCATTATAGCGGCGAGTCGACCTCTCTTTGGTGATACATGAGGTCAGTGTCCTGTTCCAAATCTGGCTGCTCCATGTTTGCATCCAACTGGTCAAAATCCTGTTCTAAATCATGAGAAAAAGCTTGCCCCTGTGAGGGCTCACCCTATTCACCTGATCCCAGTTGTTCAAAAGAATCAACTACTTGTATGGGCACTGCTTCATCTGTCTACATGTGATGTTCTCCCTGCTAAATCTACTTCTACTGTGCTTCCTTCTTGTTTTGGCACAGCTCTTGTGTTTTTGGAGTTGCTCCCTCAACTCATGCAACTCCTTCTATGTTTCTTCCATTCTCTTCTTATCTCTTTGTCTTTGCATGATTCTCCTTTTGCGTTGTTGCCTCTTATTTTGAATAGCCATAGTTGTTGGTTCTACAAGTGGATTTGCTCAAAACTTGCAACTTTTTTCCTGATCCATGTGATAGACAATATTTCTCTTCCCTTTGTTGCACACAGGTATGCTAGGCTCTACTGCCTTTTCTACTACTGGTAGTGTTTCTCATGTTGCTACTTCACAGTATTGTGCTAACCACTCTACGATGAAACCAGACCTATTCATTGGGTCTGGAATGATGGTAACAATACCTCCATGTGTCTTCATTGGTCCAATGAAATGCCCCATGGATATAGTTGAATTGAACTCTCATGCAATGATCCTTTACAATGTAATGTGGGTCATACGGGTTGAAGATTTGGAGGTCGAATGGGTACTTATTCATTTGTTCAGCTTCAACATCCACTTGCTTGATACTCTTGATCTCATATAACCTGATCTGCAACAGAAGAGTGGGCCAAGGCTCCTTGTTGTTCTGCTACAACCTAGCTTTTAACCCTACTGAGATATGATACACTACTTCCTGCATGACCAACACGTCCAAAGTAAAATTTGGCAGAACATGCAGAGGCTTCTCCACACTGAACACGGATGAACATGCTGTCCAGTGAGGCATACCAATCTGAAATGCCTAATAATTCCTTCATCACTTCTTCTAACATGCAGGCTGGATCCTGTTCAAACATCAACCTGTACATCAGGGTAACAAAGTGTTCAAAAAACTGTATGATCACTCGTCTGAAGCTGCACTCAGACCATAACTTGAAGTACATGTTCAAAAGAGTCTCCTTCGGTGACCATGCCCACTCCATGCCCAGGAACTCATGTCGGGCACAAACTACATCTAGAATGTAGGTGGACATATAAATCTCTGCATGCATGCCTTCGAGAAATTGTTGAGCCTTCGTGACTTGCTCCTTTAGCAGATGAGCCAGTATGGTGGACCACTTGCATGGTTTTACTTCTCTATCCTGTTGGTCCAGTGCGACCACCCAAGTCTGAGGGAATTTCTCAATGCTTGCTTGGCCACTCAGTCAACATGAAAACATGACCAAGTGTTAATATGCGTTGCTCAATATCTTCATCTTATAGATCCAGTTAGGGGTCATCTTGAAATGAGTTGTCTCCTTTACCCAATTGTTCAGAATATCTCTGGAGTAGCCTCTACCATTGGGCAAGTTGAAAGGAAGGGTTATGAAATTCATGGGCTCATCCATCTTATACATCTCATCATAGTCTCGTGCCCAAAAATTTGCAAGCTTCTTCCCATTGACGCTACTCAAAGTCATCGTTTCGAGGTTAGTGTGGGAGACGATCCAATAATCACATCTGCACATGGGAATCCAAGGTATCTGCATGAAGTCCGGTACAAGCCAAAGTTATGAATGTTCACATACACCTAACGGTCTTCAACGTATTCCCTAAAAGTACCTGCCAAAGTTTCATTCACCTCTTGCCACTTCAGTTTGATGTCCTTTTCTAGGTACAACTTCATATCTTCATAGATCGGCATGCTAGAGGACACATGTTCAACTAAAGTTCCAAATACAACAACATCAGTTTCATGGGATCCTTTTCTCTTGGAATTCATTGACATATATGAACACCTGAAAGATCTAGAAGAAAGTAGCATGAATGGAAAGAAATATGTTAATGAAAATAAAGCAAATCCAGGGAAGGTCACAACACATACCTGGGGAACTGATGAGAAAGATTGCACAAATTTCACTAGGAGGCTAAGTGACTAGCTATTAGAACTACACTAAAGGTAGCCTGGACTAACTGTTAGGCTGAAATTGTTGTTGGATCTAAAAATTGTGCAATTCAATTGGGAAATTGGCAGTTGCGGTTGCATAGTTCACAATCCCAACTGGGGGTTACTGCTCGCTGAGGGCATATTTGCACAAATTTTGGGGCCAAGTAGTCAGTGACCTCCAAAAATGCATAATTCAGTCTAGGAGGTTTGTGGTGGGCCAAATTTCACAATTCTGGAGAGGAGGATGAGTCTTCCTTCTCCATATTTCTTAATGTAGCCTTGGTGAAGGTAGAGATCGGGCCACGGTTGGCCTGACTTGCCAATGGGAAACTGAAAGCAAGTAAGTCGATGAAATTCATATAGACACTAAGTGATAGTAGAAGTGATAAAAAATTCATGCAAAACGAGAATGGAAAATGAGCAAACATATCAACATGCATGTGGGTGAGTCCATTTGCCTGTTGGGAAAACATTCATACAAAACAGTTTCATGCATTTGAGAGTAGTGAGATAGAAACCAAATCTGAAACAAATCTAGGACAAGATAGAATACATGTAAATGATAGCAGTCGTTCAAAGAAAACAAGCAAACAAAACTCACACAAGCAAATACACAAAAAGCAACAGAAATGCTGAAAAAGACAAGCTGAGGCCACTCACCCATGAAAATTTCAGTGCATGTGTCGGAGATTCCTAGATGTGTTGCAGGATGTCAAAGCTCCAAGATCGATGTGAATGAATGAGCTTTGATGTGTTGAATAAATAATTTTGGCCTTATGATGCACATGCCACAAATCTATGAAAAAGTGACACGTGGAGGGAAACATCTAAAACAACTTTACATGTAACCCTCAGATTCTAACAGTAGGTCCCTTAACCATGGGATGCCTTTGGCATGTTGTCTCTTGCTATTCCAGGAAGATCGGGTCATGTATGCATGCAAGTCAATTTGCCTTAGTCCTGGGCGGAATTGGTCAACCAGACTGTTTGTGCATTCCAGTGCTAAACTGCTTGGGAAAAATGTGCATTCTTGACTAAAGTTGGGCTGAGTGCCCAAAGGAGATTGCGCAATTTCTAGGCCCAGTAGTTAACTGTTGGCCAGATTTTCACAAATCTTGGGCTGAACTACCTTTTGATGGGAAAAATTGCACAATGCATATTAGGAGGGTAGACAGGATTGCGCAATCCTGGATCCCAGCAGCAGACTGTCAGAAGAAATTGCAAAATTCAAAGAGGGAAGGGATGGTTTCCCTCCAGGAATGCACAAATTTCACTGGTAAGCTACTCAGCCTACAGCTGGACCAAGTCTGGATGAGCAGCTTATGAAGTAAATCGATCACTTTTGTTTTACATGATTCCTTTGTGCAAGGAAAGTACTCAAGCTTGAGTTCTTGATGAAGTAAGACAAAGTGATGTGTGAGGTTAGTAGGGAGGCTCCAAAACAGGCTAAGGAATAATTTTGGAGGGTGATTGTGGCTAAGGAATAATTTTGGAGGGTGGTTGTAGTTGCTACAACATTTAGTAAGTAATTGAGGGTACAACTCCCTCACCTTTTTGGTTCCTATACCTCATGATTAGATGCATTTATTTCAAATGCACATGAAGAGACTCCACATGACCTCTTCATCAATTCCACTAAAAATTGACTAGAGAGGAAATGGCACATGGTGCATGGGGTAAATTGTAAACAATATTGTAGTTGTAGGAATCATGTGCATCGGGATTGTTTGTCGACTTACAGGGAACACCCTTAGATGGGTGAAATACTTGTTCTAAAGGCTTATCAAACATGATAGGTCCACTGGGCACAACAAGGGTAAGCACATCCTTATAACAAAAACTTTATATAGAAATGGAAATACATTTTATACTACTAATGAAATTGAACTAAAATCAAGAGAAAAAAAGTTGTTCTAATATTTTGCAAAAACGAAAACAAATTATAGAACCACACGCAATAAAATGAAACCATAAAAACACAAGTAACATGATGATTTCACAAGGGAGCACAACTGGGAAAAATCCCTTCATTGATTTGCATTAATTCAGACGAGGAGTAGAAACAATTACAATGTTGAGCACATAGAATGGTCCACTCATTAGTAGCCACCTTGACCATATCAACATCCTTGGTTACAGGTGGGATCAAGGTTCAGGTAAAATAGTATTTAAGAAAATCATCAAGAATTTTGGTCATAAATAACCTCTTTTATCTCCTTCACTTATGAATGTGAGGAAAAATGTGAGTAAATTTATCTTGTTTAAATGTGGATAGGATGTTAGTGCTAGGGTATTACCATGTAGTTAGCTGAAAATGGTTCAGAAACGTATGGGACAAGGAAGAATAGTCATTATAGGATGTCTTATAAATTTCAATGTACCATTTATAAACATCATGATTCAATGTTCATTGGAAAATATGCAACCAAGAATAATCGTCCACCATGAATTTGAAGAAAACCATAAATTGTAGGTGGTAATGTGAGTGGTTGCGTTTTATACTAGTTTTCCTTCAAATTTAGGAATATCATAAGGTAACTTTTTAGGTGTAGGTGGCCATCTAGGATAATGGAATATGGGTTCATTCATGGTTTTTTCTAATTCCAATAAATCAAGTGCAACTAGAAACAAAAGTTGATGTTGATTAAATGGATCGGGAGGTGTAAATGCACCCCTTAATGGACCTTGTGGTCCTACTATAACATAGTTGATGGTGGAAGATGATGGACTAAGGATATAGTTCTTTCCAATAAATTTAACTCTCATCCTGATAACTGTGGTGAAAGTATTTTTTCCACCAGGGGAATGCCCCTAGGGAACAAGTGATTCCTAAAGGCATGAATACTAATGGGATTGTACCTAACAATAGAAGAAGGACATCCCTATGCAAAAATACCACCATAAGTGTAAGAACTCATTAACATAGTAGCACTAGTGGGCTTAAGTTCCCCAGCTAAACCATCCAATATGAAGGAAATAAAAATACTATAGAAATACATCTTTCCTAACATATTATTCCCCAAGATTAAGATGTTCCACCAAAAATATTACTACCTCGAGATTGGTATGAAGAAAATATAGATATCCCTTGCATATTTATTAATGCAAAGATTCTCATATTATGTAACAGATGAGCTATGTGGAAACACCCTAGCTCCCATTGATTTACTATGGCTTCCCCCATTTCAAAAGCCGAGGAAGAAGCATAGAAACAAACAAGCTTGTAAAGATAATAGGGGTTACCAAAGTAACTCTATGGAGACCCCATGAAGAGAACAAAAGTGTTGCAAATATAGGAGAAGTGGGATCTATGATTCTAATCAGTGGTAACATAGACATGTGCTGACAGTGTTGGATACCGCCAACATGCAAGGGGGTCTCCCCGATCAAAAGTCCGAATTAGAATTTGCACTATTTCGAGTGGGAGCCCTTCCAAAAATAAGGCCTAATTTCCATATATTCTTCTAGATTTTTCTTGTATAAAATGGTTCAGCACAAGAGAGTAATGCACAAGTATTTTCAGATGAAAAAGGGAGTATTCCTCACAGAATGTTCAGCTACATAATGTATCAAGTTTCTTCTTCCGAAAGGTGGAGAAAAAGTGAGACTTTAAAAGAAGAGTAATAATATTGATCTAGTAAATATACAAAAACATACACATATGAATGAATCATTGGACAACTAGAAAAATAGTTGACATAGAAGCAATGATTTCTAAAACACATACAACTCACCTTCAATGAGATAAGTACCAAAGCCACCAAAATATTTCAATTTCCTTAGTACAAATGAAAACAACATACATCGCAACCATTCAAAGAATATTCTTACGATATTTATGACATACGCGTGAAAGTGTGATGGCTCAATCAACTTCGAAATTAAGAAACATTTCCAACATACATCACTACAATTAACATCTCTAGCTTCAATAGTGGAGCGTTAGAGAAATAAATTTCTCCTCCAAAAGACTATTTTCCTCTCTAATGCCTGGTAGCAGGAGCCAAGGTGAAAATTCCTTTTTATGAGCTATGAGGTGATATATATAAATATAACAAATGGGGTGGCCATTCACCTCCCTTGTGAATCTTGGACTACCATAATGATTGTTTGACTTCTCTATGATCTTTTGACTCATATACTTATTAACATGACACCTTGACAAGACATGACATGACATTGATGACATGGACTGTCTGATGATATGGTATTGTAAATCGACTCTTCTTGCTTCTAAATTTGTGCCTTCTTGAATGGTGGGACATGTTCTTCTTCCTCCTCCTCCATAAGTGATCCATAAAATATTGTGGATATTCCACTGGACAATTTTTTACAATAGATCTAAAAATAATATATTAAAATTATGATTTTTTACATTATTACAGCTTTATTAAAACTTATAGATTTGTAAATTTAACTGTAACTAGTGCATGCATGTGAATGGAAATTATGAAGAAAGGTAGCAAATGATAAAATAATCTCACATACATGCACACACATACATATGAAACACCATATATTCTCTGGGAAACCCTTTTGGGAGGATATCTAGCTGGAAGGTGAGGCAAACTCGCTCTCATTCTCTATCTAGAAATATGTTTGTAGGTACAAAGAAGTAATGTTTATCCCCCATGGGCTACTATAGCACACATATCCTCTATGTGTGCTCTACCTCCTATCTCTCCTTCCTATATTTTCTAAACTATGGAATGAAATTTTGTTGAAAAAATGGAATGCCTCTTCCTCCTAGTGGCCTGGTTATAACACAACCTAATAACCTACTAGTGATTAGGTTTGACTACATCAACTCTTAAATAGAGTTACAATATAGACTATTCCAAAGTATATTACATCAAAAACATGTGGCTAGCCCTTTTTCCATGAATAATAGGGGCTGGAAAGACATCCTCTCGAACTATAGGTGTGAAAACAAGAAGGATTTAACCTTCTCAGTGGCATAACTTTTGCATATTGACTCTCACTGATGCACTTCTTATGCCATTAGAAATATATTTGTTTGTAGAATAGTATGAAAATGTGTGGTTCTAAAGTGGAAAATTTTTACCCACAAAAAATGTCGTTCGATGCCTTAAAACTTTCCCCGAAGGTTTCATACCATATTTTACAAAATTGGATCCTACTAGTAAAAATGTTCCCATGAGTCGATTCCTCCACATTTTCCACTCCAAATAAATTGATATGGATGACAAAAAATATAATGATCTAATCTGGATCAATAAGGCTTGAAGGTAGAGAGTCTTCAATGCGATCTTGATGTCGAATTGTTGTCACAATATGGTGTCCCTTTATCTTCCTTGATTGATCAACTTTTCCTTTACGGCTACAAAGGTATCTTCTAGCGGGGTCTCCTTATTCATATTATTCATCATCTTCCTATCATAACTTGATATAATACCTCCAACTAAAAACCACTCATTACAAATTGAAGTTAGTCTGATTAGCCCCTAGTCTAACATGCTTTAGGGAAACCACTGACTAAGTTGGAACCAAGTGATAGATTGGGAGAAAAGCTCAAGGATTCCATAGTTACATAACTTAGGAGGTTAGGGGCTAGAAATAAACCTTGAGACTATGCAATGCATAGCTTAGGTAGGCTAGGGAAAGACAACTACACATTTGAGGCGCTCAAGGGGCCATGATGAAGGCTTGAGGCTTGAGGTTTCCCATTGTATAGTTCTGGAGGGATAGAGACCTAGATCTTTCACAGTTACACAGTTCAAGAGGTCAAGGTTGAGGCTTATTGCTTGAGGCTACATAGTGTATAGAAGAAGGTTACCGAAGGTAGGGGTTGCACAATTTTGGAGCTCAAAGGTCAAAGTTGAGCACCAAGAATGCATAGTGCATAGTTCTAGAAGGAAAGCTTTGTGCATTGTGTAGTTCCAAGAGGGAAGGTTTGAGTTTTAGGGTTGATATTGTACAAGAAGGTTGAGTAAGGTCAAGTTTCTTGGGAAGGGAATTTTCTAGATTTTGCTGAAGGGAATTTTCTAGATTTTGCTAAGAGTGGAATTAGTAAGGCCAAAGTAAACAAGACTTGAGCATGATCACACACTTAGAATAGTTGAAGACAAAACATTGATCACTCATAACACATGAACAACATGCTTCCCTCAACATGACCTCATTACGACACCGTTCCCTAGGTGAGAGACTAAAGGTACATTTTGTGTCAATAGTGACAACATTTGTATGACAAAGTAAAAGTCGGCTCTGAATTTTGGATATAGGCCAAAACTTTGGAGGGTGTTGTAGTAGTGACAACACTTGTTGACACACTAGTTGAATTCTAACTTCTCTACCTTAGTCAAATATTTTGAGCAGGGTCTATTTCTTCAAGGAATATTGATTCATCATGCAAATTACTTTGGCTTCCCCACTTACCCCATGTAGAAGCATAGTCCTCTTCATCCTTTTGTCGATTAAACAAAATAAAAAAGCCAACTATATCGCAATGTTTTGAATCAAGAGAAGGGTAATGTTAATCACGGCTTAAGATATTCAAAGTATATATTTTCATATTTGGTGTTACTCCATTGTCAACAGACCTCGACAATACCCTGAAAAGTCACTTAAGGACAACTATAATTTTTTTGTTGTGAGAAAGCCTATATAATACCCTAGTGAAGTTACACGATTCACCTCCCTGTGCAGGAAGCCTTTCACTTCTTTCACTATTTATTTATTTATTATATTGGATTGTGCATTACACTTATTTACTACATCGGGTGGAAGAGATATCCCGACTTATTTAGAGTAGAAGAGGTTGCTCCTTTAGAGAAGAATATACAAAATCTCTTATATTTGTTTGTTCGCTTATATTTTTCCCTTGTCCTTCTCTACTTGATCGGATCAACATAGAAATTATCAAAACATAATGAACCAATTGTAGGCATGAGGTTTCTAGAATAGAAAGGATATCATGGCTCGACACAAATCATTCCTTACGTAAGGATCATATTTTTCATCAAAAAATCATCAACCAAAATGCGTAAACAAGACAAAGAACAAGGACTGAAGGTTAGCTAGATGTTGCAGTGTCACAAAACTATTTTTAATTCTGGCATATACATTGGAACCAAAAACACACTTACACGCAATGTTTATTAACATGAATTAAAGGCACACAAAAAGAATGAACATGCAAAACAAACAAAACAAAAAACTATGTACATAATATAGGGCGCAACTCTAGACTATCATTAACAATATTTCTTCAAATCTTGGCCATTTACAAGAAGAGAGTCACTCTTCCTATCCAAATATTGGAGATGATAAGTGCGATGGCCAAGACTCTCATGAACAACAAACTGTTAGATCCACAAGAACTGGACCTTAGTGTGTTTCTCCTTCTCTTCATGGGATTTATCCCACTTCAATACTTAGTCACCCATAATGAATTCCTTTTTCCCCATGGACTTCTTATCAAACTATCTCTTGATATGGTTCTAGCGAAGATTTTTTTCCTTAGCTTTCATTATTTCTTCCTATAACTAAAGGAATATTTTAATCCACTCTGAACTAAGAGACACGACTTACCTTGAGATTCTTCTGAAATTTGAATGGAAGGAAGGTAAATATTCACAGGTATCATGGCTTATTTTCCATACAGCAGGAAGAATAAGTATTTAGAGAAAGCTTAGGCTCGATACAGTTAGCCCACAGGGCATTCACCAAAGAAGTGTGCTAGTTACTTAGTTCAAAGAAGATGATATTTTTTATGATATAGATAAGGTTTTTATTGGTTGACTGAGTAAGACCATTTTCCTTTGAGTAGTAGTTAGCTTAAGGTTTCAATACGATGCCATTTTACAATGTAAAATCATAAAGTTTCAATGATGAGAAATATGTTGCATTATAAAAAACAAGTGAACTTAGAATGTTAAACCTAGCAATAATGTTTTTCTTGAGGAAGATAATGACTTCCTAATCATTCACTTTCTTGAGGGGAACTACTTTTGTCCACCATGTAAAGTAATGTATAGTATTAATAATACAGTGGTGTCACTTCGATGTGTAAATAAATAAATCATCGATAACATCTAAGCCATGTTGTTGGAATGGTTCTTCCATAATGATGGGTTGTAATGGGGTAGCTGACTTATTTTCTTGGCCAACACATTTATGAAAAAATGGACACTTCCAAGCATAATCATGAGCATATTTGAAAAGTTTGCATCAACAAAAATTGGCATGTATAACTTAGTGCGCCATAGTGTCCTCTGACTAGTCTCATGAAATACCCTTTCTGAATCTGGTGCTTCCAAGCATTTGAGTAGGACATTGTTATGGTGCTTCCTTAAAAGCAATATATGTACCAATGGGTAAGATAGAGATTTTAATCTAGTTTCCCTCTTTTTTATTGTTGATAAACAAGAGGGCAGGTTACCATGCCCAAGATACTGTCACACATTTTGATACTAAGAGGTTGGTGTGTCAATGGTGGTAGCTTGTTCGAAATTATACATTTCAATCTCCTACTCCCATCCAAATGAGTCATTTTCTGGTGCATTTGTCACTTCTACACCTAGTTGGCATAGACCATGGCCCTTGATAGTGTCAATTGGTTTTAACACAAGATCATACTCTCTTAAGCTGGTCATCTAGTTCTCTCTTCTTTCACCTAGCTCTTGTTGAACAAACAATGATCAGACATTTGGGTGTGGAGCAAACATAATACCATTTCTTCAAAAGATAAGGCTGAAAGTGTTTTACCACCTTATAGACTGAATAAATTTTTCTTTTATCAATGGTGGGATGACTGAATTTAGGTCCTTGCAAGCGGACACTCATGAATGGTGTAGGTTGTTCATTATCCTAATCATCCTTTTACGTAAGAATGACAACAAGAGAAGTATCATAAGAGAAAGTATATAGTAGGAAATATTTGCTAAAGTTTGGACTATATAACATTGGTGATTCTAGGATTTCTTACTTTATACGAGAAATTTCATCCTTTTCCTTCTTATCCCACTTTTATTTCACATACTTCCCTATCATCTCTTGCAGTGGTTTTACTATCTATGTGTAATTATAGGTGAATTTATGGAGGAAATTGATTTTCCCCAAGAAGGACTACATGGATTTCTTGTTTGCGAGAAAGGGAATTTGAGTAATAGTTATGACCCTTTTAGGGTCCACATTTATCCCACTCTTTGCAATGATATGTCCCAAGATATTTCCCTTAGACACTGCGAAAATGATCTTCTTGGGATTAAGAGATATCTAGTATTAATCACATGACTTGAAAATTTTCTTCAAATGGTATACGTGGTTAGATATTATTCTCGATAACATTATTATGTCACCAAGATATACCACAATTCTCGGTCCACTCAAGCAAAAAATATTATGTATATCATGCATTGAAAGTTTTTACCTGCATTAATAAGTCCAAACGACATTCTATTAAAGGAAAACGTACACCGCTTGGTTCAAAATGTTATTTTGTGCTTGCTGGGTTCTGTTGTGCTATACAACAAACCTCCCCATTTCAAAAAATTTCATATAAAACTTTAATAAGAAATGGGTCTCCTTTTAGAATATAAATAAAATCAATAAAATGTTTGAAAATAAATTTTTATAATAGGTTATATAAAATTTTCTTTTAGGATAGTTTAAATCGCAATCATAATTTGCAAATATTTCGAATTCATGAAAGTCCTCATGATAAGGTCCGATCCAATGTGAATTATAATAAAAAAACATTATCATAAAGCTTCATCAAAGGAAAACAATTATAAAGGAAACATGTCGCATCGTGCACATCCTTTATTTCAATGGTGACATAAGGTGTTCAATTGAGATCTGCTGATGCGATAACTCCATCGTAAATCGCATATCGCTACTCATCAAGAAGCCAACCCAAGTTTTCATATAAACCTTCTGATGCGATACGATCATGCATCGCCGAAATCATAAAACACATTCCAAAAGCCGCTTTGAAGTCTTCCAATGCGATTTCATTATTATGTAGCGTGCTTTTAATAAAGGAAAAACATGAAATATTACGAATATATGCGCTATTTAAGTTATAAGTCAAATATAAAGAAAAACAAACGATTTATCAATTTGAAAAAGCCATGTTGCCTCCCCATGCCAACTCACCATTGATCGCAATTGCAACCATGCAAAGGAAACATTTAAGCATGACGCTTGTAACTCTCGATCTACAATATGCGATTATTGCTAATCACCAATCGAGAAGTCACGATACTCATTCTAGAAAAAGGTCGTTATAAAGTTGTGATGTGACATACCCTCATGGCATTGAAATTTTATGTTGGAAGTTATGGGGAAATCATTAATAAGCAGTTGTGGTTGAATCCTTCAAGGATTTCATCCGTAGTGATTTAATATATCATAGATCCGTAGCATCTATTACGCTTAATTGTTGTTATTCCTATGCTCTGTGTATTAGCTTTGAACAAGTTTTTTCCAATGTTACGTCATTATGTTTCATTTTGCAGAGTGAATCTGAAATCATCATTCCAACAAAAATGACTAAGAAATCTCGAACAGTGAGACTCTTTCCTCATCTCAGCCTCTTACAAGATTGCAGAGTGAAAAGCTTGGTATCCCACCAACATAATTTCCTTTTTCAAGTCGAAAAGGAGCTAGGAAGACACTTTTAGAGTCTGACAGTGAGACTCTTTCCTCATGATCATCCATTCTATGTAAACCATTGCAAAGTCATCCATCCATTCCCCAACTCAAGATCATAGTCCAAAAGGGTACAGGTACTCCAACATCCTCTACCCAATCACTTTCAAATTCCTCCTCACCTTCTTCTATTGTTAGTTCGACAATGGCACATAATCAACCTCAACCAAGGCCATGGACCAATCCAAGAGTAGTCACAATGCCTTCACTTTCGAGTCAATTACCAGCCCATCCTGAAAAATGGTTGCCAAACTTTAATCCTAAAATTTCCATATTAGCAGAAGAACATACAAACAATTTCATGTTGTCAACAAACTTGAATGGGGTAACATAAGAAGATGCCTTTTTTAGGTTTTTCCCATACACTCTATAAGGAGTAGCTGCGTCGTGGTATTTTTCATTACCACCAGGATCCATCAATAGCTGGGATGCTTTTCAGGAGCAATTTTTAACCAAGTTTGGAGATGATAGGTCCATAGCGACATTGATTAAATATCTCTCCAATCTTAAATCTGAGCCAAAGGAACCCATCAAAGACTTCAACTCGTGATTTAATAAGCTGTTAAATAAAATTCTACTACATCCAATCCTAGTGAAGAAGTCTGAAGCAAATGGTATATTTCTTCCTTGCCTTCAAATATTGTTATGAAACCAACTCACAAAAAGATAGAAAAGATAGTTGAACGCCTTAGAATTCAGCCTCTTCGAGGGGGCAACCTCCTTTACATTACACAAATGAATAATTCATGGATGATACAAATGAAAAGACCTCCTTTCTATATATAGGAGTCTAAGGGGTGATAATATAATCAGAGCCGACATAACAATAATAATGTAAGGGCACAATAATAACAATAGTGGGCTTCTATGGGACACAATAGTAACAATATGGGAACTACATGGGTACATCAATATAATAAGGGGGTTGTACTAATAACAATAAGGGGTTACACTAGTAGTATAGGGGCCTAACATTCCCCTCTCCTTCAAAAAGTGTTTTCCTCAATGCTTGAGTAGTTCTTGATGCTTCTATATAAAATTCTTGTCCTCCCATGTGGAATATTTAGTGCATAAGTTCTTCCACTTGATGAGATACTCTGAAATTGATCGATTTCATAGCTGTCAGGTTCTTGTTTCTGTGACTACTCCAGGCTCCAATATGATTTTTCCTTCCTCTTCAATTTCTGACAATATTGTTTGAATTGGATCATTTGCAACTTTTGAATAAGTGGCCATACTTCTTTGTCCTTCTTCCATTCATCCCTTGCTTCATTTATCGAATCTGGTTGGATAATAGAAATAGTACAAAACAATGCTTCCACATCCTCATCCTTTCTTGAGAGTGCATCTACAACAAAATTTTTCTTCCATTTTCTATAGATGATGTCAAAGTCGTAAACCAACATATTTGTGACACATTTTTTCTATTCTTCTAAAGATAATAGTTGTTCTAAAAAGTATTTAAGACTATCATGATCCATTTTTACCTTGAAGTGTCTTCCCATTCGGTAACGTCGCCATTTCTTAAGTGCATGTAGTATTGCCAACATTTACTTCTCATAAATAGCTTGCTTAAGATGTAGTAGTAAAAATATCCAATCACCTACATCAAAAAAAAATTCACTACGATGTTGATCTACCTATTGTTTCATTCAATTTTTCACCAAAGTGGCATTATCCTTTAAAAGTTGGAGAACTTGTTGTTGATGCTCAATGTGATCTTTCACTGCTTGAACCTTTTTCTTCTTAATATGTCATTCTATATTTAGAGTTTGAGGAGTGGTAATTTCTTCCGATCCTTTACAAGATATGGTCGGATTCATTTCTTGATGCTCGATGTGATCTTTCACTTCTTGAAAACTTTTCTTCCTGATATGTCCTTCTATCTTGATAGTTTGAGGAGTGGTAATTCTGACCAATGAATTATAGGATATGGTTGGATTCATTTCTTCTTTCTCGATGTGATCTTTCACTTCTTGCACCCTTTTCTTCTTGATATGTCCTTCTATCTTGAGAGTTTGAGGAGTGGTAATTCTTTCCAATGCTTTACAAGATATTGTCTGATTCATTTATTCTTTCTCTAGGGTTGGGTCCTGATATATATCCTCTTCTTTTTATGTTTCTTGATCCTTTTCTTCCTCCTCTTCATACTCTATGTAAAATAATTTCTTCTCAGAACACTTATGACCTTTAGTGCATTTGCTATCACAATTGTAACAAATCCCTTTTTCCTTTTTTTCTTCCAATTGTTGTGGTGTAACCCTTGTAGGTTGTGGAAGGCTAAGAGAAACAACACTTCCATATTTATATTTATGAGGGGTAGAATTCCTTGTTGCCATAATTTTACTTTCCACTATGTAACAAAGCCCTTTTACTCTTTCCAATTGTTGTGGTGTTGCTCTAAAGAAGGTGTCTCTCTTTGTATCCTCATAATGTGCTATCATTTCCTCCATGAAAATTGATCATGTAACAAGTTGTTTACAAGAACAAAGCCCTTTATACCATAAAAATTGATTCGGTTCTAAATATGAAGATGCAATACATAAATTTTGTAACAGTTGTACACCGTGTAGATCAAAATATTGCTCCATCTAAAGTATCCAATTTACCAGATCCTTGCCATCAAACTTCCTCATATCCCATTTTCTTGATTTTAGGAGCTCGATACTGAAATGCCTATTAATCTATAATTTCGGCTCTTACAGTTCTGAAATTGTGACTTGAATTATCCATCTATGTCGTCTTTCCAATGCAACTAGTCTTATCGTATTTAGATTCTCCAAGAAAGGGTTATGCACAATCTCCCAAGATGAACTGATTATATACCTTTTCAGAAGATCGAACTTGTAGGAAGTGCCACGTGTCACTGTTTCGACCTTAGGATTTGAAAAATATACATAGGAAACTATAGTTTGTCCTCTTTCTGTAACTTCTCATGAATTTTCAATGTGATGCTCCAAACAAAAGTTATGACTATTTTCCCTAGGTCACCTATTTGGAATGTAATTTGGGAGTCTGCAAAAAGGCCAACTTCCTCATATCATATCTCCACAAATATAGCACAAAAATATTTTAAATTCAGACCCGAGCTTCAGAGTGATTTCTTCCCAAATGGGTTTTTTTTGTAGCATATGAAAATCACAAAAAAACGTTATAGCGCAAATTCCATGATGACCTATTTGGAGTAGCGAAACCCTAGAATCCAAAGCTCTAATATCAAATGTTATGAAACCAACTCACAAAAAGATAGAAAAGATAGTTGAATGCCTTAGAATTCAGCCTCTTCGAGGGGGCAACCTCCTTTACATTACAAAAATGAATAATTCATGGATGATACAAATGAAAATACCTCCTTTCTATATATAGGAGTCTAAGGGGTCATAATATCATCAGAGCCGACATAACAATAATAATGTAAGGGCACAATAATAACAATAGTGTGCTTCTATGGGGCACAATGGTAACAATATGGGCACTACATGGGTATATCAATATAATAAGGGGGTTGTACTAATAACAATAAGGGGTTACACTAGTAGTATAGGGGCCTAACAAATATAACCATCTTCGTTGATAGGGCTGCCAAACCCACATTAGTAGGAAATATGATGGAAGTGATCACTGTTGGAAAACTTACTATTTCTTTACAAAAGAAAATTCTCTTGAAGAAAGAAAGTCCAAAAAAGTTACCTTTAAAGATGAATTGAAAAAGAAAGCAGTTAAAGACCCATATAACATGGAAGGTTTGCAAAAAGTTCTGAAAATTATGTCCAACGAAATGGTGGAAATAAAAAAGTAGGTAGTTGAAACTTCTACTAAAAGACCATTTAGGAACTTCAAAAGAAATCAGTCAACTGAACAGAAACCACCTAATGCTATATCTAATGCAGAATCAGATCTAGATGACAATGATGAGGAAGACACAGTTTTATCATCAGAGGAAATAGAAGAAGATGAAATAGTTGAATGTCATGGGATGTGGGACTTTATCTTGCCCAATTCTGATAATGAAAGTGAGAAAGAATCCCTCCCAGTAAATACCAAAAGTAAAAATGTAGCAGAGCCTATTCAAACAAATCCAAAGAAGAAAAATTCAAGCCCTGTTACTAAAGACAAAGCTCCCATGAAGAAAACTCTAGTTGTACCTACCTAAAATCACTATCATCTTCCAATCCACCCTTATCATCTAAAACATTAGTAGTCTCTGATTCTATGGATTACAACATTGTGGAAGACATGAAGAAGACTTAAGAAAATATTTCTTTATATGAAGTTAGCAAGCTCAAACATCAACAGAAGTTGTTACTTAAAGAGTTAAATGTAGTACCTTCTTCTCCTCTTCCAAATGTTGTGTTATCCAAGGCTGATAAAGGATTAGGTAAACCACCATCGGATAAAGTAGATGCTACTGATGTTATTTTGATCAAAGATAGGTCTAATTCTCATACTCCTCCTTTTCTCTTGACTTATGAGATCTATACAGAAAAATGCATAACTACCTGATTGATTCAGGGGCTTCATAAAACATAATACCAGCTTTAGTTTACTCTAATTTAAACATTGAGACTAAAGTGCAAGTTTTAGGAGACATCGATTCAGTTACTATTAGGTTATCAGCTAATTCGAGAGTAGTCCAAAGAATTGATATATTGATTGCTGACATCCCTGAGTTTTATGGTTTAATTCTAAGCAGGGGCTGGTCTGAGAAACTCCATGGCTACATTTACACTGATTGGTCTCACACGTGGCTTCCCTATAAAGGGAAACCAAATCAAATCAAAACTGATCGGGAGAAACACATGGCTCATACAGTAACAAAGTTTGAACAAGAAAACCAACCTGTAGCTTTCAATAACAACATTCTCAGAAATTGCTCAGCTGAGTCATTCTTTGGAAATTTTAATGCTCAACAATCACCTTTTCATGTTAATAGTCTTGCATCACAAATTGAAATTTTCTCTCCTACTGATACCTCAAGATGTGTTAGTATTTCTGACAAACTTGTAAATAAATCCGTATATAAGCCTTTATTTTGATCTTTATATTTTGATGGATCAAAATCCAATGACAGTGCAGGAGCAGGATGTATTTTAGTTAGTCGAGAAGGGGTAAAAACTATGTTATCATGTAGACTAGAATTTGAGTGTACCAATAACACTGCGGAATATAAGGTATTGATTCAAGGGCTCTATAAAGCAATAGGCTTGAATATTCATTATTTGAAAGTTTTTGGTGATTCTGAAATTGTCATCAAACAAGTAAGGAGCACTATCCATTGTCTTTCAAGACATCTCAAACATTATCAATCCCTTGTTCAAGATCTCATCACTCATTTTATGGCATTCAACATTTCTCCTATTCCTAGATCTCAGAATGCAGTAGCTGATTTATTGGCTAATGTTTCTTCTAAGCTCCTTCCACCCGAGGATTATAGTCCATATATGTTTTTAGTTGAATTAATTTTTCAACCATCTATCCCAGACAATGTCACCAATTGGCGGGTATTTAATCATGATGAAGACATTTTAAATTTCTTGACTTCTGAAAAATCTTATGATGACCAGACTATTGATGAAAACAATCATGATCTTCAAATAAAACAAAGACGAAGTAAGAATTCTATTCCTAAATCTATGGTCAAGCTAGAAGATCTTTATGGTATCAAAGATAGATTCAAAAAGGTCACTAATGCAAAACTTGAAAGTTCTACTTTAAAGTTTGAATTAGTAAATCTTGGCATTGAATCCAAACCACAAAATTTCAATCAAGGACTTGAACTCATATCAGAAGAAATATTTTCTTTCATTAGATTACTAAACAAGTACAAAAATGTTTTTTCTTAGAATTACGAAGATCTGAGAACTTATGATACTTCTATCATTCAACACACAATTCCAATGATTTCTGAGGAGAAGCCTGTACAACAAAAGTTAAGGAAAATTCACCCAAATCTGGAAAGTCAAATCAAAGCAGAGTTGAATAAACTTCTAAAAGCTAAAATAATTTTCCCAGTCAGACATTCTAAATGGGTTTCAAACTTGGTACCTATAATAAAAAAGAATGGTGATATTAGGATTTTCATAGATTTTAGAAATCTCAATAAGTCATGTCAAAAGGATAATTTCCCATTACCAACAATGGAACAGATACTTCAATCAGTAGCTGGTTCAAAGTTGTGTCCTTTCTTGATGGTTTTTCAAGATACAATCAGATACTGGTGCATCTACATGATAGACTAAAAACTACATTCAAAACTAAATGGGGAACATACGCTTATCATAAAATTCCTTTTGGTTTGATAAATGCTGGAGCTACTTTCCAACGAGCCATGGATATAGCCTTCAAAGGTTTGATTAATAGGTCAATTGTTGTTTACTTAGATGACATAACTATCTTTTCCAAGAAAATTGCCAATCATCTACATGATTTAAAACAGATCTTTGAACGATGTAAAAGGTATGGGATTTCTCTAAATCCCAAGAAATTATTCTTTGTTCTTAATGAAGGTAAACTTTTAGGGTTTATTGTATCCAAAGATGGCCTATATATTGATCTTGACAAGATAAAAGAGATTTCTGATATTCCTTTGCCACATAACAAGAAAGCAATGCAATCATTTTTGGGACAGATAAATTTTGTAAAAGGATTTGTTCCTGATTTTTCTCATATAGTCTTGCCTTTGCAAACCATGATTAAGAAAAATTCAGTTTTCAAATGGGGACTTAATGAAAAAGAGGCTTTTGAATCAATTAAATAAGCAATCATTAATTCTCCTCCATTGAATACTCTGAATTTTTTGAGTCATTTTATTTTGTATACTTTGGCCACTGAAACATCTTACGCTGTTGTTTTAACACAAATCAATGATCAACAAGTGGAAGCACCCATATCCTTCTTCAGTTCTAATATACAAGATGTTGAACTTAACTATTTCGAATTTGATAAACAAGCTTTCGCTATGTTTAAATCCATCAAACACTTTAGGCCATTCCTCCTAAAACACACATAAAAGTAATAGTATGATTCTCTGCAGTGAGGTGATTGCTAGTTCAAAGGGAAGTAGGAGAGAAGAGAGCTAACTGGGTAACAATTTTACAAGAGTATGATAGTGATATTAAACCAGTGAAAATTATGAGAGGACAAGGTTTTTGCAGGTTATTATCAGGAGCTTCTAATATTTGAGAACATGAAGATTCAGATAATACTCTTCAAGTGAACTAGACAAGTATCATCAATTCCAAATCTCAGAATTATAATCTGATATTTTACTTAAAAAATGGATATGCTCCTCCTAATCTTAGTTACAAAAATAAGCGTGCCTTAAGATTAAAACAAGAACACTTCGAAATCATTGATGATGTGTTCTTTAGAAGAAATTATGATTCAATTTTATTAAGATGCATTGAAAAAACTGAAGCACAAAATGTTTTGCAGGAATTACATGATGGTCCAACAGGTGGACATTTTGGAGGAGATACTAAAGCTCATAATATAATACATGCTAGATATTATTGGCCCACTTTGTTTAAAGATGCTCGTGACTATGTAAAGAAATGAAAAATATGCCAAACTACTAGTGGGAGACAAAGGAAACCAACCTTTCCTTTACAACCAGTAAACATTGAGCAACCATTTGAACAATGTGGGATTGATATCATAGGAGAGATTGTTCCACATTCTTCCAAGTAACATAGATACATCCTTACAACCATGGACTACTTCACAAAGTGGGTAGAAGTAATTCCATTAAAGGTAGCCAATTCTGATGCAATCATTGAATTCATTGATCAATTCATCATTACCAGGTTTGGTGTACCTAATGCCCTTATTTTTGATAATGCATCATATTTTTCTGGAAGTAGTATAGTTGAATTTTCTCTTAAGAGAGTTTTAAATTAAAATATTCTACAAATTACTACCCTGATGGTAATGGTTTGGCGGAATCAACTAATAAGAATCTCATTAATATTATTAAAAGAACTGTTGATCAAAATCAAAAGAATTGGAATAAATCTTTAATATTTGCATTATGGGTAGACCGCATAACTTAGAAGGTCTCAATAGGTACTTCTCCTTTTAACTTAGTGTATGGGAAAGAAGAGGTAATACCTTCAAACTTAGCACTCCCATCTCTAGCCCTAGTATAATTTATTGAAGAAAATCCTTCTTCCTCTATTCAATTAAGATTTGATCAAATCCTAAAATTGGAGGAAGAAGGAGAGAAGGCCAAAATCACTCATGCTAAACATCAACAAGTCATTAAATCTTCTTTTGATGCAAGTTCTACCAACTCAAAAAATTTACAAATTGGTGATATTGTGTTGAAATTGGACAAAGCACATGAAGACAAAGGTAACCATACCAAATTCCATTATATGTGGATTTGACCATTTCAAATCATTGAGAAGATAGGCTCATCAACATTCATACTACAAGATTTATCAAGAAAGAGAGATTCTCTTCTTATCAATGGGCTTATCTTAAAGAAATTATTTTCTTAAGGAGGTAACCCTTCTTACCTGTAAATATTCTTTATGAAAGTTTGTTTATTTTAGAAAATAATGCTATAAATAGTCATCCATTGGCCTTTTACTATTGAAAATATCTTTAAGAGAATATTATGAATACTTGCTTTAAATAGGTGGAAACTTTTAAGGAAATGATTACAGTTTTGGAAAGTTGAATAAAACATGAAACTCTCATCCATAAACACTTAAGGAGAAATTCATTCACCCCATCCACTAAGTTTATGATTTTTTCAGAGTGTAATTCTAAAATATGTCTAATTAAAAGATAAGAGGTTTCATCATGAGCCTGCTTACCATGATCATAGGGAACTAATTAAACTGACATTACCAATACTACATATCAAAATAGGGTAATGTCTTATAATCAAAATACGAGGGGTCTCATTACGAGCCAACTTGTTTAGTTAAATTACAACCACCGAATGGCATTGTCATAAGCTGGCTCCCAAACCAGGACAATGGTTTTTTATCTTAAAAAATTAAAAGAAGAAAAATCAAAAAATATATGTAAACATATCTTTTTGAATTTATCTTTCAAAAGTTATACTCTTAGATAGATGGGACAATGAATGATTAATGGTCAAAAGGTAACCTTGTCGAGACTATAGATGTTTGTTGACAGCAGAGGCACTACATGTGACAAAATAGTAAATTTAAAAGCTGAGTTGGAAGAGCCCCCTACTTTATCTTTATCAACCAATCAAAGCTTAAAGAAACCCAAAATGTTTTTATTTTTAAGGGATTCCAAAAGAATTTACAAAAAACTATTATTTTATTCATAGTTAATTTTTATTTAGCTATTCCTAGATGGTTTTCTTTGTCCTCAATTGTTTCCAAACTAAGAAAGTTTTAGACATTACATAATTTTTTCAGAGATAACTGTTTCTCCTAGTGAATCGCCAATTGCTGTGCTATACAACAACCCTCCCCATTTCAAAATTTTTCATATAAAACTTTAATAAGAAATGGGTCCCCTTTTAGAATATAAATAAAATTAATAAAACATTTGCAAATAATTTTTTATAACAAGTTATATAAAATTTTATTTTACGATAGGTTAAATCGCAATTTCAATTTGCAAATCTATCGAATCCATGAAAGTCCTCGTGATAAGGTCCGATTCGATGTGAATTATAATAAAATACCTTATGATAAAGATTTATTAAAGGAAAACAATTATAAAGGAAACATGTCGCATCGCGCACATCCTTTATTTCAATGGTGGACTTAAGGTGTTCCATTGAGATCCATTGATGCGATAAATCCATCGGAAATCACATATCGCTACTCATCAAGAAGCCGTCCCAAGTGTTCATATAAATCTTCTGATGCGATAAGCCAATCACAATTGCGCATCACAAAAATCACAAAACACATTCCAAAGGCCCCTTTGAAGTCTTCCGATGCAATTTCATTATTGTGTAGCGTGCTTTCAATAAAGGTAAAACATGAAATATTACGAACATATGTGGCTTTAAGTTATAAGTCAAATATAAAGAGAAACAAATGATTTATCAATTTTAAAAAGCCATGCTGCCTCCCCATGCCAGCTCACCATTGATCGCAATCGCAACCATGCAAAGGAAACATTTAAGCATGATGCTTGTGACTCCTGATCTGCGATATGTGATCCAACTGAAATTGAAGAAGGAGGAATGAGTGATTCAAGTGATAAATTAGAAAATACTCTTAAGGATTTGGCCAACTCCTTCCTCCACATAATAGAAGCTCGTGCCAAAGTGTTACCCTACAATGACCTGGTGAGACGCGTAATTGAGAGTATCAGCATAACTGATAAAGCATTATTTACTACTGATGGAAGGATGTTTGGGTCATTCAGAGCGTAAGATGTCAAGAAGAGGTATCATTTGCTGGACCCCAAGAAACATTACAATGAGGCATTTTTAGAAGATTTCGCCAAGGAGAATGACGTGGATTCGGAACCTATCAAGTAGTGGAGACATTTCTCAAACAAACATAGGCATGAATCTTCTGGTATGTACTCCATAGACTCCTTAGCATCTCCCTATTGCTATGCTGACACTATGATATGTAGACTCTTTGGAGTCTCTGATTCAGCTAGGTTTTCCATAGAAATGGTGCCTTTAATGGAAGTAGAAATTAAATCTTATATCATGGATTTGGAAACCATTTTATCAAACAAAATGGCCAACCAAATCCTTCATTATAGGAGAAATAGGTTTGTAACTACTTCGATAATACCCCCATTCCATATGAGCACCTACATCATGGATACCATCTGTTTCAATTCTGACCACCCCATTTTAGGTTGGAAATGGACTCCTCAAGACCCAAATCCTATTCACATTTATCATAAGTATTTGTGGAAAGCCCATTATAAAGATCATATATATAGAATCTGCCATGCTTTTGTTTTACCCGTTCATCAGGCCATATTCAAAAAACCTGCTCCTCGATTATTCAATGAGGCCAGCATTGACCTAACATCAATCGACAGTTGGTTCAGTGAAGAAAAGTTCACCTATGTTAGACTTTTCGGTAGCACCATAGTGTAGAAATTTCACCTATAGATCAAATTGGTAATGCAATATACTTAAGCAAAACACATGATCTACTTCTACAAAACATTAAGCGGAAGCATAATCGAATTCATGAGCAACATCAAGTAGAAACATGCATAACTGATCAAGAGAAATAATCACACATAACATAAGATATATCCAGGGGAAAGCACCAACATAAAACCCTAACCATGTATTATCAATCAAGTGGAAATCCTCTTCACAATACAATGTTGGAAATAATACTAAGATAGGGGGTGAATCAGTATTATTAAGTCAAATTCTTTTTCAATTTATACAAAGATTTGTATACGCTACTTTAGTTAAGGAAAAAAGCGTGTATACATAACTCTCACTAAAGAAACTCGCGTATAACTTCCAAACTTATAATTTAATTTATTCTTCAGATGTTGAACATTAATCTGTGTGTTAGAACCATATAATAGTAGGCAGGAACAGAAAAAGTAGAGCAGACAGACACACAAAGGAACACAAGATATAAGGTGGAAACCCAATGTGGGTGAAAAAACCTACTGCAATATGTCTCTATCTTCTTTCAATTATAAACTTCTTTTTACAATGATTCTGTACTGATGCGGTCTTATACCAGCACGCAGGCTTCAACTTGCAGAAGGCTACAACCTTCTCTTGTTCTCCATCCTGTCCTGGAAGGGAGCTACAATCCCCTTAGCTCTTGTACTAGCTGAGGTACTAGTATGTAGGTGCTGACCTACAGAAGGCTTCAACCTTCTCTTTTCTTCTAGGGACCACGTTTCATAAATTTTCAGACTGGATCCATGAATATCAATTAAACATCAAGTAGATCTGCAACAACCAATATCCTTTGTAAAAATACTGAATCAACCAATAACTTCTCAGAATGCTGTAACTAGAAAATAGTACTAGTAACCAGACACCAAGTCTGAACCCAAAACACTACAGCAATGAACAGAAGCAGCTAAAACATATTTCAAAAGACGTATGCTACTACACCAATAGAGACTTGCATACATACACAGCTATGCCAAAGCAAACTAGTGTATACGCAGTCTTCACTTGCTTAACCTGCGTGTATACATGCCTCCGCTATGTCGAACCTGCGTACAGATCTATAAAATATAATTTATCCTTTTACTTAATCAGACATCAGTTATACCCAGATTATCAGATTTATAGATCTAATCATGCGCCAAATATAATAGATCAAAATCACACAATGATACTACTATTCAAGCCTTGAGATCTTGACCCATCAATAGATCTTAACCATCGTGTAATACTCAGGTTCCTCCTTGATCTAGATCCAGCTATAGCTCACCAACCAAGCACCAGTATTCTAGATCTTTCTCTTCTCAAGATATTCAACACATAAGTCCATACCCTTGCCAAATGATCTCCTTCCCTTTTTATAGTCTTAGGCCTTACTCAAACCATGGTCCAAAACCATTGAGAACTAATACTAGGGACCCAATAATTGGGTTCACACTTTAAATGAAATACCAAGGACCAAAACCATAGGTTCAAATATGTTGTACTAAATACCATGGACCAACCATCATTTTTCCCACATGTACGCGCTTTTCTTTGCATGAAAGTGCGTGCATACGTATACGCGCCTTCTAATCAGTACACCCGTGTGTATACATGACTTTGTTACAAGGAACCTATGTATACCTCATTTTCTTTCATTCTGAGAGCCTAAACTATGATCTGCCATTTGAGTGAGTTTCCATCAAGGACAACACTTATGTCATAGATTCTAAACCTGTGTCATAATGCCAACAATCTCCCCCTTTGGACTTGATGGCAACCCAAAGTCACTCAAAGTCATTCTCCCCCTTTGAAATCAAGGGCAAAGGGTTATTCTCCCGCTGAGTCCATGCTGAAGTCTCAGCTCTGTTGTGCTGTCAAAACTCCCCCTGACTTGTAGGCAAGGTCTGCAAGAAGATGTTCTATAAAAGAAACATGACTTTATACATCATAAATGACCTTCCTATCACCAAAGACTCATACATACATCCATCTCCCATCCAAATGGGAATATACCAGTATTGACTCATCCACCCAACTAAGTGGGGATACATGATAAAATAAGAACATTATATAATTCTTCCAAGGCATAGTGGGGAAACCAAAATAGGCCATTACATGAGCTTGATAAAAGAAATATAAGACATAGAGACAAAATATCTATAGCAAGACTCTAATAGTTATCAACAACAAACATGAGCAACATTTGTCAATCATTATTCAGACCAACACCCATGTTCTCCTTTTGCACCTGTTCCACCTGAAATCAAACCAACTATTAATTTGAACCAAGATCTCTAAGATAATGCCAGCAATGCATTATTATAATAATATATGCTCCCCCTGAACCTATACCATATGGTCTATGTTAGACCCATAACGAACTCTTTTCATCCTGAGCCTGGCCCCACTGCCTTTCTTCAAACCAACATATACATGACTGTACCTTAATAAACCGGTGTATGTACATGGATCCTCCTCATTCAACTCGCGTACAACCACTTTTCTCTGAAACAGACAAGATTCAACAACAAGTTGATGCATCAACTACCCCCAGCTTCTACCTGAGGTATTCAAATGTCTCCCTAGGCAGTGTTTTGGTGAGGATATCAAGAACTTGTTCCTTAGAGGGAACATACTCCAATTTGACCTTTTGTTCAAGCACTTGTTCCCGGAGAAAATGATACTTGATCGGTATGTGCTTAGTCTTTGAATGCATGACAGGATTCTTTGAAATACTCATTGCACTTGTATTATCACAAAAAATGGAGATAGGTGGAGTACAATTGATTTGAAGGTCTTGCAATGTTTGCAGCATCCAAAGGAGTTGTGTGCAGCAAGGTGCAACAGCTACATATTCTGCTTCAGTTGTAGATAATGCAATAGAACTTTGTTTCTTGCTGAACCAAGATACTAATCTAGGACCCATGAAGAATGCACCAAAACTAGTTCTTTTTCTATCATCCACACTTCCTGCTCAATCTGCATCTGTATATGCATGAAGTGCGAGATCTGTTCCTATAGGATACCATAAGCCATAGTTTTGAGTTCCTTGAAGATACTTGAAAATTCTCTTAACTGCATGAAGATGAGTTTCCTTTGGATTTGCCTGAAACCTTCTAACTATTCCCACTGCATGCATAATATCTGGTCAGGTCCCTGTTAGATAAAGCAGACTACCAATCATGGATCTATAGGTTGGTTGATGTACTGATGCCGATTCATCATTTGTGCGAGAGGCTGCATCCTGTCACCATAGGGGTACATACTGGTTTCAAATCCTCCATCCCATATTTCTTCAAGATCTGCTTGAGATACTTGGTTTGTGATAGAAAAATGTTGTCTCTATTTTGTTGGACTTGTAAACCAAGAAAATATGTGAGATCACCAAGCATGAACATTTCAAACTCTTTCTGCATCACCAACACAAAATTTTGACTCATGTCTTATTCGTTGCTACCAAAGATGATATCATCAACATACACAACAAGTATTAACAACTTATCATTGTCATTTTTTTATATAGATTGCTATCAATTGATCCTTTTATAAAACCATGTTGATGGAGATACTTATCCAATCGATAATACCAAGCCCTTGGAGCCTGTTTAAGGCCATAGAGAGCCTTTTTGAGTCTGCATACAAGTTTTGGATCGTTTCCAAGAATAATCCCATCTGGTTGTTCAATATATACTTCTTCATCCAAGTCCCCATTCAAGAAGGCAGACTCCATTTCCATTTGAGATACTTTGAACTTCTGAAAGCTAGAAAGAGCAAGGAACATTCTTATGGCCTCAATTCTAGCAACTGGTGCAAAAGTTTCTTCAAAGTCTATCCCTTCTTGTTGAACACACCCTTTGCAAACAAGTCTGGCCTTATTTCTAATCACATCTCCATTTTCATTTAGCTTATTTTTGAATATCCATTTTGTTCCTATGACATTCTTATCTTTTGGTCTAGGAACCAACTCCCATGTGTTATTCTTTTCAATTTGCTCAAGTTCTTGCTCCATGGCCTTGACCCAGCATTCATCTTTGCATTCCTCTCTTACATTTTGTGGTTTAGTGGAGGAGAGCAATGCTAGATAGATTGAAGATTCTGAAATGGTTCTTCTTGTCTGTACACCTGCCTCTTTCTGCCCTAAAATTTGATATTCTGTATGACTCTTCTAAATGTACCTGGATGGAGTCTTTTCTTCTATCCTTATCTGTTCTTCTAGTGCCTCATGGGTTTCTTCTTCATCATTAATCTGATTTGATGTTGATGGATAGTCCTCATCATCTTCGAAATCTTTAGATTTTACCTGCCTAGGAGTGTTTCCTTCTTCATCAATCACTACATCAATACTTTCAACAATTTTTTTAAGTCTTTTATTGTAACACTTGTATGCTTTGTCAAACTTGCCAAGATTTTCATCAGTCTTCTTGATGTAGCATTTGCTTCCAAAAATTTTGAAGTATTTTACCATGGGAGTGTTACCATACCAAAGTTCATGAGGAGTATGAGCGTTGTTTACCAAGATATTTGTCTTGTTGAGAACAGTAACTGTAGCAAATGCGGCTTCACCCCAGAAGGTTGTGGGAGTTCCAGACTCATCAAGCATAGCACGAGCCATTTGTTTAACCATTCTATTCATCCTTTCCAGTACTCCATTTTGTTGAGGAGTCCTTGCAGTAGAGAATTCCCTCCTTATTCCATGTTCTTCACAAAAATCAAAAAATTCATCTGAGGTAAATTTCCCTCCTCGATTAGACCTAAGGTGTTTGATTCTGCGATATGATTCGTTTTCCCCCAAGGCTTTGAATGATTTGAACTTTTCAAAAGCTTCATCTTTATTCTTCATAACTCCTATCCAACACATCCTAGAAAAGTCATCAATGAACAATATAAAGTATTCTTCTCCTCGAGGTGACCTTTTCCTAGATGGACCACATACATCAGTATGGAAAAGTTCAAGTGGCCTGCTAGCTGATCCTTCCTTCTCAGGGAAATTAGTTTTGGTTTTCTTACCAAATTTACATGATTTTCATATTGTATTGTCTAGATTCTGATGTCAAGTAGATCACGAACCGCCTGATATTTGCATGTTTTCCTTATCTATGAGAAGCTTAGATGCCCCAATCTTCTGTGCCATAGCCAGTGTTCATCATTCTTGCTTAGATAGCATTGTTGTTGTCCTCCCTTGAGTATATATGAATTATTTGGAGTTCTTATGCCTTTGATCACTGTTTCTCCTGTGTCACGCTCACGAACAATGCATCCATTTGATCGAAATATTACTTCATTTCCTTGATCACACATTTGACTGACACTTAATAAATTATGCTTTAAGCCATCAACATACATAACATTTCCAGCCTTTATCTTTTCTTTCAAAAGAATAGAACCTTTACCTTTTATGAGTGCAGGGGTGTCATTTAGAAATGAAACCTTCTTTTATTTTTCTAAGGCACTATATGACTGAAGTTTGTCTTTATCACCTATCATATGTTTTGAGCATCCACTGTCAATGTACCACTGATTTTCTTATCCTTCCGCATATAAGGCTATCCCACATCTTTCTGGTAGCGGTTCTTTCTTTCTCCATGTTTTGGGACTTAATGAAGCTTGCTCCTTCTGAGTTGTTTGTCAAAACCTACTACTGCATTTAGAATCTTCATGACCGAAGTTGTAATTACAAATCGAATATTCTATTTCATTTTCAAGAGCAGAAAAGTTATTGTAGGTCCTTTTCATGATCCCAGTCGTAATCCTTTGCTTTTGAGCTTCTCTAGTCATGATTGTCTTGTAGGCAACACATTGAGCTGCTTTGTGACCAAAGTTATGACAAGAGAAACATTGGCCATTGAAGAAACTCCTACGATTATCAAATCTACCAACCAAATGATTGTAGTTTCTATTGACATCCATTCTTGAGGCAAATTGAGAATGATTTACCTATGGTTGGTTGTGGCTTCTATTCATCCTTGAAGTAGATTGCCCCCGATTTACCTGGTAGTCTTTTTTCACTCTTGAGGTAAATTGTCCCTGACTTACGTGGTGATATGCATTATGATTTTTCTAAGGATTGTCAACCTGTTCACTTCTCCTTGCTGTATCAAGATAACTTTTGGAGGTGGATGGCTTTTGTTCTTGCTTCTATGCTTGAGATGCTTCTTCAGTATATCCAAGACCTGTCTTGATTAGAGGAAAACGCTGCACTTTGATAATCTCATCTAAAGTTTCAGATCCTTTAGCACATTTAAGATTAAGAGCTTTTGTTTCCTCAATATCTTTTCTAAGTCCCACAATTTCACATTCTAACTTTTCATTGTGTTTTTCTCTTTCAGCAAGTTGGAATGTCAGAGTATCTATAATCATATTCCTTTCCTCTAAACAAATTTTGAGTTTAGAAATTTCTTCATAGAGACCTTCTTCATCTATAGCATCCAAGAAATCATCATCTTCAAAAGCCATCAAAATTCTATAATCATTTTGTTGTTCATCTTCATCACTAATTGAATATCCATCACTGTCTTCATGTGTATAATAGCTCTTCTTACTTACATTATGTTTTCTGTTCCATCTAATTGGTTCCTTACCTTTGTCAAGTTTATCCTTATGAGGACATTTGGCAGCATAATGACCGACTCTCCCACAAGCAAAGCATTTGAAACGTAGCTTACCTCTGAATCTTCCAGTTCCCCATTGAAGGTTCTTGACAAAATCAGATTCTTCATCTTCTTCTGACATATGTTTTGACTCATTGTAATCTTCTTTTCTTGAGGCTTTGAATGTAGCTTCTCTCCTGTCCGATGGTCCACCTTTTCTCATTTCGTAAGCAGTTAGGATTTCGTGTAGCTGTGACATGGTAAGGCTCTATAGATTCCGCTTTTCTTCTATGGCAGAATATTTTGAATCAAACTTAGGAGACAAAGATCTTAGAACCTTTTCAACCAAAACAACTTCTTTTATTTCTTCACCCAAGTTTTTCATACAAGTAACAATCTCATCTATACGAAGGAAATAGTTAGCCATGCTTTCATCATTGTACATTCTGAGATTTTCATACTGAATTCTGAGAGTTTGAAGTTTTTCTTGTTTTACCTGATCATCTCCGTCATAGCTCAGAACGATCTTGTCGCATATTTCTTTTGCGGTTTTGAGCTACATAAACTTGATGAATTCTAATTGAGATAGACTCCCTAATAGGGTATTGACAGCCTTTGCATTTGTTTCATACTACTTCTTACCAGCCGTATCTGTAGGAGTTGCTGAAGGAAATGTGTATCCTGTTTCCACAATATCCCAAACTTCTGTACCAAGAGATTGAATATAGGCAGTGATTCTTACCTTCGAATAGACGAAGTTTCTCCCATCAAAAATTGGTGGCCTGATTGATGCTTCCTTTTCATAGTTTCTCATGATGATAGATCTACCTTCAAGCGATCAATATTCTCCTGAAGGACCTGCTCTGAAACCAATTGTTGAAATAATACTGGGGGGGTGAATCAGTATTATTAAGTTAAATTCCTTTTCAATTTATACAAATATTTGTATACACTACTTCAGTTAATGAAAATAACATGTATACGCAACTCTGACTAATGAAACTCGTATATAACTTCCAGACTTCTAATTTAATTTATTCTTCAGATGTTGAACATTAATCTGTGTGTCAGAACCATATAACAGTAGGCAGGAATAGAAAACGTAGAGCAGACAGACACATAGAGGAACACAAGATATAAGGTGGAAACCCAATGTGGGTGAAAACCACCTGCTGCAATATGTCTCTATCTTCTTTCAATTAGAAACTTCTTTTTACAATGATTATATACTGATGCAATCTTATACCAGCATGCAAGCTTCAACCTGCAAAAGGCTACAACCTTCTCGCATTCTCCAGCTTCTCCTGGAAGGGAGCTACAACCGCCTTAGCTCTTGTACTAGCTGAGGTACTAGTACGTAGGTGCTGACCTATAGAAGGCTTCAACCTTCTCTTTTCTTCCAAGGACCACATTTCATAAATTTTTATACTGGATCCATGTTATCAATCAAACATCAAGTAGATCTGCAACAACCAATCTCCTTTGTACAAATACTGAATCAACCAATAACTTCTTAGAACGTTGTAACCAAAAAATAGTACCAATAAACAGACACCAATTCTGAACCCAAAACACTGCAGCAATGAACATAAGCAGCTAAAACATACTTCAAGAGACGTACACTACTTCACCAATAGATACCTGCATACATACATAGCTATGCCAAAGCAAACCAACGTATACACAGTCTTCACTTGCTTAGCCTGCGTGTATACACGCCTCCGCTGTGTCGAACCTGCGTATAGATCTATAAAATATAATTTATCCTTTTACTTGATTAGACATCAATTATACCCAGATTATCAGCTTTATAGATCTAATCATGCGCCAAATATAATAGATCAAAATCACACAATGATACTATTATTCAAGCATTGAGATCTTGACCCATCAATAGATCTTAACCATCGTGTAATACTCAGGTTCCTCCTTGATCCAGATCCAGCTGTATCTCACCAACCAATCACCAGTATTCCAGATCTTTCTCTTCTCAAGATATTCAACACATAAGTCCATACCCTTGCCAAATGATCTCCTTCCCTTTTTATAGTCTTAGGACTTACTCAAACCATGGTCCAAAACCATTGAGAACTAATACTAGGGACCCAATACTTGGGTTCACACTTTAAATGAAATACCAAGGACCAAAACCATAGGTTCAAATATGTCGAACTAAATACCATGGACCAACCATAATTTTTCCCACATGTACGTGCTTTTCATTGCATGAAAGTGCATGCATATATATACACGAATTCTGATCAGTACACCCACATGTATACACGACTTTGTTACGAGGAACCTGTGTATACCTCATTTTCTTTCATTCTGAGAGCCTGAACTATGATCTGCCATTTGAGTGAGTTGCCATCAAGGATAACACTTATGTCATAGAGCCAAACCTATTCCAAACCTGTGTCATAATGCCAACAATCTCCCCCTTTGGACTTGATGGCAACCCAAAGTCACTCAAAGTCATTCTCCCCCTTTGACATCAAGGGCAAAGGGTTATGCTCCCCCTGAGTCCGTGCTGAAGTCTCAGCTCTGCTGTGCTGTCCAAGCTCCCCCCTGACTTGTAGGCAATGTCTGAAAGAATATTTTCTATAAAAGAAACATGACTTTATACATCATAAATGACCTTCCTATCACCAAAGACTCATACATACATCCATCTCCCATCCAAATGGGAATATACCAGTATTGACTCATCCACCTAACTAAGTGGGGATACATGATAAGATAAGAACATTACATCATTCTTCCCAGGAATAGTGGGGAAACCAAAATAGGCAGTTACATGACATTGATAAAAGAAATATAAGACATAGATACAAAATATCTACAACAAGACTCTGACAGTTATCAACAACAAACATCAGCAACATTTGTCAATCATTATTCAGACTAGCACCCATGTTCTCCTTCTGCACCTGTTCCACCTAAAATCAAACCAACTGTTAATTTTAACCAAGATCTTCTAAGATAATGCCAACAATGCATTATTAGAAGAATATATGCTCCCCCTGAACCTATGCCATATGGTTTCTGTCAGACCCATAATGAACTCTTTTCATCCTGAGCCTGGCCCTACTGCTTTTCTTCAAACCAACATATACGTGACTATACCTTAATAAACCAGCGTATGTATGTGGATCCTCCTCATTCAACTCATGTACAACCACTTTTCTCTGAAACAAACAAGATTCAACAGCACGCTGATCCATCAACTACCCCCAGCTTCTGTTTGAGGTATTCAAATGTCTCCCTAGGCAGTGGTTTGGTGAGGATATCAACAACTTGTTCCTTAGAGGGAACATACTCCAATTTGACCTTTTTTTCAAGCACTTGTTCCTGAAGAAAATGATACTTAATCGGTATGTGCTTAGTCTTTGAATGCATGACAGGATTCTTTGAAATATTGATTGCACTTGTATTATCACAAAAAATGGAGATAGGTGGAGTACAAGTGATTTGAAGGTCTTTAAATGTTTACATCATCCAAAGGAGTTGTGTGCAGCAAGATGCAGCAGCTACATATTCTGTTTCAGTTGTAGATAATGCAATAGAACTTTATTTCTTGCTGAACCAAGATACTAATCTAGGACACATGCAGAATGAACCACCACTAGTGCTTTTTCTGTCATCCACGCTTCATGCCCAATCTGCATCTGTATATGCATGAAGTGTGAGATCTGTACCTCTAGGATACCATAAGCCATAGTTTTGAGTTCCTTGAAGATACTTGAAAATTCTCTTAACTGTCTGAAGATGAGTTTCTTTTGGATTTTCCTGAAACCTTCCAACGATTCCCATTGCATGCATAATGTCTGGTCGGGTCCCTGTTAGATAGAGCAGACTACCAATCATGGATCTATAGGTTCGTTGATGTACTACTACCGATTCATCATTTGTGCGAGAGGCTGCATCCTGTCACCATAGGGGTACATACTGGTTTCGAATCCTCCATTCCATATTTCTTCAAGATCTTCTTGAGATACTTGGTTTGTGATAGAAAAATGCCGTCTCTGTTTTGTTGGACTTGTAAACCAAGAAAATATGTGAGCTCACCAAGCATGGACATTTCAAACTCGTTTTGCATCACCAACGCAAAATTTTGACTCATGTCTTCTTCATTGCTACCAAAGATGATATCATCAACATACACAACAAGTATTAGCAACTTACCATTGTCAATTTTTATATATATATTGCTATCAGTTGATCCTTTTATAAAACCTTGTTGATGTAGGTACTTATCCAACCGATAATACCAAGCCCTTGGAGCCTATTTAAGGCCATAGAGAGCCTTTTTGAGTCTGCATACAAGTTTGGATCATTTCCAAGAATAAACCCATCTCGTTTTTCAATATATAATTCTTCATCCAAGTCCCCATTCAGGAAGGCAGACTTCATGTCCATTTGAAATACTTTGAACTTATGAAAGCTAGAAAGAGGAAGGAACATTCTTATGGCCTCAATTATAGCAATTGGTGCAAAAGTTTCTTCAAAGTCTATCCCTTCTTGTTGAGCATACCCATTGCAAACAAGTCTGGCCTTGTTTCTAATCACATCTCCATTTTCATTCAGCTTATTTTTGAATATTTGTTTTGTCCCTATGACATTCTTGTCTTTTGGTCTAGGAACCAACTGCCAAGTGTTATTCTTTTCAATCTGCTCAAGTTCTTCCTCCATGGCCTTGACCCAGCATTCATCTTTGCATTCCTCTCTTACATTTTCTGGTTCAGTGCAAGAGAGCAATGGTAGATAGATTGAAGCTTCTGAAATGGTTCTTCTTGTCTATACACCTGCCTATTTCTACCCCAAAATTTGAGATTCTGGATGATTCTTTTGAACGTACCTAGATGGATTCTTTTCTTCTATCCTTATCTGTTCTTCTGGTGCCTCATGGATTTCTTCTTCATCATGAATCTGATTTGATGTTGATGGATAGTCCTCATCATCTTCAAAATCTTCAGATTTTACCTGCCTAGGAGTGTTTCTTTCTTCATCAACCACTACATGAATACTTTCAACAATTTTTCCAAGTCTTTTATTGTAACACTTGTATGCTTTGCTATGGGGAGAGTAACCAAGGAGAATGCCTTCATCTGCTCTAGGTTTAAACTTGCCAAGATTTTCATCAGTCTTCTTGATGTAGCATTTGCTTCCAAAAATTTTGAAGTATTTTAATGTTGGAGTCTTACCATACCAAATTTCATGAGTAGTCTGAGTGTTGTTTACATGGATATTTGTCTTGTTGAGAATAGTAACTACAGCAAATGCGGCTTCACCCCAAAAGTTTGCGGGAGTTCCAGACTCATCAAGCATAGCACGAGCCATTTTTTGAACCGTTCTGTTCATCCTTTCCACTACTCCATTTTGCTAAGGAGTCCTTGTAGTAGAGAATTCCCTTATTATTCCATGTTCTTCACAAAAATCAAAAAATTCATCCGAGGTAAATTCCCCTCCTCCATCAGACCTGAGGCATTTGATTCTGTGATCTGATTCATTTTCCACCAAGGCTTTGAATGATTTGAACTTTTCAAAAGCTTCATATTTATGCTTCATAAGTCCTATCCAACACATCCTGGAAAAGTCATCAATGAACAATATAAAGTATTCTTCTCCTCGAGGTGACCTTTTCCTAGATGGACCACATACATCAGTATGGACAAGTTCAAGTGGCCTGCTAGCTGATCCTTCTTTCTCAAGGAAATTAGTTCTGGTTTGCTTACCAAATTGACATGATTTGCATATTGTATTGTCTGTAATTCTGATGTCAGGTAGATCACGAACAACTTGATATTTGCATGCTTTCCTTATCTGTGAGAAGCTTAGATGCCCCAATCTTCTGTGCCATAGCTAGTGTTCATCATTCTTGCTTAGATAGCATTGTTGTTGTCCTCCCTTGAGTATATATAAATTATTTGGAGTTCTTATGCCTTTGATGACTGTTTCTCCTGTGTCAAGCTCACGAACAATGCATCCATTGATCGAAATATTACTTCATTTCCTTGATCACACATTTGACTGACACTTAATAAATTATGCTTTAAGCCATCAACATACATAACATTTCTAGCCTTGACCTTTTCTTTCAAAAGAACAAAACCTTGACCTTTTATGAGTGCAGGGGTGTCATTTCCAAATGAAACCTTGTTTTCTTTTTCTAAGGCACTATATGACTGAAGTTTGTCTTTATCACCTGTCATATGTTTTGAGCATCCACTGTCAATGTACCACTAATTTTCCTATCCTTCCTCATATAAGGCTATCCCACATCTTTCTAGTAGCAGTTCTTTCTTTCTCCATGTTTTGGGACTTAATGAAGCTTGCTCCTTCCAAGTTGTTTGTCGAAACCTACTCCTGCATTCAGAATATTCATGACCGATGTTGTTACAAATCGAACATTCTGTTTCATTTTCAAGAGATGAAAAGTTATTGTAGGTCCTTTTCATGATCCCAGTCATACTCCTTTGTTTTTGACCTTCTCTAGTCATGATTGTCTTGTAGGCAACACATTGAGCTACTTTGTGACCAAAGTTATGACAAGAGAAACATTGGTCATTGAAGAAACTCCTGCAATTATCAAATCTACCAACCAAATGATTGTAATTTCTATTGACATCCATTCTTGAGGCAAATTGAGAATGATTTACCTGTGGTTGTTTGTAGCTTCTGTTCATCCTTGAAGTAGATTGCCCCCAATTTACCTGGTTTCTTGAGGTAAATTGTCCCTGACTTACGTGGTGATCTGCATTATGCTTTTGCTGTGGATTTTCAACCTGTTCACTTCTCCTTGCTGCATCAAGATAACTTTTGGAGGTGGATGGCTTTTGTGCTTGCCTCTGTGCTTGAGATGCTTCTTCAGTATATCCAAGACCTGTCTTGATTAGAGAAGAATGCTGCACTTTGATAATCTCATCTAAAGTTTTGGATCCTTTAGAAAATTTAATATTAAGAGTTTTTGTTTTCTCAATATCTTTTCTAAGTCCCACAATTTCACATTCTAACTTTTCATTGTGTTTTTCTCTTTCCGCAAGTTGTAATGTTAGAGTATCTATAATCATATTCTTTTCCTCTAAACAAATTTTGAGTTTAGAAATTTCTTCATAGAGACCTTCTTCATCTATAGCATCCAAGAAATCATCATCTTCAAAAGCCATCAAAAGTCTATAATCATTTCGTTGTTCATCTTCATCACTAATTGAATATCCATCAATGTCTTCATGTGTATAATAACTCTTCTTACGTACATTATGTTTTCTGTTCCATCTAAATGGTTCCTTACCTTTGTCAAGTTTATCCTTATGAGGACATTTGGTAGCATAATGAACGACTCTCCCACAAGCAAAGCATTTGAAAGGCAACTTACCTCTGAATCTTTCAGTTCCCCATTGAAGGTTCTTGACAAAATTAGATTCTTCCTCTTTTTATGACATATGTTCTGACTCATTGTAATCTCCTTTTCTTGAGGCCTCGAATGCAGCTTCTCTCCTATTTGATGGTCCACCTTTTCTCATTTCGTAAGTAGTTAGGATTCCGTGCAGTTGTGACATGGTAAGGCTCTGTAGATTCTACTTTTCTTCTATGGCAGAAACTTTTGAATCAAACTTAAGAGACAAAGATCTTACAACATTTTCAACCAAAATAACTTCTTTTATTTCTTCACCAAGTATTTTATACAATTAACAATCTCATCTATATGAAGGAAATAGTTAGCCACGCTTTCATCATTGTACATTATGAGATTTTCAAACTAAATTCGAGAGTTTGAATTTTTTCTCGTTTTACCTGATCATCTCCTTCATAGCTCAGAACTATTTTGTTCCATATTTCTTTTTCGGTTTTGAGCTTCATAACCTTGATGAATTCTGATTGAGATAGACTCCCTAATAGGGTATTGAAAGCCTTTGCATTTGTTTCATACTGCTTCTTACCAGTCGTATCTATAGGAGTTGTTGAAGGAAATGTGTATCCTGTTTCCACAATATCCCAAACTTTTGTACCAAGAGATTGAAGATAGGTAGTGATTCTTACCTTCCAATAGATGAAGTTGCTCCCATAAAAAATTGGTGGCTTGATTGATGCTTCCTTTTCGTAGTTGCTCATGATGATAGATATTCCTTCAAGCGATCAAGCTTCTCCTGAAGGACCTGCTCTGAAACCAATTGTTGGAAATAATACTGAGAGGGAGGGTGAATCAGTATTATTAAGTCAAATTCTTTTTCAATTTATACAAAGATTTGTATACGCTACTTCAGTTAAATATAATAGTATGTATACGCAACTCTGACTAATGAAACTCGCGTATAAATTCTAGACTTATAATTTAATTTATTCTTCAGATGTTGAGCATTAATCTGTGTGTCAAAACCATATAACAATAGGCAGGAACAGAAAAAGTAGAGCAGACAAACACACAAAGGAACACAAGATATAAGGTGGAAACCCAATGTGGGTGAAAACCACCTACTGCAATATGTCTCTATATTCTTTCAATTAGAAACTTCTTTTTACAATTATTCTGTACTGATGCAGTCTTATACTAGCATGCAGGCTTCAACCTGCAAAAGGCTACAACCTTCTCTCATTCTCCAGCTTCTCCTGGAAGGGAGCTACAACCCCCTTAGCTCTTGTACTAGCTGAGGTACTAGTACATAGGTGCTGACCTACAAAAGGCTTCAACCTTCTCTTTTCTTCCAGGGACCACATTTCATAAATTTTCAGACTGGATCCATGAATATCAATCAAACATCAAGTAGATCTGCAACAACCAATCTCCTTTGTACAAATACTAAATCAACCAATAACTTCTCAGAATGTTGTAACCAGAAAATAGTACCAGTAACCAAACACCAATTCTGAACCCAGAACACTGCAACAATGAACAAAAGAAGCTAAAACATATTTCAAGAGATGTACACTACTTCACCAATAGAGACCTGCGTACATACGTAGCTATGCCAAAGCAAACCAGCGTATACGCAGTCTTCACTTTCTTAACCTGTTTGTATACACACCTCCATTGTGTCGAACCTGCGTACAGATCTATAAAAGATAATTTATCCTTTTACTTAATTAGACATTAGTTATACCCAGATTATCAGATTTATAGATCTAATCATGTGCTAAATATAATAGATCAAAATCACACAATGATACTACTATTCAAGCCTTGAGATCTTGACCCATCAATAGATCTTAACCATCGTGTAATACTCAAGTTCCTCCTTGATCCAGATCTAGCTATAGCTCACCAACCAATCACCAGTATTCCAGATCTTTCTCTTTTCAAGATATTCAACACATAAGTCCATACCCTTGCCAAATGATCTCCTTCCCTTTTTATAGTCTTAGGGTTTACTCAAACCATGGTCCAAAACCATTGAGAACTAATACTAGGGACCCAATACTTGGGTTCACACTTTAAATGCAATAACAAGGACCAAAACCATAGTTTCAAATATGTCAGACTAAATACCATGGACCAACCATAAGTTTTCGCACACGTACGTGCTTTTCTTTTCATGAAAGTGCATGCATACATATACGTGCCTTCTGATTAGTAGACCCACATGTATACACGACTTTGTTACGAGGAACCTGTGTATAACTCATTTTCTTTCATTCTGAGAGCCTGAACTATGATCTTCCATTTGAGTGATTTGCCATCAAGGACAACACTTATGTCATAGAGCCAAACCTATTCCAAACCTGTGTCATAATGCCAACATACAAGAAGAATTAACTCTCAAGCTATCAGTTCGCAATGAACTATGAAGATATGAAGATATGTCTCATGAATCAACCAAGCCCTATTTATATAGGCTTTACCTATGGTCCTTACGTAGTTTTCTTAGGAAATAAAAGCAAAAGCATATGCTATTAATTCCAAACATACCAAAATAACCAATGGTCCAACTACGTAATCCTTAAGGACACTAGTTCCTCAACCATGCAAAAAATACTTACTAGAAATAGTTAAGCATCTGCTGGCACACTTACCCACTTCTGATCTCAACTGGGTCTCTAACAGAACTGACATGCAACAGTTATCCATGAGTGAATCCTTAGTTATCTAAAATAATAGTTGTCACATGCATGCAAGCATTAACAAACTATATTTTATTATTTTAACAACTTCTTAAAATAATCTAACTGGACTTGCCTAGTTAGAACTAAGTTAAGTGATTCTCTCATTATAGAATCCATACTTATTCCCTCAATCAGTGGAGGAAATTAAGCATAAATTCCTCAATCAGTGGGACAAACCATGTGCATTCTCACAAAGACTTCAAATTCGAATTTCCTTAACTAACTAACTCAAATGAATTAATTAATTAATATTTCCAACTACTATTGAGACCAAAATTAATTTTACTTCCTATAGATACACTAGGGACTTCTATAAATAGGAAGGAACCGAGAAATGCTATTTTTAGAACTTTCTATTTTAGCAATTTCACCTCCCATCCAATGTGTCCAATGACCTCACTGGCCAAACTGCTATTTTTAGACATGCTATTTTTAGCAGGTCTATTTTTAGCACATTCTAAATTTAACATTTCTTATTGCACATTTTTCAACAATCCCTCTCAACAAGAAAGGCTTTCTCTTGAACCCGATCCTGTAACTCTGGAATGTTCTACATGCAACACATCTACCTGGTCCAGTTGCTCCAAAAACACTTGGAACAAAAGCACTCCCAACTGACCACTCTGTTGGGCTACTCTGATGCTGAAGCCCTACTTGCTGTTGAAAAGTGATCCCTCTCTGATATCTGCACTACTACAACATCTCCATGCATCTCGAACCATTGCACACCTCTCTGTGCCACCTAGCATTGTGCAAAACACTTGTGCCTCTCGCATTGCTGCAACCTGCTAGCTATGCGCTGTCCTGGGATTCCCTGCACTCTCGCTCTCCGCGCTCCATACACATCTCTCTCTATCCAATCAGTTAGTTCATGCTACTCCACATTGGGGCTCCTGTAGCAAGGTCTCATCCAAGAGTTTCGGTACCTCAAGGATCCCGCCCCTCCTCCTTGGGATGATCAATCCACATCACCCCACCTCCTACCTAGAGGTATGGCTGCATGCGATCCCTCTACCCATCTGGCTTGAAGTTTCTCCCTACTAGAGGTCTCTATATGAGTGGATGCCTCCACTTTGTCTCCTCTCAGCTTCCCCTGTTGTGGCTGCTCCACAACCTCCTGAAGCTGCTGCATCAATCATGGCTCCTCCACAATTGTCTGAGACTTCTTCTGGCTCTGCATGTTGAGAGGTAATTTACTCTCCCTCTCAACCACCACGTATCTAACTTTTGCCTTGCTCCTCAAGTGCATGCATCTTGTACCTCAAGTGCATACAGGTTCTTGGCTAGCACACCAATCTATTTCCACTTTCCTGCTATCATATATCCAGGGGAAAGCACCAGCATAAAACCTCAACCATGCATTATCAATCAAGTGGAAATCCTCTTCACAATACAAAAAGAATCAGCTCTCAAGCTATCTAGTTCTCAATGAACTATGAAGATACGAAGATATGTCTCATGAACCAACCAAGCCCTGTTTATATAGGCTTTACCTATGGTCCTTACATAGTTTTCTTAGGAAATAATAGCAAAACCAAGCCCTGTTTATATAGGCTTTACTATGGTGCTTACATAGTTTTCTTAGGAAATAATAGCAAAAGCATATGCTATTAATTACAAACATACCAAAATAAACAATGGTCCAACTACGTAATCCTTGAGGACACTAGTTCCTCAACCATGCAAAAACTACTTACTAGAAATAGTTAAGCATCTGATAGCACACTGTCCCACATCTGATCTCAACTGGGTCTTTGACGTAACTGATATGCAACAGTTATCCATGAGTGAATCCTCAGTTATCTAAAATAATAGTTGTCACATGCATGCAAGTATTAACAAACTATATTTTATTATTTTAACAACTTGTTAAAATAATCTAACTGGAATTGACTAGTTAGAACTAAGTCAACTGATTCTCTCATTATACAACTCATACTTATTCCCTCAATCAGTGGAGGAAATTAAGGATAAATTCCTCAATTAGTGGGACAACTCATGTGCATGCTCACAAAGACTTCAAATTCGAATTCCATTAACTAATTAACTCAACTAAATTAATTAATTAATATTTCCAACTGTTGTTAAGACCAAAATTAATTTTACTTCCTATAGATAGACTAGGGACTACTATAAATAGGAAGGGACCCAGAAATGCTATTTTTAGAACTTTCCATTTTTAGTAGTTTCACCTCTCATCCAATGTGGCCAATGACCTTACTGGCCAAATTGCTATTTTTAGACATGCTATTTTTAGCAGGTCCATTTTTAGCACATTCTAAATTTAACATTTCTTGTTGCACATTTTCAACACATATATCCGCACGTTCTCCCCTTGTACATTCCCGATAAGCTATTGGCTAGAGAAATATATTACTAGATAACAGAAACATGAATGTCCAGGAATATCAAAGAGTCCAAGAAATAGATGTGGCCTTCATTCCCCCTCCGCTATGGTACTTACTCACTGCATGATTTCAAACATGCAGAGAAAGAAATAGAGAAGATAAAAATTCTAAAGTTAGCAGCCATTCCCAAGAGACAATATGATCCAAAAGCAGTGGCTTACAACTTTACCTCTCAAGTGAAAATTGCCAAATTTGAACATAAAAAAGATGAATATGATGACTTGTTCACTTCAGCTGAGTTATTTTCACAAGTAAAACATCTAGTAAAGATCAGATTGGGAGCAGAGGCATTAGATAGATTTATGAAGTTTAAGACACAAAGGTTACAAACACTACCTCTGGATTTGTTGAACACTACCCCTATGGTGCAACAAGAATGCCACAGTGAAGAACAAATTACTGAGAAGAGTCCTAAAAAGGAGAAGAGCCCCGAAAGGGAGAAGAGTCCTGAGAAGGAGCAAACAAATAAAAGGACCAGTGAGCTCCTAGATACAGATGTAAATATTGATTCCACCTTAATCAAGGAATGGGAAGCAGTTCAATCAAATGATCAAGAACCAGAATGACTCCCAAAACCTCAGTATGCCAAAATCACCTGCAACACAGGAGCCTGTTGTTACTAATACTCCAATTGAAGGGTCAGTCGGCACACTTAACATTCATCATGATATTGAAATAATTCTTGAGAATCCTACAAAAGTGATTGTATTGAAGGTAGAAGAAATACCACCTCTGGATGTATTCTATAGTCCAAAACACATGGTTGTGGTCAAAAGACAGAGGAAAAAGATAAAAATTAACCAAGTACCACTCTCAACTCCTCAAGATGAATTGATGAATGTAGTATGGAAAGACTGAGAAATCAATCCTTCTGAGGATTTAACCAAGTTATCTCAATATGCAGGTGCTTATACAACTTCTACAATGAACAAGGCCTCCAAAGTTAGCCAACTAATCAAGGAAAATGATCTAAGGCTCATCCAACTTGAAGAGGAAACGATAGAGGAACAATAGAGGATCGAACAACTTGAGCAAAGCTAGCAGAGCAACAATAGAATGAGAAATTAAAAGAACAATTGAATCTGGAGAAGCAAAAGATTGATCGACAAGCTCTCTAGAAACAACAAAAGTTGTCTCAAGAACTCAACAAGCTTCAAGTGGCAATTCAATAGGAAAAGAAGGCTAAAGAAGAACAAATTGCACAGTTTCAATTACAAGTAGAGAAATTCAAGGGTTATCCGAAGGTTGTTGAATTCAAGAAAGAAGCCCTGGAAGTGAACAAAGCCTTATCTCGTCAACTAGATATCCTTTGCCATAAAATTTCATTGGTTGACCCATTGTGCATTATCTCTGCATCACTCATCGGACATGCAGTTGACACCAGGCTAGAATTTGAAAACATAGATGATAAGATAACAAAATTTCTCTCTTGGAAAAGTTCAGAAGAAGGCATGGCTGCCAATCTACCGAAAATCCAAGAATCCCACAAAGAAATCTTGTTTTCGGAGTGGGAATCATAGTTAACAGAGGCCGAAAGAGCAACTTCCAAAGCCAGGGCTATAATGAACAATGCGATTGAGTTGGTAAATGACAACTTATATATAGCTAGCTTGATCTCTGATTGCTCTCTAGGAAAAATCCCAAAAGCAAAAGCCCTAGAAGATCAATGGACACAAGATCTGGCAAGCAAAGAAGAAGAAATCGGCAAAGTGAAAACTTGACTTGGGACGCATTTTAGTTTTTCCTAGTCAAGACGCATAGCCAATAGATGGCCACCAAATGCCTTTCTGACGCAGTCAATCTCATGGTTCCCAAACTTTTCGATGCTACATACACAACTCAACTATATTCTAGGTTGGGTCATCCGCCGAAAATTCAACAAATGTTCTCAATTTGTTAGTTGCAAGTGAAAGAGAACAAGAAGATACAACGAATCAGTTCAAAGGCTATCACATTGTTATTTTCATAAATCAAATCCTAGATTTTCATGTTTGCATTTTCAACATCTCATAGAGATTTTTATTGACAGTTAGTTTTTATTTTATTATTTAAACCCTTTCATGTCTTTTAAGAAGGGGTCCTCAATTTGTGTAATATTTGACTTGAGAAGTTGCACTTCTGTACTATTAAATATATTTTTATCAATAGTGGATCAAGGTTCTACATTTTTGTGAAGAAACTTTTTCAAGACCTGCACTTTTGTATTTCCTAGAAGCTTTTCTCAAATAAGAAAGTGGAATCGGAGTGTTGTTAACATCGGAAAGACTCAAATGCGTGCGGTATTCCTATCATTGTTTTTGTCTTGTTTCCTTATGTGATGAATCATTCCTTTTAAAAGTTGCTATTGTTGATATGTGTATGCCTTTCAAATAATTTTTTATCATGTCATTGTTGAAGATTTAGAATTGTTATCCTTTAAAGATATATGTCAGCGATATACATTGTTACAAATGCGATATGTTTTTATAATCACTTTGTTTAATTTCTTTAAAAAAGTAATCATTAAATGTGAATGCATCATTCTATTGATAAGTAAGCCATCTATATGATTATTTATCTTTTAGGAATAATCAGAAATCGCATCATTTATAGAACACCTGGGTTGTATAATTATATTTGTATATTTTGAGTTATAGGTTAAAGACTTATCATCTTCATTATACACTACAAAACAATCATCCATCAAAACATTCATTATATGGGAAACTGGTCCCATAATATCCAGTCGTAGCCACCATACCAAACAGAAAAGGACTTGTACTAAGTTCTGGACAGGGTGGTTATCCCCAATGTTGGTGCTAGGATTTTAGAGGCATCAACATGTTTAACACCAGAACCTGGTTATAGCTTGAAAATCCATCTAACAAGGAAAACATTTTAGACCCCAATGATATATGTAGAATATGTTCCACTGAATTCGTAGCAAATTCCTCCTCATCCAATCTCTAGGAGAGATCATCCATCTCTGTTGAAGTGGCAACACCAGTGAACTTATTTCCTTTCTTCTACTCATAATTTCCCTTCTTCTTCATAGGACATCTCGATTAAAAATGCCCAATCTTGCCACAGTTGAAACACTTGACTTTACTCAAGTCCTCCTTTTTCTTACCCTTCATTCGTGATCCAAGTGCCATGTCATCATATGAAGCTTTATGCTTCAGATGGAGATCCTTGTCTTGCAACTCTTCCTGAATGAATTCATCCCATACCCTATCCGAGTTTGGTACCTTCTCCCTACAAATAATCCCTTTGATGAAGGGCTATCATTCCTAAGTGAACCCTTTCAAGGAAATCGTTATTATATCTCCATCATATACAATCACACCGATGGAAGTAAGCTAATATTTTACCTAAGACAGTCTCATCAAATATGAGGTCATGCTTTCACCCTTTATCATATTTGTGAACTTCAACTTATCCTCCAATACAAATACCTGGTTCTCATTCTTATTCTGTAACAAATTATGAAGAGATAATAACATATCATGTGCGGTGTTCTTCCCAAAAAAATGAGGTATTAATGCATCCCTCACACCATTTATAATGATCAGTCTCACCTTCGCTTCCAAATCTCCCCATATTTTGAGCTCCTTAGTGTCAGTTGACTTCTTGATCTCTTTCTTGGTAAAATCCCAGATCCTGTTAACCTGCAAGATCAACTTTACCCTTTCCTTCCATGGACTATAGTTAGGCAACCCTTCCAACCTATCCTCAAATTGAATACCTACCTACAACTTCAATATTCTAGTGTACCCTTCAGGTAGCCAACTCACTACCCTCTAACAAACTATATGACACCCAATCAACTCACTGTTAATTTTTCTCCTAAGATGACACTTCACCACCATGAAATTTCATCCACATGGCACTAACAGGCTGCTCAACAAACTGATCCAAACAAGGTCAAGCCTTGACCCAATACGTCTCTCCAAAACATTGTTGTTCACCACGCTTGACTGTTGCACTCTTCAATTCCAGTTAGGACATCAACTGCAATCCTCAATCCTCCACACAGTCATCAAGTCAAACCTTATAAGGCTACGGTTCACCAAGGGGAGACTCTCCATTGCTACACTGCCCAAAATAAGGGCTAAATGATACAATGCAACCCTTAGAGATAACCCATCTACTAGTTATTTCCTGAGACATAAAATAACAGTTGTTGTAGGATTTTGGTCCCCCCAAACACACTATCAAAGTGATTTCAAAATAATGAAGGCAACTCCTAATATCCTCTTCCAAAATAACCCTTCAATATGGTCCTAACCCGCACTTGTGAAGCCCTAAAATATATCTGTTGTACTTACAACTCAACTTCTCTTCTAGAAATGCCACACTTCTCCTTGAGCTCCACACTTGTTGTTCCTTGGCCTAATCTACCCTATTGTTCCTTAGCCTAATCTTCTTAGAAATATGCACTTGGAACAACCCAATCCTTGCCCTCAAACAACCCTTTCTCACCACGATGTCCACTATAGCAAACCAAGAATATCACGCTGCCTTCCATACCTCCTCACACTGTCCCTTTGACTCTTCTTCTCCACGCAAATTTCAGAGTTATCATTGATGATGTATTGCCACAAATGGATACCTAAACAATGATCATTCACTCTTAATTTATAGAACTTTAAGAACTCAACGTCTCATTTCAAATGACACATCTATTGGCTCCCTTTTACACCAAGCCTACATGACTTGGTAACCAATAATTACCTAGTCGAATTCAAAAATTCATTTCTCTCTAATGACAACTCAGATTTAGATGATTCTCATTGCGTTAGAATCTAATCGTCGAGCACTATCATCCTCATCCATCAAATGTTGTGCCTTCCTCACGGTTTTGTCCCAAATCATGATGGGTGCAAAACCCCACACTTGGGTTCCATGGCCACAAGTTTCCCTTATGGTGCTTTACCATCCAAACGCTGAACCGTAGGGCTTGGAGTACCTTTCAAGCTACACAAATCAACACAATTATAGATAGAAAACAAGAAATGGAAAGGTTGACTACAAGAGAAAGAGGGGAAACTTACTACTATGAAAAACATGGCAATGGAAGACATCCAATGCAAACACCCCTTAAAAACCTATACAATGTTTATTAAGGAATGGTGACCTCAATTTTAGATCAATACCCTAACACGGTATTGTTCACTACTTTTACAAAGCTACAAAAAAATGATTGAATTTTTTCATAGATCTAGTGTAGAGGATAAGGCTAAAATGGTTGAATTCTATATGCATAACCTCGTATTGACTAATATGAACATTTTGGATCCTAATTCTAAAATGGGAGATGTACAATTATTAACATTGGCCTCTTGGCTTACTCATGAAGAAGCAAAGGTTGAATAGAAAAGAAGGGTCATGACTAGGGAAAATGATGAACCCCTATGGATCAAAGCAGAGATGAGAGCCCCTCAACAAGTTCTCACTAGCAACCATACAATCATTTTTTAAGACCCTATATTAACATCAATATACATAGAAATACAAGAAAAACCTAGGTGTATAGGAATTAAGAGTTTGCAAGATTATCAAATCAAGTGGCACTCTTTACCACATAGCTTAAAAATAAAATATTATCACTATCCAAAAGGACTGAGGAATACCCAGGAAAAACACCCTTGCATAAAAGAATATTTCAAATCTTGAATATGAACTAGACTAAGCTTAAATTCATCCCTCCTTTGCTATCGGTGCTACACGAAGAAGAGAACACACAGAAGAGAAATAAGAATGCGCAAAGATAAAGAAGAATCTGGGTTCCACCCTTAAGAGGGAATTCCATTTTAGATACCTTAGGATGTTAAGGAGGCCACGAGAGCTATGAATTAAATGCAATTAAGTGGCTAAGTTTCTCGAACAGTGAGAAGGACATTCAGTAGGGTGATGGTGATGGGCCTCCTAAATAGGTGTAAATCAAGGCCAACTTGACCATCTTTCAACATAAATTTACCTCTCTCTTTGCATTTGGTAACACCTTTTTAGAATATAATGTATTTATTAGGGATATTAAGGAATATTTATCACATCCTATGGCCTACCATGACTACTATGCAGGAAAAAGAGTATTTATTATGTAGAAGTGTGTTGGAGACTAGTTGGAGGACATGTAGGAGGCCCGTTCCTTACAGTAACTCACCAAACAAGTCAACTAGCTATTGGGAAGTTACTACACTAAGTGATTGCCAGGATATTAAAAGATAATATCTACTTTTGTAGAAATTTTAGAGGGATGTATCCCTTGCTCCAAGAAGGTTGTCCCCTCACTCATTTTATATAAATAAAGGAGCCCAAGAGGTCAGTAGGATTCAAATTTTTGTAGCATAGTGACTACTACATCTATGAACTTGTTACTTATCATTTTAGTTTCTATATCATGCATTTAAGCAATTTTTGAAATCAATGGAAAGAATTTTGTTTCCTACAATTTGAGTTTGTTTTAGAGAGAATAGTTCCCTTGGGTTAGGGCCCAACCCAAGCACTTACAACTTTCCTTTTGATCAATACAATTGATTTCTACAATTAGAAATTGTTATTGAGTTCATGAATTTAATAGCACAATATAGTTTATGTTGTTACTTTTTGAAGTAGTTATTGAATTGTTTCATTAGCATAGAATCTCCTTTGAATGCAATAGTTTAGGATTAGTTTCATGCTATTTACTTTATGCAGCTAGACTACATTTATTTCTATGTCATTCATATTTTACAATAAGTTAGGGTTTTAATTCCAAGTGTTACATTTCTTGCACGTAGATTAGATTTTCTTTTTATGCAACATTTTCATTTCTTGCAAGTAGATTATAATTTCCTCTTACGAAATATTTCCATTCCTTGTAAACAGATTTGGATTTCATCGCATTCCCTGTTAATAGATTTGGATTTTCTCTTCTGCAACCTTTTTCCTTCATGCAAAATCCATAATCAAATTGCAAAATGGTCTCTATACCATGGTTTGACCCACTGCCTCAAAGAAACTTGATTAGATCTTAGCTTACTATGAATACAACAAGGTCACCTCTTAATTTTATATGAATTTAGGGTTAATAAATTAAAGTTGGTAGTCCTGGTAGTAGCAAGTTCCTTGTTGTAATATGAGAGCTCATCCTGTTGTCTATTCATGTCAAAAGGAGTCCTTGTTATCCACCGTGATTTTTTTATTTACTATTCAACACTCTAGTGTCTCTTGTATGAGCCTTGTTACATCGTAGACATTCTAGGATATTTTTAGTCATGAATTTCACATAAATTAGTATAAACAACTAATTGTACTTACAATTTGTTAATAAAATCATCATTTTTCATAGTTGGAACCTTTACCATGATTTCTCTGGTTAGTTTATTGCATATTTTCTAATTTTACAAGCCATGCTTTTATTTATAGAAAAGAATAATTATTAATTTCTACACATGTTTATATAGTCTTATGGTTGATGGGATATGATCCTTTTAAAAACATGCTCATAGATTGACTTTCTATTTATTTTTTTGTTGTAATTTTATTTTGATTTTTTGTGCATAATGCGAATTATTACATATATCTCTCTTATTGCTTATTTTCGTAATTATTGTATCTTTCATTAAATCATTCTAAAATTATGGGCATTAAAAGTATAGCCCACTTTGACTATCTCACCATCCTAATGAGATTTGAGTGGGTTGGCAATGGAGCCTAAAAGCTTCGTTTGTCAATAATTCCCTTGGTCTCTTTCATGGATCGAGTTCATGGAAACATATTAGCATTTCATATAGCGCAATTTGACTAGCTCGCCATCCCAGTGAGATTCAAGGGTGTTGACAATGAAGCTTCATCTATCAATAATTCCCTTAGTCTCTTGCATGGATCTATTTATCGTGGTTATTTACATATTAAAAAGTTTATATATTATATTAAGATATAATATAATATAATTTTAATTTAATTTAATGGTAAAATTAAAAGTATGTTATTAATTTAAATTATAATATTAATTGGTTATGATTTAATACTAATTTCCAATGTATTAAATTTAAATTATTAACTATATTTTATTAATATTATAATTTAAAATTAATATTAAAACAATAATAAAATATAAATTAATATTTTATCATAAAAAATATAGAAGTTTACAATAAAACATTAATTTAAAATTTAAAATTTAAAATTTATTTAAAATATAAAATTGCAATATAAACAATTAAACTCTAAAATATAAAAACCTTAAACAAGAAAAACCGGTGAGGCTTGAAATTTCCCCAAGTTACGTAAACTTTGAGAAATTGATAAAAAGCTAAACCTTGATGTTAGAACTCTTCTTTCTTGGTGGAGTCACTCCATCTTTAGTTATCTCTGTTGTTTCTTCTGTTACGTTATGCTCTGTTGTTTCTTGTGTTACTAATTTTGACTTAACACGATCATTGAGTGCCGAAATTACTGCATTCAAGGCTTTTAGAGGGTCCTCCAAATGACTTATCAAGATCTCAGAGATTTCTATAGGAGTCATTTCATCTCTAGCCTCCCTCATACTCTCCTCCATGGCAGAAAAAGGTGGATGGTCTTCAATCTATAAATAACTAAAGGCAAGAGATTTGAATTGAGAGAAAGTGCATAAAGAGAGGAGTATGTGCATGTCCATCCTTCCAGATCTTAACAGTGTGGGGTCAAGCCTATCCTTGTGGTTTGTTGTGAAGATGATAATTCGTTCCTCGCCACAGCAGGACCATAGTCCATCTATGAAGTTAAGGACTCCCGAAAGAGTTACATGGCTTCCGCTTTTATGTTTTATATTGTCTCTAAAAAGACAAAAGTTATCTTTAAATAATTTTTTTATTGTCTCTAGAGAGGTAATAGCTAGTATTAAAGACATATTGTCTCTAATCCGAGTGTTGTCTCTAGAGAGACAAAAATGAAATTGTCTCTTAAGAGAAAATAATGCTTGTGTTATATATTGTCTTTATAGAGACAATATTTTTTAAGACAATATTTTTTAAGACAATAATATTTAAGACAATAATTTTTTAGACACCCACTTAAAGACGATATTGAAGACAATACACAAGTTTTTTTTGTCTTAAGTTAAGACAATCTACCCAAAAATTGTCTCAAATATTGCCTTAAAACCCTTCTTTATGTAGTAGTGTGCTCACAAATTAACTTATTTATTTGTTGTAATTTTATTTTAGCTTTGTTTTTGTAATATGAATTATTACATATATCTCTCTTATTTCTTATTTTCTTGATTATTGCACCTTTCAACAATTGTTTCTTAAATTTTGAAGCATAAATCAATTATGTGTATATATTTTCCTTCCTTCCCTTAAAATGATCTTGTGAATAGTTGTCACATAACTTGTGGGCATCAAACCTATAGCCCACTTTGAATATCTCACCATCCTAGTGAGATTACAGTGTGTTAGCAACAAATCTTAAAAGCTTCATCTATCAACAGTTACCTCGATCCCTTGCATGGTTCCAATATGTATTTATCGTGGACATACACTAGCATTTCATGTCATGGATCCATAGTGTATAGCTTTCTGGCCATGTTCAATGAATTTTTATGCCAAGCATGGTTATGCCCACTTGACGGATGATCTTATTATGATTGAGACTTGGTTGTCAACATGGCTTCAATCCAATCACTTGGTTTCAACTGCTTCCTCACATTTTGATGTATAATTCTATAATTCATTTTAACCATTAATTTTTCTTCTAACCTCATAGATTGGGGGCATATGTTATAAACCCTTTTTTGTTAAAATTTCTCAGCCATGGTTGGGATTTGACTTTCTACTTACTATGCATACAACATTGTCAACTCTTAATTTTGTGTGAATCTCAATTTCATAAATTAAAGTTTGTATCCCTAGGAATAAAAACATTCGTGTTGATATACCAAAGCTCATCATGTTGTTTTGTATTATCAAAAGGAGCCCATGTTATCCACCATGATTTTTTTATTTACTATTTGATGCTATAGTATCTATTGTATGAGTCTTGTTACATCATAAACATTCTAGGATATTTTTGGTCATGAATTTCATAGAAATTAGTATAACTAAAAGTTGTACTTACAAATTTTCAATAAAATCTTCATTCTTCATAGCTGAAATATTTAGCATGATTTATCCAGTTCATTTATTGTGTATTTTATAATTTTATAGGACATATTTTTTTTATATATTCATAAAAAAATAATTATTAATTTCTATATTAGATTTTAGACACATGCTTATATAGTCTTATAGTTGATAGGCATGCTCCTTTTAAAAATATGCTCAAAATCTCACTTATTTGTTTGATGTAATTTTATTTTAATTTTGTTTGCATAATTTGAATTATTACATATATCTCTCTTATTTCTTATTTTCCTAATTATTGTATATTTGAATAATTTTATCTTAAATTTTGAAGCTTAAATCAATTATGTGTATATATTTTCCTTCCTTTCCTTAAAATGATATTGTGAATAGTTGTCACATAACTTGTGGGCATTAAACCTATATCCTAATTTGACTATCTCACCATCCTATTGAGATTTCACGATGTTAGAAACAAATCCTAAAACCTTCATCTATCAACAGTTCCCTAGGTCCCTTGCATGGTTCCAATATGTATTTATCTTGGACATATAATAGCATTTCATGTCATGGATTCATAATGTATAGCTTTGTGGCCATGTTCAATTACTTTTTATGCCAAGCATGCTTATGCCCACCTCATAGATGATCTTATTATGATTGCGACTTGGTTACCAACGTGGCTTCAATCCAATCACTTGGTTTCAACTACTTCCTCACATTTCGATGTATATTTCTATAATTCATTTTAACCATTAATTTTTCTTCTAACCTCATACATTGGGGGCATATGTTCTAACCCCTTTTTTGAACTTTATGTCATTCAAAAAAACCTAGTATCAACCCCTTTAGTTGCTAGCCTAGATGTATATCTCTTTCTCCTTGTTTTTTCTCACTTAGCAAACCATCATTCCTACATGACTAGCATCTTGTAACCGATATTTCCATCGTAGTTATGGATGATATCACTTTTGTACACAACCTTACTTCATCATGGGAATTATGGAGGTTAAAATTATAGAACTAAGCATTCCCAAGGATATCAACTCAACAAATTTATCTTGAGTTTGATGAGGGTCAATTACCGAAGATTTTTCTTGACTTCTAATGACCCTAAGAGTCCAAATACATCCTCCCACATCTAAGAAAGGGTTGTTTAATGAGACCCTCTCAAGGGTGAAGGGGAGGAATTAGGGAGTTAGCTTAGTAATGCTAATAAAATTTCCAAAGTAACCTTCTATTACATCTCACCCTAGTTTGTTAGTAAGTTAAGGGAAAAAGATAATGAAGGGCTCAGAGGAGAGCATATGTGACACCTGAGGTATATTTCCTTGTATAATTTTGTTATGATATGATTGCATGTTATTTTACTTATTTGTTTCATGTCCATAATGTGAGAGAATTAATTAATTTACCCCATTAAGTTTATGTTTCATGATAATTTTCCTTCCATGGAGGAAAATTTCATCCGTGTCTATTTGCTCTTCTATGTAGGAGTTTGGATCGAGGATCTAAAGAAAAATATCTATATAGTAATAGGTTTTCCAACTACAATAGGGGTCTACAAACTACATCAACTTACAAAGGCTTGAGGTAGAGCCACTTATCCATTTTCCTCTTCTATTTATATGGTTGGTTATGGAATTTCATTTATGATATTAGCTTAGTTATTCTGCTTCATTAATAAAATCATCATTAACATACAATTGTATCCCACACTATTGTGTTTCCTTGTTTTCCACATCCTTATCTAGCCATCCCAATGGATATGGGATAAGATGACCACGAACCTCCATTCTAGTATGTTGACTATATATACAACAATGATGTTAGCCTATGAACTTGATTTAAAAAACACATTGAACATGATCTTATTGGTCCATTTCTTAATGTGGGAAAGATTGTTCATATCCTTCTCTATTGATGATGAAGGATACTCAAATTGGCCTCCTTCTACACTAAGGTGTAAGCAATATTTCCATCCACATCAAGTTGATTTCCTCTTGATTTCTTTATTATGTGGCAAGAATATTTGTTTTCTTCCAATCCTTTTCATATATTTTTGGGTTCATCTTTAGATGGAATTTCTAGCACTTATCCTCTATGTGGCCATCAATATTGTAGTTATTACAATGATTCTTAGAATATTTTCACTAATATGTGGTGGCTGTTGTCTTATTATACTTTTCCCTCTTCCAATTCTTCCCATTCTTCAAAGCTTCTTAATGCTCTCTCTTTTGAACCATTTAAATTTTGTTTCTTTTGGCCTATGTTTTCTAGGTACTATGCATGTATAAAAGCCTAATACATTATTATTGGCTTGAGAAAAATCACCTTATTTTGTAGATTTCTATGTAGACCGAAAAGATACTTAAATAGTACATTTTGTCTCTTGAGAGAAATATTGAACATAATGTCCATCTTCTTGAATTTACTAGTGTACTCTTGTACACTGAGCACACATTTCCTTGAATTTTTTGTCATTATAATCATTGGTTATGTAAATACCTAATAGGATAGACTTGAGACTTTATGAGGGTTTTAACTTCCTCCCACTTAGTTAGCATGGGATCTCCTTACAACCTATGTGTCTATATATGGATTTCCCACCCAGTTAGGTGATGGCTCTCTAACTTCAATTTAACAAATGACATCTTTTGTTCCTTATTTATGTAGTGAATGCTAAATTAAATTTATAAAAATTAGAACCAAATATCTAATTTTAAACTATTGATATCACCCTGATATAGTTTGATTTCAACCATTTCTTGTAACTTGAAGAGGGACTATGAATGGTTCATGTCACTTACACTGAGTTGTTACCTTTTAGGTTCTTTTACTAACTTCCTCTTGGATCTTTCTAATCCCTTGATCTTCCCCATGACCCAACCTATGAGTTGGAACATCCATGCCCTTTGATAAGATCAAGCTTATCATTTTGAGTCACCATGATTAGATTCACATTAAGGATTATATATCTGAACTTCACTTTGAGTTACAAAAATATCTTCTCTATTAAATCTTTATCATTATTATGAAAAGAAATTGTCACACATGGTTGAGGTTTGACTTTCTACTTAAGCTACTTCCCAAGTCCCTTGCAACATCCCATAAAACTATGAAAGAGACATGTGTTGATCCCTTGATATTATATATAAACTATCATGGATATTCCATTGGATAGTTCATTACAACAAATCTGATAAATATATATCCATATCTATACTATAATGGTATCTATTTTTATACTATAAAGGTTAATTTAATTGGATTATAGATTTTAATTTTTTTTTTTACTATGCATATAACTAATAAAATGGTGAAAATATAGAGCAATAAAATAAAATCACACACTAAGAAAACTCAGAAAACTATGAAAGAGACCTACTTTGATCTCAATATTATATTATATATAACTATCATGTAGATTCCATTGGATAGTTCATTACAACAAATCCAATAAACATATATCCATATCTATATTATAATGGTATCTATATCTATACTATAATAGTTAATTTAAATGGATTCTAGATTTTTATTTTTTATTTCCTATGCATATAACTAATAAAATGCAGAAAATAGAGAACAATAAAATAAAATCACACACAAAGAAAAGTAGACTCTAAATACACTTTATAAAATCCTTACCAAAGAAAAATTTGATGGAAGATGAGCCTACTAATTAATAAAATTTGTTTGTTCCTTAAGTTGAAATTTGAAATTTATTATGTCCATGCATCAACAAAAATAGTGATGAATAGAAGAATAAAAATTATCAATATTAATAATAACATTTGTGATAGTATTAATATTAATGATAATAAAATAATACTATTGTAGTAGATATAATTATTGAAATATCATTACTTTTGAAATATTATTACTTTTGAAATATTAATTGTAATTCACTAATAATATAATTTAAAATTAATATTAAAACAATAATTAAATTAAAATTAAAATTTTATAATACAAATTTTAAAAACTTACTATAAAACATTAATTTTAAATTTTAAAATATAAAATAAATAAAATTACAACATAAACCAAATAAACTCTAAAATTTAAATAAATTTTAAAATATAAAATAAATAAAATTACAACATAAACCAAATAAACTCTAAAATTTAAAAATCTTCCAGTTTAAGATTTTTTGAAAAAACATATTCAAATTTTGAAAAATCTTTAAAAGCTAAAAAGTGATATTAGAACATGAATAAAACTACTGCAAATTAATTCCAAACACCAAAACTTTATCAAGATAATAACAAAATCTTAAAGCTAAACTCTAACATTGAAATAACAAAATCTTAAAGCTAAACCCTAACATTGAAAAAACCCTCGAGTTTGAGATTTCCCCAACGAAGGTACGCAAAATTTGAGAAATCCTGAAAAGCTAAACGGTGATAGTAGAGCATCTGCGGTGGCAACGAAATGTAACCCTACTTTATTTTCAGCAGCCAACAAACATATATTCTTTTTGATATTTTATCGCTCGAATTTCACCAGCCTACCCGCTCGATGCTCAGAATGCGGACCTTTCCTTCTCCCAGTCGAGGCCGAACAGAAAATTGTTCGCCAGCAACGAGAAAATTTCGTAACTGAGCTTGTTGCTGTCGCAGCTCAGTCGGCCATGCCGAGCTTCCAGACCCAGCTCCATAATTCGACTTGTGTCGAGTAATCTTCATATTTGGTTTAGATGGTCATTTCGGTTATTTGAATTGACTCAAATTAATTTTAAAGATAATTAAGCGTAGCGAGAGTATTTAGTTAAAACTAGTTAGGTTGACAGAGTTTGATTTTTCCAAGAGAGCTGCGGGTGACTTGTTGGGCTTGGAAGCAGTGACCAAATTTGAAGGGTAGGTTTTAATTTTATTTGGAAGGGCATATATTTATTTAACCCTTCAAAGATGAAAAGTTATAAAAAAACTTGTACTTCTATTAACAAGTGTATATTAAATAATCTCTTTATAAAAAAAATGCCAAAATGAAATGGTGTCTTTCTAAATCTTTAAAATTTAGAAAGTGGCTACATTAAAACACTATAAAATATCAATAGAATTTAGTAAATAGGCAAACATTTTTCTCAAATTCTATTAAATAAAAGTAAATATATGTTTCTTCTATTCATTAGATAATCTTCAAAAGTATTTGAATTTTTTCATTGAAAATATAAATCTATTTGCACAATGGAAAAAGTTTTTTTAGTTTTGATTTGTTTCTAATTTATACTATATGTTTTGTTTAGCTTGAAATAATTTAAAGCAAACCAAAAAAATAAATATATACCTTCAATAACCAAGGGAATTGAACTTTTCTCTTAATATTGCTCAATCAAAGAACACTATCAATAGACTTTCATCTCCATTAAAAACTTCAAGCTTTATAGATTCAAAAATTTATGTAAATAAAAGGAAATTTTTCCATATCTAATAGGGAAATATTGTAATATGTAATACACGTTTGTAATGTTGTTGTTGTATGGCTTGGTTGGTTGTTTTTTTTGTTTAAGAATGGTTTTCAAATTTGGTCCTTACAATGAATTCAAGTTTGGTTGATATTTTTTTCTAATAATGCGGTTTTTTTCGTTGATGTCTTTTTCTAATAATATGGTTTTTTTCATTAACAATGTCATTTAATTTTTCTATGATTTCAACATCTCCTTAAAAACCCTTCATATCAGTAGCTACATGGACACCGACACACACAAATTAAACTTATTTCTTAGATGCCGAATGGAGAGAATGAAGCGGGAGACAGAATAGTAGTTGTATGTACTATGGATAGCTATTGGCATTCTATATCTTTTGGGAAGACCAACCAGAAAAAGAAAATTAAGTTGTAGTCTTCTAGGAAGACCAATCTTCAGTTATGTGGTTATTAATAGAGCCTTGGATTTTCATTTTAACACCTCCATGGTTCAAAACTCTACATAGTTTTATGGGAAGCACACTTCTTATTTCTCAATTTTTTTTATAGAATTAATTTCTATGTTTTCAAAAACTGGAGAGTTTATAAAGAAAAATGATTTTTAAGATAAGAGAAGAAATACGGGGTTTTAAATAAAGTTTGATTTTACAAATTCTAGGCTTAACAGTAAGCTTGATTAAGTAAGTTCAAATGGCCACAATGCTAGGATTTTGTAAGCATTATGGTTGTCAATCATGGAATAATCTAAAAATAGAAAAGAGATGGTAGTAGTTATTTACAAGAATATAAAAAATGTGAGAATCACTAAGCGTAGTTGCCACCATCTAATGGGTAATTTCATAATTGAACAATCTTGTTTGAATGGTTGTCAAAATGGAACAATCTTGTCTAGATGGTTGGTTGACAAGAAAGAAAGAAAATTTTGCAAATTAGGAAAGAAAATGAAGATACAATAGAAAATGCGGTTATGATGTAAATCCATCAATATTATCACTTTAATATATTTTTAAACACCATAAAATTACATCTTTAACTAATTTTTTTCATTTATTACTATAAAATGAAAAGTTATTCATTTATTACTATAAAATGAGAATGTATTAATTTATTACTGTAAAATAAGAATTCAAATTAATAAAGAGATTACTCTGTCTATATACCGATGTTTTCTAAAAAGAAACCCTAAATAAATAACCCTATCGGTCTTATTATGTTATCTCAAGATTTCCATGTCGAACATGAGAGTTTCAAAGTAATGATGTCTTCATGGAAAATGTAAGAAACCCTATCAGCCTTATTATACTATGTCAAGATATCTATGTGGAACATCAAAGTAATGTCATGAATATTTCCTCATAAAGGTAGGATGGAAGATATGATGTTTTCATAGTGGTAGGATGATCAGTACTCGAATATATTCGGCATGATCAGTACTCAAATATATTCGGCATCCTTGAAGATGTAGTATATGGTAGTAGTTATTTACAAGATAAAAAAAAGGTTTTATTCGGCATGATCAGTACTCAAATATATTCGGCATCCTTGAAGATGTAGTATATGGTAGTAGTTATTTACAAGATAAAAAAAAGGTTTGTGAATCAGTAAGCGTAGTTATCACCATCTAATGGGGTAATCTCATAATTGAACAATCTTGTGTTAATAGTGGGTTGACAAGAAAGAATAAAATTTTACAAATTAAGGAAAATGAAGATACCACAGAAAATGTAGTATGTGGTTATGATGTAAAAATGTTAGTATTGTCACTTTAATATATTTTTAAGCGTTGGAAAAATATGAAAAATGCCGTTTCAAATGTTGAACTGAATACCTATTGAAGGCCATTTATTGGGACCGTGAAATCGCCTGCCTTTATCGACGTTTCAGAAGCTTCATAACTCCCTTTCTAATCCCTTGGAAAAACGAATATATGAAAAAATATGAAGTGAAATACTTCAATGGATTGATTTTTCAGAGTTGAGCAGAGAAAGATGTAATTACAAGCAGAAGTAAATATAACGAGACACAAATCCACATCAAACCTTCGGGTTGAATGGAAAGATTAAGAGATTCTGCTTGATACGGAGTGTAACCTTGATGGTTCTCATTCCACACGAATTTCATCGTTTCCTCCTCAAGAAGGGCAAAAAGCCTTTGACTTTGTTCAAAGACTTAGTCCAAAAAATCTTCATCGATGACATGATAGATGATATAAAAATAATATAGAGTCTACACATGACTATATAAAGATCAATCAACCATTCCATATATAATAATTTTAATCGGTTACACCTAAATCAATGAACTGAATGAAAGGCGAGGGAAATGAAAGTTGAAAATTAAAACTGAGAGTTAAAAATACTTTGCGAACTTGTGCTGCACTGGCCGTAAGGTTGGGATTGGGAAAATCAATGAAGGCACGATTCAGAGGCTCAGAATAATCTGCCTCAGTCATCATTAATTCTGTCTTTTGTCATTTTTTTCTTCTAAATCTCCGATACCTTCAAAATATGCCCTATTCATGGATACCAATACATAGCTACTTCTCCTCTGCTATCAATGAATGTGAAAAGAAACCTCTGTTATCAACGAATGTGAACATAAACCTCATATCATGAATGCTAACTCTATCAGTGCTGCCATTATGACTAATGACCTGGGAATGGATGAACAACCTCTATTATGTCCCATTGCACTTTATAGAGTGTTGGCAGAACCTCCTGCAGACTTTAGAGTGTTACATCAGTTAGAGCACTGAGATTTTTTGAAATGTCCTACGGACAGGCAGCCCTTCATATGACATTTTATAATATTATTTAAATTTTTTTAAAAACTTGTAAAAATTAAAATTAAAATTTCTTTTGACTAGTAAATTTCACTGGTCACTTCTCTGACGTGCTAGAGGGCTTTAGAAGGGTTGTGATGTGTTCAAATTTGAACACTACTTGGAAGTGTATGTGTGAAGGAATAATAATTTTATTTATTTATTTGTTTGTTTGTTTGCTGAATTTGGTTGTTGTTTGAAATCGATTTGTAAAGAGTCTTATAAATGTTGTTTAAGGATTGTGATTTTTTTAAATAATTTTTTATATTATATAAAAAATAAATTATTTGTTTGTAAGTTTTTTTTTTTTTTTTTTTTTTTTTTTTTTTTTTTTAAATTTAGTATGAATTTGTTAAAGTATAATTTAATTAATTGATTTAAATATTTATATGTAGAGGTGTGAGAAAACATTAGGAAAATTTATTTAAGTTTATTTAATAATTTTCTTAGTTTTTGAGGTGGGTGATCATAGCGATGGTGTAGGGAAATATTAGAAAAAAAAAATAGATTCACGCGGATTTTTAGGAATTATAAGTTTTAGTTATGTAATTTGCACACATTTTTGTTGCAATTTGTTTTCAAATATGGATGATGATGATGTTGACTAACGTCCACTAAGACCAATGTGGTCTATCAGATCGTAAGAAAAGAGAGTCTAATTGTCATTCTTCATAATCTTGTTTCTGTGATCAAGGAGAACGGAAAGAAGCACTCCAAGATCATTATAGGTGGGCTTGCTTAATAAGTCAAGATGATTGGCGTTGTGGTTGATGATAAGGAATTGAGAGCGGATGTGGGCAAAAGCTGGGAAGTCTAAAAGAATGTGCTTTTCATCTTCCACCTTCTTAGTATCACAAATTTACAGATTATATCATCCTAGGGAGTCTTGGGACTAGACCATCGTCTGGCCTCACTTCCAAGCTCATGAGAATTATTTCTTATCCTAGAGATGTTCATTTTCTTCTTATTAATCATCAACATAGAGAGATTATTCTGATTATCAAAGGTGGGGTTGATCACCTCCTTATAGTATCTTAGCTTCCTTTTACCCTCCAACTCCTTATCATCCCACCTCTTATCCTTAAAATTGGAGGTAATAATATATTTGATACTATCCCTCCTTCCCATGATGATATCCTCTTTTATCCCCCAATAGTTGAGCCAATACTGGGCATCCTTATGCCACCCACTCTTGAGCGCAGGTGGGTGTTTCGACTAAAGTAGAATATATCAGTTTTACTATTGCAACATTCTTCTGCAATGATCCTGAGAGTAACAAGGTGGTTAATAGTCGAGCGATGTCCCCTAAAACCAACTTGCCCTTTAGCCCTTTTACCTTGGTTCTCAAGCCAAGGGTTAAGATTCTTTTCTAAAATGAGCCCATAAAGTTTGGCTATCATGTGGCTAATCATAATGGTCTTGTAGTTAGAGGAGACGCTTTTGTCCCCATATTTGAAGATAGGCACAATAAGACTTTGCCTATCTTCAAAAACAATCTTTAAAAAATAAAATAATCACAATCTTAATAAAAATTGCATGGTTAGTTGAAACATAAAAACCAAAAGACCCCTTCCATTAAAAAAATATAATTCCATATATATATATATATGTATATATAATTTTATTTTAAAAAACTATTTTTTTTAAATAAATCTATTATTTTATTAATTGAAATTAATTTGTTATATTGATTTACAGGATCTTAAAAGACTATATCTACTTTTATATGAATTTTAGAGGGATATATCCCTCATTCCAAGAAGGTTGTCCCCTCACTCATTTTGTATAAATAAAGGGGCCCAACAGCTCATTAGGATTCAACCTTTTGTAGCATAGTGACTACTAGATCTAGGAGCTTGTTGCTTATCATTTCAATTTCTATATCATGCATTTAAACAATTTTTGAAATCAATGGAAAGAATTTTGTTTCCTACAATTTTGAGTTTGTTTTAGAAAGAATAGTTCCCTTGGGTTAGGGTCCAATAAGACTAGGCCTAAATTCAACCTTGCTTTTGTATTGGTGCTACAGGAAAGAGGAGAGTACACAGAAGAGGAACAAGAATCCGAATTAATAAAGAAGAATGCAATGTTCCACCATTAAGAGGGCATTCCATTCAATATACCTTGAGCTGTCAATGAGGCCACGAGGGCTATGAATGAAATAAAATTAAGTGGCTAAGTTGCTCAGAGGGAAAGAAATACATTCAATGGGGCCATCCTTCAGCATACATTTACCTCTCTCTTTGCATTTAATAACACCCTTTTGGACTATAATGTGTTTATTAGGAAGATTAAGGAATATTTATCATATCCTATGGCCTAACACGATTACTGTACGAGAAAAAGAGTATTTATTATGTAGAAGTACATAGAGACTAGTTGGAGGAAATGTAGGAGGCTCGTCCTCTACAATAACTCACCAAACAAGTGACGTGGCTATTGGGAAGTTACTACACTATGTGATTACAAGGATCTGAAAAGACTACATATACTTTTATAGGAATTTTAGAGGGAAGTATCCCTCGTTCGAAGAATCTTGACCCTTCACTCATTTTATATAAGTAAAGGAACCCAAGAGCTCTGAAGGATTCTACTTTTTGAAGAATAGTGACTACCAGAGCTAGGAGCTTGTTTCTTATCATTTCAATTTCTATATCATGGATTTAAGCAATTTTTGAAATCAATGGGAAGAATTTTGTTTCCTACAATTCGAGCTTGTTTTAGAGAGAATAATTCCCTCAGGTTAGGGCCAAGCTGAAGCACTTACAACTTTCCTTTTCATCACTACAATTGATTTGTACAATTAGTGTTTGTTATTGAGTTCATGAATTTAATAGCACATAGTTTATGTTGTTACTTTTTGAAGGAGTTATTGAATTGTGTCATTAGCATAAAATCTCCTTTTAATGTTGTAGTTTAGGATTGGTTTCATGCTATTTACTTTATGCAACTAGACTACATTTATTTCTATGTCATTCATTTTTTACAATAAGTTAGGGTTTCAATTCCAAGGGTTTAAAATCTTGCAAGTAGATTTGAAAAAATCCTTTCTATGCAACATTTACATTTCTTTCAAGTAGATTATAATTTCCTTTTATTCAATATTTCCATTCCTTTTAAATAGATTCAGATTTCGTCCCATTCCTTGTAAATAGATTTGGATTTCGTCTTCTACAACATTTTTCCTTCGTGCAAAATCTAGAATCAAATTGCAAAACAATCGCTATAGACCATGGTTTGATCCACTATCTCAAAGGAACTTGATTAGAACTTAGCTTACTATGAATACAACAATGTCACCTCTTAATTTTATATGAATTTTGGGTTGATAAATTAAAGTTGGTTGCCCTCGTAGTAGCAACCTTCTTGTTTTAATACGAGAGCTCATCATGTTGTTTGGTCTTATCAAAAGGAGTCCATGTTATCCACCGTGATTTTTTTCTTTACTATTTCACACTCTAGTGTCTATTGTAAGAGCCTTGTTACATCATAGACATTCTAAGGGATTTTTAGTCATGAATTTCACATAAATTAGTATAAGCAACAAGCTATACTTACAATTTGTCAATAAGATCATCATTCTTCATAGTTGGAACCTTTAGCATCTTTTTTTTTGCATATTTTCTAATTTTACAAGCCATGCTTTTCTTTATAGAAAAGAATAATTATTAATTTTTACACATTCTTATATAGCCTTATGGTTGATAGGACATGATCTTATTAAAAATATGCTCATAGATTGACTTATTACTTATTTGTTTGTTGTAATTTTATTTTGATTTTGTTTGTATAATGTGAATTATTACATATATCTTTCTTATTTCTTATTTTCCTAATTATTTTACATTCCAATAAATCATTTTAAATGTATGGGCATTAAATTGTTTAGCACAATTTGACTATCTCACCATCCTAGTGAGATTTGAGGGGGTTGGAAACGAAGCCTAAAAGCTTTTTCTATGAATAATTCCCTTGGTCTCTTGCATGGATCAAGTTCATGGACATTTCCCTTGGTCTCTTGCATAGATCGAGTTCATGGACATATAATAGCATTTCATAGAGCCCAAGTTGACTAGCTCACCATCCTAGTGAGATTCAAGGGTGTTGAGAATGAAGCTTCATCTATCAATAATTCCCTTAGTCTCTTTGCATGAATCTATTTATGGTTGATATGGCATGATCTACTAAGATATAATATAATATAATTTTATTTTAATTTAATTTAATGGTAAAATTAAATTTATGTTATTAGTTTAAAATTATAATATTAATTGGTTACAATTTAATACTAGTGTCCATTGTTTTAAATTTAAATTATTAATTATATTTTATCATAAAAAAATTAAAAGTTCAGAATAAAACATTTATTTAAAATTTAAAATTTATTTAAAATATAAAATTGCAATATAAACAACTAAACTCTAAAATATAAAAACCCTTTTAAAAAAAACCGGTCAGGTTTGAAATTTCCCCAAGCTAAGGAAACTTTCAGAAATTGCTAAAAAGCTAAACCTTGATGTTAGAACTCTTTTTTCTTGGTGGAGTCACTCCATCTTGAGTTGTCTGTTGTTTCTTCTGTTACGTTATGCTCTGCTGTTTCTTGTGTTACTGATTTAGACTTAATCCGATCATTGAGTGCCGAAATAACCGCATTCAAGGCTTTGAGAGGGTCCTCCAAATGACTTATCAGGATCTCAGAGATCTCTGCAGGAGTCATTTCGGCTCCAGCCTCCCTCATGCTCTCCTCCACGGCAGAAAAAAGTGGATGGTCTTCAATCTGCAAGTAATTAAAGGCAAGAGATTTGAATTGAGAGAAAGTGCAGAAGGAGAGGAGTATGGGCATGTCCATCCTTCCAGATCTTAACAGTGCAGGGTCAAGCCTATCCTTGTGGTTTGTTGTGAAGATGATAATTCGTTCCTCGCCACAGCAGGACCACAGTCCATCCGTGAAGTTAAGGACTCCCGAAAGAGTTACACGGCTTCCGCTTTCATGCTTATTAGGATTCGGAGGGTCGGAAAGCCTGTCCCTTAGATGGATGCGTTCTGGATTTGCAAGAGCAGCATACGAAGGTCGGAGTTGTCGTAAACCTTCGTGAGCTCCAGTTCGTACACATCGTACTTCATATAGTTAGCTATGGCGGCCACGAGACTAGATTTCCCTGTTCCAGGGGGTCCGTAGAGAAGGTATCCTCGCTTCCAAGCACGGCCGACTCTGTTGTGAAACTCCTTTCCTTTCTTAAAGGAGTCGAGATCCTTCATGATTTTCTCCTTCGTCGTCGGATCGAGGGCCAGAGAATCGAAAGTGGATGGATGTTTGAACGGAACACCGGTCCATAATTGCCTATTGGTATAGATGGTTATGGCCCTGTTCTGTCTCTTGATTTCAGCTGCACGTCTAGCAATATGATCAAAGTAGGTACACAATAAGCGCCTGCTCGGCTTCTCTATTTTTAGGGAAAACCAGCGCCTATCGATTGGTTTATCAGTACCAACTTGTTCAACGTGGCGAGACCACCAAAATGTTGCTCCGTTGAAGGATTCCTGCATCGTCTCCCCGGAAGCCGGACCAAATTCCGCACTGTTCGTTTCCCCGGTGCGAAATACTGTGAGTCTTCGGAGGTCCTCAGTGGCGTCCAGGGTGGGTAAGTAGAGTTGCACATCCTTGTATACCTCATTTGAAATGACTCCATCATTCCCAATGTATTGTTGAATGTCAAGTTCGTAATAGTTATTGAAACGTTGCTGAAAGCGGGAAATCCATTGTTTCAGCCATTGCTGCAACTGTGGAGGCAAGAAGTTTTGGAAGAGAGACAAGAGACCAATCCATACCCAAATTTGTGAAATCACGTGATTTATCCTCAACTGGTCCATCCTCAATCACGTGATACTTGGTAACGCCTATTGTGGTGGATTGTGATGGTGCGACAAGGTTTTATATGGATCCAAGTACTTCGGTTTGACACCGATTCCCAATCGGCGTAGTAGACATTATGCTTCATAGTTTAGACCAAATAAACCAATTTTTCAAATAAACAAAAATAAGTCAACTCGTCGCCGGTCTTTCGCAACACGTTTCACTTCGGTCTAACGTTCTGACTACGCCAAGACGGTCGTCTACAATCTAGAAGTACGATACTATTACTTTTCCAAATTGAAAAGAAACATATTACTATGCTAACTCCACTCAATTCGATCCGGAGTGGAAGATCCATTGGCCTTTTAAGACCCACAAATCATAATTATTTAAGGGTTTTGATTTAGATATAGTCAAAAAAAAGAAGAAGGTATTTTTAAGTATGAAATTTAAGTTCTACATCAATTTTATAATTTCCAAATCTCTAATTCATTTATATTTAAAAAGTACGATACCAAAATTGATAATACTAAATTTAAATAAGAAATTTGAAAGTATATAAAGGATTCTATATTATTTATTGAAACGCTCAAATAATATATTCAGTAGATGAGTTTGTTAACGATAATGAGCTCCAAAGCCAGTTCTTATATGGTCTTTGAATTCTTGATTTGTCAGTAATCTCATGTCGCTCGAGGGAGCAAGTAGCATCAAAATGAAAGCATTATTAAAACGAAAGGATATTCAATATTGCTAGAGTGCTTTTGATAATATAACTTTGTTATGGATGGATGAAAGGAGGGATAGAGAGAGTGGTTTGGAGGTTTTATTTTATAGAGGGAATAATAGTGAAGTATCCTTAACACTATAGTCAAAATAGTTAGTAGTGATCAACAAATCAAGGCTAAGACTATCATTTAATGTTTAGAAATGTCAATATATAATGACTTTCTCTCGCAATAACTCCAACCAACCAACCAATCTTAGGCAGTCCTAAGCTTGGAAATAACATTCTCGTATAGCCTAATCACAACAACCCTCAACTCGAGAGGAACCATTAACTCTTCTAACCTCCGCCATACCTTGTCCCAAGGCACTATGTCAAATACTTTTATAAAGTCAACAAAACAACAAAAGGGATCAATTTTATTATTATGACATTTATCAACAATGATCCTAAGAGTAATAATGTGGTATATAGTTGACTGATGACTCCTTAATCTGACTTGTCCTTTAGCTCTTTTACCCCCGATTTCAAGCCAAAATGAGAACATACAAATTCGCTTAAATGCAACTAATCATAACGGCCCTATAATTAGGGGGAGTGTTTTTATCTCCACTTTCAAAGATAGGCACAATAGGGCTCTGCATAAAAAGCTAAGGGAAGCCTTGCCTCACTGCCAAATGAAGATTTTGTGTATATGAGGAATGAAGACAAACCTTCCCATTTTGAAAATTTCATTGTGGTACCCTTCAATATCCCTAGCTTCCCCATTCGTGAGTTTCTCAAATTCAAAATCCACATCTTCCAAGCTAAATATATCCTCCTCTAAAGAAGTATGTTATCGCTACGACCAACACCCTCCAAAAAATTTCCTACACTTGAATTTTTGAACCTACTATGGATCTCACGATCGGTCGCTCCATATTCACTTCTCGTTTAGTTGATGTCTTTGAGCTCCCTTCTTGGATTGGAAGTGTTGAAATCACTTTCTCATACATGCTCAGTCTGTAACAAGTGCATGAGCGCATTCTTTTACACAAGCTTGAACGAGCATAGCATGATTCATTAACACTATACTTGTGCGACATCGAATCTGTGTTGACAGTGAGTGCGCACTGGCATCGATAGTTTCTCACTTCTAGTTGTGTTTGTACTTATATTTTGGTGAGTTTTGCAAACTGTTGATTCACGCACCTTTGTTTTTGCGAGTGTCATTTTCATGTTTTCGGTTGTCTCTTTCACTTTCATTCCCTTTAATTAGTGTTATTTTCATCTTATCTTCATCCCAACATGTGTTTTTTCACCATCATTCACATATTGCAAGTGTCATCTTTTGGCATAGGAATTGGCGCTTATCATGTAAAGTGGAGTTTTGGTTTGTTTCAAGAGGAAATATTTTTGAGTATGAGTTTTTTTTATCATGTAGACATGGTCCACACTCATTTCCAAAGTTTCACATACCATCGCACAAGTGTCATCAGTGTCGTCACAAAGTGTATCTTTAGTGTTGCACTTGGAATGTGTTTTCGCAATGCTATTACATTAAGGAAAGTATGTTGTTCATGTGTTCTGAGTGTCCCATGTGGTGTTGTCAAGCAATGTAAGTGTGTGATCATGTTCAAGTCTTGCTTTTATTCAATTTCCTCTCACTAATCCAACACTTAGTCAAAATTGGAAAAACTCTCAACCAGGCCACTCAACCTCACCAAGCCCCTTGAATGCATGTTGCACAGTCTCAGTCCTCAAGAAGCTACCTTGTCTCTTAAACTACACAATATGTGGTCTTTGACTCCCAAAACTGTGCATTTCACAACCTCAGTGCTCTAGCCTAGCCCTTGATTCGGAGAACTGAAGAATATTTCTCTCCAACCATGCTAGCATTGTCCATTGCATAGTCTCAACCCTCAAGCCTCAGTCATGAGCTCCTAAAATGTGCACCTGTGCAGTCACGTGGCCTCCTATCCTTCAAGTACTGTGCATTTCACAATTTTATTTCTCAAGCCTGGGCCTTGGCCTAAAAAACTAAAATTTGCATTGTGCAATCTCAGACCTCAAGCCCATGCATTGAGCTCCTGAGGTGCGCAACTGCGTAGTAAGATGGACACCTCTGCCTCGCAAAACTGTGCAATTTGCTGAAATAGTGCAAAATGTTCAGTTTGGCTTACTGACTCCCAAAACTTTGCAATATGCTTGCATAGTCCATCCCGAATTGTGCATTTTTTTGAAAATAAATAAGAAATTCCTAATTTAATGTTGTCCTTGAATTAAATTAGGAATAAAATTGAAATTTCACATTACATGACAACTTATATTAGTTAAATAAGTTAATTTGACTTAGTTGTCTTGGTTAATTTGCGTTGAGGGTCTAACTTGAGTCATGTAGAGTGTCTTCTACATTATAGGATCGTTGGTTCAGTTTATTTTGTGTTGTAATTGATTAATTCAGTTTAACTGAGTTAAAGTCAGTTAAACTAGTTCCAACTGTTGGAGGAACTAGTGGGAGATCTAGTAGTGTGGCGTTGTCTGTAGTGATCAACCAGTTAACTGATGGTTCACTCATAAATAACTCATGCATGTCAAATCTGAGAGGTGCCCAACTGATATTGGAGTTAAAGGACAATGTACTATCAGTTGTATAATCATCTAAATTGTATAGGTGGTGCATGTTGGCAGAGGAAGGCCTATGATGGATTGCACGTTTCCTTTAAGGAATTTCCATAATTAATAAGGGGCTAATTTCCATGGAAAAGAAACAAGGAAATAGGGACTTGGGAAAGCAAGAAATTGGTTAAGTATTGGCCTAGGCTTGTCTACGAAGCTAAGAGACAAATAAAGATAGTGCAGAGGTTTCTCAGGCTTGAGAAAAGCATTGTAATATTCTCATATTTTTAGACTAATGAAATATACATATAACAAGGGTTTTATTTGTGGTTTTCCCTAGGAGATCATTGTGTAATGTGTTGATTGAATTCCTTCTCTTGTATTCTTTGTGATTTTGTGGTCGTTTAATTATTCCCGCTGATGAGTAGAGTAGATTCAAGTCTATTGTTTTAATAAATTAAAGTTAGTAGTTTGAATATACATTGATTTTATACATAGTATCAACGAAAAAATCACTCTAGAAGAGGAGAATACGATTTTTTCTTTTACAGGTGAAATTGAATTTATAGTATCATACTTCAGATCCAGTAGGATTTCGTTCTATGGATTAACACTTGAATATGCCATTGAGGGTATTTCAAACTATATTTCTTGGAAGGACGGGATGTAGGTAGAATTGGAATACCACGGGCTTATGGAATCCATAGAAAAATGTATTCCTAAGCCTCGAGCAACTAATGTTCATGATCTAGCAGAGTAGAGAAAATGTGTTGCAAAGGCAAGACGAATTATCCTAGAAGGAGTTCAAGATTCTCTCGAACCTACATGGTAAGGATACTCCATATGTAATGTGGAAGGACCTGATAGACTCGTTTCAATACAACATGGACCACAAAAAGTTGGCACGAAAGAACAAGATCATAAAAATCAACATGGAGAAGGGTGACAGAGTACCAAAGTACTTCACAAAGTTCACCTAATGTAGAGATGATATTGGAAGTGTTGGTGTTACAATTTTTAAAGACGATCTAGTGAACCTAGCACTTCTATGCCTTCCCAAGAGCTGGTACAACTACCATGATTCGGTAAATGGGAGGGAGAAGATACTAGAGTGGGAGTGTTTGTGGTCCAAGTTGGTGTAGGAAGATATTCATTGTAATGCCAAAGATGGGACCTCATCTAAAGAAGTGGAAGAGGATTTTGCATTAATTAGATAAGAAAATAAAGCTAAGGGAAATAAGTCCGAAGGTGAGGAGGGAAAGAGGAAATACTTTTCCAACATCAAGTGTTTTCACTGTGACGAGTTTGGGCACTATGCCATGAAATGTACACATAAGAAGGCAAGCAAGAAGGAGCCTGTGGTAGCAGTAGAAGGTGAAGCTCCAGCTTCACAATTCAAACTTTATGTCAAATGTGGGTGCCCCCTAGTGATGATTTCGAAGTTGGGAATTCTAAAAATTCAATTCCTACTCCATCTCTTCATCCTCCTCCTTCTTTTCATGAATTAGATCTAACGGAAGAAACTCCACAATGGCTCATGAAGCCTCTCATGAAAACCAATTTTTCCATTCCTCAAGATGGTATTAACACTCGTAACTCTGGTCTTGAAGCTAATTTGGATTTCCTGTATTCTCTTTCATCTACATTCCATGACTCTTTTTATAGTGATCTATTGATCAATCTGCTCCACGAGCTAGTTTTTCACACTCTCTTGATTTTCAAGTTGCTAGTCCAAATTGCGATAAGATTCGAGGTAGTCACATTACACAAGTAGAAGAGAAGGAAGGTGAATATTCTTTCAATATTTATTCTCTTTCTCAAAATCCTTCATGTGAAGATGCTTTTTCCTCATTCTTGGGTTATATTGAATCTGGTAGTCTTGGTTTTTAATCAAATGCAATCAATTTTCATGATCGATTTCAAGTATTGGGAAACAATCATTTTGACAAGGATGACTCTGTCGATATATAAGATGATGAATTCCCAAGTGCACCAATGGATCTTCTTGTTTCTCAAGAATATTTTAATTTATAAAAATTAGATATGGAATCTGTTCTAGCCAAGGAAAATATCCTTATCGAAACTTCCGCTTCATCTCACTATCCCTTGTGCTCTCATGTTTGTGATGAATCTACATACGATGAAGATAATCTATGTTATTCAAGTTCTTCATCTGATGAGTTAAATTTTCAATCAGAGCAAGGTGGTGAGGTTTTCCATTGTGAAAATGAAAAAAGTCAAATCATTGAGTACTCTTTCCATCCCTCAATATCTATTCTATTGCATGAAAACAACTCTCTAAACCAACCTTCTCTTGAAATTTCTCTGATTCATATATCCTTAGATTTGGGATCAAATGAATCTTCTAACTTGAGAAATGTGGTTATTGAAGTTGAAAAATATGATCAAGTCAGTGATAGGGATGGTTTCCATCCAGTGAGTAGTGATCTTATTGAAACCAGTGTTAGAAACTATTCTCACACCATTCACAATCTGGTTCAATCTTCAAGATACAATTTTACAATCCTTGAAAGTTCTAGGACTTGTTGGGAAGTGGAGGCACTTCAACATTCATTGATGGTTATGTTAGGATCTTGTGACTCTGGTAATCCCCCCCAAACTAAGTATGATTTGGTTTCTCTCACACAACTATTCTCTTTGCATGGTTTCACTTGATGTAAATTTATTGTTTAAAGATGTTTGGTATTTTGGATGTAATTTTTCAAATTTTCAAGATTTCACTTCTAATCGGATTCACAATATTCTTTTGTTGATTCATCTTCATGAAAATATCTTGTATCAAAATTAGGTTTGGAATGTTCATCTCTCTAAAAGTCATGGAAATATGAAGTTGATCACCTCAAAGATCATGTTCAGTCGAAGGAATCATATCTATCATATTTATTACATGATAAGCAACTCCTAGTTTTCCTTGTGAATATGATATCCCGAATCTTGTTCTTCATAGCACCTGAAATCCTCATGAGTTCAAATGAATGCATGAGTTATTGTACAAATCAAATTATTTTCCATTCACTATGTCCTGACTGGTCTCATGTGTTTGTTGTGTTGGAATCCCTTTCAAATTCTTTCAATTATTGCGATGTTTGTACAATTTATCACCAGTTACAGGAAAATGGTTTGTCACATTTAGCTTGGAAGGAAGTTGGTACGATTGTTCAAAGCATTCCTAGAGTGGCTCAAAATGATTTATCTTCATTAGCTACTAACTAGGAATCTGATGCTTTAATCAATCCATCTTATCATAATATTACCTGTCATTCATTTGATCATTTTCCCACAAATATGTTTGATGACATTTTTTTTTCATTGATTAATATTTATGGTTTATCTCACTAGTCAGATACTTTTCAAGTAGCTGAGGCACTTCATCCTTCGCTGGTGGTTATGTCAGGTCCTCACTATCTTGACAAGCCTTTTGAGTATGACTAGATCTATTTTCCCTCACAATATTCTCATCCTGATCCCACACTTTCAATTGAAGGTTTAATATTTCAAATTTTTAAGGATTTTCAAGAGGATTGTTTCGAATTTCATGATCCAATTACCGAATAGTTGGAGAAATATTACTTGGAAAGCTCTGTTCTAAAGAATACAAGTGTTGTCATTGTCGTCGCAAAATGTATCTTTAATGTCGCACTTGGAATGGGATGTTGCAATGTTTTCACAATATTGAAAGTGTGTTTTTCATCTGTTTTGAGTGTCCCATGTTCTGTCTTTAAGTGAACTAAGTGTGTGATCTTGTTCCAATCTTTCTTTTATTCAACTTCCTCTCATTGATCTAACACTTATTCAAAATTGGAATAATTCTCGATCAGGCCACTTGGCATTATCCAACCCCTTGAACTACGTGCCATGTAGTCCTAGTTCTCAATAAAAATCCTTGTCCCTTGGCACTACGCAACGCATAGTATCTGCCTCCCAAAACTATGCATTCCATAACTTCAATGCTCAAGCCTAAACCCAAAGTCCCAAAACTGTACAATATTTCTCTCCAACCATTCTAGTGTTGCACATTATGCAGGATCAGTCTTCAAGCCTAAGTCTTGAGCTCCTGAACAACACAAATACACAACAAATTTTCCTCTTGTCCTTCTAGTACATCGCATTTCACAATTTCAGAGCTCAAGCCTAGGACTTTGCCTTAGAAACTGTTGAATCATGCCCTCCATCTATGACTAAATTGTGCATTGCATAATCACAGACCTTAATCCCAACCCTTCAGCTTCTAAGCTATGAAAATGTGTAGTCACTTGGCCTCCTCTGTCTCCCAAAACTATGCAATTAGTTGAAATAGTGCAAAACCCTTCAACTTGGCTCAGTGAATCCTAAAACTATGCAACCTACTTACCCAATCTAGCCTGAACTATGTGTTGCATAGTCTCAAAGCTCAAACTTCACACCTAACTACCTAAGTTATGCAACTGCATGGTCGCTAAGCCTCTCTCTCATCCTGTCCTGGCTCAGTAAGTGGATCATCATGCAATATCCGATTTAGGGGTTTATCGGACTAATGTCATCTTATCATGAGTGGATTGCAGATGAATGGACTCTATCATGCTATGGAAAGATGATGAAGAAGGAGATGGAGAAGGAGGACATACTAGAAGACACATATGGAGTTGTAGATATAAGATGAGAATTATGCGAGAAGCGAAAGGAACATTATATTACAACATAAGATCAAAGATAAGGACCGCATGAATACTCCATCTAATTCGCAACCCTTTGGAGGGTGGATATGAAGAGAAAATCATATCTCTCATGAATTTGAATAATTGCACATATCTTGTTGAAGACAAAGGAGCAACAAGAATGGCTTGACATTTCCATGTCATCAAGAAGTCTTTATCAGCATTTGTCAGCATTTTCATGCCATGTCATGTCATGAGTTATCATATGCCACATCATTCTTGTGGATTATGTAACTTCTTATTCAAAAATGTATTGTAAAGTGGAAGTCCAAAGGAAATGTACAAAAGATGAAGAGTCATGTAATGTTGATATGTTGAAAAGTCATATGAAGTCAAACGATCATGAGAGTAGTCAAAGAGTCACAAGAGAGGTGATGCACCAACCCATTGGTTATATATACATCCTCATTGTATGAGAAAATGAATTTTCACCTGGGCTTCTCCCATAAGGAATCAAATAGACAAGTTTATTACTATTGGCGAGCAATTTTTGGCTCCAATGCTCCACTATTGGAGCTAGTGATGCTCATTGTATTCATGTACTTTGGGAATTTTACTTAATACTTGAATCCTAATGGTCGACACATTTTCATGCATGGATAGTGAATATTTGTAAGATTTTTCTGTGAATATATGTGATTCATATTTTCTTTCAGATGTACTAAAATAGTTGAACTATTTCGGTTATTTTAGCACTTACGTAATTGAAAATGTGTTGTAATGGTTGTAAAAATTTCCACATTTATGTGGAATATTCTGGTTGATGTTAGGTGGTCATACTTTTGCTTGCATACGCCTCTACTAGGATGATACTATTACCTCTCTTAGAGGCTAACCTTTTCTGCCTCCAGAGCAAAATAACCATGACACGCCCGTAATCGAGAATTCACTAATGAAAAATACTTGTTTTTCGCAAAGGCACATACCCACTTCTCTCTCTTTTCGACAACTAAATGCAAGGAAAATCTATAAGGATACATGGCAACCAGGCCAATACTCCCGATGGGGCTTCTATTCCAAATGGTGTGAGGCATAATTGGGACTTCAAAATGGGGTGATCCCCTTGGTTGATGGATTTCTAACACCGTCAATAAAGTATTGAAGATGGTTCCTATCGCATCAAGGTAATTATCAAAATTCTTAAGACAGAAATCCTAGTTCTTTAAGGGTATTGAATTATTTTCTTTCATTTTCAAAGTAAAAATTCTCTCCAAAACATTTTAGGTTCAACTATAGAAAGGTGAATAAGATGCTCTTATCTCCTATATATATAGCATCTCTTCTTCTTGTGGATAATATATTTGTACATATTCATTATTTCAAGCTTTAAGGTTTCATTAGGAGCATCTCTAATCACTTTCTTATCGATTTTACAATCACTATCATACCACATGTTAGAATTTCCTATTATTTTTATTAGACATCTCGATAGATAACTTGTTCAGGGTGGTTGAAAGGGTTGTAGTAAAACTATGGTAGATGTGTTCAATGTTATCATTATATCTTAAAAAAGTTAAATCCATTTTTAAGTCATTTAACGAGATATCCATTTTACTTCTATCAAAACAAATGCATCTTTGGCTCTCATAATTCTCATAGATGTGACTGGTGCGAATGTGAAGGTTTAGAGCTAAGGTTAAAGGTATGTGGTTAGAATTAGGCTCATGGTTGGTTATGAGGTCAAAATGTACAATACCATTGAGAAAATGGGTATCATATATCACATAATACATCACACTACAACCAATCCCAAGAATACAAGTTATTTGGTGAGAGGTTGGCAAATTATTAATTCCATTACAAATTATCATGTATTAGGAGATATAAATATTGAATAACTCAGTACCAAATAATTTCTTTGATATGTATTCAAAACTTATTTTCAAACTATTAGCTAAGTCAAAGTCCTCATTTAGTTGGAGGGGTGTTACCGGGAAAAGTGTCAATTTAGAACTGCTCTATCCCACTAAGGTGTGATAGCTGCCTTAGAAACAAACAGAGAAAAACTACTTTTGTATTTCCTTTATGAACTATAGATAGAGAGGAATAGAAAGAAGCAACCTGTGTCTTGCGCTAATCCTTTGATCCAATCCCTCTCTTCTTTGACAGCTTCCAGCTACCTGCTCCCTTACTTTCCCAGCTTCACCAAGTACCTGTAAGATCACAGAAGAAGAAAACTATACAAAGACATGGATCTATATTCATAAACAACTTAGGATCAGATTTAAGTTAACAACACAAATGTAACAAGCATCAATGATACAAAAGCATGGAAGAAAAACTCAAATAGTTTTTATTGATAAACAAGAAGATCCAGGAGGAGTTACAACCGATGGTTCCTGACCCAGCATCAACCTCCCAGCAAAGAAGCCCCTCTTCACCTCCAACAAAGCATAAATCACCCAATACTCTAATGTTTGTCTCAAAACCAACAACAATTCCTTAAATGTGCAAAATTCCAGCCTCCGGATCTCTGGGATGAGGGATCCATATATAGATGTATGTAAGGAGGATGAGTCAGCTTGTGATTTGATTAGTGTCTTCTCTCTGTCAGTTCTTGCTTCCACTTGGAGACTGAAGGCCTCTTACTCATCCTTGGTCGAATTCAGTGAGGCAAGTGTCATAGGAGAAGATTCTGGAAGCTTCCATTGTCTCTCCACCTCGCGGAATGACACTACCATTTGTCATTTCTCGCCCAACGTACCCTCATAGTGCATTTAGGTGCATTGCAATGCACCTAGCCAGTGGATTTGGGTGCTATGCAACGCATCTAGCCAGTGGAGCAGCTGAAATGATCCTGTTTTGACCTATTCTGAGCAGTTTCTGGTGGAGAACTTCTGGGAGAAGCTGTAATTTGTTGACCTTGTTCCTTTAGGGGTTAGAACAACACTTTTAGGGACTTAGGAGCCCTTGGTTTATGGACATTTCATGCTTGGAGTTGTAAGGCACAAAAATGTCTATAACAGTTGCCCCCTAAAGTATGAGGCCGTTAATCGGGTGAAATGCTTTATTATGAGGATCCGAAGTTCTTTCAATGCTGGGAGGAGACCTGTAATAAGATACAATACAATACATTATCTTCATACTGTTTTCATGATCTAGCTGAGGCGGGCATTCCCATGCTCAGCTTTATAAATTCATTTTTATGTACATAGGACAGACAATCGTTTGATTGTGGACTGATGATTCTGATAGAGCCATCATCCTTTTGGTAGGATGATTATCTGTGCTGCAATGCTTGTACATTTAATGTCTTTATGTCCCTGAATATATATCGCAGCCCGGATGGATGAAACTGGATCCGGGGTCTTCAATCTCGTCCGATCTTCACTCGAAGTACAAGTCGATCCATGTGAGAAATGTCCTGAAGTCAAACATGGAAAGACATCGCTTGATTACCAGTCAATGATGTAAACTGTTAACAAGCGCGAGAGGAATCACCGATAATGATAATGACCCTCAAGGTACTGCAGTACAATTCACGTGGTGTGAATAAAGGACTTGGCATCGAACACCAGACAAAATCTTTCGGTCGAAGGTCATTGATGTAAACCTGTCGCCGGAAGTGAGAAACTTGCCATTGAGGCATGCAAGCTTCAAAGTACTGAATGGGGTGTTCCTAGACCAACTTCTTGGATAATGAGCTGATGTCGGCAAGAAGTGATCCGTCACAGGAGGGCCTTAATGAATCCCACATCAATGACACGGAACGGAGCAAATTATTTTGATGGAGGTGAAAACGATCTGATGATATACGATTGAGGGTGGCGGTCATGAAAGAATGGAGTATAATGTATGGTAGTGGGTGGGACACAGGTGGCTTCTCTGGATGACTTCTCTTGAACATGTCGGCGACACTGTTGTGATGGATTGGTAGCATTAACCCCAAATGTGGATGGTATGGTGTGACCATGGCGATGTGACCGGTGAATGAAACAACCCAACCCAACTCGGACACGGAGTGGAAGTGTCATGTTCAAGAGCGACTTGCTACCAATAAAGATTCTTTGAGTTTTCTTCCCAATTTTTCCCCAGTCATTGCTGACAAGTACCTCTTTATTTTTGTCAAGCTTGAGGAGGATAACATATGCTTGTTCTATAATTTGCCCTTCGGGCAAACCCATCGCTATGTTTTAACGAGCCTAGCGATAGTGAAACTCGTTCTCGTCTAAAGACAAGTTTGTCGCTATTAATCTTTTTAACGAGTTTAACGACAAAGATAACTCGGTCCTTTTCATTTTTAGAGAGTCTGAAAAGGTACGTAAAGGTAACTCCAAAATTCCTTTTTCGTCATCTAATCCCTTAAGTCCGAAAAAGTATAAAACAATACAGAAGGGATGAATTTTCGATAGTTTTAACGAGCCGAACAAAACAAGCACTCGATCTTTTTGTGTAATAATCCCTCAGGTCCAAAAAGATTAAAATCTAGAGGAGGGATAGCACTTCATGTCCCTTTAACGAGCTGGAGAGGCCAATGGCTCGGCAATCTTTTCATATTTTACGAGTTAGTTGAAAAGAGCTTAAAGAAGACTCGTCTTTTGAGGAACGAGTGATAAAACGGGTAACAGCTGATTCTAGGTAAGGTTTGGAATTTTCCAATCACGGCAGTGTCACAAGGATGGCTAGTGAAATCACTCTTCGCAGCTGTTCCTCAAAATGGGTAAACAATAAAATGGAGGTGAATGATCGGCCAATGAAAAAGTGGAGGTGACGGTGCAAACACGACCAAGGCTTTAATGGCTGAAGTACTACATTCACGGTGGTTATTTACCGGGGAATAGTTCATTTTTTAATGAGCTTAAACGCGGGTGGAAACATTTTCTTGGTGCGGGTTTATTTTTTAACGAGCTTGAACCTTGCGGTAACACTGCTCGATTAATCCAGTCGTATGATAAGAATGTCTCATATGAAACGACAACTTTTAGAGTTTTGCCCCACATCCTTTCTTCATGCAAGTTAGGAGACGACCAATCCTACGAGTTTAAAGGGTTAGAGGTCCTAAAAATTAAAAAAAATAAATAGTCGCCCTTTGCTTGCACTCTAAAAGGTTTGCATGCCCCCAGGTATAAAATAGAGTTTCAAGGTCACCCTCTATTCGAGCTGACAAAACATTTGTTTTATCAGGAAGGGTATACCTCTTTCAGGTTACCCAAAGATTGTTCTATTCACATCGCAAACAAAACACTTCTCTGGCAATGTCTACCGAGATAAACAAAGGTGAGTGAAGGAGGCTACTCCACTCACATAACTTTGACAAGACAATCTTGTTCTAGAATAACCCTCTTTTCCACTCACGGACGGGGTACAGACTAGTCATATTCTCCTACGGAAACCTACCCTATACCCGAAGTTTTCCTGCCGAAGCAGACCAGGATGCATGCCCCCTGGGTTTCAGTCATATCCCTCCGATTTACTCGCGCTCATCGGGAGGACGGACTGGATATTGAGACATTTCTTGCGTGAAAAGACCATTCAGGGATGGTATATGACTATTTGCTATGCGTGATCCAGGAAATGAAAGTTGGTCTATGAGCTTGACCACTCTTTCTTCGTGCGGAAAACACATCACTCTAAAGAGTGATGAGACAATGGCTCTCATGCAATAAATATAGTCTCATCCAAGGAGTACATTGTAATCCAGGGGTCCTTGAACTACCATTACGTTCATGTGAACTGTTTTCCTTCTCAATGTTATGGGCACATCGGGAAGGATCCCTAAAGGTCGACTGGTTCCTTTATCAAAGCCCATCAGATTTCTCATCTCAGGCAAAAGGGATGGCGAACCAAGCGCTTTCCAAGCAGTTGAGGAAAGGATACTCACAGAAGCCCCCTCATCTATGATGGTACCAGCCATAACCATTCTATATATTTGAACGATGATTCGGAATGGTACGCTTGCTGGTAAACGGGGTCTGCCTAGTTGATTCCAGTCGAAGGAGACAACTAGGTTGCTTGGAGGTGGGACCGAATAGACGACCGGGTACAGCTCTGACGAACTTCCTTCCTGCGGTAAAGGAATGGGTAAATTTCCCCCATGTTTGTCGGAGTCTGTGTTTATGAAGAGAATTTGGATGTTGTCATCCTTGTTCTCTTCAGTGACTGTATCATCTGAAGGTAAAACCTCTGAAGGTAAGACTGAATCAACTGCCGCCTCGACCTTTTGACTTTCATCTGGTATGGATCTAGATGGTTTATCTTCAATGGTAGGTGCTTCAGCCGACCACCTGAGCGGGCCAGCCAGATTTTCAACTAATGACGGACTCAACAAGAGTTTTTTATATTCAGGAGGAAGTCGTAACGGTGAAACCGGACGATCATCCAAAACTCTTTTAGCTTCGTCTAAGAAGGGACAATGGTGGATGGCATGACCGCCTTCGCACAGTTTACAAGGAAATCTACATTTCCCTTTTTGTCTTGGGATTCACTTTCGCTAGTTGATGGTGTGCTTTCAACACGATCATCAGAGGTTGACGACACCGGGTTGTGCAAACGAGGAGACCAGTCCCTTAAGATCCAAGGGATGCAAGGACAATCTCTGTGAAAGTGGTCTCCTTTGCAAATGACACATGGCGATTTAGGCCTGGTCAGTGCAGTGTGTGGATTTTCGTTAGACGACACTTGTTTTCCCCCATTCGCCTTTGGCTCCTTCTTCTTCTTCTCTTTCTTCTTCTTTTCCTTCTTCTCCTTAGGAACTTGACTTTTGGCTTTATCAGCCCCATCAAGCGAAGAGGAAGGAGGAGAGGAAGAATTAGAGGAAGTAGAAGGCTGGTGGGCAACTCTGGATTCGTCTAATTGCTGATTCGATTGTTCAGGAATAGTGGTGTTCTAAACGACAGAGGTTGAGAAGAGCCATACTGGAAAACCAATTGTCAGTCGTGGAAGTGACAATGTGGCCATATGGGGCGCACCAACATCTCCCCAAGAGGAGAAGGGACTAGGATTTCCTCCAAGGGAAATTCCTTGGTTGGTAGACTCCATTTTCTCAACCCAAGATCAACGTAGGAAAGGGTAATTAATATTCCGTTTAAAATAAATTTTTATACGCTTTGACACAACTTGTTTTTTCAGTTTTTAAGAGTCGAGAAAAAACAAAAGATGACTCTAATCTCCTTCGATTTTTAATGAGCCTGAAGTGACAAGTGATCAGATGGACCTTTTCCGTTAAGGAGTCTGAAAAGGAATGAAAGGGACTGCTCTGGAGGTCTAGGTAGAGGGAGTACAAAACCAATCGCAAAACTGCAGAATAATTTTTACGGTACGGTAGTCAATCTTCCCGAATGCTGTGTTCAGTGCATTGCGATCGGTAGGGCGGCAGACACGGCTTCCTATGGATAAAGGATTTAAGCCTATAGGGCTCTCCCAAAATATACTCGACGGTACGTGGGAGCACAAGTCCGTACTGGCACTTATCGTCTCAAAGTGGAGGAATCACCCAACCATCAGTGAGGACAACAGTTACCAGGCTTTACGATGTCGGAATACGTCTCTAGCCTAGACCTCTAAATGTTGTGCGTTAAGTTCCAAAGCATTGTTAGATTCATTGAATTTATTTTAAGTTGATCTTGCTTATGAAGTTTGCCTTTTGGGTTCACCACGAGATGTAGATGTAATTCCTAAAATGCAATCTAAAGATGATAAACAAACTTTTATCTCTTTTCTGCAATGAAAATCCTAGCTACTAGAGGAAAAGAAAGACACAATCTTTTCACAAAGAGCAAAGAGCACATTGTAAATGCACTTTCCTAAATCAAGCCAAACAGACTGTCTATATGCAAATGCACATGCATGTATTTTTTTTTGACTTTCTTAGTATTGATGCTAAAAAGAAAGTTGATGTACAAATCTTAATTTGCTTTCAAGCGACAAACACAAACAAGCTCCTTTTCGAAATCAAAATATAGAGACAATTACGACACTTTACGATTTTGAAATGAACACTCGTTTTTGACACTAGAAAATCACAAATTCAGACCAAAGGCAATAGTAAAAGTATAATCGACCATCAACAGCAATCAAACTTTCTCCTATGATCGAAATCGACACTTGCGACAGATCTAAATCAAAGGACGACAGTACGATTATTCTACTTTTGCAATGGAAAACTGTAAACGACTCAACAAACACACAAAAACATCTACAGTTCTTTTGTACAAAGGAGGCGGAATAACAGTAAGGAAAAGGGGTTTTAAACAGACATATACCGATCACAGGCAGCAAAATTCAGAGACAAAACTGGAAAGAATGAAGCACAAGAACCTCAGCTGCACAGGGCTAGTCTGATCAACGCACCTGTAACACAAAGAAACTGCATTGCAGCGCAGGTTGCCCTTTCGGGAAGTGCGTTGAAATGCAGGATCTCTTCACAGTACCTGCGCTGGGCTAGAAACGAGAATCTGTCCAGGTTCTGGGTCACATTTTGCAGTTTAGTCTTTGGTTTTTGGCCGAGTAAAAGCAATCAGTAATGCACAATCAGGGGTAGATCTAAGGAGGGTCTAAGAGCTATCACAAGGGCAATCAAATAGCTTGTGAATCAGCTGTTCAAATCATAAAAAAATCCAGTGAATGGATTGAAGCAGCAGATGTCTACTTTGCATTTGCTATGGCAAATGTAGTTCGAATGCTACTTATAAGTTTATGAAACAAACAACAAAGAATGATACACAAACAAACTAATTAGACAGTCCCCAGTGGAGTCGCCATTTTGTTACCGGGAAAAGTGTCAATTTAGAACTGTTCTATCCCACTAAGGTGTGACAGCTGCCTTAGAAACAAACAGAGAAAAACTACTTTTGTATTTCCTTTATGAACTATAGATAGAGAGGAATAGAAAGAACCAACCTGTGTCTTGCACTAATCATTTGATCCAATCCCTCTCTTATTTGACAGCTTCCAGCTACCTGCTCCCTTACTTTCCCAGCTTCACCAAGTACCTGTAAGATCACAGAAGAAGAAAACTATACAAAGACATGGATCTATATTCATAAACAACTTAGGATCAGATTTAAGTTAACCACACAAATGTAACAAGCATCAATGATACAAAAGCATGGAGGAAAAACTCAAATAGTTTTTATTGATAAACAAGAAGATCCAGGAGGAGTTACAACCGATGGTTCTTGACCCAGCATCAACCTTGTTATAGACATTTTTGTGCCTTACAGCTCTAAGCATGAAATGTCCATAAACCAAGGGCTCCTAAGTCCCTAAAAGTGTTGTTCTAACTCCTAAAGGAACAAGGTCAACAAATTACAGCTTCTCCCAGAAGTTCTCCACTAGAAACTGCTCAGAACTAGTCAAATCGGGATCATTTCAGCTGCTCCACTAGCTAGCTGTGTTGCAAAGCACACAAGTACACTAGCTAATTGCGTTGCAACGCACCTAAATGCACTACCAGGGTGCGTTGAGTGGGAAATGACAAGTGGCAGAGTCATTCCACGAGGTGGACAGACAATGGAAGCTTCCAGAATCTTCTCCAATGACACTTGCCTCACTGAATTCGACCAGGGATGAGTAAGAGGCTCTCAGTCTCCAAGTGGAAGCAAGAACTGACAGAGAGAAGCCACTAATCAATTCATGAGCTGACTCATCCTCTTTGCATACATCTATATATGGATCCCTCACCAAGAGATCCGAGAGGCTGGAATATTGTACATTGCAGAGAATTGCTGTTGGTTTTGAGATAGATATCAGAGTATTGGGTGATTTATGCTTTGTTGGAGGTGAAGAAGGGGATTCTCTGCTGGGAGGTTGATGCTGGATCAGGAATCATCGGTTGTAACTCCTCCTGGATCTTCTTGTTATATCAATAAAACTATTTGAGTTTCTCCTACATGCTTGTGTATCATTGATGTTTGTTACATTTGTTTGTTTAGCTTAAATCTGATCCTAAGCTTTTTATGAGTATGAACCCATGTCTTTGTATAGTTTCCTTCTTCTGTGATCTTGCAGGTACTTGGTGAAGCTGGGCAAGTAAGGGAGCAGGTAGCTGGGAGCTGTCAAAGAGAAGAGAGAGTGGATCAAAGGACTAGCGCAAGACACAGGTTGGTTCATCCTATTTCCCTTTGTTTATAGTTCATAAAGGAGAATACAAAAGTAGTTTTCTCTGTTTGTTTCTAAGGTCACTGTCACACCTTAGTGGGATAGGGTCGTTCTGAATAGACACTTTTCCCGTTAACAAAATGGCGACTCCGCTGGGGACGATCGTCTAGTTGGTTTGTTTGTGTTTCTCTTCTTGTTTGTTTCATAAACTTAGAAGTAGCGAATCGAACTGCATTTGCCATTAACAAATGCAAAGTAGACATCTGCTGCTTCAATCCATTCATTGGATCTGTTTATGATTTGAACAGCTGATTCAAAAATGATCTGATTTCCCTTTGTGATAGCTCTTAGACCTTCATTAAATCTACCCTCTGATTGTGCATTACTGATTGCTTTTACTCGGCCAAAAACCATAGATTAAACTGCAAACTGTGACCCAAAACCCAGATAGAACTCTCGTTTCTACCCCAGCGCAGGCTCTGTGAAGAGGTTCTACATTTCAGCACAGTTCCCGAGAGGGCAACCTGCGTTGCAATCCAGTTTCTCTATGTAACAGGTGCGTTGATCAGCCTAGCCCTGTGCTGCTGAGGTTCTTTGCTTCATTTTTTCAGTTTTTTGTCTCTGATTTTTGCAGCCTGTGATCAGTGTATGTGTCTGTTTAAAAACCCATTTTCTTTGTTGTAATTCCGCCTCAGTTGTATAAAAGAAACTGTAGATGTTTTTTGTGTGTTTGTTACGTCATTTACAGTTTTCCATTGCAAAAGTATAATAGTCGTACTGTCGTCCTTTGATTTAGATCTGTCGCAAGTGTCGATTTTGATCATAGGAGAAAGTTTATTTGCTGTTGATAGTCGATTATGCTTTTACTTTTGCCTTTGGCTTGAATTTGTCACTTTCTAGTGTTGAAACGAGTATTTATTTCAAAATCATAAAGTGTCGTAATCATCTCTACCTTTTGATTTCGAAAAGAAGCTTGTTTGTGTTTTCCACTTGAAAGCGAATTCAGATTTGTACAACAACTTTCTTTTTAGGCATCAATATTAAGAAAGTGAAAAACAAAACACATGCATGTGCATTTGCATATTGGCAGTCTGTTTGGCTTGATTTAGGAAAAGTGCATTTACAGTGTGCTCTTTGCTCTTTGCAAAAAGATTGTGTCTTTCTTTTCCCTTAGTAGCTAGGATTTTCATTGCTGAAAAGAGATAAAAGCTTGTTTATCATCTTTAGATTGCATTTTAGGAATTACATATACATCTCGTGGTGATCCCAAAAGGAAAACTTCATAAGAAAGATCAACCTAAAATAAATTCAATGAACTTAACAACGCTTTGTAACTTAACGCACAACATTTAGAGGTCTAGGCTAGAGACGTATTCCAGCGTCGTAAAGCTTGGTAACTGTTGTCCTCACTGATGGTTGGGTGATTCCTCCACTTTGAGACGATAAGTGCCAGTACGGACTTGTGCTCCCACGTACCGTCGAGTATATATTGGGAGACCCCTATAGGCATAAAACCTTTATCCATAGGAAGCCGTGTCGGCCGCCCTACTGTTCGCAATGCATCGAACACAGCATTCGGGAAGATTGACTGTCGTACCATAAAAAGTATTCTGCAGTTTTGCGATTGGTTTGGTACTCCCTCTACCTAGACCTCCAGAGCAGTCCCTTTCGTTCCTTTTCAGACTCCTTAACGGAAAAGGTCCATCTGAGCACTTGTCACTTCAGGCTCATTAAAAATCGAAGGAGACTAGAGTCATCTTTTGTTTTTTCTCGACTCTTTAAAACTGAAAAAACAAGTTGTGTCAAAGCATGTTAAAATTTATTTTAAACGGAATATTCATACCCTTTTCCTACGTTGATCTTTGGGTTGAGAAAATGGAGCCTACCAACCAAGGAATTCCCCTTGGTGGAAATCCTAGTCCCTTCTCCTCTTGGGGAGATGTTGGTGCACCCCATATGGCCACATTGTCGCTTCCAGGACTGACAATTGGCTTGCTAGTATGGCTCTTCTCAACCAATGTCGTTCAGAACACCACTATTCCTGAACAATCGAATCAGTAATTAGACGAGTCCAGAGTTACCCACCAGCCTTCTACTTCCTCTCCTCCTTCCTCTTCGCTTGATGGAACTGGTAAAGCTAATAGCCAAGTTCCTAAGGAGAAGAAGGGAAAGAAGAAGAAAGAGAAAAAGAAGAAGGAGCCAAAGGCGAATGGGGGAAAACGAGTGTCGTCTAACGAAAACCCACACACAGCACCGACCAGGCCTAAATCGCCATGTGTCATTTGCAAAGGAGACCACTTTCACAGAGATTGTCCTTGCATCCCCCGGATACTAAGGGACTGGTCTCCTCGTTTGCACAATCCGGTGTCATCAACCTCTGGAGATCATGTTGAAAGCACACCGTCAACTAGTGAAAGTGAAGCCCCAAGACAAAAAGGGAAAGCTAGGTTTCCTTGTAAACTGTGCGAAGGTGACCATGCCCTCCACCGTTGTCCCTTCTTAGACGAAGCTAAAAGAGTTTTGGATGATCGTCCGGTTTCACCGTTACGACTTCCTCCTGGATATAAAAAACTCTTGCCGAGTCCGTCACTAGTTGAGAATCCAGCTGGCCCACTCAAGTGGTCAGCTGAAGCATCTATCATTGAGGATAAACCAACTGAATCCATATCAGACGAAAGTCAAAGGGTCAAGGCGGCAGTTGACCCGTTCTTGCCTTCAGAGGTTTTATCTTCGGATGATACAATCACTGAAGAGAACAAGGATGACACCATCCAAATTCTCTTCATCAACACAGACTCCGACGAACATGGGGGCAATCCACCCATTCCTTTACCGCAGGAAGGAAGTTCGTCAGAGCCATACCCGACCGTCTACTCGGTCCCACCTCCAAGCAACCTAGTTGTCTCCTTCGATTGGAATCAACTAGGCAGACCCCGCCTACCAGCAAGTGTACCATTCCGAATTATCGTTCAAATATATAGAATGGTCATGGCTGGTACCATCATTGATGAGGGGGTTTCTGTGAGTATCCTTTCCTCTATTGCTTGGAAAGCGCTTGGTTCGCCATCACTTTTGCCTGAGATGAGAAATCTGACAGGCTTTGATAAAGGAACCAGTCGACCTTTAGGGATCCTTCCCGATGTGCCCATAACATTGAGAGGGAAGACAGTTCGCATGAACGTCATGGTAGTTCAAGGACCCTTGGATTATAACCTACTCCTTGGATGAGACTATATTTATTGCATGGGAGCCATCGTCTCCTCACTCTTTAGATTAATGTGTTTTCCGCACGAAGGAAGAGTGGTCAAGCTCGTGGACCAGCTTTCATTTCCCGGATCACGCATAGCAAATAGTCATATACCGTCCCTAAATGGTCTCTTCACGCAAGAAATGTCTCAATTACCAGTCCGTCCTCCCGATGAGCACGAGTAATTCAGAGGGATATGACTGAAACCCAGGGGGCATGCGTCCTGGTCTGCTTCGGAAGGAAAACTTCGGGTATAGGGTAGGTTTCCGCGGGAGAATATGACTAGTCTGTACCCCGTCCGTCGGTGGAAGAGGGGTTAGTCTAGAATAAGATTCTCTTGTCAAAGTTATGTGAGTTGGTGGACGTCGTCACTCACCTTTGTTTATCTCGGTAGACATCGCCGAAGAAGTGTTTTGTTTGCACCGCAAATAGAGCAATCTTTGGGTAACCTGTAAGAGGTAGGCCTCTCCTGATAGAACAAATGTTTTGTCTGCAAATTGAGGGGTAACTTTGAAACTCTGTTTTATACCTGGGGGCATGCAAACCTTTTGGAGTGCAAGCGAAGGGCGACTATTTATTTTTTAAATTTTTAGGTCCTCCCTTTAAACCTGTAGGCTAACCCTTTAAACTCGTAGGATTAGTCGTCACCTAACTTGCATAAAGAAAGGATGTGGGGCAAAAATCTAAAAGTTGCCGTTTTTATATGAGACATTCTTATCATATGACTGGATTAATCGAGCAGTTTTAGCACATAGTTCAAGCTCGTTAAAAAATAAACATAAGACATGAGCAAATGTTTCCACCCGCATTTAAGCTCGTTAAAAAATGAACTATCCCCTGGTAAATAACCACCGCGAATGAAACATTTCAGCCATTAAAGCCTTGGTCATGTTTGCACCATCACCTCCACTTTTCCATTGGCCGATCATTCACCTCCATTTGATTGTTTACCCATTTTGAGGAACAGCTGCGAAGAGTGATTTCACTAGCCATCCTTGTGACACTGACGTGATTGGAAAATTCCAAACCTTACCTGGAATCAGCTGCTACCCATTTTATCACTCGTTCCTCAAAAGACGAGTCTTCTTTAAGCTCTTTTCAACTGACTCGTAAAATATGAAAAGATTGCCGGGTTTTGGCCTTCCAGCTCGTTAAAGCGACCGGAAGTGCTATCCCTCCTCTAGATTTTAATCTTTTTGGACCTGAGCGATTATTGCACAAAAAGATCGAGCGCTTGTTTTGTTCGGCTCGTTAAAACGATCGAAAATCCATCCCTTCTGTATTGTTTTATACTTTTTCAGACTCAAGGGATTAGATGACGAAAAAGGAATTTCGGAGTTACCTTTACGTACCTTTTCAAACTCTCTAAAAATGAAAAGGACCGAGTTATCTTTGTCGTTAGACTCGTTAAAAAGATCAATAGCGACAAACTTGTCTTTAGACGAGAACGAGTTTCACTATCGCTAGGCTCGTTAAAACATAGCGATGGGTTTACCCGAAGGGAAAATTATAGAACAAGCATATGTTATCCTCCTCAAGCTTGAAAAAAATAAAGAGGTACTGGTCAGCAATGACTGGGGAAAAATTGGGAAGAAAACTCAAAGAAACTTTATTGGTAGCAAGTCGCTCTTGAACATGACACTTCCACTCCGTGCCTGAGTCGGGTTGGGTTGTTTCATTCACCGGTCACATCGCCATGGTCTCACTATACCATCCACATTTGGGGTAAATGCTACCAATCCATCACATAAGTGTCGCTGACATGTTCAAGAGAAGTCATCCAGAGAAGTCACCTATGTCCCGTCCACTACCATACATCATACTTCATTCTTTCATGACCGCCACCCTGAACCATATATCATTAGATCGTTTTCACCTCCATCGAAATAATTTGCTCCGTTCCATGTCATTGATGTGGGATTCATTAAGGCCCTCCTTTGATGGATCACTTCTTGTTGACATCAGCTCATTATCCAAGAAGTTGATCTAGGAATGCCCCATTCAGTACTTTGAGGCTTGCATGCCTCAATGGCAAGTTTCTCACTTTCGGCGACAGGTATACATCAATGACCTTCGACTGAAAGATTTTGTGTGGTGTTCGACGCCAAGTCCTTTATTCACACCACGTGAATTGTACTGCAGTACCTTGAGGGTCATTATCATTATCAATGATTCCTCTCGCGCTTGTTAACAGTTTACATCATTGACTGGTAATCAAGCGATGTCTTTCCATGTTCGACTTCAAAACATTTCTCACATGGATCGACTTGTACGTCGAGTGAAGATCGGACGAGATCGAAGACCCCGGATCTAGTTTCATCCATCCGGGCTGCGATATATATTCAGGAAAATAAAGACATTGAAATGTACAACATTGCAGCACAGATAATCATCCTACCAAAAGGATGATGGATCTATCAGAACCATCAGTCTACCATCAGACGATTGTCTGTCCTATGTACATGAAAATGAATTTATAAAAGCTGAGCATGGGAATGCCAGCCTCACCTAGATCATGAAAACAGTATGAAGATAATGTATTCTATTGTATCTTATTACAGGTCTCCTCCCAGCATTGAAAGAACTTCGGATCCTCCTAATAAAGCATTTCACCCGATAAACGACCTCATACTTTAGGGGGCAACTGTTATAGACATTTTTGTGCCTTACATATCTAAGCATGAAATGTCCATAAACCAAGGGCTCCTATGTCCATAAAAGTGTTTTCTAACTCCTAAAGGAACAAGGTCAACAAATTACAGCTTCTCCCAGAAGTTCTCCACCAGAAACTACTCAGAACTAGTCAAATCAGGATCATTTCAGCTGCTCCACGAGCTAGCTGCGTTGTAAAGCACCCAAGTACACTAGCTAAGTGCGTTGCAACACACCTAAATGCACTACCAGGGTGCTTTGAGCAGGAAATGACAAGTGGCAGAGTCATTCCACGAGGTGGACAGACAATGGAAGCTTCCAGAATCTTCTCCAATGACACTTGCCTCACTGAATTCGACCAGGGATGAGTAAGAGGCTCTCAGTCTCCAAGTGGAAACAAGAACTGACAGAGAGAAGCCACTAATCAATTCATGAGCTGACTCATCCTCTTTGCATACATCTATATATGGATCCCTCACCAAGAGATCCGAGAGGCTGGAATATTGTACATTGCAGAGAATTGCTGTTGGTTTTGAGATAGATATCAGAGTATTGGGTGATTTATGCTTTGTTGGAGGTGAAGAAGGGGCTTCTCTGCTGGGAGGTTGATGCTGGATCAGGAATCATCGGTTGTAACTCCTCCTGGATCTTCTTTTTATATCAATAAAACTATTTGAGTTTCTCCTACATGCTTGTGTATCATTGATGTTTGTTACATTTGTATGTTTAGCTTAAATCTGATCCTAAGCTTTTTATGAGTATTAACCCATGTCTTTGTATAGTTTCCTTCTTCTGTGATCTTGCAGGTACTTGGTGAAGCTGGGCAAGTAAGGGAGCAGGTAGCTGGGAGCTGTCAAAGAGAAGAGAGAGTGGATCAAAGGACTAGCGCAAGACACAGGTTGGTTCATCCTATTTCCCTTTGTTTATAGTTCATAAAGGAGAATACAAAAGTAGTTTTCTCTGTTTGTTTCTAAGGTCACTGTCACACTTTAGCGGGATAGGTTCGTTCTGAATAGACACTTTTCCCGTTAACAAACCTCCCAACAAAGAAGCCCCTCTTCACCTCCAACAAAGCATAAATCACCCAATACTCTGATGTTTGTCTCAAAACCAACAACAATTCCTTACAATGTGCAAAATTCCAGCCTCCGGATCTCTGGGATGAGGGATCCATATATAGATGTATGTAAGGAGGATGAGTCAGCTTGCGATTTGATTAGTGTCTTCTCTCTGTTAGTTCTTGCTTCCACTTGGAGACTGAAGGCCTCTTACTCATCCTTGGTCGAATTCAGTGAGGCAAGTGTCATAGGAGAAGATTCTGGAAGCTTCCATTGTCTCTCCACCTCGCGGAATGACACTGCCATTTGTCATTTCTCACCCAACGCACCCTCATAGTACATTTAGGTGCGTTGCAACGCACATAGCCAGTGGATTTGGGTGCTATGAAATGCATCTAGCCAGTGGAGCAGCTGAAATGATCCTGTTTTGACCTATTCTAAGCAGTTTCTAGTGGAGAACTTCTGGGAGAAGCTGTAATTTGTTGACCTTGTTCCTTTAGGGGTTAGAACAACACTTTTAGGGACTTAGGAGCCCTTGGTTTATGGACATTTCATGCTTGGAGTTGTAAGGCACAAAAATGTCTATAACAAGGGGATTTGGGTGAGAGTTATTACTTAGGAGAGTAGCTTAGGTAGTAGTTGTTCGAGTATTGAAGTCCCCTAGCAAGACGATATTGTCTTCATTCCTTAGATTGTGATGATGTTCTAAAGTAATGAAGGGGAATTTATTCTCTAGGTTTTTTTCTTATATGAGGTAGAGTTGATAGGAGGAAAAAACAAATTGTGAAATAAATATTATTGCTGTTATTGTCAGTAATTTCAATCCAAGTGTACCAAATGATGGGTTCGATCTTATGGAGCTGAATGTGAGAAGAAATACTTTTTTTATATAATAGTTTGTTCCACCAAAACCTATATGAGAATATTTCTTGTTACAGACTAAAAAGAATGAATCCATCTATTTGGGTGACCGTAGATTCATGGGGTTCCCAAGTTTCAACTAATAAGACAAATTTAAATAAATTATGATACTAAATTTAAATAAGAAATTCTATTATATATAAACAATTATATATTACAAATGGAAAAGTTAAAATAATATATTTTTTATATGAGTTTATAGAATATGATTAGCTCCAAAGCCCAACCTTCATATACACTTTGAGTTTCGTGATGTGTGAGAAATCCCATGTCATTTGAGGGAGCAAGTAGCATGAAAATGAAAGTATTGTGAAGGGTAAAGGATCATATTGCTGAAGTGATTTTGACACAATAACTTTTCCATGGGTGGATGGAGGGTGGGAGTGATCTCAAGGGTTATTTATAGGGGAAATAATGGCTAAACCCATTCACACTATAGCCAAAATAGTTATTAGTGATCAACAATCAAGATCGTGACTAGCAATTAAGGGTTAGAAATATCAACATATAATTAATTTCCCTTTTTGGTAAATTTGGGTTGTAAGTAATGAAAATTTTGCATTTTGCAGAGTTGTGTAGCTTTCATGGGACTTTCATCACTAGTAGCATATAATTTGGGGGTAATATATTTTTTCTCTTACAATGCCAAAAAATTGACTTGTTCTAACGATTCTAAAAGATCTAGTGGAGCTAGAGAATGAGGTCACTTGGAGTTAAAATGTTCTAATAATGGTGTATTTTTATGATACTCGTGGTAATGTCACAAATTAACAATTTTTAGATGATAACAAATTTCCCATTGAATCATGAAGTTAGTATCAAATCATATTATTGAAACATATAACATTTTCTTTTTTCAAGCTTGAGAAGTACCAATAAGGAAGAAGATTGTCCATAAAGGAGGAAATCTAGAAAGGACATGATTTTCAGTAACATATTATGTTTCATTGTTACTGATTTTTCAAAATAAGAAAAAATAAGTCAAATCATCACAACCCGTTTCACTTCGGTGATTCATGAAGTTAGTAACATGCTTAGTCTGCACCAAGTGCATGAGTGTATTCTTTTACGCAAACTTGAAAAAGCATAAAATGATCCACCAAGACTATGCTTGCACAATGTCCAATCCATATCGACAGTCAGTGCGCACTGGCATCGATAATTTCTCACTTGATCCAGGTCCGAGTGTGAAGAAGGACCCTTCCAAGACCTTTTACTTTCATGATGTGTTAAATTGAAATTTTAAAAGAACATTAATGAATACATCTGCATGTTGTAAAGAAGAGGATCACAATAATCATCAGTACACAAAAACAAAAGTCGTTAATAACGAAGTTCATCTAGGGGATACTACGTCTCCGGGCCCCAGTGTCAAGATGGTGTAGGCCACTGCATTAAGTGTTGTCAATTGTTGGGTTGTGTTATATTCTTTCCATGTAGTTAATAGGGGGTTTGAAGGGCACCTGTAACCCCACTTTATGGGGTCCAGGGCAGCGCCCCGAAAAATTTTGGTTTTGGACCCTATGTTAGGTTGGGCGGACCCACCTATGGTTTTGTGCATGATTTTTGCACATGTTTTTTGGAGACAATGGTTTTCGGTCCATGGTATTGGATGCGATGGTTTTCGGTCCATGGTATTGGACGCGATGGTTTTCGGTCCATGGTATTGGATGCTTCAGCATGTATAAATATGTATTGTAACATTGAAAGGAAAATAATGTAAAATCAAACTGGTAGTCCCAGTTTTGGGATCTAGGGGAAAATCTCTATGTATATGTGTTTTATGTGATATGATCTCGCATTGTTTATTTTCTGTGTTTTAGAATTCATATGCAGGTATTTTTTGTATGGAGTTAAAACCTACATTTGGTATCAGAACTGTTTTGGCTTCAAGGGGACGCCTTTGTTGCTGAGGGTTTTCGCTCGGGCCTGTGGTATACCCTGTTCAGTGGGAGATCTACGAGATCGATTCTGGTGGTGAAAGAAGATGGCAAGCAATGGAAAGATAGAGATCGAGAAATTTAATGGTCAGCGTTTTGAGTTGTGGAAACTCAAGATGGAGGATTTGTTGGTGGATAAAGACCAGTGGATCGTGGTAGATTCGGGTACTAAACCAACGGGAGTGTCCGATGAAGAATGGAAGAAGTTGGATCGGAAGGCAAAGAGCACAATACAATTGTGTGTCTCAGATTTAGTATTGCTGAATGTATCAGTGGAAGCTACGGCGAAGGCTTTGTGGGACAAGCTAGGGACTTTGTACCAATCTAAGTCTCTAGTGAATAAACTGTTCCTGTGAAAAAAGCTGTATAACCTGAGGATGAAATATGGAGACTCAGTCACAGAGCATTTGAATGCATTTAATACTGTGGTAAGTCAGTTAGCATTTGTTGATATTAAAATTTCAGATGAAGATAAGTGCATCAGTTTTTTGTGTTCTCTACTAGATTCATGGGATAGTCCGGTTATTGCAATAGGTAGCAATGCAACTGCCCTTCATTTTGATCAAATAGTCTCATCCTTGCTGACGGAGGAGATGAGACAGAAAAATATGGAGAGCCAAAATGGTGATGCATTGTCTATATGAGGGCGGACCCAGAACAGAAACAAAAATAAGTCATCGATTTGGAGATCTAAATCTAAAGGGAGATCTAAATCTCCGGGAAAACCTGTAAAGGTGGTGTGTTGGAAATGTGGAAAGGAAAGGCACTACAAAAGTGATTGTAAATATAAAGCTCCTAAAAAAGGAAAGGGATCTGATGAGGCTCCTTCTGTAGAGGTGGAAACCACCTTAGATGAAGGTGGGGATGTGTACTTGGCTTCTTCAAGTACACATGTAGATCACGAGGCATGGTTGATTGACTCATGTGCATCCTTTCACTTCACTCCCCATAGAGAGTGGTTCTATGAGTATGAGAAATATGATGGTGGTGATGTCTTCTTAGGGGATGACAGGAAGGCTAAAATCATTGGTTGCAAAAAAGTAATTTTGAAGTTGCAAGGTGGAAGGGTTAGAATGCTTCCAGGTGTTCTACATATTACTGCATTAGCTAAAAATCTTATTTCTGTTAGTAAGTTGGATGATGTAGGTGTAAAACCAGTGCTCAAGAAGGATACCTGCAAGATGGTTTGGGGAGCACTGGTATTGATGCAGGGAGTTCAGATTGGAACTCTGTACAAGCTGCAAGGTAGCACTGTTATTGATGGGTGCAACAGTTCTGTGGTTCTTGAAAGTGGAGCAGAAAATCTAGTGGTCTCTAGAGAGAAGACCATGTTGTGGCATCAAAGGCTTGGACATATTGGAGAAAAGGGCCTTCGGATACTTCATGGTAAAGGTATGGTAAAAGGTATGAGTAATAGCTCTCTGGATTTTGATTTCTGTGAAAATTGTGTATATGGAAAGCAGAATCGGGTGAGTTTCCCCTTTGGTAGTAAGAGCCCGAAATAGATATTAGAAATTGTGCACAGTGATGTGCTTGGACCTATGAAGGTTCCATCACTAGGTAAGTTTGTGTACTATGTATCATTAATAGATGACTTGTCAATGAATACATGGATATATTTCCTTAAGAAGAAATCTGAAGTCTTTAACAGGTTTAAAGAATTTAAGGCTCTGGTGGAAAACCAGACAGAGAAGAAGATAAAGGTGCTGAGGACAAATAACAATGGAGAGTTTTGCAGTAAGGAATTTGAAGAATTCTGTAAGAAGTGTGGTATAGCATGGTAGAAGACTACTCCATATACACCTTAGCAAAATGGAGTTGTAGAAAGAATGAATAAGACGTTGATGGAAAGGGAAAGAAGCATGCTCAGTGGTGCTGGGTTAGGACAGGAATTCTGGGCAGAGGTGGTGGATACTACATGTTACCTGGTCAACAAGTCACATTCATCACCGTTGGAGGATAAGACTCCACGAGAGGTATGGACTGGTAAGAAACCCTCTCTTTCACATCTGAGGGTATTTGGATGTGATGCATATGTACATGTTCCAAAGGAGAAACGAACCAAGTTGGATAGTAAATCTGAAAAGTGCATCTTTATTGGGTATAAGGATGGTTTAAAGGGTTATAAGCTTTGGAACCGAGTCACATAGAAGGTTGTGTATAGCCAAGATGTGGTGTTCAGAGAGGTGAAAGATGTTATTAAACATGAATTCCAACGAAAGGAACTTGAGAAGATAGAGTTTGAGCTAAAGGAGGAAGAATCAGACTCTACAGCAGAGGAGGAATCAGAAGATGAAGAGCCACAAACTCTGACTGTGAGAAGATCAGTTCAAGAAAGAAGGCAGCCTGAAAGGTATAGTCCATCTGCTTTGTGTTCAAATTTTGCTTTATCTATTACTGACGATGATCCTAGAATTGTGAAGGAAGCAGTAGATTAAGAGGATGGAAAACTCTGGAAAGAGGCCATGGTTGATGAAATGGCATCTTTGGACAAAAATGAGGCTTGGGATCTGTGGAGTTGCTAGCTGGAAGGAAACCCATTGGCAGCAAATGGGTGTTCAAAAAGAAGACAAATGTAGAAGGAAAAGTGGAGAAATACAAAGCTCGGTTGGTATCAAAAGGTTATTCCCAGGTGCCGGGAATTGATTTTGGTGATATTTTTTTTTCCCGTTGCCAAGGTAAATTCTATTAGATTACTTTTATCCATTGTTGCTGCTTTTGATTTTGAGGTAGAAAATATGGATGTGAAGACAACATTTCTTCACGGGGATTTGGAAGAGGAAATCTACATGAAGCAACTTGAAGGCTTTGTAGCGAAGGGTAAGAAAGAACTGGTATGCAAGTTAAAGAAGTCTCTGTATGGGTTAAAACAGTCACCAAGGATGTGGTATAAAAAATTTGATACATTTATATGGGGACTTGGCGTCACCAAAAGAAAAGCAGATCACTGTGTGTATTTTAAATTAATTGGTGACCGTGTTATTTATCTGGTCTTATATGTGGATGATATGTTGCTGGTTGGAAATGAAAAAGAAATTATCTAGGATTTGAAGACCCAATTGTCCTCTAGATTTGACATGAAAGATCTTGGTGCTGCAAACTATATTTTGGGCATGGAAGTTAAAAGAGATTGGGCAAATATGAATCTCTGGTTAAACCAGAGGAAGTATGTCAAGACAATACTACAGAGGTTTAATATGCAGGATAGTAAACCGGTGAAGGTTCCTATTCCTGTAGGTGTGAGGTTATCTGCTGAACAATGTCCCAAGACACAAGAAGAGGAAGAGGACATGTCCCATGTTCCATATGCAAGTGTAGTCAGTAGCCTAATGTATGCAATGGTCTGTACTAGACCAGACATTGCACATGGAGTGGGAGTATTGAGCAGGTTTATGTCAAAACAAGGAAAGGAGCATTGGACAACAGTGAAGCGGGTTTTCAGATATTTGCGTGGCACTAGTGATTATGGTCTATGCCACCAAGGAAGACCAGGATTGGACAGAGTGTTAGATATTAATGGCTTTGTTGATGCAGACTGGGTTGGAGATCTAGATCAGAGAAGATCTACAAGTGGGTATGTGTTTAACCTATTTGGAGGTGCAGTCAGTTGGATGAGTAAGAAACAGTCTGTAGTGGAACTATCAACTATAGAGGCAGAATACATGGCAGCCACTCATGCAAGCAAGGAAGCAGTTTGGTTGCAGAGATTGTGTTCAAGTATGGGGTTAGTACAGGAAGCCATAAGGATAAACTGTGATACCCAAAGTGCAATTTTCTTGGCAAAGAACCCTGCATATGTTTCAAAGACAAAGCACATTGATGTTCAGTATCACTTTGTGAGGGATATGATAGAAGAAAAAAAAGGTGTTGCTGGTAAAGGTCGACACTTTGAAGAATACTGCAGATGCATTGAAAAAATCTGTGAGCTCTAAGAAGTTCTCTTGGTATAGAGAGACAATGGAAATTTTAGGGCTAGGAAAATGACTAAGCTCTCTTGTGGCCCCCTGTGGAAATAAAACAACAAGTGGGAGAATGTTGGGTTGTGTAATATTCTTTCCACGTAGTTAACAAGGGGTTTGAAGGGCACTCGTAACCCCACTTTATGGGGTCCGGGGTAACGCCCTCGAAAATTTTGGTTTTGGACCCTATGTTAGGTTGGGCAGACCCACCTATGGTTTTGTGCATGAATTTTGCACATGTTTTTTGGACGCTATGGTTTTCGGTCCATGGTATTGGATGCTTCGACATGTATAAATATTTATTGTAACATTGAAAGGAAAATAATGAAAAATCAAGCTGGTAGTCCCGGTTTTGGGATCCAGGGGAAAATCTCTGTGTATATGCGTTTTATGTGATATGATCTAGCATTGTTTATTTTCTGTGTTTTAGAATTCGTATGTAGGTAATTCCTGTACGAGGTTAAAACCTACATCAATAATGGTGATGTACACAAGAGATGATATCTCAATCATACAAGGAAGAATGCCCTCACGCAGGAGTGGCTCTAAGAGATGTTCCACAATTCGAACTCTCAATCAAAAGCCTCCTATCAGTATGACACAAAAACATGCATGGTGCGCATCCCGCCAACATGGCACAAAAGGGATGTCAAAGAAAAACACATGCATGACGAAAAAAGGAGTATCCCAACAACATACAACAATGGATCTCAAAACATAACATGAAAGTTATGACAGAAAATACATCACATAGAATATTCCACATCAAATCAAGCAGGGAATCATGACAACATGTAATAAACAAGATCCTACATCAATGTCAATCAAGGATCTATGCAACATAATGCAGAAAGAAGAAGTACATGAACACATCATATAACTCACAACCAAGGGCCATCTGAAGAAGTGGATGTCTCACTAATGAAGCTTCTTGGACCATTGCTCTCAAGGCATCGATCTCAAGAAAATGGCTTCTCACACAAGAATGTGGACATCTGCACTAGCACCTAGAAACGTGACCAGAAGAAGAAATGAGAGAATAAGAATTCTGAAGACACCATCAGATTTGTGGCATCGAGTAGTGTTGAATTGACTGTCTGAAATCTGAATTCTGAGAAGTTGAGAATTCTGGGATGAAGGAATATTTTAGATTCCCTCGGGATTCCTTAAAGATTATGTTCCATGGATGGACTATACATATACAAATTAGATGGCGAATATGATCTTGCCATTGCAATCCCTGTGAAATACCATGAAAAACAAGTATAAACTTGACTATATTCTGAAATGTCACAATCTTACCTCAAGAAAATTTCATGGCTCATGGTTCCATTCCCTATTTTCGCTGAAATCATGGTTCCACGCGAATTCTAGAAATGACTAGAAAATGAAGACCTCCAATGAAGAAACTAACAACACCATTGTGTTTGTGGCGATGACAGGTGTAAAAACCATATAAAACTTGTCAATTTCTAACAAAGTGAAAATTCTGCCCTCCTACAAAATTCATGGTTCATGCATTAAAATATTAATTAATTCACTACCTCGAAATCTGTGCCTTCATTTTGCCTCTAAACCCTTGCCTATAGTTGCTTTCCTCCTCGAATTATGTGTAGAGATAAAATCCTGAGCTTAAATAAGAAAACCCTGGCGGATTTAACAATGAGAGTGGTTGGTGCATTGGTTAAAATCGACAAATGGTTAAGGAGAGGTTGGGGGATCAAATCCCACGTATTCCATATATAACTTTTATAACCAACAATGTATTTAAAATAGGGGTTGGGTCCGCTTTGGGTGGCCCGCCCATTAAACCCCGCACTTAACACATTATCAGCATTTATACATATATCGGCGCATATTTTAATCGCAATCAGCGATCGACAATTGGTATCAACGATTGGCGTGGTCATTGGCATATATATCGGCGCAATCCTTAGAGTATCATCGATATATATATATAGGCAATCGGCACGGATAATATCGGTGCGTTTGCAGGTGTCCGGGCGATATATGAGATCGGCTTCGGGGTGTGTCGGTGATCGGCGCAAAGACCAGCCGATCATATATATATATATATATATATATATATATATATATATATATATATATCTATATATATATATATATATATATATATATATATATATATATAGATATAGATATAGATATATGGTTTGCAATTGCAATAAGGCCAGCGGGGGTTATGGCCGTCGGCTTTAAAACATATATGCAATGCAATTTTTGATAAGGTTGTCATAAAGGGTTCGACAGGGGTTGTCTCCGCCGATCCCAAAACCATGTGTTTGATTGTTTTATATGGTTATTTTTAATAACTATATATATTGAAACATATTTTGTTATATGGTTATTTATTAACCATTTAAAAATGTTTTTTTCTCTTATGCAAGTTTCTCTTATGGGCTGCAATGTGGGTCCCTGTTCCAGGCTTATTTGGGCACGTCAACCCCAACTCATATGTCGATGATTATTAGGGTCTTTCAACCCCTAAGATAGTTGTTCTATGCCCTAAAGAAAATAAGTCCTCTGAATGCTTCATCTCCTAAAAGTTCCATTACAAAATTCATCCAAAAAGTGCCTCTAAAGAGATCATTCCAGGAAGCCCTGTGTTAGGGTGCTATGCATAGCAGGTGCTACACTGTCCAAGTGTTATGCATCATAGTTTGGCCCTCTTTAGGGTTTGATGGTCAAGCTTAGACAAAATTCTTGGACAGTTTGAGGAATCAGTTACTCATGGAAACCTCTAGAAGCTTCTCCAGTGCCACCTGCCCCTCTGAGTTTTCCCAAGGATGACTAAAGGAATAAGGAAACCACCTATTATTCCCCTCTTTCATGGAACCAATTCCTAAAACTAGAAAGGCCTTCATCATCCTCATTGATGACTCAACCTCCTTCACTCATCTATAAATGGATCCCTCATCCAAGAGATCTAGAGGCTAAATATTTTTGAGTGATAAGGAAGTGCTGATGGTTTTATTATTGAGGCAAAGTATTGTTGTAATGTCAAAATTTCTTGTTGTTCACGAGGTGAAGAAGGTTTGAAGCTGGGAGGATGGCATTGGATCGAACTTATGGGTTGTAATCCTCCTTTCTATTAATAAAGCTTTTCAAGATTTTTCCCCTATGATTGTGTAATCTTTCAATGCAATTATATGTTTACCATACTATCGATTCTGTGATGTTTATGAATTATGGATCGTTATTCTTAGACGAGTCTATGTTTCTGTAATTGCGTAGGTACTCTCCAAGCATGTTAAGTACGGGGAGGAGTAACAAGATCGGCCAAAGGAGAGAGAGATCAAGTGAGGAATCAAGTGGAAGTTATAGGTTGGCTCTTAATAATCTTTGTCTTATCTGTCATTCATAGGAAAAATAGTGAATTGTTTTAACTGTTGTTTCTAGGTTAGCTACCAAACCTAGAGGGTTATCATTTCTTAGAAATACTATTTTTTCCAGAAACAAATTGGTGACTCCACTGGGGAGCTTTGAATGCCCTTTTTGGTAGCTTAATAGCCTCTTAGAACATTCCACTACACTTTACTTTCTATTGTTCACTGAAAATTGCATCAAATTTGAGCCAAAAACAACTTCAAAATTGCTCCCTGTGACCATCGCACTATCCTGAACTATGACTTGCTATGCATAGCAGTTCCCGAATGGACAAAGTGTTATACATAGAACTGTCTTCAAAGAGAAAGTACGATGATTGACTAAAGATCAATTTTCCCATCTAGGAATTGAGGTTTTTGACCAGTTTTCATCTTTGTTTGATTGCTTGCTAAACATGAATGATGTCTCATCACTGAAACCAACTTTCATTGCTTAATTTAGCCCTATTTAGACTAGGATTGGTGAATGTTTTTGTGTATTTGTTTTGTCATTTACAATCCATTATCAAATAGTAGTGTTGATTGATTGTTCTTTTGATAGAAAAGTGTCGAAAAGTTTTGTTTCTTCAAACTTTAAAGTGTCATTTAGTCCTCCTTTCTCTCTTTGAAGAAAAATTGTCGAAAATTGCCATTTTGTGTGAAGTATTCTAAATCATTTCTGCATTTAGTTTTCCTTGTTGTCTCATTCACATTAAGGGAAGATGAAAACAAATACATGCATTTTTCACTGTGCATATTAAGGTTTCTGAATGCTTGATAGGAATAACTAGGGAAATTGCATTATATGTGCTCTTTTCTCTTTGTCAAAGATCTAATTGCTCTATCCTTTAGTAGCTAAGGTTTTCATTGTTCAAACTAAATCAAAAGTTTGTTTATCATGATAGTTGCATTTTAGGAATTGCGAACATACATCATGTGGTGAACCTTCAAAGGCAAATATTTAAGCAATATAAACTTAAAATGAACCTCAATTAATCTAACAATGTTTTGGAACTTAACGCAACACATCTAGAGGTCTAGGCTAGAGACGTGTTCTAGCTTCTTTAAACCTAGTGGTTGTTGTTTTCATTGAAGGTTGGGTGATTCCTCCTCTTTGATTCGATAAGTGCTAGTACGGACTTGTGCTCCCTATACCATCGTGTATATATTGGGAGACCCCAATAGGTTGAAATCGTTTATCCCTAGGAAGCCGAGTCTACCACCTTACCAATCATAATGCACCGAACACAACATTCAGGAAGACTGACTACCATATGGTAAATCCTTGGTAATTTCTCTTTAATTTACCACCAAGGTGTATATTACAGTTTTTTGATTAGTTTGGTAAACCCTCTTTCTTAGTATCTCGAGAGCAGTCACTTTTTCTCCTTTTTGACTCCTTAAAAGAAAAGGCTCATCTGAATGTTTGTCCTTTAAAGCTCATTAAACAATGAAAGCGACTAGAGTCATCTTTTTCTTTTTCTTGACTCTTAAAAAAATGAAAAAGCAAAGTTAAGTTCTAGCGTCGTAAAAATTAATTAACCACAGATAACATCCTCCATGCTTGTTTTTTAGTTGATCTTAGGTTGAAACACATGGCGACAAATCCAAAGTCCACCAATTAAGGAATTCCTTTTGATGGGAATCCTAGTCCTTTTCTTCCTTTCGGAAATATTGGTGCTCCTTATATTGCTACATTGTCCCTTCTAGGATTTACCATTGGCTTTCTAGCATGGTTGTTTTCAACCTCTTTGGTTCAAAATGTCATGATTTATTTGCCATCAAGTACACCTCTAACTAGACAAAATCGACCTCCAGTTGATCCTAAAGTTGACTCTTTGTCTTCTTCCTTGGTTGTTTCTTCCTCCCCTTCTTCCTCTTCGCCTAGTGAAAGTATTGGTACTAGTAACCAGGTGGCTAAGAAGAAGAAGAAAAGGAAGAAGAAGAAGAAGAAGAAAATTCAACAGAGGGCCAACCAAGAAATCATTGCTTTGAGTGCAAAATCTGATGAGAAACTGTCCATTAAGCCTCATAAAGTTTGAGATCCATGCAAACTTTGTGTAGGAGACCATATTCTTCGAAATTGTCCTGATATTACTCAAATCATAGAAGAATGGTCTTCCCGTTCACATCATCCTGTGTCATCAACCTCTGGAGATCATGTTGGTGACATACCATCAACTAGTGATAGTAAAGTTCATGGACTGAAGGGAAAAGTCAAGTTTCCATGTAGGTTATGTGAAGGGAATCACCCCATTCACCTTTGTCCCTATTTAGATGAAGCCAAAAGAGTGTTGAATAACCATCCTGCTTCACCACAATGATTTCCATCTGGTTACAGGAAATTTTCGTTAAATCCTTCACTAGTTGATGAATTGACTGAAAAAAATTAGTCGTTGGTCAGACCCACTCTCTCTAAAAGTGAATCCTATGAGTCTATACCCGACCAAAATCAATAGGTTGAGGTAACAGTTGACCTGATTTCACCTTCGGTAAATCATACCTTTTCCTCAGAGAATGAACACCATACCACTCAGGTTCTTTTTGTTTCTTTAGATTCAAATGAGCTTGGGGGCAATCCACCTGTTCCATCAAGACAGGAGGAAAATCCTCTAGTAACTCAAGGGGTTAATCCTCCTGTTTCTACGTTACCCCCTCCAAGTAGTCTAGTCACTTCCTTTGATTGGAATTGACTGGAAGGATTCCACCTTCCTTCCTATGTGCCTTTCCAAATCATAGTACAGGTTTGTAATATGATTGTATCTGGCAATATTATAGATGAAGGTACATCAACGAGTATCCTTTCCTCAACTTCTTGGAAAGAGCTTGGTTCTCCACTACTCGTGCCTATTACACAAAATCTGTTGGGCTTTAACAAAGGAACCAGTCAACCATTAGGGATCCTCCTTCAGTTACCTATTACTTTGGGAGGAAAAACCATTTATCTCAATGTGATGGTAGTCTCAGGACCTTTAGATTACAATTTACTTCTTGGGCACGACTATGTTTATGGCATGTGAGCTATTGTTTCGACAGTATTTCGAGTGATTCGTTTCCTGCATGAAGGCAGGATTTTCACCGTTGACCAGCTTTCATTTCCCGGTCTGAATATAGCTCCTAGTCAACCATCTTCCCTAAATGGTCCTTTTGTACCAATGGTATCATCCCCGCCACGGGTTAATTATGTGGCAACCTGTTCCATACCTACATCAATTGACGATCAATTCAGTGATGTTGTACATCATGTACTAAGGCCATTGGAACCAGATCTCTCCTTCATGACTTCTTATGAGTTGTGCTTAGATCTGAGGATAGTTCGTTTTCTTGTGTCAACCTCGTTAAAAAATGAAACAAGGGTCTTTCGAGGATAGTTCGTTGTCTTGTGTCAACCTCGCTAAAAAATGAAACAAGGGTCTTCCGAGGATAGTTCTTTGTCTTGTGTCAACCTCGTTAAAAATTGAAACCAAGGAGTATGAGGATAGTTCGTTATCTTGTGTCAACCTCGTTAAGAAATGAAACAAAGGGTCTGAGGATAGTTCGTTGTATTGTGTCAACCTCGTTAAAAAATGAAACAAGGGTCTTCCAAGGATAGTTCATTGTCTTGTGTCAACCTTGTTAAAAAATGAAACAAGGGTCTTCCGAGGATAGTTCTTTGTCTTGTGTCAGCCTCATTAAAAAATGAAACCAAGGAGTATGAGGATAGTTTATCTTGTGTCAACCTCATTAAAAAATGAAACAAAGGGTCGGAGGATAGTTCATTGTCTTGTGTCAACCTCGTTAAAAAATGAAACAAGGGTCTTTCGATGATAGTTCTTTGTCTTGTGTCAACCTTGTTAAAAAATGAAACCAAGGAGTATGAGGATAGTTCATTATCTTGTGTCAACCTCGTTAAAAAATGAGACAAAAAGTCCGAGGATAATTTGTTGTCTTGTGACAACCCCATTAAAAATGAGGATAATTCCTTGTCTTGTGTCAACCTCATTAGAAAATGAAACAAGGGTTCCTGAGGATAGTTCCTAGTCTTGTGTCAACCTCGTTAAAAAATGAAAAAAGGGTCTCCGAGGATAGTTCATTGTCTTGTGTCAACATTGTTAAAAAATGAAACAAGGGTCTTCAAGGATGTTTCTTTTATTGTTTCAACCTCGTTAAAAAATGAAACAGGTCTCCGAGGATAGTTCCTTGTCTTGTGTCAACTTCGTTAAAAAATGAAATGAGGGTATCCAAGGATAGTTCCTCATCTTGTGTCAACCTCGTTAAAGATTAAAATAAGGAATCTGAGGATAGTTCTTTCTCTTGTGTCAACCTCATTAAAAAATGAACCCAAGGGCTCAAGCAGAGTTCTTTGTTTTGTGTCAACCTTGTTAAAAAAAAGAAACCAAGGGGTATGAGGACAATTCTTTTACTGTGTCAACCTCAGTAAAAAATGAAATAGGTCCATGAAAAGAGTTCCTTGTCTAATGACAAGCTCATTAAAAAATGAAACAAGATCCCTTAGAGCAAAGTTCCAAGTCGAGTCTTTGATTAGATATCGTAAAATCCCAGTCGAGTCTTTCACTTGATCTCATAAAAGAACCTTGATTCCATCCACCTGATAGCCATGAGTAGTCTACTTAGGTGAATGTAATAAAGCTGGGGGGGCATGCACCTCATGAGAAAAATAGTTAAGTTTCCTTGTAGGTTATGTGAAGGGAATCACCCCATTCACCTTTGTCTATCTGGACAAAGCCAAAGAGGTTTTGGATAACTGTCTTGCTTCACCGCAATGACTTCCATCTGGTTACAAAAGACTCTCCCTTTCATCATGTTGGGGCATGCAAAATATTTTCAAGCATAGTTTTTCATTACGAGCTTGTGTAAAAATGAAACTGAATCTTAGCATAGTTTTTCATTTCAAGCTTGTGTAAACATGAAGCTGAATCCAAGCATAGTTCCCTATGGTTCAAGCTTGTCTAAAAATGAACCCATTTCCATTTTAACCTTTGTGATTTCCATTTTATCAGCCTCTTTTGTCAGATGAGCCTTGGTTGTTTTCATCCCATTGCCACCATCTCTTTGGCCGATCACACACTTTCACTTGGTTGTTTTACTCTTTTTGAGGAACAGTTTCAATGAGTGGTCTTATTAGCTAGCCTCTTCACATAAATCAAAATGTTTTGAGAACTTCCAACATCATCGGAACCAGTTGCTACACTAGACACCACTTGTTCCTCAAAATGGAGTCATATTTAAACTCTTTTCAGACTCTCTAAATAAGAAAATATTATCGAGTTCTTGTCTATTCCAGCTTGTTAAAGTGTTGGAAACGACATCTCTCTTGTATTATTTTATCCTCTTTCGGACCTGAGGGATTATTTTATGCAAAAGAACTTATAGAGTCTTCTTTTCATCCATTTTCAAACTCTCTAAACATGAAAAGGACCGAGTTATCTTTGTCGTTAAACTCGTTAAAATATCATAATAGCGACAAACTTGTCCATCTAGACAAGACCGAGTTTCACCGTCACTAGACCTGTTAAAACATCAAATAGCGATGGGTTTTCATGAAGGGTGAATTATAGAACAAGTATATGTTATCCTCCTCAAGCTTGATAAAATATAAAGAGGTACTGGTCAATAATGACTAGGGAAAATGGGAAAAGTCTTGAAAACTTATGGTAGCAAGTCGCTCTTGAACATGACACTTTCACTTCATCTCTGTGATTAAGCTGGGTTCGGACATTCCGTTTGATGGTTATCATACCGTTGGTTTATCACACCATCCATCACTTTTGTTTTGGGTCAATGCTACCAATTCATATCAATGTCACCAATATGTTCAAGAGAAGTCATCCAGTTAAAGTCTCATCTGTTGCAATACTACAAACCTTCATTTTCATGACTGCCATTCCTGAACCTTGTGTTGTCAGTTTGTTTTCATCTCCAAAAATCATTTACTTTGTTTCATGTCGTAGATGTGGGATACATCAAGGTCCTCCTACGACGAGTCACTTCTTGTCGACATCAGCTCATCATCCAAGAAGTTGACTTAGAAATTCCCTTTTAGTGCTTTGAAGCTTGCATACATCAATGGCAAGTTTCTCTCTTCCAGTGACAGGTTGACATCAATGGCCTTCGACCAAAAGATTTTGCATGGTGTTCGAAATCGAATCGTCTACTCACACCACCCGAAATGTACTGTAGTACCTTGAGGATCATCATAATTATCGGCGATCCCTCTCGTGCCTGTTAAGAACTTACATAATTGGCTGGTAATCAGGCGATGTCTCTCCATGTTCAACCTTGGAATATCTATTCACATGGTTAGAGTTGTACATTGAGTGAAGATTGAACGAGTTTGAAGAACCCGGATCTAGTTTCATCCATTCGAGCTGCGATATATTTAGGAGTACAAAGACATCAAACTTACAAAGGCTTTACACAGATGGTCATCCTAATCACGGATCACAAATCTATATCTATAGAATGGCAACTGTTACATGCTTATTTGGGCACATCAACCCCAACTCATATGTCGATGATTATTAGGGTCTATGAACCCCTAATATAGTTGTTCTATGCCCTAAAGAAACTAAGTCCTCTGAATGCTTCATCTCCTAAAAGTTCCATTACAAAATTCATCCAAAAAGTGCCTCTAAAGAGATCATTGCAGGAAGCCCTGTGTTAGGGTGCTATGCATAGCAGGTGCTACATTGTCTAAGTGCTATACATCATAGTTTGGTCCTCTTTAGCGTGCAATGGTCGAGCTTAGACAAAATTCTGGGACAGTTTGAGGAATCAATTACTCATGGAAACCTCTAGAAGCTTCTCCAGTGCCACCTACCCCTCTGAGTTTGCCCAAGGATGACTAAAGGAATAAGGAAACCACCTCCTATTCCCCTCTTTCATGGAACAAATTCCTAAAAATAGAAAGGCATTCATCATCCTCATTGATGACTCAACCTCCTTCACTCATCTATAAATGGATCCCTCATCTAAGAGATCTAGAGGCTGAATATTTTTGAGTGATAAGGAAGTGTTGATGGTTTTATTATTGAGGCAAAGTATTGTTGTAATGTTGGATTTTCTTGCTGTTCATGAGGTGAATAAGGTTTGAAGTTGGGAGGATGACACTGGATCGAACTTATGGGTTGTAATCCTCCTTTCTATTAATAAAGCTTTTCGAGATTTTTCCCCTATGATTGTGTAATCTTTCAATGCAATTATATGTTTATCATACTTTTGATTCTGTGATGTTTATGAATTATGGATCATTATGCTTTGATGGGTCTATGTTTCTGTAATTGTGCAGGTACTCTCCAAGCATGTTAAGTATGGGGAGGAGTAACGAGATCAGCCAAAGGAGAGAGAGATCAAGCGAGGAATCAATCGAAAGTTACAGTTTGGCTCTTCATAATCTTTCTCTTATCTGTAATTCATAGGAAAAATAGTGAATTGTTTTAACTGTTGTTTCTAGGTTAGCTACCAAACCTAGAGGGTTAGCATTTCTTAGAATACTAATTTTCACGAAAGTAGTGCCACTTGCTTACTAGGATGCCATGTGGCACACTATGGGCCCCAGTTTTCTCCTGTCATGTAAGAATTTGAAGAGCTATATCTTTTGCATACGAGCTCGGTTTAATGAACCGTTCGCACCTCCACGATTAGGACAACGAGATCTATGCTTTGGTATTAGTTTGAGCATAATCCAAAAAATTATATATTTGATCCATTTTTGTCCTGTGTGTCTCTCAAGAGCCACCTGGATCAATCCCCCCCACTGAGGATCTTTTGGTCCTCCAAAAGCATGGAAAATACTCTAAAACTTTTTATGTACCCTGTCTGCATCACAAATGTCCTGAAAGTTCTCACTTCCATCTCCTGCACCTTTATTCTTCGGAGCCTTAAGTGATGAGCTGACACCTACTACTTATGCAACCTGTAGTACATAGTTTTGAAAATTACGTGCTTTGAATGACGTGACCAACTAAAGACCCAAAACATCCCATACATGCCATGAGTTTATAACACATAATCGACGGTCAAGTTTACAACAAGATGGACATAATACCCCAACTATGACAACAAGGCCAACCTATCATGGTTGCTTCAAAAAGTGATGGAAAATGCATCATCACTGCAACACATGATTTACGTTCATAAGGCCAAACATTATTGTTTTTACAAGTGATGGAAACCTAACATCGATTTCTGAGTTTTAACATGCGACTCAAAATACGACTCAAACATGACCAGACATCATTGTTGTTGACTAAGTGATGGAAAACACATCATCACTTTTACACTTTAAAATGAAACAAATGATTCACAAAGAATGACCATGAGATGACATCATGTATAAAAAACCATTCTTCACTTATCAATGTGAATGGGTCACCTCCTTGAGGTGGTATATCTTGTTGAACAATTGCTATTCCTGGTTCACACACCGACGTTTTGTTTTTAAGGCGCTACTCTGGATGGAACTTCTAGCAAGTGGCTCTTTGATGGCCATTTCTGTCGCAATTACTACAGTATATTTTCTTCCTCCATATCTACTTAACCTATTTCTTTTCATGTTGTTGAGAGGGTTTTTCATCCCTCATGAGCATTGCCATTCTTTTCCAACACTTAGAAAAGGTATGGATAGGTAAACCACAAAAGGTGCATGTTTTTCGATGCATTTTCCTCCATTCATTATGAACAACATGATCAAAATGAAAATTCGAAGATTGAAATTGATTATACCTTCCTTTGATGTCTCTGATGTCAGTATGGTGATGAGAGCTTGCCTCATCCCTCTCCCAGCAATGGAATCTTCCATGGGATCATGGGGATGTTTTCCCATCATTCTCTTTCCTCGATGATGTCTCAGATGAACCTGAAACCTTTGAGCACTCTCCTCTAGTGTATCTCCAGCCTACAAATCGATGTTCATGCACAACCTCCAAAGTTTGAGTTATGCCTTGGTTGTTAGCACCAATTTCTTTCTCCTCGTGCCTTATCTTTGTAAGGAGCCTCATATTTTTCCCTATAATTGGCATATCCAAATCTCCAATAGACATCATACTATGAGAAGATGAAACTGAAAGGAAATCAAAATATTTTACCTTCTGTTTCGATTTGGAAAGAACTGATGAGGGCTTCTCATCATTTGGTGGTTCGCTAGTTGCCTCAGTGCATTCCCCAACTTCTTTCCTGACATGTACCCAAGTATTGCTCGACACGGTAATTCCTCTACTTTGATGGGATTGAAAATGCCTTGAACATTAATTCCCAAGCCTTTCCCTTCATACCCCATTCTCTTCAGTAGTTTGGAGCCAATTCCTGTCGTATGATTTTGAAAAATAGTGAAATCATCATCAGGAAACATACATGAAGATGGAGAACTACTTTTTACCTCACATGGGTCTCGTTGCAGCTTTTCCAGGGCCTCATCCTTCGCTTGTAGTTGTAGTAGAAAACTTTGTTTCTCCTCTTTCGGCTCAAGTAGACACTTCTTCAATTCATAATTCTCTGTTTGAAGATTGTGTTTGTTTTGCTTCAGTTCTTCCATGGCCTCTTCTATGGCTATCAACTAAAGTTGTAATCACTCGTCTTCCTTTGTCTCTTCTATAGAGTTTCATACACAATTTCCACTTTCTTGGAAATGTCGAGCATGGTCTCGTAAATTTCTCTTTCATCCTTTGTCATTGTTCCTCTCTGATACCACTTGATCTAGGTACGGGTGTGAAGAAGGACCCTTCCAAGACCTTTTACTTTCGTGATGTGTTAAATTACAATTTTAAAAGAACATTAATGAATATATCTGCATGATGTAAAGAAGAGGATTATAATAATCATCAGCACATGAAAACAAAATCCATTGATAACGGAGTTCGTCCAGGAGGGACTACGTCTTTGGGCCCTGGTGTCAAGATGGTGTAGGCCGCTGCATTAAGTGCTGTCAATAATGGTGATGTACACAAGATATGATGTCTTGATCAGACAAGGGAGAATTCCCTCATGTAGGAGTGGCTCTAAGAGATGTTCCACAACTTTAACTCTCAATCAAAAGACTCGTATCAGTATGACACAAAAACATGCGTTGTGCGCTTCCCACCAACATGTCACAAAAGGGATGTTAAAGAAAAACACATGCATGAGGACAACAAGAGTATCCTAGCAACATACAACAACGGTTCCCAAAACATAACATGAAATTTATGACAAAAAGTACATCACATAGAAGATTCTGCATCAAATAAAGTAGGGAATCATGACAACATGTAATAAACAAGATCTTGCATCAATGTCAATCAAGGATCTATCAACATAATGCAGAAAGAAGAAGTACATGAACACATCATATACCTCATAGCCGAGGGTCATCTGAAGAAGTGGATGTCTCACTGCTGAAGCCGCTTGGACCATTTCTCTCAAGGCATCGATCTCATGAAAATGGCTGCTCACACAAGAATGTGGACATATACACTGGCACTTAGAAAAGTGACTAGAAGAAGAAATGAGAGAATAAGAATTCTGAAGACATCATCACATTTGTGGTATCGAGTAGTGCTGAATCGATTGTCCAAAATCTAAATTCTGAGAAGTTGAGAATACTGGGCTCAAGGAATCTTTTAGATTCCCTCAGGATTCCTCAAAAATTTTGTTCCATGGATGGACTGTAAATCTACAACTCAGAAGGCGAATCTGATCTTGCCACTATGATCCCTGTCGAAAACCATGAAAAACAAATATAAACTTGACTATATTCTTAAATGTCACAATTTTACCTCCTTGGGAAAATTTCATGGCTCATGGTTCCACTCCCTGTTTTTGCTAAAATCATGGTTCCACATGCATTATGGAAATGACATGAAAATGTAGACTTGTGATGAAGAAACGAACAACACCATTGTGTTCGTGGCAATGAGAGATGTAAAAACCATATAAAACTTGTCAATCTCTGACAAATTGAAAATTCTACCCTCTTACAAAATTCATGGTTACTACATTAAAATATTTAATTAATTCACTTCCTCGAAATTCGTGCCTACATTTTGCCTCAAAATCCGTGCTTGTAGTCTCTCTCCTCCTCGAACTATGTGCAGAGGTAAAATCTTGAGTTTAACTAAGAAAACCATGGCAGATTTAACAATGAGAGTGGTTGGCACATTGGTTAAAATCGGCAAATGGTTAAGGAGAGGTCGGGGGATCAAATCCCACCTCTTCCATATATAAATTTTATAACCATAAATGTGTTTGAAATAGGGTTCAGGTACACTTTGGGCAGTCTGTCCCTTAAACCCTGCATGTAACACATTATCGATGTTTATACATATATCGGCACGTGTTTTAATTGCAATTGGCGATCAACAGTTGGTATCGGCGATTGGCACAGTTGTCAGTATATATATAGGTGTGATCCTTGGAGTATCACCGATATATATATATCGGCGATCAGCACTGATAATATTGGCATGTTTATAGGTGTCGGGGTGATATATGAGATCGGCTTTAGGGTGTGTCGGTGATTGGCGCAAAGATTGGTCGATAACATGCGATATATATATATATATATATATATATATATATATATATATATATATATATATTTGTTTATGGTTTTCGATTGCAATAAGGCTGATGGGGGCTATGGCCATTGGCTTTAAAATATATATGCAATGTGATTTGTGATAAGGTTGTTTTAAAGGGTTCGACGAAGGTTTTTGCCTCTGATCCCAAAACCATGTGTTTGATTATTTTATATGGCTATTTTTAACAACTATATATATTGAAACATATTTCGTTATATGGTTATTTATTAACCATTTAAAAATGATTTTGTCTCTTATGCAGGTTGAGGAGACAAATGAGAGAATGCCAAGTGTCAATGGCTGATGGGTTGCCATGTGGGTCCCACCTGATTACTCGGATGCCATGTGGCACACTATGGACCCCACTTTTCCCCTCTCATGTCAAACTTTGAAGAGCTCTATATTTTGCATACGAGCTCAGTTTGATGAAAAATTCACACCTCCACGATCAGGACGACGAGATCTACGCTCTGGTCCTAGTTCAAGCATAATCCAAACACTTTGATATTTGAGCCATCTTTGTCCTATGTGCCTCTCTAGAGCCACCTAGCTCAATCCTCCCCACTGAGGAGCTTTTGGTCCTCCAAAAGCATGGAAAATAATCTACAACTTTCTCTCTACCCTGTCTGCATCACAAATGTCTTGAAAGGTCTCACTTCCATCTCCTTCACCTTTGTTCTTTGGAGCCTTAAGTGACGAGCCGACACTTGCTACTTCTACAACTTGTAGTATATGGTTTCGCAAATTACCTGCTTTGAATGACGTGACCAACTAAAAACCCAAAATGCCCCATACTTGCCACGAGTTTATAACACATACTCAGCGGTCAAGTTTACAACAGGATGGACGTAATACCCCAGCTATGACAACAAGGCCAACCTATCATGGTTGCTTCAAAAAGTGATGGAAAACACATCATCACTGCAACACATGATTTACATTCATAAGGCCAAACATTATTATTTTGACAAGTGATAGAAACCTAACATCACTTTTAGAGTTTTAACATGCGACTGAAAATACAACTCAAACATGACCAGACATCATTGTTGCTGACCAAGTGATGGAAAACACATCATCAATTTTACACTTTAAAATGCAACAAATGATTTACAAATAATGAACATGAAATGACATCATGTCAAAAAAATCATTTTTCACTTATCAATGTGAACGGGTCACCTCCTTGAGGTGGTTTTGCTTGTCAAACAACTGCTATTCCTGGTTCACGCACCGATGCTTTGTCTTTAAGGCGTTGCTCTAGATGGAGCTTATAGAAAGTGGCTCTTTGATGGCCATTTTTGTCATAATGACTGCAATAGGTTTTCTTCCTCCATATATACTTAACCTGTTTCTTTTCATGCTATTGAGAGGGTTTTTCATGCCTCGTGAGTGCTGCCATTATTTTCCAACACTTAGAAAAGGTATGGTTAGGTAAACCACAAAATGTGCATGTTTTTTGATGCCTTCTCCTTCATTCATTATTAACAACATGATAAAAAAGAACATTCAAATATCGAAAGTGATTATACCTTCTTTTGTTGTCTCTGATGTCAGTATGGCAATGAGAGCTTGCCTCAGCTCTCTCCCTATAATGGAAACTACCATGGGATGATGGGGATTTTTTCCCACCATTCTCTTTCCTCAACAATGTCTCGGACGAATCTGACACCTTTGAGCACTCTCCTCTAGTGTATCTCGAGCCTGCAAATCGATGTTCATGCACAACCTCCAAAGGTTGAGTTATGCCTTGATTGTTAGCACCAAGTTATTTCTCCTCGTGCCTTGTCTTTGTAAGGAGACTCATATTTGTCCCTGTAATTGGGATCTCCAAATCTCCAACACACATCATACTATGAGAAGATGAAACCGAAAGGAAATCAACATCTTTTTCCTTCTCTTTTTATTTGGAAAATACTGATGAGGGCTACTCATCATTTGGTGGTTCACTAACTGTCTTAGTGCATTCCCCAACTTCTTTCTTGACATACCCAAGTCTTGGTCGACACGATAATTCCTCTACTTTGATGGCATTGAAATTGCCTTGGCCATTAATGCCCAAACCTTTCCCTTCATACCCCATTCTCTTCAACAGTTTGGAGCCAATTCCTGTGGTATGATTTTCAAAGACAACAAAATCATCATTAGGAAACATACATGAAGATGGAGAACTGATTTTTACCTCACATGGGTCTTGTTACAGCTTTTCCAAGGCCTCCTACTTTTCTTGCAGTTGTAGTAGAAATTTTTTTTCCTCCTCTTTCTCTTCAAGTAGACGCATCTTCAATTCATCATTCTCTGTTTGAAGATTGTGTTTGCTTTTCTTAAGTTCTTCCATGGTCTCTTCTGTGGCTTTCAACTAAAGTTGTAATCACTCCCTTTCCTTTGTCTCTTTCTATAGAGTTTCATACACATTTTCCACTTTCTTGGAAATGTCGAGCATGGTCTCGTACATTGCTCTTTCATCCTCTGTCATTGTTCCTCTCTGATACCACTTGATCTAGGTACAGGTGTGAAGAAGGACCCTTCGAAGACCTTTTACTTTCATGATGTGTTAAATTGCAATTTTAAAAGAAAATTAATGAATACATCTGCATGCTATAAAGAAGAGGATCATAATAATCATCAGCACATGAAAACAAAAGCTGTTCATAATGGAGTTCGTCCAGGAGGGACTACGTCTCCGAGCCCCAGAGTCAAGATGGTGTAGGCCGCTGCATTAAGTGTTGTCAATAATGGTGATGTACACAAGAGATGATGTCTCGATCATACAAGGAAGAATGCCCTCACGTAGGAATGGCTCTAAGAGAATTTCCACAACTAGAACTCTCAATCAAAATAGTCCTATCATTATGACACAAAAACATGCATGGTGCACATCCTGCCAACATGGCACAGAAGGGATGTCAAAGAAAAACACATGCATGATGACAACAAGAGTATCCTAGCAACATACAATAAGGGATCTCAAAACATAACATGAAAGTTATGACAGAAAGTACATCACATAGAAGATTCCACACCAAATCAAGGAGGGAATCATGACAACATTTAATAAACAAGATCTTGCAACATAATATAAAAGGAAGAAGTACATTAACACATCATATACCTCACAACCAAGGGCCATCTGAAGAAGTGGATGTCTCACTGCTGAAGCTGCTTGGACCATTTCTCTCAAGGCATCGATCTCATGAAATGGCTACTTGCACAAGAATGTGGACATCTGCATTGGCACTTAGAAAAGTGACTAGAAGAAGAAATGAGAGAATAAGAATTCTGAAGACACCATTAGATTTGTAGCGTCGAGTAGTGCTGAATCGATTGTCCTAAATCTGAATTCTGAGAATTTGAGAATTTTGGGCTCAAGTAATCTTTTAGATTCCCTCAGGATTCCTCAAGGATTATGTTCCATGGATGGACTATAAATCTACAACTCATATGGTGAATCTGATCTCGCCATTGCGATCCCTATGGAAAACCATGAAAAACAAGTATAAACTTGACTATATTCTAAAATGTCACAATTTTACCTCCTTGGGAAAATTTCATGGCTCATGGTTCCGCTCCCTGGTTTTGTTGAAATCATGGTTCCTCATGCATTTTGGAAATGACTAGAAAATTAAGACCTCTGATGAAGAAACGAATAGCACCATTGTGTTCGTGGCAATGAGAGGTGTAAAAGCCATATAAAACTTGTCAATTTCTAACAAAGTGAAAATTTTTCCCTCCTGCAAAATTCATGGCTCGTGCATTAGAATATTAATTACTTCACTGCCTCAAATCAGTGCCTGCATTCAGCCTTGAATCCATTCCTACAGTCTAACTCCTCCTCAAACTCTGTGCATAGGTAAAATCCTGAGTTTAAATAAGAAAAACCTGGTAGATTTAACAATGAGAGTGGTTGGCGCATTGGTTAAAATCGGCAAATGGTTAAGGAGAGGTCGAGGGATCAAATCCTACCTCTTCCATATATAAATTTTATAGCCAACAATGTATTTGAAATAGGGATTGGGTCCGCTTTGGGCGGCCCGCCCCTTAAACCCTACACTTAACAAATTATCAATGTTTATACATATATCGACACGTATTTTATTCACAATCGGAGATTGGTAGTTGGTATCGGGGATTGGCGCAGTCGTCAGCATATATATCGGTGCAATCCTCAGAGTATCGTCGATATATATATCGGCAATCAAAGCTGATAATATTGGCGAGTTTAAAGGTGTCCGGGCGATATATGAGATCGGCTTCGGGGTGTGTCGGCGATCGACGCAAAGAGCGGCCGATAACATGCGATATATACATATATATATATATATATATATATATATATATATATATATATATATTTGTTGATGGTTTGCGATTGTGATAAGGCCGTCAAGGGTTATGGTTGTTGGCTTTAAAATATATATGCAATGCGATTTGTGATAAGGTTGCTTTAAAGGGTTCGGCAGGGGTTGTTGCCACCAATCCCGAAACCATGTGTTTTATTGTTTTATATGGTTATTTTTAATAACTATATATATTGAAACATATTTCATTATATGGTTATTTATTCACCATTTAAAAATGATTTTGTCTCTTATGTAGGTTTAGGAGACAAATGAGAGAATGATAAGTGTCAATGGCTGATGGGCTGCCATGTGGGTCCCACCTGCTTACTAGGATGCCATGTGGCACACTATAGGCCCCACTTTTCCCGTGTCATGTCAAACTTTGAAGAGCTCTATCTTTCGCATACGAGCTTGGTTTGACAAACCGTTCACACCTCCATGATCAGGATAAAGAGATCTACACTATAGTCCTAGTTTGAGCATAATTAAAACAATTTTATTTTTGAGCCATCTTTGTCCCGTGTGTCTCTCCGGAGCCACCTAGATCATCACTTCTAGTTGGATTTGTACATATATTTCGGTGCGTTTTGCAAATTGTCACTTAACGCAACTTTGTTTTCGTGAGTGTCATTTTCATGTTTTTAGTTGTTTCTTTGACTTTATTTCCCTTTAATTAGTGTCATTTTCTTCTTATCTTCATCCCACCATGTGTTGTTTTCACCATCATTCACATATTTCAAGTGTGGTTCACACTTTTAGTTTCATATAGAAAGTCACGTCTTTTGGCATAGGAATTGGCGCTTATCATGTCAAGTGGAGTTTTGGTTTGTTTCAAGAGGAAATATTTGTGATAATGAGTTTCTCTTATCATTTAGTCATGTTTCACACTCATTTCCAAAGTTTCACACACTATTGCACAAGTGTCATCATTTTCGTCACAAAGTGTATCTTTAATGTCCCACTTGGAATATGTTGTCGCAATGTTGTTGCATTGAGGAAAGTATGGTGTTCATGTGTTCCAAGGGTCCCATGCTATTTTTTCAAGTGAACTAAGTGTGTGATCATGTTCAAGTCTTTCTTTTATTCAACTTCCTCTCACTGATCCAATACTTAGTCAAAATTGGAAAAACTCCTGACCGAGCCACTCAGCCTCATCCGTCCCCTTAAAATGCACACTGTGCATTCTCAGTCCTCAAGAAACTACCTTGTCTCTTGGCACTATGCAAGGCATGGTATCTGACTCCTAGAAATGCACATTTCACAACCACAGTGCTCAAGCGTAGCCCCCGATTCCCAAAAATGTGCAACTTTTCTCTCCAGCCAAGCTAGCATTGCACATTGCATAGTCTCAATCCTCAAGCCTCAACCTTGAGCTCCTAAACTGTGTACCTGTGCAATCGCTCTGCCTCTTTTCCTTCTAGTATTATTTGTTTCACAATTTTTATGCTCAAGCCTAGGCCTTAACCTCAAAAACAATGCAATCATGCCCTCCAACCAATCCTAAAAAATGTGTTGCGCAGTCTCAGACCTGAAGCCTAGCCATTGAGGTCATGAGATATACAACTGCGTAGTCACTTGGCCTCCTCTACCTCCCAAAACTGTGCAGTTAGTTGAAATAGTGCAAAACGTATTGAAGGAAATGTAACTAGGTTCAGTCTTCATTGAAATAGGTCTACCACATGTTAAAGTGGTATAGGTGAGTCAAAGAGTAAAAAGAAATTATGGAAGACCTCAAGGGAATATTACACCATGTATATTTATGTATTAGAGTCAAAAGAATACCTCCAAGAAAATTCAACAAGTATCCACCATGTAACGACTTCTACAAAGAATCTATCTAAATTATATATGTCAAGTCGTCCTAATGTCTACATGTCAGCCTCAAGTCGGCCTAAAGGATTGCTTCTAGGGAAAGATGCAATCACACGTGTCAGTAAAAGGAAGGCTACCATGGGTCATAACAACAGAAACTCATAGTTGACATATCTCACTATTTGGGATAGTAAAATAGGCCTATAAGGCCTCCTACTCAAGCGAAGAAGAAGGGAACTCAAGTGAAGGAGAAAAGAGCACATGATATTTACTAAAACTTCCATACGTGCAGGGATTTAGGGCTTAAGGATAGTCATATCAAGTCTACATCTATACATTGAAGAAGGATCTCATTTGGTCAAGAAGAAGGAAGGGATCATCACAAGAAAAGGGTCTCATCAAAGTTATTTCTTCTAGAGCAAGTGTAACAAGGTCTATCAACATTTGAAAGAAGAAAAACGTGCAGGAAGGAGGAAGGACTTGACTTATGCTTGGAGGATATTCTAGTTAGGGGTCTAATGTTTCACATTGATCAATAAGAAGCTTCAATAGGAGAAATTTACCGAATGGTTTTCCTCTCAAGAGAAGAGAGGCTTTGGGCTTGGCAGAGAGCCAATATTTTGTGTCCTTTTTCTTATTTTTTTGGTAATAGTTTGATGAAGTACACACACATGCATTAATAATAAGAAAAAAAAATATTAAGCTAACAAGAAAAAGTAAAAAGACTTGACAAATTTTTATCAAGTCAAGAAGAATCACGCTACACCTAATTTCCCTTGATTCTTCAACATGGGATCAAAGCTAAGTGTTGGGTGTGGAGCCTAATTATCTTCTTTATTTAGAGGTATCGCCGCATTAGACCCATTTCATAATGTGGCAGCAACGCCATCCGTATATGCTCACCGCGAGGGGGGTCCAGGTGGGGCAATGACTAAAAATAGATGTAAAATTTCCTTGTAAAATGTTGTAATTTTGTAGTTAATCTGGATCGTTCATTAGTTAAAAATCTGATAGTAGAATTTATGTTTAATCTAGGTTTTTTTCCCTAGAAAGAAACCCCTCGCTATATATGAGGGAATTGTATTGCAGCTATGTAGGTGTGTATTTCGAGTGAGAAAGAGAGCGGATATTGTGTGAGAGTTAAGAGGGAATTACAGTGGATCTACTCTAGGTTATATCTCTTCTTTTTGCAGGATAATATAAAAGGAATGACTGGCTATTTCTCCGTGGATGTAGCCCAAATTGGGTGAACCACGTATATTTGTGTCTTTATTGTTTTATGTGTTTTTGGTGTTTATATTTCTACAATATTTTTATGTGTTCCATTACTCTGTAGTATATAATTTTCTAATAACTGGTATCAAAGCTAAAGGTCTTTTTCACTGGTAAACTCACAAGAGAGAAGGTTTCCTAGATCGAGTGGGAGTTATGGAGGAAGATCATAGGTTGAAGGTCGAAAAATTTAACGTCCAAAACTACCAAATGTGGAAGATGCAGATGGAAGGTTACTACTATCAGAAAGATCTATACCTACCATTGAGCAGAAAGATAAAGAAGCTGATGAGTATGACAAACACAGAATGGGATATTCTTGATAGAAAGGCACTTGGAACAATACGGTTGTGCCTAGCGGCGTCGGTAGCCCTTAATATTTCAAAGGAAACAACAACAGAGGGTTTAATGTTGGCATTGGCCAAAATATATGAAAAACTCTCCGCCTCAAATAAGGTATTTCTTATGAAGGGTTTACTAATATGAGGATGCCAGAAGGTAGATCTATTGCTGATTGTTTAAATGAATTTAACATAGTTACTATCAATTAAGTTCTGTAGGGGTAACTTTTTATGATGAAGTTAGGGCTCCGTTATTTCTATGTTCATTGCTAGAAAGATGGAATGGTTTAGTTATGGCCATTAGTAACTTTGTCTTTGGATCTAGTACTTTAAACTTTGATGATGTTTCCGATGCAATCCTTAGCGAGGAAATACAACAACAAATCTCTGGTGAGACATCAGGTAATGCTTCGACTGCAGAGACTAGGGGAAGAAAAATGGAAAGAGGAAAGAGCCCAGGATATCACAATAAGTAAACGAAAGAAAGATCCAAGTCTAGATTGGGATAGTGTGTTGGAGATGCGAGAAGAAAGGACACCTGAAGAACTACTATGAGTCTCAAAAGGGAAAATAAGGAGACATGAAACAAGAAAACAATCATGAAGTGAATGTGAAAGGTGATGTGTTGAAAGATGTTTTTATTCTTTCATTAGAAAATATTATTGATTCCTGGGTGATAGATTCAAGGGCCTCACTCCATGCCACATGTGATAGGAAACATTTTCATGATTATGTTCAAGGAGATTTTGGACAGGTTCGATTGGGTGATGATAAAACTTGTGAAATCATTGGAATGGGTACAATTTTCATAAAACAATGGAATGGAAATCAATGGCTATTGAAGGAGTTAAGGCATGTTTCAGATATGAACGAAAATCTAATTTCAACATGATAGTTTGGAGGAGAAGGTTGCGTAACTACTTTTACATATTAAACCTGGGAGGTCACTAAAGGAGCCTTGGTAATTAAAAAAGGAGAAAAGGTTGGTACATTATATTTATGCAATGATATTTCTAATTATTTTAATACTTTAACATATATAGGAGCAGATACGACATTGTGGTATCATAGGCTCAGGCACTTGAGTGAGAAGGGGATGCATATTCTTCACTCAAGAAATTTGTTGCCAAGTTTGAAGCATGTTGATTTGGAATTCTATGAGAATTGTGTTTATCGAAAACAGAAGACAGTCACATTCCTCAGAGTTGGGAAAGAAAAGAAGAGTGAAAAATTAGATCTTGTGCATATAGATGTATGGGGACCTGCTCAAGTATCATATCTCGATGGATCTCATTTTTATGTTACTTTTATTGATAATGCAACAAAAAAACCTAGAGTTATTGTATTTGAAATACATATGATATATTTGATACTATCAAGGAATGGAAAGCTTTGGTTAAAAATGAGACAAGCAAAAGGTTGAAGTGTCTCAGGTTAGACAATGGAGGTGAATATTGCAACAAAGAGATTGATAGGTACTTTTCAGAGAATGGAATTCGCAGGAGAGAAGATACTTCTAGGAACACCAAAAGAAAATGGTGTGTTAGAAAGAATGAACAGGACAATCATGGAGCGTGCAAGGTGCATGAGTTTGCATGCTGGATTGCCTTTACAATTTTGGGCAGATTTTGTAGACACTGTTGTTTATCTAGTAAATAGAGGGCCTTCAAGTTCCTTGGATGGTGGTATTCTAGAGGAGGCATGGACAAGTAAAAAGGTAAACTACTCATCTATAAATACTTTTGGTTGTGAAGCCTTTCTCTACATTAAAAAAGAAAATAGATCAAAGCTTGAGGCAAAATCAAAGAAATGTACCTTTATTGGATATGGTGTTAATGATTTTGGTTATCACTTTTATGATTATGAAAAACACAAAGTAATTAGTAGTAGAGATGTCATATTCAATGAGAAGGTTTTGTGTAAGGATTAGATGTAGTAAAAGAAATAGGAAAAAGAAAATTGAGAATACACAGTGCTTGATGAGATCATAGAAAAAGTGAAGGTGCCTGAAAATCATAATGATCAACAACCACAACAACCACAAAACCAAAAAGCATCTCAAACACCTGAAAGTGGTGTTAGAAGATCTACAAGGATAAGTATACCCCCTAAAGGATATTCTCCTTCATTATATTATGTATTGTTGACTGATTCTGGTGAACCAGAATGTTATGAAGAAGCAGTGCAGGTAGAAACCAGGAAGAAGTGGGAGCAAGCCATGAAAGAAGATATGGAATCCTTAGCACATAACTAGACTTGGGACTTAGTAAGGTTTCATGTAGGTAAAACAACATTTCAGAATAAATGGTTTTATATTTTGAAGGAAGAAGATGGAGTTAGTAAAAGGTATAAAGCTAGACTTGTGGTGAAAGGGTTTGCACAAAAAAAGGGTATAGACTTTGATGAGATATTTTCTCCTGTTGTTAAAATGACTTCAATCAGAACTATTTTAAGTCTAGTGGCAGCTAAAGATTTTCATATTGAGAAGTTAGATGTAAAGACAACCTTTCTCCATGGGGATTTGGAGGCAAAGATATATTTTCAACATCCATAAGGATATGAGGTCAAACAGAAGGAGAAATAGTGTGTAGGTTGAAGAACTTGTATGGCTTAAAATACACTCCAAGGCAGTGATACCTAAAATTTGACAGGTTTATCTCTGAACAAGGTTATACCAGATGTCACTCTAATCATTGTGTTTACCTCAAAAGGAAAAATAATGGCAACTATATTATATTGTTGCAGGTTCTAACATGCAGGAAATAAATGTGCTAAAAAAAAATTGGCAAACTCATTTGAAATGAAGGATTTGGGTGCTGCAAAAGAAATTCTTGGTATGAGAATAACTAGAGACAGGCAAAATCGAAAATTAACATTGTCTTAGAGTGAGTACATACAAAAGGTGTTGAAAAGATTTAATATGCAGAATGCAAAACAAGTTAGCATACCTTTGGCTAGCCATTTCAAACTAAGTAAGGAGGCATGTCCTAAGACTCAGGAAGAAATGACTTATATGTCTAAAGTTACATATGCATCATCAGTTGGAAGCCTAATGTATGCCATGGTCTGCACAAGGCCTGATATTACACATGCAGTGGGAATTATAAGTAGGTACATGAACAATCTAGGAAAATAACATTGGATGGTGGTGAAGTGGATTCTCAGGTATTTGAGAGGTACCACAAATCAAGCATTATGCTTTGGCAGTTCAAACATTTCTCTACAAGGGTACACTGATGCAGCTATGGTAGGTGATAGACATAAGAGGAGGAGCACCACAGGGTATGTGATTACTGTAGGTGGAAAAACTGCTAGTTGGGTTTCAAAACTAAAATTTTTTGTTGCACTCTCAACGAAGGACACAGAGTATGTTGTTGCAATAGAGGCTAGTAGAGAAATGATTTGGTTACAAAGGTTTCTGGATGGATTGGGTATGAAGAAAGAGTTGGACAGGTTATACAACGATAGGTAGAGTGCCATACATATTGCAAATAACTCTACATTTCATTCCAATACTAAACATATACAACTCAAGTACCATTTCATACTATCATTATTGGAAGATGGACAGTTGAAGCTGGAAAAGATAGACATTAGCCAAAATCGTGCAAATATGTTAACAAAATTTGTAACCAGGGAGAAACTGAGATTCTCCTGGGTTTCAATTGGTCTTCATGTATGATGATGAAGATAAGAAACAGCTAGGTGAAAAGTGGAGTCATTCTCCAGTAAATGAAGCAGCGATGGAGTTTCTATAATCAGTCTCCAAATGGGAGATTGTTGGGTGTGGAGCCTGATTATATTCTTTATTTATAGGTATCGTCCCATTGGACCCATTTCGTAATCTGGTGGCAACGCCACCCATTTATGAACGCCACCAAGGGGGTCTAGGGAGGTGACCCATTTCATAATCAATATGGGTCATTCATTAGGTGGAAATATGATGCTAGATGTTATGTTTAATTTAGGGTTTTCTCCCTAGTAGGAAACCCCTTGCTATATGTGAGAATTGTATTGTAGCTATGTAGGTGTGTATTCTGAGAGAGAAAGAGAGAGGAGATTGTGTGAGAGTGAAGAGAGAATTACATTGCATCTCTTGTAGGTTGTATCTCTTGATTTTGTTGGATAATATAAAAGGAAGGACTACTTGTTTCTCCGTGGACATACCCAAATTGGGTGAACCACGTATATCTGTTTCTCTCTTGTTTTATGTATTTTCCATGTTTATATTTCTGTAATATTTTTATGTGTTTCATTACTCTGTAATATATTATTTTATAACACTAAGATGACAGAAAGAACATCTCAAGAACACTCATCAAGGAAGGACATCTACGAAGTTGAAGCATCAAGCCAAGAAGTCTCTATACCATCAAGGACAAAAAGGCACCTACAAGAAGGCAAAAATAAAGAAGGACCTACGATCCACAAGCCATCAAGCAAGTCCACTTGGAGAAAGAAACTTCAATAACATCAAGGAAGGAAAGCCATGAAGTCTTCAAGGAGAAAGAAAGTCCACTACATCTCAAAAATCTATCAAGTATTTGTCCCCTTCTGAATATAAATCGATGTCTTTTTCCAAGGAAAGCAATAAATTGGTAAGTACCATTAACTTTCTTACATGGAAGAAGAGTACAGATTTACTTCTCAAGGAGAATGAACTTCTAGAACACATCAAAGGGAATATCACTATCCTTGCTAAGGAAAAAATTCAAGCCTTAGCCAACTACAATAAAGATGAAACAAGAGCTCAAAGGATTCTATTAGAGTCTATCAAGGACTCTCTCATTCCTTATGTCTCCAAACTTGAAACATCAAAAGAAATCTATGATAAACTAGTAGAGCTATTCTTAGTAACCACAGTTGGAGAAGTGATATCTCTAGGAAATTAATTGTACAAAATGAAGATATAAAAGGAAGGAATATCTCCCTAATTCATGAAGGTCTCTGAGATGAGGGATCAAATTCAAGAGTTAGGGGAAGTAATGTCTGTCAGGGAAATGACAACTGTAGTACTCAATGCTCTACTTGAGGATTGGGGAAACTTAACATAAAGCATATATGCAAAGAGGAAGCCACCACACTAAGTGAAATGTGGTCTCTATGAAAGATAGAGGAAACAAGACTCAAAGAAAGGGAATATGTGGGATCAAAGGAGTAAGAATTTTCTACCATGGCCAAGAAAAAAGGGAAAATTTGGCAAATTTGGTCCATGAAGAATAAAAAATATAGATATGTCCAAAATCCAATGCTTTGGATGCCAAGGATAACGACACTACAAAAGGAATTGTCCTAAACTGAAGAACGACAACAAAAACAAAATAAAAATTGAAGAATCTCATGTGACTCATGAAATGAAAGAAGAAGACAAGAAGAAAAAGAAGGAAGATCCTCCAAATCTCTACTATGACTAGGTCTACTTCTTTACTTAAAGTCTTCTTTCAAATTTTTGAGTAGTATAGGAGCATGTAGGAATAGAATAAAATTGCATGGGTAGAAACATCTTCTAGAATCTAGAAGCATGATGTACATAGAGTTCAAAATACTCATGTACAAGGAGCATTTATAAATAGAACAAAATGCATGGTTAGAAATATCTTCTAGAATATGGGAGCATGGTAGATATAGCTCAATATATTCATGTAGAAGGAGCATACCTAGTATATTACCTCATTCACAATGAAAGAAAATTTATCATGATTAAGAATCTTAGAATACCTCAATCATAAAAAAGAATAAAACATTTGCAGGATAAGGGTCTTCAAGATCCTCTGATCGAATCTTCAAAAGAATATTCATAAACAAAAGCAGATGTCTCATAAGGAGTCCATTCATGGGATTCAAGAAAAGGATGATATGTAGGCAAGCTAATATGAAGTGAGAAGAGCCACATCATGGACAATAAATTGAAGATAATATGATCAAAGGAGAATCAAGATGAGGTATGTATGCATCAAAGTTTAATCATGTTATCATATGTATATTATTAAGTCACGGGAATAGTTCTATGACATGATCAAGTAGGAAAGAATCTCTTTCACCAATTACATGCTCGAAGGCATCTACTACAATGCAATTAAGGTAAACAAAAATAAATACTCACATAAGGAGTATAAGATTGCTGACTAAGAAGCAAGTGAAAAAAGGAATTTTGACTAGTCCTAGAAGAAAGAAATGAAGAAGTGCTCTCACAAGGAGCATAAGGTAGTTGACTAATACATCCAAGAAGAAGAAAATGAAGAAAGAGATCAAGCATGTGAAGAACATGATGATCACAAATAATTACTATTTGACGAGATTCATTGAAGACATCTCCCGAAAGAAGGCAGGATAACTTCGACAAAGGAAGAAAAAGATCAATTTTATTATTATGACATTTCTCAATAGTGATCCTAAGAGTAACAATGTGGTGTATAGTTGAGTGATGACTCCTAAATTTGGCTTGTCCTTTGGTTCTTTTACCCTAGGTTTCAAGCCAAAATGAGCCCATAAAACTTGGCCTAAATGCAACTAATCATAATGGTCCTATAATTAGGGGGAATGTTTTTATCTCCACTTTCAAAGATACGGACAATAGGACTTTTCATCAAAGGCTTAGGTAAGCCTTTCTTCACTGCCAAATGAAGATTTTGTGTATATGAGGAATGAAGACAAACCTTCCTATTTTGAAAGTTTCAGTGTGGTAGTCTTCAATATCCCAAGCTTTCCCATTAGTGAGTTTCTTAATTCCAAAATCCACATCCTCCAAACTAAAATATCCTCCTCTATAGAAGTATGTTAACGCTACGAAAAACACCGGCTGAAATTTTTCCTACAATCAAAATTTTGAGCCTACTATGGATCTCAAGATCAACCGTTCTGTATTCACTTCTCATTTAGTTGATGTCTTTGAGATCCCTTCTTGGATTGGAAGTGTTTAAGAAACTTTCTCACGCTTCTTATTCTATAAAAAGTGCATGAGTGCATTCTTTTATGCAAGCTTGAACACGCATAACATGAACCATCAAGACTATGCATGTGGGATGTCCAATCCATGTCAACAGTCAATGCGCATTGGATTCGATAGTTTCTTACTTCTAGTTGCATTTGTACATCTAGTTCAGTGAGTTTTATAAATTGTTGCTCCACGCACCTTTGCTTTTGTGAGTGTCATTTTCATCTTCTCATTTGTTTTTTTCTCTTGATATCCCTTTAATTAGTATCATTTTCATCTTTTCTTCACCCCAACATGTGTTGTTTTCACCACCATTCGCATATTGCAAGTGTCATTCACACTTTTATTTTCATATATAAAGTGTCATCTTTTGGAATGGGAATTGTTTCTTATCGTGTAGAGTGGAGTTTTGGTTTGTTTCAAGAGGAAATATTTGTGATAACGAGTTCTTCTTATCATGTAGACATGTTATGCACTCATTTCCAAAGTTTTACATAATGTCATACAAGTTTCATCATTGTCGTCACAAAGTCTATCTTTAGTGTCACACTCTGAATGTGTTGTCGCAATGTTGTTGCATTGAGGAAAGTATGTTATTCATGTGTTCTGAGTGTCCCATGTTGTGTCGCCAAGTGAGCTAAGTGAGTGATCATGTTCAAGTCTTTCTTTTTTTCAAATTCCTCTCACTGATCCAACACTTAGTTAAAATTGGAAAAACTCCTGACTAGGCCACTCAACCTCATCAAGCCTTGAAATGCACATTGCGCATTCTGAGTCCTCAAGAAGCTACCTTGTCTATTGGAACGATGCAATGTGTGGTCTCTGACTCCCAAAACTATGCATTTCACAACCTCAGTGCTCAAGCCTAGCCCTTGATTCCAAGAACTGCACAATATTCCTCTCCAACTAAGCCAACATTGTGCATTTCATAGTCTTAATCCTCAAGCCTTAGTTGTGAGCTCCTAAACTATGCACCTGGGCAATCACCTAGCCTCCTATCCCTCAAGTAGTGTTCATTTCACAATTTTAGTGCTCATGCCTAGCCCTTGGCCTTAAAAACTATGAAATCATGCCCTCCATGCAAGCCTAAAATGCACATTGTGAAGTCTCTAACCTCAAGAATAGCCATTGAGATCCTTAGATGCACAATTGCATAGTAACATGGCCTCGTCTGCTTCCCAGAACTGCGCAGTTTTATGAAATAGTGAAAAACGTTCAACTTGGCTCACTAACTCCCAAAAATGTGCAATATGCTTGCCTAGAATCCTGAACTATGCATTTTGTTGAAAATGAAATAAGAAAATCCCAATTTAATTCTATCCTTGAATTAAATTAGGAATAGAATTATAATTCCACATTACATGAAAACTTGTATTAGTTAACTGAGTTAATTTGACTTAGTTGTATCAGTTAATTCGCGTTGAGGGTATAACTTGAGTCATGTAGAGTGTCTCCTACATTATAGGATCCCAAGTTGAGTTTATTTTGAGTTGTAATTAATTAATTCAGTTTAACTGGGTTAAAGTTAGTTAAACTAGTTCCAACGATTGGAGGAACTAGTGCGAGGTCTAGTAGTATGCTAATGTATATAATGATCAACCAATTAACTGATGGTTCACTCATAAATAACTCATGAATGTGAGATATTAGAGTTACCCAGTTGATATTGGAGTTCAAGGATAATGTGCTATTAGTCGTATAATCATCTAAATTGTATAGGTGGTGCATGTAGTTGGAGGAATGCCTATGATGGATTGTGCATTTACTTTAAGGAATTTCCTTAATTAATAGGGGGGCTAATTCCCATGGAAAAAACACAAGGAAATAGGGACTTGGGAAAGTGATAAATTGGTTAAGTATTGTCCTAGGCTTGTTTAGGAAGCTGGGAGACCAATAGAGATAGTGCAAAGGTTTCCCAAGCTTGAGCAAAGCATTGTATGTTCTAACTAAAGAAATATACAAATAGCAGGGGATTTTAGCTATGGTTTTCCCTAGGAAATCATCATGAAATGTGTTTATTGAATTCTTTCTCTTGTATGCTTCGTGATTTCACGATCGTTTAATTATTTCCACTGATGAGTAGAGTACACTCAAGTCTATTGTTTTAGTAAATTACAATTAGTAGTCTAAATCTACATGGAATTTATACATGGTATCATAGAAGACATCACTCTAGAATAGGAGAATACAAGTTTACCTTTATTAGGTGAAATTGAGTTTCCAGTATCATACTTCAGATCCAGTAGGATTTCGTTCTATGGATTGAGACTCGAATATTCTGTTAAGGGTATTTCGAACTATATTTCTTAGAAGGACAAGATGGAGGCAACATTGGAAGACCACATGCTTAATTAATTCACAAAAAAGGATATTCCTAAGCCTCCAACAATTAATTCTTAAGATCTGGAAGAGTAGAGAAAATGTGTTGCAAAGCCAAGAAGGATTATCCTGGAAGGAGTTCGAGATCATACTGTCTCAAACCTACATGGTAAGGAGAATCGATATGTAACATGGAAGGCCCCGATAGACCTATTTCAAAATAAAATTGACCACAAGAAGCTGGAACAGAAGAAAAAGATTAGAAAAATCAAGATGGAGAAGGGTGATGCAATACCAAAGTACTGGACAAAGTTCACCTATTCTCGAGATGGTCTCGGAAGTGTTAGTGTTACAGTTGTTCAATATGATATGATGAACCTAGAAGTTCTAGGCATTCCCAAGAGCTGGTACAACTACCATGATTAGGTAAATGGGAAGGAGAAGCTACCAGAGTGGGAGTGTGTGTGGTCTGACTTGGTGGAAGAAGAGATTCGGTGTAACACCAGATATGGGACCTCATCCAAAGAAGTGGAAGCGGATTTTGTATTAGTTAGATAAGAAAATAAATCCAAGTGAAATAATTCCCAAGGTGAGGAGGGAAAGAGGAAATACTTTTCCAACATCAAGTGTTTTCACTATGACGAGTTTGGGCAAATGCCATGAAATGTACACATAAGAGGGCAAGCAATAAGGAGCCTGCAGTAGCAGTAGCAGGTGAAGCTCTAGCTTCAAAATTCAAACTTGATTTTTCTCTCATTTCATGCATGGAAATCACTGTAATGGTATGATTTTTCTCTCATTGGATGCATGGAATGGGAAATCGAGATCTCTTAAGTGACTTGGAGGAGAATGACCTCAAGCAGACCATTGAGTTTGGAGATGGTGGGAGGTATAACATGACTAGTATTGGTACAATTACTTTTCAAATGGAGTATATTTCCTCTCTTAGACTCTTAGATGTGATTTTTGTTCCAAGACTAAAGAAGAATCGTGTTCCCATCGTGGTACTCGGAAATTGTGGCTATGATGTGGTATTTAGCAAAGGGAAATTTTTCCACTTTCCCTTAGACACATCGCCACGGGAAAGATAAAATAAATCAATGTGCGAGTTAAGAACCTATATGGATTTGAGGTACAAGATGCATGGAAAGCTTTGAGGAGTAAGGGAAAGGTTAGAGACTTGGTGGCTCAAAGGGATGATGGATTACCTCTCAACATTCAGCTGCAGACGTAGCCTTAGCAAGTTGTGTAGCAACCATAATTAGAGAAGTAGAGCAAAGGCCGAGTGGAGACATCCAATCGAGGAGAGACCTCCAGTAAGGGGAAATTTGAGTCAAGTGGGAAAAGGGAGCACATGCAGCCATACCTTCTAGGTAGAGGTGGGGCGATGTGAAGCAATAGTCCGAAGAGTTGTAGAAATTGGGAAGGGTCCATTGAGATGTATTTGTCTCATGGATCATTACCTTACTATAGGGGCCCAAAGTATTGAGTAGAAAGAGGATAAATGTCATTCAAATATTGAGGAATGGAGAGTAGTGTTGACAACAGAGAAGGAGGCTCAATAGTAGAGTCAACAGTAACACAATTTTCCCATCAGACAATTGTATATTGATTCAATGATTATTTTTTTGGATGCTTTTCAGCTGTAGATGTTGCAGTAGTAACAACAACAGTGATACATTTTGCATGCAATAGATTCCAAAGGTATTGAATTAGGATAGATGTGAATTCCTTTTCTTGTTGAGTGGGAGTGTTGAAAATGCAACAAGAAAAACCTAGTTTAATTTTTTCCTTGAATTAAATTAAGAATAAAATTGTAATTCCGCATCACATGAAAACTTGTATTAGTTAACTAATTTAATTTGACTTAGTTGGATCAGTTAATTCAGGTTGAGGGTCTAACTTGATTCATGTAGAGTTTCTCCTACATTATGGGAGTCCTAGTTGAGTTTATTTGGAGTTTTAATTAATTAATTCAGTTTAACTAAGTTAAAGTTAGTTAAACTAGTTCCAACTATTGGAGGAATTAGTGGGAGGTCTAGTAGTGTGGTGTTGTCTACAGTGAACAACTATTTTACTGATGATTCAATCACAAATAACTCATGCCTATCATATTTGAGAGTTACCTAGTTGGGATTGGAGTTCAGGACCAATGTATTATCCATTATATAATCATTTGATTTGTACAAGTGGTGCATGCAGTCAGATGAAGCCCTATTACGAATTGCTCAATTCCTTTGAGGAATTTCCCTAATTAACAGGGGGATAATTACAAAGGAAATAGAGAAAGGAAATAGGGACTTGAGAAAGCAATAAATTGGTTAAATATTGACCTAGGATTGCCTAGGAAATTGTGAGACAAATTGAGATAGTACATAGGTTTTCAAGCTTGAGCAAAGCATTGTAATCTTCACATATTTTCTAACTAATGTAATATACAGATAACAGGGGTTTGTAGATGTGGATTTTCCCAACAAATAATTGTGTAATTTGTTGATTAAATTATTTCTCTTGTATGCTTCATGATTTTGCAATCGTTTAATTGTTTCCACTAATGAGTAGAGTAGATTCAAGTTTATTGTTTTAGTAAATTACAATTAGTAGTTTGAATCTATAATAAACATTGTCCAATATCAAGGCTGAAGCTTCACCTATGACCACCTAAGCTAAAAAATGCACAGTCACTGAGCCTCTCTCTCAGCCTGTCCCAGCTTAGTCATTGGATCATCATGCAACATCTGAGACTAAGGGATTATTGTACTAATGTCATCTTGCCATGTGTGAATTGAAGATCCAGGTACTCTATCATGCTATGGAAAGATGATGAAGAAGGGTATGGAGAAGGAGGACATGGTAAAAGACACACATGGAGCTGAAGAGATAAGATGATCATCAAGTGAGAAGACAAAGGAACAATAGATTACACCAAAAGATCAAATATCAGTACTCCATGAAGACTCCATCTTATTCATAACCCTTTGGAGGGTGTATATGAAGAAAAAATCATATCTCTCTTGAAGTTGAAACATTTCACATCACTCTGGTCTTTAATCTGATTTGGATTTCTGTTATCCTCTATCATCTACATTCCATGCATCTTTGTATAATGATCCACTTGATCAATCTACTCCACCAGCTAGTTTTTGAAACTCTTTTGATTTTCAAGTTGTTGGTCCAAATTTCAATTAGATTTAAGGTAGTCGCATTACACAGGTAGGGGAGTAAGGAGGTGAAGATTCTTTCAATATTTCCTCTCTCTCAAAATCCCTCATGTGAAGATGGTTTTCGTCATTCTTGGTTGATATTGAATATGGTGATATTGGTTTTCAATTAAATGCGATCAGTTTTCATAATCAATTTCAATTATTGGGAAACAATCATTTTGATGAGGATGAGTCTGTCGATATATATGATGATGAATTCCCAAGTGCACCACCTGATATTGTAGTTTCTCAAGAAGTTTCTAATTTAGAATAATTATATATGGAATCTAATCCAACCAAAGTAAATTTTCTTATCAAAACTTCCTCTTCATCTCACTATCCCTTATGCTCTTATGTTTGTGATGCATCTACATACAATGAAGATACTCCATGCTATTCAAGTTCTTAATCCAATGAGTAAAATTTTCAATTGGAGCAAGGTGGTGAGGTTGTCCATGATGAATATGAAATCAATCAAATCATTGAGTACTCTTTCCATCTCTCATCATCTATTCTCTTGCATGAAAACAACTCTCCAAACCATATTTCTCATGAAATTTCTTTGATTCATACATCTTCAGATTTGTGATTATATGGCTCTTCTTACTTGAATAATATGGTTGTTAAAGTTGAAAAATATGATAAAGTTAGGGACAGAGATGGTTTCCATCTCATGAGTAGTAATCTTATTGAAACTAATGGTAGCAAATATCCTCACACCATTTACGATCTGGTTCAATCTTCACAATATGATTTTACAATCCTTGAATGTTCTAGGACTTGAAGGGAAGTCAAGGTACTTCAATTTTTGTTGATGGTTATATCAGGATCTTGCGACTCTGGTAAGCCCCCCTAAACTAAGTGGTTTTTTTTTCTCTCGCATAATCCTTCTCTTTGCATGGTTTCACATGATGTAAGTTTATTTTTGAAAGATGTCTGGTATTGTGGATGTAATTGTTCAAATTTTCAATATTTCACTTCTGATCGGATTCAAAATATTCTTTTGTTGATTCATATTTATGGAAATACCTTGTAACAAACTCAAGGTTGGAATGTTCATCTCTCTTAAAGTCATGAAACTATGAAGTTGATTACCTCAAATATCATCTTTGGTGAAAGGAATCATATCTATCAGATTTATTTCATGATGAGAAACTCATTTTTTTCCTTATGAATATCATGTCACGAGTCTTGCTCTTCATAGCACCTGAAATCCTCATGAGTTCATATGAATGCAACAGTTATCGTGTGAATCAAATTCTTCTCCATTCACTATGTCTTGACTGGTCTCATGTGTTTATTGTGCTGGAATCCCTTTCAAATTCTTTCAATTATTACGATGCTTATACAATTTGTCACCAATTAGAGGAAAGGGTTTATCACATTCGGCTTGCGAGGAAGTTGGTTTGATTATTTAGAGCATTCACAGATTGGCTCAAAATTATTTATCTTCATTAACTAGTAACTAGGAATTTAATGCTTTAATCAGTCCATATGATCATAATATTAACTATCATTCATTTTATCATTTTCCACCAATATATTTGACGACATTTTTTTCACATTGATTATCTTTATGGTTTATCTCACCATTCAGATACTTGTCAAGTAGCTGAGGAACTTCAACCATTGCTGGTGGTTATGTCAAGTCCTCACTATCTTGACAATCCTTATGAATATGGTCAGATCTATTTTCCCTCACAATATTCTATCCTCATCCTATTCTTTGAATTGAAGATTCATTATTTCAAAGTTTTAAGGATTTTTGAGAGGATTGTTTGGAATTTTATGATCCAATCGCCGAATGGTTGGAGCAATTTTATTTGCAATGCTATGTTGCAAAGAAAATGTTTCAGCCTTTCCTCATTCTTGCTAAGTAGGATGACATAGAAGAAGGTACATAAGTAAGAATTATTTTAGTTTTTTCTAATAATGGTTTCCATCGAAATGTAAGCATGTGAGCTGGATAGAGTAGTGGTTTCTGCACATATTTTTTCCCATATGAAAGCCTTACATTTGTTGTGTAAGTTATTCAAGATATCATCTTTTCTCCTTCACATTACTTTATATGCTTTAATCGATCGTATCTTTCTCATTGTAGGTTGGGAACAACTATGATGGCTACAATGGAAATTTCATTATACGTGACCCCAACCTTCCAGATATTAGGTTAGGAGTAGGATTAGCTGCATAGTAGTTCCCCCCTCTCTTGCACTCATTTTGCACTTGTTCTCTTTATTATTTCTTGCCTTTTCTTACTTTTCCATTTCATCATCTTTCGTTTAGCCTCCTTTCTTTGTGCTTTGGTTTCAATTACTTTTTGTGTCATGTCTTTTCCTTTCGTTTATGTTGATAATAATTTGCATGAAGGGTGTACTATTTGGCCTTGAAAGGAAACGTGGAAAAATAGAGAAGGAATTTGAGACACTGCAACATTTTTCTAAATATCCATCCTTCTTCCTTGCCTTAGTTACACATTTTGGTTGATGATGTTTCAACAGAAAATATGATCCTTACGTTAGGAAAACCTTGTGTTGAATCATGATCTCCATGTTTATTCTTGAAAACCTCATGACTACACTTGGCCTTTATGTTTCAGTGCTTTTAGGATGATCCAATAAAGAAGAGAAGGGAAAAGGGAAAATATAATTGAGAAAACCAACATTAGAGGTCTTATGTAAGCTTCTCTGAAGGGAAAACCTCTCCTTCTCTTAATAAGTTGAGATCCCTCTTCCACCCATGAAATAAATAAGTGTCGATGCACAGTCCTGTATAAATAAATAAATAAAGGTGAAAGAAGAGAAAGGCTTCCTACACAGAGAGGTGAAGCAAGAAGGTCTGCTAGGGTACTGTCCAAGCTTGCTAGAATCAAAGAAATGTTTTTCTTCTTGAAGTGACTCCATAGGGGTAATATCTAGGCGTGTCGGTAGTGGAGAAACACCAGAGATGAAAACCTACACTCCAAAAATATAAAGCTTGTGAACTTCATTACGCTTTCCTAATTTGAAAAATATGTGATCACTAACCTTATGTTTGTGTTTAACTCAGTAAAGGAGTGAAGGGGAATATGTTTATGCATGAGTTCACTGGGGAAGCCATGGTAATCCCAACGATGAATCAATACTCATTGAAGAACTAGACCCCGCTTGAAATAATTAAAAAAGGCAAATAAGTTGGAGTTTTACCAGTGTGTCACCAATTATTGTTGTTGTGATAAGCACCCTCCAAAATTTTTCCTACACTCAATTTTGGTGACTACTATGGATCTCGGGATCAGTCATTCTGTATTCACTTCTTAGTTACTTGATGATTTTAAGCTCTCTTCCTAGATTGGAAATGTCAATGTCACTTTCTCACACATTCTCAACCCATAACAATTTCATGAGCACATTATTTTATGCAATCTTGAACAAGTATAGCACGATCCATCAAGAATGTTCCTATACAATGTTGAATCCATGTCAATATTCAATGCGCACTTACATTGGCAATTTCTCACTTTTAGTTGTGTTGTACTTCCATTTTGGTGATTTTTTCAAATTGTTGCTTCATGCACCATTGTTTTCGCAAGTGTTGTTTTCATGTTATCTTGGCACATGTGATTTTTTCACCATCGTTTGCATATTGCAAGTGTCTTTCACACTTTTACTTTCATATAACAAGTGTCGTCTTTTGGCATGTGAACATCCACTTATCGTGTAAAGTGGAGTTTGGGCTTGTTTCAAGGGGAAATATTTGTGATAATGAATTTTTATTATCATGTAGACATGTTTTGCACTCATATCCAAAGTTTCATGCACTATGGCACAAGTGTCGTGATTATCGTCGCAAAGTGTATCTTTAGTGTCACACTTAGAATGGGTTGTCATAATGTTTTTGCAATGAGGAAAATATGTTGTTCATGTGTTATGAGTGTCCTATGTTGTGTCGTCAAGTGAACTAAGTGTGTGATCATGTTCAAGTCTTTCTTTTGTTCAACTTCCTCTTACTGATCAAACATCGAGCCACTTAGCCTCATCCACCCCTTAAACTACACACCGCACAGTCCTAGTTCTTAAGAAAAAAACCTTCTCCCTTAGAAATACACAATACATGGTATCTACCTCCCAAAGCTATACATTTCGCAACCTCAATTCTCAAGCATAAACCTTGAATCCCAAAATTGCGCAATATTTCTCTCTAGCCAAGCTAGCCCCGCACATTGTACAATCTCAGTCTTCAAGCCTCAGCCTTGAGCTCTTGAACCATGCAACTACGGCAATCACTTTCCCCATGTACTTCCAAAACTGTGCATTTCACAATTTCAATGCTCAAGCCCAAGCCTTGGTCTACAAAACTGCCCAATCATGCCCTCCATCCAGGCCTAAAATATGCATTACATAGTCTTGGACCTTTATACCAACCCTTGAGCTCCTAAGTTATGAAACTGTGTAGTCACCTGGCCTCCTCTACCTCCCTAAACTATGCAGTCAGTTGAAATAATGCAAAACCCTTCAGCCTGTCTCAGTGAATCCTAAAACTACGGAATCTTCCTGCCCAATCCAACCTGAACTGTGCATTGCATAGTTTGAAGGCTCAATATTTACCCATAACTACCTGAGCTGTGCAACTACATGGTCACTGAGCCTCTCTCTCATCCTGTCTTGGCTCAGTGGGTGTATCATTATGCAATATTTGATTTAGGGGTTTATCCGATTGATGTCGTCTTATCATAAGTGGATTGCAAGATGCAGGTACTCTATCATGATATTTCAAGATTATGAATAAGGAGATGGAGAAGGAGGACATACTAGAAGACACATATGAGTTGTAGATATAATATGATCATCAGGAAAGAAGATGAAGTAACATTAGATTACAACAAAAGATGAAAGATTAGGACCGCATGAAGACTCCATCTGATTCACAACCCTTTAGAGGATGGATATGAAGAGCAAAGAATATCTCTCATGAATTTGAATCATTGCACATTACTTATTGAAGACAAAGGAGTAGCAAGAATGGCTTGACATTTCCATGTCATCAAGAAGTCACTGTCAACATTTTAATGCCATGTCATTTCATGAGTCATCATATTCCACATCATTCTTGTGGATTATGTGATTTCTTATTTGAAAATGTATTGTAAAGTAGAAGTCCAAAGGAAATGTACAAAAGATGAAGAGTCATGTAATGTTAGAAATTCATAGGAAGTCAAACAATCATGAGGGTAGTCAAAGAGTCACAAGGGAGGTGACGCATCACCTGATTGGTTATATATACCACCTCATTTTATAAGCAAACAACATTTCACCTTGGATTTTTCCATGAGGAATCAAAGAGACAAATTTATTACTATTGGTGAGAAAGTCGTGTCCCCAAGGCTCCACTATTGGATCTAGTGATGCTCATTGTATTCATGTATCTTGGGACTCTTACTTAATACTTGAAGCTTGATGGTCAACACATTTTCATGCATGTATTGTGAATATTTGTAAAATTGTTCTATGAATATTTGTGATTAATATTTTCTTTCACTTGTATAAAAGTAGTTGAAATATTTCGGTTATTTTAGTGCTTGTCTAATTGAAAATGTGTTGTAATGGTTGTAACAATTGCCACATCTATCTGGACTATTCTGGTTGATGTTAGGAAATCATCTTTTTGCTTGTGTACGCGTCTACTAGGATGGTACTATTACCTTTCTCTTAGAGGCTCACCTTTTCTCCCTCCACAGTAGAAGAACCTTGATATGCCTCTAACCGAACATTCATGAGGCAAAATTACTTGCTTTTGGCAAAGGCACATACACAATTCTCTCTCTTTTCGATAGCTAAATCCAAGGGAAATCTATAAGGATACATGGTAACTAGGTTGATACTACAGATGTGGCTTCTTTTCCAAACACTATGAAGCCTAATTGGGACTTCACATCAAGGAGAACCCCTTGATTGATGGATTTACAGAACCATCAACAGAGTATTCAAGATGTTTCCCATGGCATGAAGGTAATTATAAAAATTTCTAAGATTGAAAACCTAGTTCTTTAAGGGGATTGAATTATTTTCTTTCATTTCAAAAGTAGAAATTTTGGCCAAAACATCCTAGGTTCAGCTATAGAAAGGGAAATAAGATGATCTTACCTCCTATTTATATAAGATCACTTCTTCCTTTTCATAACATATTTGTACATATTTATTTTTTCAAGCTTGAAGGTCTCATTAGGAGCATCTCTAGTCACTTTATTATCAATTTTACAATGATTATCATACCATGGGTTGGAATTTCTATTATTATTTTTATTAGACAACTCGATAGAGAACTTGCTAATGGTAGTTGAAAGGGTTGTAGTAAAACTATAGTAGATGTGATCAATGTTATCATTATATGTTAAAAAAGTTAAATCCATTTTTAAATCGTTTAAGGAGAGATCAATTTTACTTCTATCAAAACAATGTATATTTGACTCTCATAGTTCTCATAGATGTCACTGGTTTGATTGTGAAGGTTTAGAGTTAAGGTCAAAGGTATGTGGTTAGAATCAGGATCATGGTTGGTTATTAGGTCAAGATGTACAATACAGTTGAGAAAATGGGTATGAGATATCACATAATCCATCACACTACAACCAATCCCAAGAATATAAATTATTTGGCTAAAGGTTGACCAATTATTAATTCCATTACAAATTATTAAGTATTAGGAACTATAAATGCCGATTAACTAGGTACCAAATAAGTTCTCAGTTATGTATTCAAAATTTAATTTCAATCTACTAGCTAAGTTGAAGTCCTCATTTAGTCAGGGGGGATTTGAGTGAGAGTTATTACTTAGGAGAGTAGCTTAAGTAGTGGTTGTTCGATCATTGAAGTCCCCTAGCAAGAGGATATTATCTACATTCCTTAGATTGTGATCATTTTCTAAGGTATTGAAGCGGAATTTATTCTCTAGGTTTTTTTCTTATATGAGGTAGTGTTGATAGGAGGAAAAAAAAAGTTGTGAAATAAATATTATTGGTGTTAGAGTTAGGAATTTCAATCAAAATGTACCAGTCGATGGGGTCGATCTTATGGAGTTGAATTTGAGAAGAAATATTTTTTTACATAATAGTTTATCCCACCAAAACCTATATGAGAATATTTCTTGTTCCTGGTTAATCAGAGAATAAATCCATCTATGTGGGGGATAGTACATTCATCAGGTTCCGAAGTTTCAAATAAGAAGATAAATTCAAATAAATTACAACAGTAAATTTAAATAAGAAATTCTATGATATATAAATATATATATATTACAAATGGAAAATTCAAAATAATATATTTGTTATATGATTTTATAGAACATGATAAGATCTAGAGGCCAACCTTCATATGGACTTTTAGTTTCTTGATGTGTGACAAATCCCATGTCATTTGAGGGAGCAAGTAGCATGAAAATGAAGTATTGTGAAGAGTAAAGGATCATATTGCTGAATTGATTTTGATACAATAAATTTTTGATGGATGGATGGAGGGAGGGAGTGATCTCAATGGTTATTTATAGAGAAAATAATGGTTAAACCCATTCACACTATAGTTAAAATAGTTGCTAGTAATCAACAAATCAAGGCTATGACTAGCAATTAAGGTTTAGAAATATCAACATATGATTAATTTCTCTTTTCGGTAAATTTGGGTTGTCAAAATGAAAATTGTTCATTTTGCAGAGTTGTGTAGATTTCAAGTGACTTTCATTACTAGTAGCATATAATTTGGGGGTAATATATTTGTTCTCTTGCAATGCCAAAAATTTGATTTTTCCTAACAACTCTCAAAGATCTAGTGGGGCTAGATAATGAGGTCAATTGGAGGTAAAATGTGCTAATAATGGTGTATTTTTGCAATACTCATGGAAGTGTCAGAAGTTAGCAATTTTTAGGTGATAAAAAATTTCACATTGATTCGTGAAGTTAGGATCAAATCATATTATTGAAACATATAACATTTTCTTTTTCCAATCTCAAGAAGTACCAATAAGGGAGAAGGGTGTGATCAGAGGGAGGACTATGCATAAAAGAGGAAATGGAGAACCACTTCTCAACAACAAAGTCTAAAGGTCATACGTATACAACACATAAATAGGGCTAAGGTAGGTGGGATTACCATTACTTGTCAAGATATCTGATAACAATAATACAATAGTATTCCATGGCATAAATTGACAAAGAAAGTCAAAAACGAAGTTCCTAATATAGTACAATATGATGCTAGTCAAGAGGTGCCATAGTAAAATATATTGATATAAATAGTCCTACATACATATGGCCATAATAAAAGGAGTTAGGTCCAAGATATAATCATCATTACTATAGTTGATCTAGATACATAGGAATTGATGCCACATCATTCTATATAGGGTATTTGAATATTTAAAATGATCTATGAGGAAGGAAACTCAAATCAATGGCTTGAAGATACACAGAACTATCACTGGCTATGGAGTAGTGGAATATTTACAAATCTCAACTATGTTGAAAAATGAGATAGATTCAACCACATGAGATCTAACCAAGTTTGAGAGTGATGAGGAATTTTTCAACTTAGTTTTGAGCAATCCATAAAGAAGGAAAATGGTTACTAAGGTACATACAAATAACCTTAGAATCAAAATACTCATATTGATATGGGGAATCCCATTAACATGGATGAAGAAAAGGATATCCAAAGGACCAATATACAAATTATAATAATTACAGCTACATATATAGAAACATGTAGTATGGCTATAAAAAATGGGGATCTCCCTCAAGAGTAACTCCTCGGAGGGTCCTTTGGGCTAAGACTCTACCAGACTGAAAATTGCTTATTCAAAGAAACACACACACACAGCCATCATTTTACTTTTAAGCAAATGCTAACGTTAAGGGTACGTACCTAAGGTCCTACGTTCGAGAAGACCTTAAGGGTCCAAACCCTTCTTGGAGTTCCCTTCTTCTTTCTTTGACCTGCAAGACAAACAAATCAAAGAACACAACAGTACATGTACAGATACTTATGTATAAATCATCTTTATGCTATAAAGTTAGTTATAAAAAATCTTTAAGTAACCACTTTCATAAGAATTCGACACAAGAATCTCATAAGCATAAAGAAAGATTATTCGGGAACAAAGACGTGTTTCTTTATATATAAAGGCAAATAAAGTACATATATCGGAAAGATATCACCTGAACACCTTCAGCAGGCTCCAAGCAAGGGATTCGTTCCAGCCTCAAGCCTCCAACAAGAGCTCCTTCCAAGTCTTACTCAATGATGATATCAAGGATGAATGATCACCAATACACATGGAAACAAGGGTTTCCTATGCAAAAGGGGGAAAGTGCAGAATGCACCAAGGACTTCAGACCTGGTCTAAGGGAAAAATCTCAGCATAATAATCTTGCTCTCTTCTCTCTCCCTTTTGGCCTTCCCCTTGATGTCTTTTTATACCCTCTCCAAAGTAGTTTTTTAGTTAGGAGTTGGTTGGGAACAGTTGGGCCACGGGCACTAACAGGTGATCCAGCAGGTAAACCCGCGATCTCCGCCCGAAAAAGAGGAATTTATTATTTTTTTAAGTGTTTTAATAGATACATGGGTATAACAGACCCGCGTGTACACGCGTTTAACACAGGGCAAAGTCGCGTATAGGGAATAAAACACTGTTTTTTAAATTTTTGGACCAGGTCTGGAAGGAGGGGTTGCCCTAGGCCATAAGTGCAGCATCACAAACCATAAGAGTGATATTTGGAGCTATAACACTCGTTGAGGTTTTATATAACTCAGACAAGTCTACAAAATTGATATGGTGAACTTAACTGTAGAACCATCAAGTGTAATAATATAAAAAAAAATCTTTAATGGGTGGTAATTTAGTACATAAGAAACAAAAAAACCAAAAGGAAATGGTGATTCTCCCTAATTATTTCAAAGCACACACCAATGAGGAATATGGGCCCAAGTTACAATGTCTTATATGCCAATCCCATAGAAAACATGTTGAAGTGAGTAGGGAAAGGAGCACTAGAGTCAAGGGGATAAAAATCCTTGTGTTGACGGTGCTAGACCTACCAACATGTCAAGGGGACCTCCCCGGTAAGAAGTCCCAATTAGACCTCAAACTGTTTGGTGTATGAGTCCCAACAGTGGGTCGTAAGGTAATACCTTAACTGTGATATCACACAGAGGCAAGTAAGATAACTCTGTTAGTAGAAAGGGTGTAACTGATGCAGTAAGTCAAGGAAGGTGTATGAGAGGTTCTAACACTTTGAAGGGGGAAGGAGGTGAAGGTGAGTTCGAAGTTGAAAGGGATCAGTCGCAACTCAGCTAGGAACACACAACACAAAAGGACATGCACAAATTTCGGCGAAGCAGTCCACTCGAATGCAGAAATCACATCATACAAGGTAAGATAACATGTACAACACTCATGGATCAGTCTAGATGAGTGCGACAATTGTTACAGCAAGGTTCATGTGAAGGGTCTGTTTGATGTTTGACAGAGAAATCGACACGGACACTAACAACATTCAAAACATATCAACACATTAACAACAAGATTCATATAATTGCATGTGAATCAATTCATACATAAGTACGTAAGTTAAACAACATATATCATTAAGGTAACGAGATCAGTCCAACTAAAATAATAACATATGCATGAAAATGTGCTCGCTCTTATTATATAAGGAAGTGTAAGTTACAATCATACAATACATCCATGTAAACCTACTATCCCCAACAGTGGAAAATTACAAACACATCCGCCTTCTCCTCCAAAGAGATGTAATAGCTCCATGCAGTTGGGAATCGAAGGTGTGTTACAATACTGCCCAAGCCTTCTTCAAAATAGTCTTAGTAGAATCATGGCTGACCAAAAGACCCTACAATGAGTTACGAGGGACTATTTATAGCAAAGGGTGGGGTGACCCTTGACATTCCCCTTTGTGATAGTTCAACTACCCTCATGACTCTTCACCTACTCTATGAATGTTACATCCCACCATTGAAACTAGACTTACACTTGACATGATTCAACATTACAATGCATATGTACTCATGTGAGACATCATGGCTTGAGCAAGCCTTGCAAGACATCACTAACACTTGGCCCATTGTGACGAGACCAACTCTTCGACATGCTTGTGATGGTGAAGGTGGTGAGCTGATGCCAAGATTTCTTTTCCGTGATGGTGTGCATGCACCACATGGTGAAATATTGTTGAAGCAAACTCTTACTTCCGTTGCAACCAGTGTATTGGTTCGGCCCCTTATCCAACTCATCTGCTAACTTGCACATGGTCTTCTTGGGTATGGTTGGATCGGAAACACACCGATGCAAAGTGTCTGTGTTTATCTTTAAGTGTGTGCTAGTGGTCATGTGCATCAACCTTCTGAAGTACATGTTCAACCCCAGTTGGAATTGCTTCTTGTCTCCACCTTGGTGAGTGTGTTGAATGGGTTGGATTGCATGTGTGTACTTATCAACATGCATGTTGCTAAATCCCTTGCATTCAATCAACAACATTTCTCACCATGTCTACTCTGTGTCAGCTACTGGGATGGATCCTTAACTTGTACGGGCACAATTTGATCCATAAGTGCATGTTGCGCCCACTGTTATTCCTGTTCCTATTGCAACTCATTCGTCTATCTGTGTAGCTTCATGTTCTTCCTGAGTTGTTGCTTCATCACATGCAACTCCTTCTTTGTTCCCTCTTCTACCTTCGTGTGATCTTCATGTCACGCTGTCACGTCATAGACAGAGTCTCCAAAGTTGCTTTCATCATCAATGGACCTACTTGAGCTTGCAACCTTGTTTTGCTTCCGTGTTGTTAACAACCCTCGTATTGCATTTGTTGCATTTGGTATGATGTCTTTAGCTGATGTTCATGATGCTTCTCACTATGATTATGTTGATTTCATATCTTGATGTCCTTGTCTATGAACAACTTGATGTCTTCGTGGGTAGGAAATTCCATAGACACTTGATCGACTACATCCCTAAGTGTGTTTTGAATGAAGTATTCATCTCTGCTCTCTTGGAAGCCATTGTACCTATACTGCAGAGAGGGAGATGAACACCTGGGATACCTAGAGACATGGAAACACTCATGGCAAGAAATTTGTCAGTTGAAAACCAAAATGAACATGAGAACTAACTTGCAACGTACCTAGGAGGATGATCATGAAGGTTGTGCAATTTTGGCTGGGAGGTTAGGAGACTGACTACCAATACTCCACAAGGAAAAGTTTTGGCTATTGGGAGACCGGTTGACTACTAAAATTATGCAATGTGAAGTCTAGTTTGGCTATTGAATGTTGGGATTGCACAATGTGCAATTCTAGCTGGGAAATACTGTTGGCCTAGAGAAAAATTTGCGCAATTTCTTGGGCCAAGCAACCATTTTCCTACAGAAATGCACAAAACAGTCTTGGAGGACAGTGCTAAGCAAGAATGTGAAAATATGGAGAGGAAGGTGAGCCTTCATTCCCCAAATTGTGCAATGCAACCTTGGTGAAGGCAGAGTCCAAGCCAAGGTTGGCCCGACTTGCCGACAGGCAACTGAAAGCAACTAAGACAGTAAATGCATGGAGACACTAAGTGATAGCAGAAGTGATTAACAGTGCATGAAAAACATGAATGGAGGATTCAATAAACATATCAAAATGCATGTGGGTGAGGTAGTTCATGGGTTGGGTGAACGTCCATGCAAAACAGTTTCATGCATGCGAGAGTAGTGAGATAGCAACGAAAACTGGAACAGAGCTAAGAAAATCTAGTATATATGCAAACAATAGCAAGCGTTCAAAGAATTCAAGTAAACACTACTCCCACAAGAGAAAACATAAAAAGCAACACAAATGCAGCACAAGGCATGGGAAGCAGGCTTAACCCAAAACAACTGAGCTGAATGTGCTGACTTCTCCTATATGTGATGTGGGATGTTAGAGCTTCAAGGTTGATATGAGGAATGAGCTCTGCAGCATCCTATTGATGAGTTTTGATAACATCAATGTTGTGCCACCAATGCCACAAATCTTGGTGAAGCGACACTTTGTGAGAGGTTTCAGAATTTCTCCTTTCATGTAATCTCTAACTGCTAAACATAGATCCCTCAAACAAGGGATGCCTTTGTATGATGCCTCGAGAGAAGCATCCCATGCATTCAATTATGTTTTTCTCAGTCCCAAAGGGAAGTGGTCAACTCAGATGCACCTGAAAGAGACTGCTCGACTGCTAGAGAAAAATGTTCATTTCTAGATGGGAGCTGGGAGCCTAGTTGCCTAGAATATTTGTGCAATTTTTGGGCAGAGAAGTTGAATGCTACCCATATTTGCACAAATTATGGGATGAGAAACCTTGCTAGGGAGATTCACACAAATCATGCTAGGAAAATTTGTGCAAATCTTGCTAGGATTGCGCAATCTTGGAGCCCAGCAGGCTGCCAAAGAGGATTGCACAATTTATGGAGGGAAGACTGGTTGCCCTCTATAAATGTGAAATTTGAAGGGGAAGCTTCTTAGCCTATAGCTGGACCAAGTCCGTGTGAACAACTTGTGAGGGGAATGGATCAAGTTATGACCAACAGGGTGCCTTTGTCCAAGAATGATATTGAAGATTGTGAACTTGAAGAAGCAAGGTAGGATTCTATGAAGATCGGAAGGGAGGATCCAAAACAAGGCTAAGGGAAACTTTTTGAGGGTGGTTGTAGCCACTACAACACTTGGAAACACATGGGTATAACTCCAGCTCTCTGAATGGACCTTGTTCGCGAAAAGAAAGTCTAACACCTCCATAAGTATTGTTCAATTTTCAGCTCATCTTGGTTTGACACTAACTTGATTGTAAGATGTAGCATCTGCCAAACCCTTGGTCAATTGACATGCATTCCAGGCAAAGGGAACATAGTTGTTTTTATTAGGGTTGAGGGGTATATAGGTGCACAAGTAGTATAGTCATCAGAGTCTTAGTTTCATCTCTGGTGTGGCTCCAATGCCAGTGGGCCTAGAAAATACCCTGACGGAGTCGCAGAGGAACAAAAGCATGGCTCCTCTACCAGCGAGCTTGGTCAGTACCCTGACAGAGTTACTTGCATCACCTGCCTCCACAGGAAGCCTTTCTCTTCTTCAGCCTTATTCATTTTTCATTTTGAATTTTTGAATTTTCATTTCTTCATTTTCACTATGCATAGCACTTATTCATTTCAGAGGCAGAAGAGGGATCCTGACTTATTGAGAGCAGAACAGGTTGTTCCAATAGAGAAGTAGTTTATTGTATCTATGACGTGCCTGCTAAGGTTTTCCTCCTTACCTTACTCTACTTGACTGAGCTGACAAGGGTTCACCCAAAAACAATCTACTAGAGAAGGTGACACTAGTTAGCACGCAAGCCTTGTGTTTACACCAAGGTTCACTTCCAACATTACGTATTTTCCTTTGATGTATCGTGGACTAAAAGTAACAAGCTCATCATACAGAGGAAAGATGAAAAATAACCAAGTAGTGATAGCTATACAAGCCCTCTTGTACTTTACCCAACTCGCTTCACGAGTCATACATGGTTTCATGTAAAACTAACCTATGAACAAAACAAGCGAATGAACTATCAATCAAAAAAGCAAATCAAGAGAAGAAGATAAATTAAAGTGAAGCAAGTAAACAAACAAGCAATAAAACAAACAAGAAAACAAATGAAAGAAAACACTACTCCTACTCCTACACTAATGGTACATGGGCCTAATCATGTGAAGTGATACTTCCAATGCAGGCTCTGGTGCATTGGTAGACCCATGTTGGTGAAGGCTTGGTTCATGAGAAACCTAGTTGTGAAACCCAGAAAGAAAGAAATATATAACAATGAATACAACCAAACTTCATGATTCAAAGTGCCCATGAGACATAAGTGAGTGCATGTGCATGACAGGAAGTTCATGACTTATCATATTGTTGTGTGACACTACGTGAAACTTTGAATCATAAGCACACTCTTAACTGTGACATGCAAGAAAACAAAAGAAACAAAGATAGCTTGTGTTGTGCACGATTGCTTGCAATGTAAGACTCCTCCAATGCATGAGAAATGGGATCATGTAGTTCTAGTGGAGAAAGTAAAACCTGAGTGTTAGATTGATCTTGAGTGCATACAGATGAGTGATGAGGAACCTTGAGTGTTTGAAAAATATCCTAATTGGAAGAGAAACCAACATCATGTAAATGAGGGCTTGAAATAACCATTAGCTCGGGCTGAAGTGCCTCGACAGTCTGTGGGGTTTTCGCTTTGTTGATAGATGGATCTTCATAGACCAGTGGCTTAGACAGATTAACAATGAGTGAATCAAAATTGTAATTGGATGATGAGGTTAAGATATCATGACAACTAAGATCAAAAAATTCAGGATGTTGGTCGACATCCTCATGGTTTGATGAATCACACATCGGGGTAGATGAGGAGGAAGGAGGTTCACCCTCTACATTTCCTGAAAAAGCAAATGAAATATCAAGTGAATTTCCAAAGAATGATTGGTCCTCTCCATTATTGGATGATGGACTAACATACAGTTTGTCTTGCGAAATATCAACAATGGGTGCATCCGTGGATGAAGACACATGTGAAATCATGGATCACAGGTTCACCAACAATGTTATGAAAGAATGGAGGGGGCTTGGATGGAAGGGAGTCATCCTTTATCGAGTGTTGATGCTCAAGCTCCCACTTATACTGTTCATGAATGACAATGCATGTTGGTTGTGCAACACCAACTCCGTTAGTGGGTTGTTCCTCATTCATAACAAGTGAAGAGTCCATGATGGAAAAAAGCAAGACAACATCATCTGGAGGAACACCTGAGTGCAAAGACGGAGGTCATAGAAAATAATGCATATGAGGACTTGAAGGACTCACAACCAAATCTGCGTGAAAATTGAGTGAAGTGATGTTGGGAGGGCGTGAAGGATGAATAGGTGTGTGAACATGTTCCTCAACATCACTAGGTAGTGATGGAGCTATTGAATAAGAGGAAGGTGGACAATCAGTTGAGATAGTGTGCGCTTCCACATGAGATTGCGCAGCTCCATCAAACAAAGAATGTTGTGTGAGGATTGATCTCAAACTTTCTCTTGGGACAAGCAGATTTCTTAAGGGAGTAATCGAACTAGTCCCAGAGATAAGAAAATTTCATCTGGCTCCTTAGAGCTTGAAATTGAAAGTCACAGAAGCGCTACCAAAAATCAATGATGGATTCATGCGGAGCCCTCTGTTGTAATAGTTTTTGGTCAATATGGTCTAGATCAAAATGATAGAACGTGTCTTCAATAATATCATAGAAGTGCTCAAATGAGTGTACGATGTCATCCGGTGGGTTGAGAACCCAACAAAATTGATATTAACAAAGTGTGTATGCAACTGGCAAACCAAATTGTTTGTCAGAAAATGCATATTCCTCATAAATCATGTAAACAAAGTTGTGTAAGTGCTCAAGCCAGGCCACTTCGCCTTCACCATAATACATGTGAGTGGATAAGAGATAAAAAAGCTTCCCCAAGGTGGAGACATCTTCACGATTCAAAAAACACCTCGTGGGAAGAAGAGTGCAATACTCCATGAAAGATATGAAAAGGTTAAAAACTAGATGAGAGGACACAACTTGTCATCAGGCCATCCTTCTAGCTATTTTGACGATGTTGGACCCACCAACATCTCAAGGGGATCTCCCTAGTAAGATGTCTCAATTCGACCTTAGACTTTTTGGTGTTCGAGTCCCAATAGTGGGTCGTAAGGTAATGCCTTGACTGTGATGTCACATAGAAGCAAGTAAGATAACTCTGTCAGTAGCAAGGGTGTGACTGATAAAGTGAGTCAAGGAAGGTGTATGAGAGGTTATAGCACTTCGAAGGGGGAAGGAGGTGAAGGTGAGTTCCAGATTGAAGGATCAATCCCAACTCAAATAGGAACACGTAACACAAAAGGACATGCATACCTTCTGGTGGAGTAGTCCACTCGAATGTGGCAGTCACATCATACAAGGTAAGATAACATGTACAACACTCACGAATCAGTCTAGGATGAGTGCGACAGTTTTTACAACAAGGTTCATGTGAAGGGTCTGCTTGATGATTGGCAGATCAATCGACATAGATGGTGACAACATGAAAAATATATCAACACATTAACAACAAGATTCATATAATTGCATGTGAATCAGTTCATACACAAGTATGTAAGTTAAAGAACATATATCATTAAGGCAACCGAAGCAGTCCAACTACAATAACAAAATATGCATGAAAATTTGTTGGCTCTTATTATATAAGGAAGTGTAAGTCACGATCATACAATACATCCATGTAAACCTACCAGCCCCAACAATGGAACATTATAGCCACATCCACCTTCTCCTCGAAGGAGATGTACTAGCTCCGTGCAGTGGACAAGCCAAGACGCATTACAATGTTGCCCAAGCCTTCTTCAAGATAGTCTTTGTAGAAGCTTGGCTGACCAAAAGCCCTTCCAATGAGTTATGAGGGACTATGTATTGTAAAGGTTAGGGTGACCCTTGACATTCCCCTTTGTGACAGTTCAACTACCCTCATGACTCTTTACCTACTCTATGACTGTTACATCCAAACATTGACACTTGAATTACACTTGACATGACTCAACATTACAATTCACATGTACTCATGTGAATCAACATGGCTTGAGCAAGCCTTGCAAGACATCAGTGACAATCAATTCGTTGCGATGAGACCAAATCTTTAACATGATTGTGATAGTGAAGGTGGTGAGAAAATGCCAAGCTTGGTCGCTCATGATGGTGTGCATGCACCTCATGGTGACATCTTGTTGAAGCAAACTCTTGCCTCCATCACAACCGGTTCATTGGTTCAGCCCCTTCATCCAACTTGTCTACTAACATGCACATGGTATTCTTGGGTATGGTTGAATTGGAAACACACTGATGCATAGTGTTTGTGCTGATATTCAAATGTGTGTTGGTGGTCATGTGCATCAACTTGTTGAAGTACATGTTCAACCCTAGTTGGACTTTCTTCTTGTCCTCGCCTTGGTGAGTGAGTTGAATGGCTTGGACTACATGCATGTGCTTAGCGACATGCATAATACTAAATCCCTTGCATGCGATCAATAGCACTGCTCACCATGTCTGCTCTGTGTCGACTGTTGTGATGGATCCTTAACTTGTATGGATGTAGTTTCATCTGTGAGTGCATGTTGTTCCCACTGTTTTTCATGTTCATGTTGCAACTCATTCGTCGGTCTGTGCAGCTTCATGTTCTTCCTGAATTGCTACTTAAACACATGAAACTCCTTCTTTGTTCCATCTTCTACCTTTGCACAATCTTCATGTTGCATCATCATTTCATAGCTGGAGTCTCCAAAGTTTCTTTCATCATCAGTGGACCTACTTGAGCTTACAACCTTGTTCCACCTTTGTGTTGTCAAAAATCATCCTCTTGCATTCATTGCATTTGGTATGTTGTCTTCAACTACTTTTCATGATGTTGTTCGCAGTGATGTTGTTGCTGTCATATCTTGATGTCTTTTTCTATGAACAACTTGATGTCTTCGTGGGTAAGCAAGTCCATGGACACTTGATCAACTGCATCCCCAAGTCTGCTCTAAATGGTTCCTTCGTCTCTGCTCTCTAGGAAACCATTGTACCTATACTTTTGAGAGGCAGATGAACACCTGGGATACCTGGAAACATGGAAACACTCATGGCAAGCAATTTGTTAGTTGAAAAGAAAAATGAACATGAGAATTGACTTGCAACATACCTGGGTGCATGATCATGAAGGTTGCACAATTTTTTCCAAGAGCTCAGGTGACCAACCACTAAGACTGCAGAAGGAAAATTCTGGGATCTTGGGAGACTGGCTAACTACTGGAATTGTGCAATGCATAGTCCAATCTATCTTTTGACTGTTGGGATTGTATAATGCGTAATTCCAATTGGGAAGGAATGTTGGCCTAGGGACAGATTTGTGCAGTTTCTTGGGCCAAGTAGCCACTGTCCTCTAGAAATGCACAAAATAGTCCTGGAGTCCAGTGATGGGAAGGAATTTGAAAATATGGAGATGAAGGTGAGCATTCCTTCCCCATATTATGCAATTCAGCCTTGTTGAAGGGAAAGTCTAGGCCAAGGTTGACCCGACTTGCCGACGGGCAACTGAAAGCAACTAAGACAGTAAATGCATGGAGACACTAATTGGTAGTAGAATTGATTGACAATGCATGAAGAAAATGAATGGAAGATTCAAAAACAGATCAACATGCCTGTCGGTGAGGCAGTTCACTGGTTGGGCGAACATCCATGAAAAACAGTTTCATGCATCCGACAACAGTGAGATAGAAACGAAAACTAAAACAGAGCTAGGAAAAGCTATTATATATGTTGACGACAAAAAGAATTTAAAGAAACCAACAAAATAGTACTCTGACAAGCGAAAACATAGAAAGCGGCAGAAATGCAACATAAGGCATGGGAAGCGGGCTTACCCAAAAACAGTTGAGTTGAATGTGTTGACTTCTCCTAGATGTGTTGTGGGATGTCAGAGCTGCAAGGTTGATATGAGGAATGAGATATACAACATCCGGTTGATGAGTTTTGATAACATCAAGGTTGTGACGTGCCTGCCACAAATATAGGAGAAGCGACACTTGGTGGGAGGTTTTGGAATTGCTCCTTGCATGTAACCTCCAACTTAGAAACATAGATCCCTGAAACAAGGGATGCCTTTGCATGCCACCTTGGGAGAAGCAACCCATGCATGCAAGTCTATTTTGCTCAATCTCGAAGGGAACCAGTCAACTCAACAGCACATGCAAGAGACTACTCAACTGCTGGAGAAAAAAGCACATTTCTGGCTAGGAGCTTGGCTGGCTACCGAGACGATTTGTGCAATTTCTCGGTAAAGCAGCTGACTACTGCCCAGATTTGTGAAAATTTTGTGTTGAGAAGCCTTGCTGGGGATATTTGCACAAATCTGAATGGGAGTTTTGGCAGGCATGATTACGAAATCCTAGAGCCCCTCTGGCTCTGAGACAAGATTGTGCAATTTCTAGAGAGAAGGCTAGTTTCCATCCATAAATGCACAATTTCAGGGGGAAGCTGCTTAGCCTGTAGCTGGACCAAGTCTGGGTGAACAACCTATGAGGGGAATGGATCAAGCTATGACTGGCAGTCTGCCTTTATGCAAAAAAGATAATGAAGCTTGTCAACTAGATGAATCAAGGAAAGCTGTTGTGAAGGCCAGAAAGGGAGGCTCAAAAACAAGGCTAAGGAAACCTTTTGGAGGGCGGTTATAGCCACTACAACACCTTGAAAATAGAATGAGGTAGGAAGTACAGGGTGCTTGTGATTAACACCAATAAGTGGTGTGAAAGAAATGAGAGATGGACTCAAAACTACCTTTGTTTAGAGAAAAAAGGAATCGATGACCTAATATTCATTGAAAGAATTCCATATTGCATGGTTAGTTACTAGGAAAACATATTTTCATGGACAAATCAATAAAACAAGGCGATAAACTGACGTTAGAACTTGGAAATAATGTATGGGTAAAAATAATGGAGAAAAGGTAAATTGTAATAGGTATCAAGAGGTACCAAAGAGACTCCATGAGACATATATTATACTTTCCATATATTCTTTAAAAATGGATAATAAAGGGGTTTTATTGTAAGCAAAGATATGCCAAGGAATCACAACCCTCTTGGCACCTCCAAAAGGTTCCATGAAGATAAGAACAGTTATCATCAAGTCAGAAAGGTCCCACTAAAGACTCTAACCACTATGTTGAGAGGAGAAATATCCAAAAGGTATCGAAAAATGAAAATTAAGAAAGAAATTACAGGGAAAATGATGAGATAAATGGCCTAATAAGTAACCATATGAATGTAGTGTTGAAGGTGAAAAATGTAAATGAAATGAACAAAGATAAGCACATGGATCATTTTTTCCTTTGTGGTGGATGATCTGTAGCATGAAAACAAAGCACCATTACATTATGAATGAAGTGGGAATCCTATTATATGTGATAATACAAAGGATACAAACTATTAATGTGGGATTCCAAGGTAGGTAAGGTTTTTACTATGATGAGAAGATATACATGAGATCTAACTCTAGGATATAGATTAATCAAACTCCCAATCCTAAGGAGGATTGAATGACATTGGAACAAAATTCAACTAGGATAAATAAAATAGGACACCCATAGGCATAAGTCCCTATCACTAAGAATATGGTAAATTCCAAATATGGATGGGATAATCCATCCACCAAAATGAGGGTGGTCCTATAACTAATTATAGGGGGAATAATGGAAAAGTAAAACACATTGAAGGTAGTTAGTTATGATAAATGATATATAAGAGATATGTGCTTAAACAAGACTAAAGTCCATAAAGTGACAAGGGATTCCATGGTGAATTCCTATAAATATAAGTCAACGAATACCAAATCATAAAGTTACTTCAATAAATAATGCTAATTAATAGAAAGTCAAATTGAAAAATATACTTTCTTTATTTCTCCTAGAAGAAAAGGCTTATGGATGAAGAATCAAAGAATGACAATCCAATAATACTCTTTTGAAGAGATCAAAAGGGGGGATATAGTACCCATATATTCCAACCCTCCATTTGATAAGCATTCGGGGGATTGCAAGTTAAGGATAGATGTTCAAAGGCTCATACTAGATGGAAGTAGATTAGAGGAAACTAATTTATTTTAGACATGGGTAATGATCAAAAATATTGTTGAACCTTAATCAATGACACATTAATGAATCACGAAATTAATGTTTGTGATTATATGTTTAAAGGTGATAGAAGGGGAAAGATGAGGCTAGAAATTGTGATCCAAAATTAGTGCTAAGTGCTTCATTCTACTAATTGTTTTCTATTAAAAAGATAATCAATTTCCTACAATTTCATTTAAAGTAGGCCTAATAAATTAAAACCATACATTGAACAATTTAAATAACATAAGAACTATTTAGAAAATGGATAATGGAGTTGATCCACTTAGGCTACATTTGTCAATCCACTTTAATTGATGAACTAATCCTTTTGGATGGATGAAAAGTATATTGTTTCACCATTTTACATCAAATAATGGTCCTCAATATATTTTACAAATGTATTATTTTTATCACATGAGCTCTCTCTCAATCACCATCATTAATGTACAAACCAATTTCTAACTATACCATCATAAGCAACTTGCAAATTTTAAAGAGGAAAATGTTATAGGATTGAATACCAAGGGTCTACATCAAAGATTGTATAATATGCAATCAAAAGTTACAAATATGTTTATGATGTAAACTGAATTAGAATGATGACAACGTATAATGTATTGGGCCATAAAAAGAGCGATACTCAAAGTGAGAGGCCATTATCCATCAAGGCATGGAGGAAAGCTATTTTTGGTTTTAAAGGAAATACAACTTAGCATTTATATAACTATTGTATGCCATGACTCCTTTAATAATTGTACATGATCTATATAAGTATTTTTCAAGCGATTGACCAAAATAATTCTTACCTCATCTAGAATCCTCCCCAATGAACTTAGTGTTGAAATTCCATTCCTAGGATCAATCCCACATACATAGCACCTATAATTTCAACTGAGAATTTCCTTCATTTCCCAAGATAAATTAGTGTTGAGGGACATAACATATGCACCTTTAATGCCTTAATACCATGACATGGTGTCCCGGTGAAATTCTTTCACACATTGATTCATATTTTCTTTTTGGATCAATTATGTATTTTGGGATCCTCCTAGATCATTCCACTCCACTAAGAGACTTTGGAACACCAAAAAAATTTGGTTTTATTTAGTAAGTGATAATACAATTCCCTCACATTTTTGGTTCCTATACCTCATGATGCAGGAGCATCCATACTTAGCCAGGAATGTGATTGTATGTTCACATGTTGTGGCTAACAAGAGATCAATTTCATTGACCTGAGTGGTCAAAATCAATTCTTAGTAGAGAGGGTTGGATCTCTCGAAAATTTTCTTTCTTCCAATTATTGTAATAATTAGAATATTGTACTATTTTAGACTAAGAGATAAGTTGTTAGTACAGGTGTGTATCAGATCTTGAGAATAGGGATTTAATGGTTGAGTTGATAAAAATAGGGATTGATTTATCAATGCAGTTAGGATAGGATTTGATTCATAAAAGAGGAAAGAATGTAATGACAGAGAGATTTAGATTAGATTAGATGATCGATAATAGAGTGAGTAAGCGAGAGGTGTGATAGAGATAGGGTTTGAGATTGAAACAGAGGTTAGAAAAATTGTTTTAGTTGAGCCGAGAGGGCTAAGACCCTATAATTTCCATTTTGTTGAATACTTGATTAAGTGTGGTGTTGTGTGTTAATCCTGGTGTAGAATTTAGTTGTATCTGTGTATCAACATTCTAGACCCTAATTGAGTATTTTTCTCTGTTTAAGCATTTTATTTATAAATCAAAGTTGATTATTGTTAAGAGTTAATATTGTGATTAAGCACTATACCTTTCCTTAAGCATATTTCTTAAAAATATGAATTAAGCACATGGATAGTATTTGAAAAGTGGTAAGCGATATCTCGCGCGCCCTAAAGGCTGGAAATGGTATTCCTAAATTTAATGCGATTAGCCTAATTGGGTGACACATATAACAAGAAAACCAATTTTTTCATGCGCTCTCGACCTGATATTAGTCATGCAAGAATCTGCGTGAGATTGCGCAACAATTGTTCGATTGGAGGGTTCATGTGAATGGTGGAGATCGTTCGAGTTAGTTGGTGAGTAGAAGATGTGATATCCATTGGATGTGGAGAAGTGAGATTAATGACTCAGATTGAAGAACTTGATAAAAGGAGAAGTCAATGAGGGACTGACAGTGATTGGTCCAATAAGGGGAACCCTCAGGGGTTAATCCACCTACATAATATGTTTGTGCATAGCTGATTGGTTACAAAGTTAACCAATAGTCTAATTCCACACTACCACCCCATTTTCATCAACCTCCTACATCATTTTTGGTATCAAAGCATAAAGATTAAGTTTTTCTACAGTAAACATGCCACCTAGGAGAGAAGGAGTCATAGGTCAGGGAAGACCTGTAGTGAATGCAGTTCTACTGGATGATATTCGGAATCTGCGTACAAGGATGGGGACAATGGAGACTACTCAGAGGAGAGAACCTGATGAAGGAGATGTTAGTGCTGCAGAAGAATCTTCTAATGAAGAATAAGAATATTAAAGTGAAGCTACCAAAGTTATCAAGATATTGGCCAAAGTAAGTGGAAGACCAAAGGTGGTAATACCTTTGTATGACGTGAATCTCAATGTAGAAGAATTGATGGACTAGATCAGTTCATTAGACAGATATTTCTACTATGAGGAGGTTCATGATAAAAAGAAAGTGAAATTTGTAGTTACCAGATTGAAAGGTCATGCAACTATCTGGTAGGATGAACTACAAACATCCATAGCAAGAAAGGGGAATTCCAAGATCAAACAATGGGATAAAATGGTAAGTAAATTAAAAGCCAAATTTATGCCAAAAGATTATCAGTTAAATCTTTTCAGACAATTGAAAACTTTGAGACAAAAAGGAATGGCTGTCAAAGAATATACAGAAGAGTTTTATAAGTTGAGCATTAGAGCAAGACATGCATAGGATGATGTAGAAAAGGTGGCTAGATATATCAATGGGTTGAGGTATGACATGCAGGATGAAATCAGCTTGTTGAATCTGAAGACAATTGAATATGCCTATCAAGCAGATTTGAAGGCAGAAGAGAAGATGTTGAGAAAGAAAAATCAAAGGAACTAAGGGAAAATTTCAACAAGAGGTAGAGGAACCACCAGACCAAGATTTCAGCACCATCAGAGTGAAGAAGGAAGTTTAAGTAGTAGACCACCATAGAGAGGAGAATTTAGTAGAGGAAGATTTTCACCCAAAGGAAGAGGCTGAGGAAGAGAAATTCAGTGTTACACATGTGAAGAATGGGGACATGGATCATGGAAATGTCCTCGTAATAAAGCAACAAATCAGAGGAATGTGAATGTTGCTGAGGCAAAAGAAGAAAACCTCAAATTTCAAACAAAGAAGGATCACCTTAAGTAGGAGAATCCTTGTTGTTTAGAAAGGTATTGCTTAAGGCAGAGAAAGAGATAGGAGAACCAGCTCAAAGAAAGAGTTTATTTCGAACTACATATAAGTCCAAAGGAAAATTATGTAAAGCGATAATTGATAGTGGAAGTAGTGATAACCTTGTTTCTACAGAAATGGTGGACAAGTTAGGATTAGTGAAAATAGTACCCCATACTCCTTAAAAAGTATCATGGTTGCAAAAAGGAAATCAGCTTATTGTGATAGAACAATGCAAGGTAGAGATACAAATTAGTACTTATAATGATGTGATATGGAGTGATGTAATGATAATGGATTTATGACATGTGTTGCTAGGGAGACCTTGGTAGTTTGATCGGAAAGCTATTCATGATGGGAGAAGAAATACTTACACTCTAGAGAAGGATAGAAATAAACACACATTGCTGCGATTGAAGGATGAAGTAGGCAAAGAAGCGCCTAGAAACAGTGTTATGCTGATGAGTGGGAAAGAATTGTTGCAAGAAGTTAAGAAGGATGAACAGATGCATTTTTATTTCATAAGGAGACCTAAGGTAATTTTAAGTTCCACAAACTTAGATGATTTATCTGAAGAAATCAAAACTCCGTTGAATGATTTTGTTGATATTATTGTGGATGAGTTGCCAAATACATTACCATCCATCATGAGTATTAGTCATCATATTGATCTAATACCTGGAGCAAGTTTTCTAAACAAAGAAACATATAGGTTAACTCCTCAAGAAAATGCAGAATTTGGAACGTAAGTACAAGAACTGATGGATAAGGGATTAATCAAAGAGAGTCTTAGTCCATGTGTTGTACCAATAGTACTCAGTCCAAAGAAAGGTGGTGAATGGTGTATGTGTACAGATTCCAGAGCCATAAACAAGATTACTATCAGGTATAGATTTCCTTTACCACGCATGGATGATTTGATGGATTGTTTAAGTGGGTCAAAGTATTTTTCTAAAATAGATCTGAAGAGTGGATATCATCAAATAAGGATTAGAGAAGGAGATGAAAGGAAGACTGCATTTAAAACAAATAGTGGGTTGTATGAATGGTTAGTGATGCACTTTGGACTCACTAATACACCTAGCACATTCATGAGATTAATGAATGAAATGTTGAAGGAATATGTAGGTAAGTTTGTCATTGTTTATCTTGATGATATTCTAGTTTTCAGTAGAAGCAAAGAATAACATTTGGAGCATCTTAAGTTGGTTTTAAGAACTCTGCAGAAAGAGAAACGAATGATAAATCTGAAGAAATGTAGTTTCATGAAAGAAGAATTAATCTATTTTGGATTTGTAGTTTCTAAAGAAGGTTTGAAAATGGATCAAGAGAAAGTCCAAGCAATTTGGAACTGACCTGCTCCAAGAAACATACTTGAGGTAAGAAGATTTCATGGTCTTGAAAGTTTTTATAGAAAATTTATCAGAAGTTTTAGTCATATTTGTGCACCAATTATTGAAAAAATCAAAGATACTAATCAGCCATTCAAGTGGACAGAATCAGTAAACCGAAATTTTAAGTTGTTGAAGAAGAAAATTATAGAGAAACTAGTTTTAGCTTTACCTGATTTTGGGAATGTTTTCCAATTTGAAATTGATGCTAGTGGAGTTACAAATAGAGAAATTTTGAGTCAGGAATAGAGACCAATAGCCTACTTTAGTGAGAAAATAAATGAAGCTAAGTAGAAGTATTCTTCTTATGATAAATAATTTTATGCTATTGTGGAAGCTTTAAAAAATGGAGACATTATTTGCTACCAAAAGGATTTGTATTGTATTCTGACAATCATGCATTATAGTTCATAAACAACCAACAAAAATTCAACTAGAAGCATTCCAAGTGGGTAGAGTTTTTACAGAGTTTCACTTTGTGATCAAACATACAAGTGGTAAGTTGAACAAAATTGTTGATGCTTTGAGTAGGGTAAATTTCATTGTACAATAATTAAGAGTTGGTGTTGTAGGATTTGAAGAAATGGTTGATATGTACAAAGATGATGCTGAATTCAAAGATATTTATGCAGTTGTACAAAATACAATAGTTCATAATAGAAGTCAGTGGTTATATTATTTTGTCCAAGGAGGTTTATTGTTTAAAGGTAACAAACTTTGCATTCCCAAATGTTCTATGAGGGAAAATATAATCAAGGAGAAACACAGTGGAGAATTATCTGGTCACTTTGGACAAGACAAAACCTTTTCCCAGGTAGATGCTTTTTACTATTGGCCAAAGATGCAAACTGATGTTAAGAAATTTGTTGAGAACTGCAGGATATGTTAGCATGCTAAAGAGAGAAGCCAAAATACAGGATTTTACCAACCATTAACAAAAACAGATGGACCATGGGATGCAATTAGTATGGAATTTGATTTGGGATTACATAGAAATCAAAGAGGGAATGATTCCATTTATGTTGTGGTAGATAGATTTTCCAAAATGGCACATTTCGTTGCATGTAAAAGGACTAGTGATGCTACACATATTGTTAATCTGTTGTTTTAAAATTTGTAAGGTTACATGGATTGCCTGTAAGTATTATGTCTGATAGGGATACAAAGTTTGTTGGGCATTTTTGGAGAACTCTTTGGAAGAAACTATGTGCTAACCTTAGTTTCAGTTCAGCATACCATCCTCAAACAGATAGACAAACCGAAGTGGTAAATGTTGTGTGAGGAGCATGATTGTTCAGATGTCTTTGTTTCAGCCGGATGTATACCCCAGGAAGTTTGTACACCCCTCCACATGGGGGGGTACAGGGGGGACTTGTCCCCCCCGTGGGGGTCCGAGGGGGGACCGATCCCCCCTGGCTGGGGGGTTTGGGGGCTAGCGGTCCCCCGGTAGGGGCTCGGGGGCAGCGCCCCCCAAGCTAAAGAGAAATGTAAAATTGCCTTGTAAAAGTATATTAATTTCTAGTCAATCTGGGCGGTTCATTAGGCAGATGATCTGACGGTAGAACTTATGTTTAGTTTATGGTTTTTTGCCCTAGAAGGCAACCCCTCTCTTTGTATGAGGGCATTGTATTGGAGGCTGAGACATAGATGTGTATTCTGTGAGCGAGAAACAAAGAGGTGAGACTGTGAGAGAAAACAGAGGATATTACAGCGGATTTGTTGTAGGTTGTGTCTCTTCATTTTGCTGGATAATAGGAAGGAAGGACTAGCTATTCAGGGTGGATGTAGCCCAAACTGGGTGAACCACGTATATCTGTGTCTCTCTTGTTTGTGTGTTTTCTATGTTTATATTTATGCAATATTTTCTGTTCCATTGCTCCATAATATATAATTTTCTAACAGTAAACATAAGCTTGGGGAACATATTGAGAAGTTTAGTGTAGAAAAATCCTAAGTAGTGGGATTTAACACTTTCTCAAGCTGGGTTTACCTATAATGACACTCCAAATCAAAGTACTAGGATGAGTCCATTTCAGATTGTTTTTGGAATGAATCCAAGAGGTGTGTATAAACTCAGAAATTAGGGTAAATAGGAGAAAAGAAGTGCAAAAGTTGAAGAGTTTGCATAGAAGATGCAAATACTACAAGAAGATGTCAAAGACAGATTGAAGGAAATTAGTGGCAAATATAAACAGAGAGTTGATATGAAGAGGAGAGAAAAAGAATTCCAAGTGGGTGATCTAGTGATGGAATACTTGAGGAAAGAATGGTTTCCTGTTGGGACTTACAATAAACTAAAGCTGAAAAAGATAGGGCCATGCAGAATTGTGAGGAAGTTTTAAACTATTGTTTATGAAAATAAATTGCAAGAAGGAATTCGAATATCACCTATCTTCAATGTTGTAGATTTGTATCCATACAAAGAGACAGAGACAGAGCTACAGAAGGAGCCCACACAAGATGAAGAACAGATTGTATATTGGGAAGAACAAATGCCAAAGACAACCAAGAAAGAGGTGGAAGTTGTCTTGGAGAAAAGAGTATCCAAAAGAACCAGAGGACAAGTTTATTTTCAATATCTAGTCAAATGGAAGGGAAAACCAGTGGAAGATGCTAGTTGGATAACAACAACAAAATTACAGAAATATGGAGTAAACCTTGAATGTTTGATGAAGAATTATTTTCTTCCTCGGGAGTCTAATGCAGGAGCATCCAGACTTAGCTAGCATTGTGATTGTATGTTCACATGTTATGGCTAAGAAGAGATGAATTTCATTGACCTAAGTGGTCAAAATCAATTCTTAGTAGAGAGGGTTGGATCTCTTGAAAATGATCTTTATTCCAATTATTGTAATAATTTGAATATTGTATTATTTTAGACTAAGAGATAATTTTTTATTATAGGTGTGTATCGAAGATTTAGAATAGGGATTTACTGGTTGAGTTGATAAAAATAGGGATCGAGTTGTCAATGCAGTTAGGATAGGATGTGATTCATAAAAGAGGAAAGAATGTAATGACAAAGAGATTTAGATTAGATTAGATGATCGAGAATAGAGTGAGTAAGTGAGAGGTGTGACAGAGATAGGTTTCGAGATTGAAACAGAGATTAGACAAACTGCTGTAATAAAGCCAAGAGGGCTAAGACCTTGTAATTTCTATTTTGTTGAATAATTGATTAATTGTGGTGCTGCGTGTGAATCCTGGTGCAAAATTTCATTGTATCTATGTATTGTTGTTCTGGACCCTAATCGGGTATTTTTCTCTGTTTAAACACTTTATATACAAATCACAATTATTAGTGTTAAGATTTAATATTGTGCTTAAGTGCTAAACCTTTCCTTAAGTTTCTTTCTTAAAAATATGAGTTAAGCACATGGGTAGTATCTGGAAAGTGGTAAGCGGTATCTTGCATGCCCTAAAGCCTAGAAATGGTATTCCTAAATTTCATGTTATTAGCCTAAGTGGGTGACACGTAGCATGAGAAAACTAGTTTTCTCACGCGCTCTCGACCTGATATCGTTCATTCAAGAATCTACGTGAGATTGTGCGATAGTCATTCGATTGGAGGGGTCACGTCGACAGTGGAGCTGGTCCGAGTTAGTTGGTGAGAGGACGTCGTGATATCCATTGGATCTGGAGAAGTGAGATAAACAATGGATTGAAGTGCTTGATAAAAGGATAAGTCAACAAGGTATCAATAGTGATTAGTCAGATAAGCGGGGCCCTCATGGGGAAATCTAAGTACATAATTTGTTTGCATGCAGCTGATTGGTTACAAAGTTAACCAGTAGTCTAATTCCACACTACCATCCCATTTTTGTCAACATCCTACATCACCTCATTCTTGCATTCATTTATTTCAGATTCACATGAAGATACTCCACATTACATCTTCATCAATTCCACTAAAAAGCACTAGAGAAGACATGGCACATGGTGCATGGGATAAATTCTAAACAATATTGTTGTTGTAGGAATCATGTGTAACGGGATAGTGTGTCGAATTAGAGAAAATGTTAGTGCCAGTATTTGAAGCCTTCCACCAGTGATCAAACATGCTCTTACAAAGTGATTTTAAGGTGTCAAGGTCAAATTTTGTCATTTCAGTGAGTTTTCAAGCAAAATTTGGTCAGTAGATATTAGGTCTAGGGTTTGTTTTCACTCCTTTCAAAGTTGTCCAAATGTCAGTCCATGTCACCATTTAGCTGAGTGTATCATCACTCAAAGGGTTTTCATCATCATGTGAGGTTCCAATGGGTCATTTTACACCTTGTTCATGCTTCAGTTGTGCCTAGGTAAGGTTCATTTCCCTCTCCTAGGGTTTTGAAGGTAATTTCTCTTGGATGGTCAAATCATCAGCAAAAATTGTATCCTGATGTTCATACACCTTCCCGTATCCTTAATGTACCTTATTAAACACTTCCCATCACTAATATCCCTCAAATTCCTCATTTTCGCAGAAACCCTAGTTTCTTGCTACAATTTGACAATTTTCTAGGCTAGGCCTATGTTTTGCCGTTTTGGACCCCTTCCCCTCACTCAAACTTTGAAATTAAACTTTCCCGTGCTTCCTAACATCCCTCCCTACTTCCAAAAATTTTCTCAAGAATTTAGAAGCCCCTTATCCCCTTCATTTCACTTCATTTCGACAAATCCCCTGCTCCACACATCGAGATAGGTTTTACTCCAATGATGTTTTTGAGCAAGAAAAGATGAATTTTAGAAAACGGAGAGATTTTTTTGTCCAAAATAGGCCAAGGAAGAAAAACCTCCTTCACTTTTTACACAGGTGTCATGGTTTTAGAGCAATGTCAAAAATACAGTTGCCTCAGGAGAATTGATGCACCTTTGAAGTGACCTTGGAAAAATCAAGATTTATCCTAGCTTGGTTGGCCAAGTGAATTTAGTGATGAGTCAAATTATAAATAGACACAAATATATTTCCAATGAGCTATCATGAGCTCAATTTTGGGTTGAGGAAGACCTTCAAAAGTTGACTGCAACAACACTCTGCATTTAGGCAGCCTCATTTTGCACATTTTGACCAGTCTTGGGAGATTTGACTTTTGACAAGGAAAATGAGCTCGAAATTGAAATATTAAAGTTTTTTAGAAAGTAGACTCAATAAGATTTCCAACGAGCTATCTCGTGCCCAATTAGCTAGCGTGACGCACCTGTTGAGCACAACGCACCTGGTGCAGGTTTTACACTACAATTTGAACGGGTGGAACGCACCTGTTGAGCATGGCGCACCTGGGTAGTGGCATAGAGCACCTGCCTACTTAGCCCAAATTTCACTCCAATCTTTTTTCCAATCTCCAAATTTGTGCAATCTTCATTCGACAAGTGAAGCATTCCATAGTGCCATTGCAAAAGTTTTGATCATCATTCAGGGTGTGTAAATAGGTGAAAAGGAAAACCCTAGTTTGTTGCATAATCACATTCAAAAAATTGTCTAGGGTTTCAAAGTTGTCATTGTTGTTGTTTGCTCCCCTTACATCAGTTACATTTCCCTTCACTACATTTAACTCATATCATTTCCCCCTTCCCTCTTTCATTCACATTCATCTATTCCTCTATCCCCAAACCCTACAAGCCCTACTCACATCACCAAACCCTACACACTCTCCCTAAAACCCTACACACTTATACTACTCATACCATAAACCCTACACACTTATCCTACTCAATCCCTAAACCCTATTCATACATACATTTCCACACTCCCTTCCTCATACACTCTGCCCATTCCATTCCTCCATCCTATTCCATACTATTATCCACAAACCATTCACATATAATCACATTTTTCGAAACCAAGGGAAAACAATGGAAAGAGACAGTGAATATGACTATGATAAGCAACAAAGAAAATGCAAATAGAAGATGCACAAGGATGATATAGATGACAAAAAAGAAAGAAAACAAACAGTTGGAGGATAAGCAAAGCCTAATGGAGCTAAGAATGTTGAAACTGAAGAAGCAAAATGATGAAGAGGACCATGTCACTTTGAATTCCATTGAACAAAAGATAGAGAATGACAAGGAGTCTTGGTTGGAGAATATGAACATGCACTTGGAGAGGCTGCCAAACAAGGCTCACAAGGAGAAGGACATGTTGTGGCACATGGCTTTTCATTATTTGGAAAGAAACATAGTTTGCAAAGCGAGAATAATGATTTTGAAGGCCAAGTTAAGGAAAGCTTTGAGGAGGAAGAAAGAGAAAGATAAGCTCAAGAGCTTGGCTAAGGCTTCCTTGGCCCAGCATAGTACTTGTTGCGGGTCACTCAGCCCAAATTTCAAGAAATTTGGCACACTTTTTGTCAATTTTGAATTTTTGGAGAAAAACACAGATTTTTCTGCTTGGTGCGTCGCGCCACCTGGCGCACACTTTTTCTAGGGACCTCCTTTGGAGGAAAACTTAGAATTTTTGGATTCCTCATGCAAAAATATGAATACCCACAAATGGCCAAGAAATTTTGTCAAGTTTTAAGCTTCCAAAAGGGTCAAAAACACCTCAAAAATGCCCTTTCTACCCCTTTTTGGCCACACAAGAAATAGCGTTGGGAGAACTCATTTTGGAAGGGGAAAATGGACACCAAATTCAGAAATTATACCTGTTCTGGAAAGTAGATAGACATACCTTTCCAACAAGACCACTTGGAGAAAATTTGGTGCATGGGAAGGCCTCCAAAATCAGCTGCAAAAAGGCACGGCGCACAGGGATAGAGGCACGACGTAGATGATGGAACATTGACTTTTTTGCCAAAAAACTCTGTTTTTTCACCTAGTTTTTTCTCAGTTTGACTTTTCTCTCTCTCATGGTCAAACACATGATTTAATTTTATGTAACTTGATGGAATTTGATGTAAAAATATTGAAAATTCACTCATGGATGTAGATACATCATGAAAAGGTAGTTTTGAACTAAATGAATCAGTTTCCTAGGTTTTAAAGGCAAGTTGTTCCACTGCCTATTTTTCAGTTCTTAGTTTAGATCTTGTTGAAACAGCTCCTAAACTCATGAATTTGACCCCTAAAGCCTAGAATGAGTTTTTTGTTGCCTATATCTAGTAATTTTTTAGTCATTTGTAAAGGTTGGACTCTTGTGATTGCTTTGAGCATTATTGTACATTCATCTCTGCAGTTTGGCAATGGAATAGACCAAGGTTTGCAGCATTTTGTGGGATTCTTATGGCAAGTTGATTTGGTATTGCTTTTCCTTCTATAATTCAAGTTTAAGTGTGTTTATGTATTCCATCATCTCTCTTTTTCCAGCTTAACTAAATGAATCAAGCATAAAGGTAGAATTCATTGATGTTGCAGTGCTCTACCTAGGGTTTGTTTAGTTTTCTATGTTTTCAGTAGTTTGAAGAGGATCCCTAAGAATTTCATGCCCTCTCCAACTCCTCACCAGTCTTAAGACTCTCCATCTCATTTATTTCAAAGTACTAAGCCATTTTCCCACCTCGCCCCAAAGAAACCTTTGCAAGACTGTGTCCATTCCCTGACCCAAATCTGCCTTTCACATTTGAGCCAGAAAACCAGAATTAAATTCAATCAAACTCCTCTGAGCATATACCTAGCCTAAAATCAGTCTTTACATTAGTCATCTCAAACCTCATTGATCATATTTTCTTAAGATTGACAAGGAGAGAGCCCTCTCCTGACCTGGTTAGGCTAGCTACTAGGTTAAGCGTGGTTTGATGTTACCCTAGATCCTGCCTTTCTTAGCCTGAGGTATATTTAGGCCATAATAGGGAACACCCTTATTTGGGTGAAATACTTATTCTAAAGGCTTATCAAACATGATAGGCCCACTGGGAACAACAAGGGTTACATACATCATTATAATCAAAACTTTATATAGAAATGGAAATACATTTCCTACTACTAGTGCAATTGAACTGAAATCAAGAAACAAAAATTTCTTCTAATATTTTGTGGAAATGAAAACAAATGATAGAAACACATGCAATAAAGTAAAACCATAAAAACATATGAACATGATTATTTCACAAGTGAACCCAACTGGGAAAAATCTCTTCGTTGATTTGCATTAATTCAGACAAGAAAGAGAAATAATTATAATGTCTTTCTTCAACTTTGAACACACCTTGCACTGTAAAATTGTTCTCTTGCTTCTTGAACTACTCGGGCCAACACTTAGCCAATTCAAGCCTCAACCAACCTGCTATTTCCTTGCATAATAATGGAGGAACCAAGCTCCTAAAAAATAGGTAAATTACCTAATTCCTTACACAAATCCAAGGGGAATTGATCAACTTCTCAGTGAAAAATCATTGTACACTCAAGAGTATACAATTATAAATAAAAATGTGCCTTTTCCATCCACTCAACTAGAAAGTTCGAATTCCATGCATCACTAACTCTATTTTTACCTGATTGAATAGTTAACTAAGAGATTAGTGAGTTAACAATAGTCATAACTACTCAACTAACCTTGAACTGACTCAACTAATTACTAGAGCTTAGTTAACTGAGTTCAACTAGAAATAAGTCAAATAGATTGAGAGCTCTTAGCAATCAAATCATTCAAAAATCTACTTCTATCCTACAAACTCGAATATACTGACTTAACTAGTATATGAAGCCATGTCACTCTAGCTAACTACAATCAGAGTCATTCTATTGTTGTGGAAAAATGAATTTTCTCCATTTGACTAAGGCACTAGTCAAATGAAGCCTTTTCTTGCTATATTCTAACACTTGATTATGAAATTTCATAATATTTAGCTCTCATAAACAAGTTAATTTTCTCATTACACATGATAGAAATTGCATTTCTTCCAAGAAGAAAATACTTCCCACATAGCCCCGTTGCAGACGTGAAGAAGCGTGAGTAAGAATTTGTTGTTATGGTTGGACAAGGAATGGATGAGTCAAAACAATTAGTCGTTGTGGCATTTGGCAGTGCAAGAAGACAATGAGATTCATCCATCCTTGAGAACTCATAAGTAAAATGATCCCATTGACATATTTTACAAGGAAATTTAACCTTATGAAATTTCTCATTTGGGCCCCAACTTTGCTTGGGTTAGTTGTATAGTCTCTTGAGCATGTTTAGGATTATTCTTTTTTTTTTTTGTTTATCTCCCCCCTAGGTTGATAAGGATTATTTGGTGTTGTGGAATACACCATACGAAACTCAATATTTTTCTTAAAAGAGTGTGTTTGTTGAGAACCAGATGCACTTGCTGGGGCTTTGGATCTACCAATAAATTTCCCCAGTCAAGTAGCTAACTGGCTCATAGAATCACAAGAAATGAAATTGTTGACACTATTAGAATTTTATCCTATTTTCAGTCATGGTGGATTAGTTGAAGGTGAAGGAGCATTTGGAATGACATCATATAAAGTTCCTTATTGAGAATAAATGAAATCAAGGTGTTAAGCACATAGAATGACCCACTCCTTAGTAGCCACCTTGACCATATCAACATCCTTGGCCATAGGTGGGATCAAGGATCAGGTAAACTAATATTTAAGAAAATCATCAAGAACATTGGTAATAAATAACATCTTTTATCTCCTTCACTTATGAATGTGACAAAATATGTTAGTAAGGTTATCTTGTTTAATTGTGGATTTGATGTTAGTGCTAAGGTATTTCCATGTAGTTACCTAAAAATAGTTCAAAAAAGTATGGGACAAGGAAGCATAGTCACTATAGGATGTCTTATCAATTTCAATGTACCATTTAGAAACATCATGAGTCAATGTTCATTGGAAAATATGAAACCAAGCATAATAGTCCACCATGAATTTGAAGAAAACCATAAATTGTAGGTGGTAATGTGTGTGGTTGGGTTTTCTACTAGTTTTCCTTCAAATTTAGGAATATCAGAAGATAACTTTGTAGGCGTAGGTGGCCATCTAGGATCATGGAATATGGGTTCATTCATGATTTATTCCAATTCCAATAAATCAAGTGAAGCTAGAAACAAAATTTGATGCCAATAAAATGGATACGGAGGTTAAAACATACCCCTTAATGGACCTTGTGGTCCTACTATAACATAGTTAATGGTGGAAGATGATGGACCAAGGCAATAGTTCATTCCAATAAATTGAACTCTCATCCTAATAACTGTGGTGAAAGGATATTTTCCAGTAGGGGAGCTCCCCTAGGGAACAAGAAATTCCTAAAGGCATGACCACTCATGGGATTGTACATGACACTAGAAGAAGGACATCCCTATGCAAAAGCACCACCATAATTGTAGGAACTCATTAACATAGTGGTGTTGGTGGGCTTAAGGTCCCTAGGTAAAACATTCCATCTGAAGGAAAGAGAACTACCATAGAAAGACATCTTTCCTAACATATAATTCCACAAGATTAAGGTGTTTAACTAAAAATATTACTACCCCGAGATTGATTGGAGGAAAATGTAGATCCCCCTTGCATATTTCTTAAAGAAAGGATGCTCATATTAGGTAAGGGAAACTTTGTAATAGATGAGCTATGTGGAAACACCCTAGCTCCGATTTATTGACTATGGATTTCTCCCATTTCAAACACCAAAAAACTTCATTTGATGTGTCAAAAGGCTCCCCGAAGGTTTCAGACCCTATTTCATCAAACTAGGTCCCACTAGTAAAAACAATCCCATGAGTTGATTCCTCCAGTTTTCCCACTCCAAATAAATTGATATGGATGAAAAAAAATATAATGATCCAATCTGGATCAATAAGGCTTGAAGGTAGAGAGTCTTCAATGTAATGTTGATCTCTAATTTTTGTCACAATATGGTGTCCCTTTATCTTCCTTGATTGATGAGCTTGTCTTTGTAGCTACAAAGGTGTCTTGTAGTAGGGTCTCCTTATTTATCTCCTTCATCATCATCTTATCATAACAGGATATAATACCTCAAAATATAATCCACTCATTGCAAGACGAAATTAGTTTGATAAGCCCCTAGTCTAACATGCTTCAGGGAAACCACTGACTAAGCTGGAACTAGGTGATCGATTAGGGGTCAAGCTCATTCATTACACAGTTGCAAAACTAAGGAGGTCAGGGGACGGGATTGAGCCTTGAGACTACACAGTGCACAGTTTAGGTAGGCTAGGGAAAGAAAATGACACAAATGAGGGTCACAAGGGGCAAAGTTGAAGGCTTGAGGCTTGAGGTTGCTCACTGCACATTTCTGGAGGGACATAGGCCTAGGGCTTGCACAGTTTCACAGTTCAAGAGGTCAAGGTTGAGTCTTGCTTCTTGAGACTATGTGGTGTGTAGAAGAATTTTACTGATGGTGGTGGTTTCGTAGTTTTGGAGCTCAAGGGTCAAGGTTTAGCATTGAGAATGCACAGTTTATAGTTCTAGGAGGAAAACTTTGAGCATTCAGTAGTTCCAAGAGGGAAGGTTTGAACTTGAGGATTGAGACTGTACAGTGCATAATTGAGTAAGGTTGAGTGAGGTCAAGTTTCTCAGGAAGGAATTTTTCAGGATTTGGCTAAGTGTTGGATTAATAAGGCCAAAGTAAACAAGGAAAAAATTTGAACATGATCACACACTTAGAAAAATTGACGGCAAAACAATGATCACTGAGAACACATGAAAAACATACTTCCCTCAATGCAACGATGTTGAGACACCTTTACCCAAGTGCAACACTAAAGGTACACTTTGTGATGATAGTGACGACACTTTATGACAATGCTTGAAACTTCGAGAATGAGTGTGATACATGTCTACATTATAATAATGGCTCATTACCCCTTCAAACAAACCAAAACTACATATGTCTGATGTGCGACACTTGGCATGCTAAAATAAAACACTTTTCTTTTCTTCCAAAGGGTATTGGGACACTTAGAGAAGTCGTATGTGATGACTCTTAATACTTGCGATGACAACATGCAATGTCAAACTCAGCTCTAAAATTTGGATGTAGGCCAAAAATTTGGAGGGTGTTGTAGCAACGACAACACTTGGTGACACACTAGTTGAATTCTAAATTCTCTCCCTTAGTAAAAAATTTATGGATGGTCTATTTCTTCAGGGAATATTGATTCATCATTGAGAATACTTTGGCTTCCGCACTTACCCCACATATAAAAATAGTCCTCTTCATCCTTTTCTTGTTTGAACGCAGTCATAAGGTCAACTATATCACAATGTTTTGAAACAAGAAAAGGGTAATGTTATTCGTTAGCTTAAGATATTCAAATTATAGTTGTTCATCTTTTGTGTTGATCCACTCCCAGTAGACCTAGACAATACCCCCAACAACATCAATTAAGGACAACAAGAATTGTTTTGCTATAAGAAAGCCTATACAATACCCCAATGCAGTTAACTATTCACTTCCCTTTGAAGGAAGCATTTTACTTCTTTCACTATTTATTTATTTATTATATAGGAATGTGCATCAAAACTTATTTACTTCATGGGGTGGAAGAGGGATCCCAGATTATTGAGAGTAGAAGAGGTTGTTCCTTTAGAGAAGAATATATAAAACCTATGATATTTTCTTGTTCATTTATATTTTTCCCTTGTCCTTCTCTACTTGATCAAATCAAAATAGAAAAAACCGAAACATAATGAAGCTTTTGTAGGCATGAGGTTTCTAGAATAGATTTGGATATCATGGTTTGACACAAAGCTTTCCTTACATAAGGATCGTATTTTCCATTAGAAATTCATCACCCAAAATGTGTAACCAAGACAAAGAACAAAGACTAAAGGTTAGCCAAATGTTGCAGTGTGACAAAACCATTTTCAATTCTGCCACATGCATTGGAACCAAAAACACACTTACACGCTGTGCTTATTAACATGAATTAAGGGCACAAAAAAATACTGAACATGAAAAACAAAATAAAATAAAATTATGTACATAATATAGGGCACAACTCTAAACTATAATTAACAATATTTCTTAAAATCTTGGACATTTACAAGAAGAGAGTTAGTCTTCCTGTTCAAAGATTGGATACAATAAGTATGAAGGCCAAGATTCTCATGAGCAGTAAACGGTCCGATCCATAGGGACTGGAACTTAGTGTGTTTCCCCTTTTCTTCATGGGATTTCTCCCAGTTCAATACCAGGTCACCCATAATGAATTTCTTTTTCCCCACGAACTTCTTAAGAAACTATCTCTTGATATGGTTCTAGTGAAGATTTTTTTTTTCCTTAGCCTTCTCTATTTCTTCCTATAACTTAATCACAATGTTTATCCTACTTTGAACTAAGAGACACGGCTTACCTTCATATTCTCATGAAATTTGAAGGGAAGGAATGTAAATATTCAAAGGTAGGATGGCTTCTTTTCCATACAATAGGGAGTAAGGAGAAATATTCAGAGAAGGTTTAGGCGTGACATGGTCAACCCATAGGGCGTTCACCAAAGTAGTGTGCTAGTTCCTTTGTTCATAGAAGATGATATTTTTTATCATATGGATAAGGTTCTTATTGGTTGAATCAGCAAGGTTGTTTGCCTCTAGGTATTATTTAGCTTAATGTTTCAATACGATGCAATTTTAAAATACAAAATCATAAAGTTTCAACAATGAGAAATATGTTGCATTATAAAAAACAAGTGAAGCTAGAACGTCAAACCTGGTAATAGTATTATGTTGGAGGAAGTTGCTGACTTCCTGATCATTCACTTGCTTGAGGGGAACTACTTCTGTCCACTATGTAAAGTAATCTATAGCAGTAATAATATAGTGTTGTCAATTCGATGAGTGCAGAAATATATCATTGATAACATCTAAGACATGTTGTTAGAATGGTTCTTCTACAATGATGGTCTATAATGGGGCAATTGACTTCTTTTCTTTGCCAACAAATTTCTGAAAAACTGAACACTTCCAAGAATAAGTATGAGAATCTTTGAAAAGTGTGTGTTAATAGAAATTGACCCGCATAACTTTCTATGCCATATTGTCGCCCGTGAAATGTCCTCTAACTGGTCTCTCACGGAGGTCATGTCGTACACTTTCTGAATCTGGTGCTTCCAAGCATCTGAGTAGGACTTTGTTATGGTGCTTCCCTAAAATCACTCCATGTACCAATGGGTAAGATAGAGCTTTTAATCTAGTTTCCCTCTTCTGTCTTGTTGATAAAAAAGAGGGCAGGGTATTGTGTTGCACTAAAAATTGTCACCTTGATATTTTGCTATTTGTGTGAGTTCATTACCACTCATACTTCTCCCTCTACAAGTATAAAGCATCAGTTCCTCATATCAAGTCTTGAAAATAAGAGAAAAACCCTCAAAGTTTTTAAAACTCTAGTTCTTCACTTTCTCTTTGTCTCACCTACGGTCCCGCACCTAATGGTCATGTCTCCTGCACACCTGACCGGACTGTCTCTGTGTCAAAGTTGCGGACCCCTGTAAAAGTTAAAAAGGTGTGAGTATACTCTAAAAAACTCACTTTCAGTCATTTCTAGAAGCTTCTGGAAGGAATCTTGAGGTGGCAAGTTCACTCTCTTAAGGTTCATGCATCCCATACCTTAAGGAGCTAACCCCTTGATGTGAGGTGCTTATCCCTTTGAAGGAGGATCCCTTCATAGGTGGACCTATAACCTCCTCCTCTACACTATAAAAAGAAGCATTGGGCTGGATACTTGGGAGGTTAGAAGCTGAATATTTTTGAGGTGAAATGCTGCTAGAACTTAGTCTTCTTTAGTTGATTTTTTATGAGGAGAGATTACATACCTCTAAGATCTCATTTGGAAGAGTGCAAGGCTTGTCAAAGTAGAGAAAATTCCTGTTTCGGACCCCAGGAAGAGCTTGTTCAACATCAAGGCTGAAAATGTTGTAAGGTTCTTCTACTATTCAAAGTTAATACAAATAAATTCATTTTTCTCAATAAGCTATTTATTTATGGTTTATTTTATGGATTCCTTGATCACCATAATAAATATGATTTATGATATTTTCTATGCAGGTGCTATTTAATGTTTTATTGTTTGTGATTGAAGGTCTTCAAAGATAACTTTCGAACAATTGGAGGATGACTCTTTCAAACGATTGAAGGATGACTACAACGAACAAGCATTAGATCTAAGGTAGGATCTTAACACCTTTATAGTATTTGTTTATAAATCGCATATGTCTAGAGAAAGATAGGTTTGTTTGTTCGTTTGTTGCTAGAATATCTTCTAATACTAGGGAGATTGGCCTTGTCTGCAAGATCGATTTATCCGACCAACAAATTGGCGACTCCGCTGGGGAATGGTATTTAGTTTTTGGTTTTCCTTTGTTTTGACTTGAGAAAATTGTTTTCGTTTCTAGTTTTTGATTGATGTATACTGGAGTGGGAAGTTTTTAGAATCTGGATTATTTTTTTTTTTTTCGAAGTTTTCAAGGGACCACACTTTCTCTTTACAGACAGTGTGGCCATATCTGCACTTTTCCTTTAGTAAACAAAGCGGAACCACACCTGTTTCTTCTAGAGCCTGCGGACCCTGTAAATTTTTTTGAAAAACATAAAATATCTTCTTCTAGTTAAGTTTAGGTTTCATTTAGGATTTTCAGTGTCTACCCAGATCTATATTTTTCCTGTCAAAAACCTCTTGTGAGTGAGTTCCAATAGTATTTTTTTTTTAGATGATTTTCTAGAAGTTTTTCATGCTTTGAGTGGTTTTCACTTTGTCTCTATAGTGACTCAAAGATCAGAAGCTTGAGAAACCTTAGATCACCTTGGTGTCTTTTCGTCTTCTTGATGAGTTTGACTTAGTTGTGAAATATATCCTTTGTGAGAAATAGATTCAGTTTTCTCGTTGCAAATCTTTGAACAAACTTTGTTATAAGTTATGAATTTCATTTTTACAAAAGAAAACATATCTGGATGTTTTTATATTGATTTCTTATTCTAAACAAATGAATCCTTAGTTTACTGAACAACTAAGTAAAATGTCCTCAAGAAGAATTGAAGCTTTTATTTAATTAGATTTTTAAAGTTTTTAGATCTCAAAATTAGTTTTTGTAGTTTTGAGGGTTTTTCTAGAGCTTGTAGATCTCTTTTGAAGAAAATTGTTTTTTGTAGTTTCGAGTTTTGAAAAGGAAAAGGGATTTATTATGAGCATTAATTATTTGTCTCATTTTTAGTTCTTATTTAAAAGGATAAAAATATTTTCTTTCCATTTCCATGTTGAAAGAAATAATTGTTTCTTTTGAATTGCATTCTCGAACTCTTTCTTTTAGCTAGAATTTCATTGAAAGAAAAACGAATTGCTTATCATTTTAGGTGCATTTTTAGTGTTTTTGGAATCGAGTCTTCACACCATCAAAGTTTCATTTCCATACCTATTGACTTAAAGAACAACCCATAAAAGCAAAGCTTAATTAAAATTGATCTAGTAATCCTTTTTATTTCTAAGGCTCTTATCACCAATATAGCTTAGGCTAGTATCTTGGAGTAGGGAGTAATTAACTCTCCAAGATAGTTAAAACAAACAAGTAGATACATCTTGTGGTAGGAAATAAATCCAATTGTAATTGATACATTCTGGGAAGCTTCTCTTAAAGGAGTCAATCACGAGATCATGTCCGAACCTTTGAGACAGTCAATTCCGTTTCATTGGGAAAGACAGAAGATTTGCACGTATTATAAACGGTAAACCTTGGATTAACCATTGTCTAGGAGCCTGGGGTCACTTGTTGGTAAACCTCGGATTGACCATGTCGAGGAGCCTTCAAGGGGATTGAGCTTTGTTACTCTGCCCTTGCACATAGATCAGATCGTAGACTGTTCCCCCAGTTGTATTTGTTGTTGTTGGTAACCTTAGTATCAATAAGCATAAGATTATTTCCTAAGGTGACGGTGAAGGAAGGATCTCACTATACCTAGAGCAGACGTCAACTAGACTCACTTGGACTCTCTCGAGGGTTCTCTTGACTCGAGATGGTTTTGTGAAGAAACTTGTGCCAGTCTATTTCATTAAGCAGGTTGTCGAGGTAACTGTTCCAACTGCCCCTTTTGTATTAAACTTCTACTAAGTTGGATTTTATCACCAACTATTGTTTTTAGTAAGGGAAGTTACTATTTGTGTGTGGTTTGAACTCTTAGATTTTTAGGCGTGTGATTCAGCTGTTTGTTTCTTTAGAGACTTTAGGTGTTTTTATTGAAATTTTCTTTGTTTGCGTGTGATTAATTAATATTTAATCATGGCAGAATTACCGAGACAATCTCGTAGACTTCAGGGGAAACCTTCTAAGTATACACCAAGCCATATTGAAGGCCTATGAGCTCTTGTATTTCCTAGTGATAGTAGATTTGGATCACCAGAAGTCGGAGAGTCATATTTAATTGTTCATCCTGATTATCAATTACAAACAATAGATTATATTCAAGAGCCAATTTCATTTTCCGATGTTACTTGTAGTATTTCTCCTTCCAGTTGATTAGCTGAAGAACCTGAAATTTCTAAGCTTGACACTGAACTTGTTGTTACTCCAACTTCAAGATTTGCTTCTCCAATTTCTAGTGGTCCTGGTTCACCTAGGGTAAGAAATATTATTACTCAAAATATTCCCTTTGGCCTCATTTCTATTGAATAACTTGTTAGTCCAGAAGAAGACGTAACTCTTCCCGAAAACCAACAGACTTTAAATATTAGGGAGCGTGAATCAATATTCGACAGTCCTTTTAGG